>JANVCC010000010.1:23941981-24052115 GCA_025345505.1 Todiramphus chloris collaris | reverse complement strand
CTTTTCCTTTTCCTTTTCCTTTTCCTTTTCCTTTCCTTTTTTATTTTTTTTTTTTAATTTGTATTAATTTACTTTAACTATCATGATTTTTACTGGTTCAGATAACAAAAACCTTATACACTGCGTGGGCCTTCATTTTAATTTGCAGCCAGCCCACTCCATTCCTGGGTTCAGATTCCAACTTTCTCCAGCTGCATCCACTTTCAGCTGACAGCTCTTTTGAATGTTGCATCCCCAAACTGCCCAGACATCAAAAGTGTAGTAGCCACCCACGGGTTAGAACATGTTTCTGAAAATTTCACACACCATACTGTTGTTCACACTGTCTTTTTTTTAGATCAAATAGGAACCTTCATGAGGGGAATAATTATTCTACTCTTCTGATGTTCATTGTACTCCCTTAAAGGGAATTTGTCAATGTAATATTGAATATGCTTTAATTTGGCCCCTGAGGTTGTCTACTTGGAGGTAATCCTAGTTTGCACAGATGTTGAGGAGAAAGGAAGCTTCTCTGATGCACTCAGAAATCAAAACTAACTATTGCTCAGTTCAAGGTTGGTCGCAAGACCTTTCAGTTTTCTAAAAAAATATACCTTGTACACTATTTCTAAAAGTAACAGCCACTCTTTGATTAGAAAGGAAAAAACTCCCCTATAATTAATTTATATAATTTTTGGTAGGCATGTTTCCTTACAAAACAATGCCCATTTTTCACAACAGAAGGGCAAAATATGGAAGGGATTTGGACTAAGAAGTAGCAAATAGAATTTGAGCAACCTTAACTGGTAGCAAGATTGAAAAAAAAGGAGTCTTAACATATTTCCTCAATAGTGCCTCACATAAGTAAAACATGTTCAGACTTTGATAGAGGGAAGGACAGAAAAGCTGAGTGGTATGTATTTAGGAAAGTTTGAAACAAATGATTCAAGGCATAAAATGTTTCTATAACAAGCTCATTGTTGTAATGACTTTGTTTCTGACATTTGTGGTAATGCTTTCCAAAATAAATATTTAGCTATAAAAAAGAGTTTAATTTTTAATTTGTAGCCACTACTAAAAGTGTGTTTGTACATAGAATATACTGAATTTTCTTCTACACTGTATACATGTGAGATGAATCTGGCAGAAACAGGGGTTATTTTAGATCTACCAGAATACAGCTCAACTGAACTTCTAGTGTAAAATGGTAAAGTAAGAGAAAACCATTTTTTCTCTGGAAGAAAACCAATGTTCACTACAATTCTTTATTTTTTTAGCAAGAGAGAAAAGAGAAAACCTATCAGCATACTGAAGTACTTTGTTAAACAAGCTGAAAGAAAATAAGACCAAAACCTAGCTATTCTGTACCAAATCAAGAAGTATTTGGCTGTCTAAATGAGGATTAGCCATTTAATATATATATTGTTTTTCCATCTGGCTTTAGCAACTCTCTCAAAAAAAGGAAAAGCCCTCGCTCCAGTTTTCATCACCACGGTGACGCTTACTATCACTGGAGCCTTCCTAGAAGTCAGTCTTCAACAAAAAAATAATTGAGGTAATTTTCAAGGTCTTTAAATATATAGAGTTTGGCAGATGCTAACCCCATTTTCACTTGGAATGAAGTGCTTTGGCTTTAGAATAAAGGTTGGAGGACCTTTGGAGAATGCTCTAAGAATAGAAAGAAAGAAGTATTTCAGAAAGTACTAGCACAGAAGGTACCTGTAGATTAATTAGGTTGCTCTCTTTATGACAGGATGATGTGTGAGGTAGGAGAAAGCAGCAGGTTTTTTAATTCTCTAACTGGCTCCATGACACATCTGAGTTACATCCCAGATATTACAGTACACAGGTTTTGCAAATCTAACAATGTGGGGATGATGACCTTCAAAAGTGAGAAGTATCACCCTATATTTCTTTAAAATTTTTGGAGACTTATTTTTAACGTCTGCTTCTGAGTCTGTGCTCCACAAATGCTCTACATGGCAGTCATGATGATGTCTGTATCTCTGACTTTCACTGCCCCATGATGTGCCAGGTGAGTAGAGTTGAAAGAAAGGAGAATAGAAAAGAGCATCTGAGGGGTACAGTTGGAAATCTCCCTTACATTAGCCATGACTTAATTATTGAGTCACTGTGTGTTTTCTTCTAATTTACAAATAAAATGGTTCAATTCCCTAGTCCTGAGGACAAGTGGTGCAGTATAGCTCATGTCCATGTATCTAAATGCTTTTCCCCTGACTGAGGGTGGCCGGCTCTTTGCTGAATTTTAGTCATTGACTTGAGCTGTCTCCTAGGGCATTGCATGACCACCCAGGGAGGAGAAAACAAACACAGCAGATCATTGCCAGTGGGCGAGCCTGTGTCCTGACACTGTTTAGTTTAGCCAGTGCCTTTATTTCCAAGCTTCCCTTTTTCAGTATTCTGATTGTTTTCTGCCTCTTGGGTATTAAGGAATCTGACATGTTAATTAGGGTTGGCATAGGATGCCTGAGTGCTTTAAGTGAAGTGATCAAGGGCTGCCATTCAGACTTTAAAATATGTGACTTTGTTTCTTTCATAGGAGATCAAACACCATACTTTTAACAGTGCAATTGTTATCCTAATTCATTGTAATTAGAATGAGACAGGACATTAAGACAAATAAACCCATCTACTTCTCAGCTGCTTATCCTGAGGCTCCTCTATATCCATCCATAGAAGGGAAGAAGCTGTTTTCTTAGCTCTAGCAGAATTTCTGCCTTTTAAAGTCAATGATAACTTCTCACTAGTGCCATCACACAGAAGGCTTCTCAGCTCAGGTTCCTCATGTCCTTTTGCAAAGAGGGAGTGGTAGGAAGGTTGTGGTGAAGGGGAGGCTGGAAAGCATACTCAAGCTGGCAGATTGTTTCACTGGGCAGAACTCCTCTTCTCCAGGTGCTACTTTCAATGGGTGACTTTTTGAATAACCCATTGAATCATCTTTCCAGCCTCCAGCTTTTTTCATTTATTGCAGACACCTCTCTAAACACGCAGAATCTTCCTTTTAAGGGTTGTAGGATCAGTAGGCTTGGTAACAATCTAGCAAGGAAGATGCCTCAGTGCCTCTTGGTTTTGTTGTAGCTCCTATGAACACATTCCTCCAAGTTAAAGATTGCCAAATCTGGTGGCCTGACAGAGGTGGGGCTGATGCAGATCTATGCCCTGTGTCCAACCAACGCCAAGGCTGAGTGAATGCTCCCAGCTGGCACACACCCCGTACACCACATACATGCAGGCACAAGGTCAGCCACGCAGATCTACACAGCACTCATACAAACATGAACACCACCTGTGGCTTTATCCACTCACCATTGCTCACACATGCACTTTTACACCTGCTCCAGCTGATGCCCCATCATGCACACATGGGCCTCTGAGCCCTGTTCCCCCTCCAGGGCTGGCACTTAGAACTCCAGACACACACATGCACACGTGAGAGAGCTCAGCTGCCAGGAAAGAGTTGTCAAAGAAGTTTAATGAGAATACAGGACAGACTGCCCTTATCAGGTACAGGACTTGGCCAGCCAAGAGTAGCAACCAGCCCAATGCTTACACATGAAAAGCTCTTTTTAATCCCTTTATTTCTCTTTTTTACATGGTTGTTCCTCTTCAAACCAGCTTGATACCTCTTTTTCCTGACCTTTAATTCCTCCACTAAACAGCTCATAACAAGCATTTGGGAAATGCTCTTACCTTGCACCTCATAATGGGGCCAAATCCCTTAATCAGTCAGTGTTCTTCCCCACCTCCTCAGGTCTACAAGGTGCTTTGGGGCTCCCATTCACTCATTGTGATGGGCACTGGGGTCAAGTCTCCCCTGGGACAGCTGATGGGGATCTGGTCAGGAGCTTGTGTCTCTCTGACAGGGTTACCGGGCTTCCCTCGCCCAGCATTGTGCCTCTGTGCTCTTTTCTCTGTGTGCTTATGTATGTGCCTCCATATGCACATGCATAAGAGTGTTCTGTGGGCAGGTCCCTGGGACCAGCCAGAGCAGGGTGTTGTTTGGGTTCCCCCACCTGCTGCAGTTCCCACCTGCAGTTCCTCTCGACATGTCTGCAGATGAGCTTTTTGTCACAGAACCAGCGATCACAGAACTCCTACTATGCTTATTCAGCAACAAAGACATGGGTCTGAAAACTGTTACCTGTGTTCTGAGTTTCTCACAGTGAAATATCAGAGCTTCAGACATAGATTTCCATTGTTTTTTTGTTGGTTTGTTGTGGGTTTTCTTTCCCTTGAAAAAATAATTGGGAGCTTTAGTAAAAGTTTCTGTGATAGAATTTTTGAATCCTGGTGATTTTGCATGAATCGACTCTCATTTTTCATATCTTACATTCTGTATTCAGCCGAGAGGAGCTTTTCCTGTTCCCAGTGTGTGTTCATTGCCTCATGTATTTGTTCCCCTTCTTTTGCCACTCTGCTCTATGAGTGACAGAGGTATTTACCTCAGACATTTAAACTGTTACTTTTCTTTATGTTATCTGAAGTTTAAATGAAATAACTTCATAATAAACAGTGAGACATCTTGAACAACCTTGTGAATATCAGACCAGAGCGAGCATATATGTGGACAAGCAGCAGACTCAAAAGCTGTGGCATGCACACTTTTCAACCTTGACTTGACTCACTTGCTCATGATACATCCTTCTGCTTCATGACTGCGTGCTACTTTTTCACATGACTTTGCCTCAGGGTGCATAGAACAGGGATACAAAGTTCTTTCCTGGATGTAGTCCCAAGAGTTACCAATTAGAATAACTGGAATGACATAGCAGTGAGGGTTGTCCCAAGGCAATTGTCTCAGGCAGAGTCTTCTTCCTTGGCACAGGGCAGGGTGGAGCTGTTCTTTCCTCTCTGCTGAGGCTTGGAGAGCCAAGAGCCCTCTTCCTCATTGTGTGAAGCAGAGTGGTTTTCCTTCCTCAGTGGGATGCACACATGAAAATCTGTTAATATTTTGATTCATTTTCTTTGATCCATGCATGGCAAGCTGCCACCTCCAATTCTTAGCCCCAGACTCTGCTACCAGGACAGGGATGTCATTGCAAATTTTCCAATGCTTATGCTCATTGGAGCACATGGACAGTAACTTCCTTACCTATAAAGTTGCCCCCCCCACCAAGAGCTTCCTCACCCCAATCTGATCCCTACATATCTCAGCTGCATGACCTTCCTCTTCCCCACATGCATGCCCTCTCTTTCCAGCTTTGCCCTGTTTCTTCATCCTAGTCAACACTCAGTAGCCTGTCTCTAATATCTCTCAGTCTGGCTTTTCTGTCAGATAGTTTCCTTCTCCACCTTTACAGCAGGTAAGGAAGCACCTACAGAGATGGAGCTTTAGCAGATCTGTGAAAGCTATGTGCCTTAACTACCAAGTACTTCTATCCCAGAAAAGGTTATATCTCAGTCACACAAAGCTTTTTTGTGCAAGTGAGAATCATACCTAGCATCTTTGACTGTGTTTGTCAAACTGCTGTATTAAATATTGTCCTGGTTTGAGTGAGAACAGAACTAATTCTGTTCAGTGATTTTACTTCACAGCTCAGTTCTTCTAACTAACTGCATTGGCTGAAATAAGCAGAATGTTTTCTCAGGCAGTGTCTGCTTCTAGCAGTGATAACACCCCATGTTTAGAGTTAGTACCAAAGATTGGTGTGCAGACCAAGGCCACGGCTGGGTCCTGTGTACCACACTGGGGGGTGCAGAAAGTGAAAGGCTGCACCTGCAGGGAGGAGTGGACAGGACGGGTGACCCTAAACTGACCAACGAGGGATTCCATCCCATATAAGCCATACTCAATATAAAGTTGAGGGATCACAAGGATCAAGCTCTCAGCTTGGCTCTTTGGCTTCTGGATTATTTCTTGCTTCTTCAAGGGCTGGCATCTGAGAACTGTCTGTTCTGCCTTGGATCCTGATCTATGTGTTCCTGAATCCAGTACCAGAATTCAGCTCCTGAACATGTTTCTTCTCTGCTGCTGGGACTTTCCTGGTGCCTTCTCCACAGCATCAGTGGTGACAGTGATGTAATTACCATCAGAGGGGTTGGGTTCAACACTGGTTTTGTATATATTTGTATATATTCCATTTTTATTTTTATTAGTTTAATTTTAAAGCTGTTCTAGTTTCTTTTTCTAATTGCTAAGTCTCTCTCCCTTATTCCCTTTCTCTTCCCCTTTGGGGAGGGAGGGGGCTTAACAGAGAGCATCAGTTATAGGTCTAAGGGGCTGCCTTGACCCTAAACCATGACAAATATGTATAGAACAAGAATTTCAGCATTTGGGAGCAACTAGGGATGTAAACCTTTTTAGTTTGCATACAAGTAGAGCATACCATATTGGATTACTAGATGCTTTTGGTTTCGCTGAGCCTTGCTATGCAGGAAGTACCGATGTGTGGAGAGCATACCAGTGTAATCTGAATATTCATCCAAAGCACGGTGTGTAAGCACAGAAGTGGAATAACAGGCTTGAGTGTTTGAATTGACCTGCTGTGTTTGCCATTGGGTCAGGACTGCATACTTTGAACTCTACTGTAGCTCAGAAAGTACTTTGGCAGCATATTTTCATAGCTTGGGTTGACAGATTACGCCATGATAAAAACTATAGGTTGTGAGAGTTACAATCTGTAATACAACACAAGAATTATTCTTAGCCTGACAATCTCTCCTCAGTAAACTATCTAATGCACCTGTCTTACATACTGCAGTACTCTTCTCCTCATGTCAGACTAATATTTAAGTTTTAAATATACTTTAGTTAGTTCTATTCCCCATATGCTGCTCATTGTTTGGTTGTGCAGAAAAATATATGGGTACAGTTTAATAATACAGGCATTTTTTTGTGCACTGCCTTTTGTTATCTGCAAATTGAAAAACAGCACTTTAAATAATTTGCTGCAGGTCTGCAAATTCTTTGATGTTTTTCTCTTATAGCAAGATAATTTGATGATTGATTAATCTACTGCATGGCTGAATGTGATATAAATGGAGAACGAATTGTCCTGTCTCTTCTTCATTGTTGTATTTATGCCTGCAAAGGATTTTTTGCTTCTTTTAGAGAAAATAATCTGCCTTGTATTAATTATTCCAGTAGGGAACACAGTAACTGGTTAACTTGCTAGGTAGGTCCAAGGCAGTTTTAGTGTATAAGATGAAGTGGAAAAAAAGAAAACTTCTTGCCAAATTTGACTTCTGGGAGAAACAGGTAGCTCTTGGCTTGTTACATTAACTTATTTTTGTATTTTTAAAATTCTGCTTTGGATTGACGAGAAAAGCGGGTGTGCAGCCTGGCCCTTCCTGATATAAGGAAACAGTAATAAAATAGCTCCCCTTTCTCAGACAAGAGCGAAAGCATTATGTCTCCCCATTTGTAGCTAGACCTAATATCTCTCGGTGATATTTGTGGGAAAGATACAGAATAGTCAAGTATTAACCTGTTTTTATGGGTGAGGCACTGAGATAGGACTTCAAATGGCTATTTCACTCCCCAAAATGCTGAACTCAGATGTGACTGTGCATTAATTCTTGAGTATAGGGCCATGCTTTGTGCTAAGCTGTTCAGGGACAGATGAGCTGTCCTTGGAATTAGATTGGTTCCACTTGGTTCACGCCAGCCTTTTCTCCACAAAGAATACTTCCCTTGGCACTTCAGATCCACTTAGTCAGGGGGAAGCTGAACCAAAATAAAACCCTGATCATCCTCAAGGGGCTGAATAAGTGTCTGCCCTCAGGATTCCTGCAGCCTTCCCCTGGCATCCATACAGCAACTGTACAAAGTATTTTGTGAATGAATTGATGGTGTCCAAAGATCTCTGCTTCATACATAGGGTGCGGTGGGGTTTTTTTACACTTATAATACTACACTGTAGTTAATATGCCAAAAGAATCTGGCCTAATTTATCCTGTAAAGCAGGTGGTCACTGGACTGGACTGTGCATTATGGCAGAGTACAGTTAGTCTCCACAAGTCACATGTGACATGCTGTGTGAAACAGCAAAAGGTTTGCACAGGGACAGGTGAACAGCTCCTTTCCAAAACAGTTCAGAAAATATCAGAAGCCTGTCTTTTCCTACACTATCTTCATTCAGCAGAGTGATAATTTCTTCATTGTTTCTGTAGTGAGTTCAAATTGGTGATAGCTCATGACTATCAAAAGCCACATCAAAATTAAAATTAAAGTATCTCCAATAACTACTTCTTTAAGGGGAAAATTACTGCTTGCCTAGGTACAAGACATTCCTTCAGGGAAAGCCCTAAAAAATGAAACAGTGACATCAAAAACTTGTAAAAGGCCATATCATTAGCAAAGAGAAAGCATTCAGTCTAACAAGTGGCATTCTGATCTTCGCACAAGTAAGACAGCCGAGCTGCTGTAACCAGAAATAGGCTTCAAAGGCTATTTTTCCCTGGAGCGCTATCAGTGAAGCTCAGATCTTCAGAGGTGTAGAATTCCCATATCCACAAACCCCCTCATGCAGCCTGCCTGATGCTGCTGCCTTCTGAGATTCTGAGAGGCATAAAATCCAGCCCAGAGTCCAGAAACAGGCAGTGAGGTAGTTCTGTCTTTCAACCATTGGGTGGTTCTTCCACTCTGAACACTTGACTAGCAAACTATAATCTCGGGTAAACTGACTGCATTGCAGGGATATTCCTCTTTCTTTGTTTAAAGTCGGATTTGTGCACAAGCAGATACCCCCATAAATCTATGCCTCCTCACCAAACTCTATTCAATCTGTGCTCACTCTATTACCCTGAAGGAGCAGAGATGTTTAGGAGTTTTACTTATTTTTTTTCCCTGTAGACTATGATGACTCATGATTCACAAAGCTAAAACTTACAATAATTATATATATATATTTTTACATATCAGGATTACAATATGCCAAAAGCATATTTGAATACAGATTAATGCATCAGAACCTAAGCAATACCTTTTCCTGAAAATCTTCTCTTCACCTCCATGTGGCTCAGAGGTGCCCGGAAATAAATTTTAAGTAGAGCTGAGGGGAACTGATTTTTTAAAAACTTCATGTACAAATCTCAGGAACTCCCTTGGCAGGTGTTCTATAGCCCCCTTAAAGTAATATATTCCAGTACTTCATCCTTGTGGTTAGAAACTTTTCTTCATATAATCTTTGCTGCAAATTAAAATATTTACTTTGTATCCTGTCACAAGTGATTGAAGAGGACAGTTGATTTTGGCTGGGTAAAAATTTATTCTATGGTGTCATGGTTTAACCCCAACTGGCAGCTAAGAACCACACAGATACTTGCCCAATTCTCCCCAGTGGTGTGGGGGAGAGAACCAGAAGAGTAAAAGTAAGAAAACTTGTGTGCTGACATAAATACAGTTTAATAGGTAAAGCAAAAGCCACACAAACAAGCACAGCAAAACAAGGAATTAATTCACTACTTCCCGGGCATATGTTAAGCTATCTCCAGGATAGCAGGACTCCATCAAACATAACAGATACTTAGGAAGACAAACTCTACAACTCTGAACATCTCCCCCTCCTCTTTCTCTCAGCTTTTATTGCTGAGCATGACAACATATGGTATGGAATATCCCTTCTGTCCGATCAAGTTTTCCAACTTTTTTTTTACTTTTAGTTTTACTTCCCCTCAACTTTATGTCATTTGCTGTTTATAAATGTACTTGCTATTTCATCATTCAATTTGTTGCTGAAAAACTTGAATAGAACTGAATATTCAGTGGAGTATCTCTTGAGGTTCTGCTCAAAAAAAAAAATCCACTTTGATAGTGTAAAGTTCATTTTTTCAAATAGCTGTCCACTTAGCTTATAGGTTTGTTATGTGGAAATGGTGTCACTAAAGTCAAACTGTTTCATGCTATTATTTTCTTTCTTCACTAAATCAGTTACTCTCTCAGAAGAAATTAGACTAGTTTTACATGATATGTTCTTGATAAATGTTGGCTGTTTCTTGTCATCGTCTTATCCCCTAGCGATTGTAACTTGATGAATTTTAGGGTAATGGTGTGAGCAAGTGCAAAATTGCAAATTGACTTGAATTTAAACTAGAAATAAAGCTGACCAGTGCTGAGTCCTGCACTTGCATCACAACAAACCCATGCAGTGCTACAGGCTTGGGGAAGAGTGGCTAGAAAGCTTCCTGGCAGAAAAGGACCTGGGGGTGTTGCGCAACAGCCAGCTGCGTATGAGCTGCCAGTGTGCCCAGGTGGTCAAGAAGGCCAACGGCATCCTGGAGGGTATCAGGAATAGTGTGGCCAGAAGGACTAGGGAATTGATTGTCCTCCTGTGCTCAGCACTGGTGAGGCCTCACCTCAAATACTGTGTTCAGTTCAGTTTTAGGCCACTCACTACAAGAAGGACATTGAAGTGCTGAAGGGTGTCCAAAGAAGGGCAATGAATATGCTGAAGGGTCTACAGAAAAAGTCTTATGAGGAGTGAATGAGTGAACTGGGGTTGTTTAACCCGGAGAAAAGGAGGCTGAGAGGAGACCTTCTACCTCTCTACAACTACTTGAAAGGAGGTTGTAGCAAAGTAGGTGTCAGCATGTTCTCCCTAGTAACAAGTGACAGAACAAGAAGAAACAGCCTCAAGTTATGTGAGGGGAGGTTTAGATTGGATATTAGGAAAAATTTCTTCACAGAAAGGGTTGTAGAGCACTGGAACAGTCTGCCCAGGGAAGTGGTGAAGTCACCATCCCTGGAGGTATTTAAAAGACACATAAATGTGGTGCTTACAGACATGATTTAGTGGTGACCTGTGAGTGCTTGGAAACAGTTGGACTTGATCTTAAAGGTCTCTTTCAACCAAAATGATTCTATGAAGATGTATATGCTGTAAGCTTAAAACACACTAAATCCTCTCATTTTGATCAATGATATCAGAATACAAGAACTCTATGCAGAATATTTTTGTTGAAAAAGTTAAATATTTTTATTGGTCTCTGCATAGCTATTTCCACTGCTGCTAAAAAGCATGGAGTTTCTTCTCCCTAGATTATTATATTTTTAATTATTTTTCCACATAAATCATTTTAATTATTCCAACTTAGAAGTCTGAGTCAAAGCCAATGTGGTATCTTGTTGAAAATAATAATTTGTACTTTATATCAATTTTAAATTGAAACCTGTTCCTCTCTGACTTGAACAGCATGCACTTTGACTCATTCAGAGTAAGAGTAATTAAAGGTAGTCACAGTGGACTGGAGTCAAAATATGCTGTTCTACTGATTCTTGGATTAACAACTCAGTTTGATATTCTCAGGTAAACATGAAATACATATCTCAGGTACACAAACACTTTTTAAGACAGCATTGCAAGACAGGGCTACAAAGACTGCAGAAGAAGAGGGCAAAAAGAGCTGTCAAAAAAGATAGATGCCAGCATAAGCCGTATGCACCTAAAGCTCATTTTGACTGTATAATAAGATGTAATTCTGCAGATTAGCATTGCTTTTGTAGGCAAGACCTTAATTAACAGGCTGAACTAAAAAAACTTGGTTTGAAAACTTGCTCAGAGAGGGGATGAACATATATTTGCCTATTCTTAAGTTACCACTCTTCTCTCTTGTCCAATGCAAAGTAATACAAAGAAGTAGAGACTATTTCCGCAAGGTGGGATTTCATACTGTTTAACTGCTCTACTGCTCCTGCATGCTGAGTTCCACTCATTTGCTGAATAAAAACAAGATTTCTATAACTGTAGGCAAAGCCCTTTATGTAGAAAAAGTTAAAATTGTTCAGGTATAAAGTATCCTTTTTAATCTTCCACTTCAAATGTTCTGTCAAAGCCTGCTTCTTGTATGAAGTCTGCAGGAAACCAGAAAAACAGTGTGGACGTTGAGGATGGAATAACGTGAACATTATTAATTCTTCTCCATTAAACATCTCTGAATACATTTTGAAACACAAGTTTTTCCATGCAAATTACTTGTGTTACTACTGTCATTTTTGTTCTTCCTTTCTCTTTTATTGCTTTACTTTAGAAATAACTTATATCAAAGGGTCATCTTCTGTGTTAAAACACAGTGCCTGACAGTGTGGTATCGTTTGCGCCTGGGCCATTTGGTGTTACTGGAATATTAATAACACTAGCACTTTTTTTTTTTGTTTTTTCTTTTTCCTTTTTCTGAGATCTAGTTTTGTAATTAGAAGGGAAACATATTCATGGTCTCATAATCATAGATGTTCATTTCCCACAAAAAGTTATGCAGTGAGAGGAATGACAATGCCAATTTCCAGGCTATAGCTATTCACAAGGGAGTCTGTTCCGGTACTAAATAACTGTTGTAACACATGCCTCTTTTGTTTTCATTTTCCAAGAACACTTTTTCAGGTGTAGTTGATGAGGAATACATTGAAATTTCAAATAGAAGGCATATTGCTGTCAGCCTGAATCTGAGAAACAGCACTAGGTGTACACTGTTTATCTAATAGGAAGTCTCCTGTTTGCTATAAATAGACATGTTTCAGTTCTGATTGTTCTGTACTGAAATAACTGGCTAGATGTCTAATTACTCTAAATAGAAAACACAAATAATGGCAGGCATTCAACCCCTCTTGAAAAATTGTTCCTAGCAGTTAACTGTTCTACTTCCTGGGTACTGGTTCCAAAACAAAGTAGGTCTGAGGGCCCTTTTTCCTTTTCTTCTCTACAGTATATTCATATAGATCACTCTACTGTCCTAAAGGCAAATGATACACAGTGCAGCATATTCTTTAGAGTCAGGAATCAAATTTGTCCCTGGCCAGGATGTGTAACAATAAACACGGGCAGGAAATTAACTGCTTCTGAGAAATGGAGTTCCCTCCAGCTCCTTTTCAATTTGCACACAGCTAGGCATTGTGCTTTATATGTAATTATAATGATTTATTCCAAGGTATTTACTAGTCAAACGCATAACTTTTTGCTTATCTGATAATTACATAGCTGGTGAGGTTATCGAGTAGGTTATTAACACTGCCAACCTACTGCACTAAAATGAAGCATTTGCTGGTACGTTTCTTTAATGTTTCACCCATTTGCTATCTGTGATGGTTTTACGTACCTGCACATTTTTGTGCGTTTCTTTCACAAAGGAGCACGTAGTGAATCTGTCTTCCCTAAATTTCACTTGCCTTAATTATTTTTGTACCATTACACTGGTTCTCATAATATGAGAATTCTTTATAGTAAGGGATGCAGCATAAATGAAAATTAATATCTTCAGCATTGTCACAATGTTTATAAACATACAAAAGGTGATAGTTACTTCCATAATCCTAGACCCATTCTGCACAATCAGTTCGTTACTATACTTAACATAAATTGTTGTACCTTCTGAAGTGAAATCTTCACCTTATTTGGCATTTGTGATTGGGATTGGAAAAAAGTACATTTTGGAGAGGAAAATCAGCCTAAATAAATATCTCTGTGGGCCATTAGTGGGACCAAATTTAGGGGGTAATCTAATAAGATTAGGAAGGTATCACAGACAGATAGCACAAAATGGAATAAAATACCTGTAATCTTCCCAACCTTGGGAAAAAGAACCAACCAACCAGTCGCTGAAATAACTGTCTTGCAGAGAGCTTTGACTTAAAGCCATACCCTGCTTGCATGCTGTACACCTTCTCTGGCTGCCCGTTCTGTTTGGAAGTTTGTTATTTCTAATTATCATTCTGTCACTGAAATGGGTTACCCTTTACTGAACATATTCATGGTGTCCTCCACAGAAGTAGTGATTCTGATAATCTTTTGAGAGTTGCCATGATCTCCAGATTATGAAGGCTGTATACAGAAGAAAACTAACCACTTGAGAAGGCTGACCAAGCTCATTTGAAGCTACCTTTGTAGGTCGCAGCATGTGCTGTGATATAGACAAACTCCAAGACCTACTTGTATCTTCTAATCCATAATGGTGCTTTAATTGGTGCAATTTAGTAATGTCTCTTCTTCAAGCAGCCATCTCTGACTTGGGTGTTCCTTGTTTCCTAATAATAAGTGCTTAGCACTCACACAGTTTGCTATTTCTCAGGATTTGGCTCTTGATTATTTTTTGTTCAAATAGGAATTGCATGATATTTTCTTTCTCAATATGCTTCTTTTCTTTTCTGATAGATGGTATAAGCCCTTGGGATCTTTTGATCTGCTTATCTTCCAGAAAAAATGATGGTACTGGCTGCATTCAAATAGAAGACTTGCATCATCTAGAGCTATTCCAGAAGGTATGAGATTATTGTATTATCCTTTGTGGGAATGAGATGACAGGACTAGTCCAAATTTTCAGCATTCACTCATAAAAATAAAAGTATCTAATGCTTACTTTATACTGCAGCAGCATGGTTTAACAGGAATAAAAAAAAGGTTTTTTGAGCTTCCTATCTACTGAGAAAGACTTGTCAGATATCAACATTTCATTCTTCTTTATATCACACCCAATGACCAAAAGCAGTTTCTCATTTGGACATAGTATGTTTTGGATGCAAGTATTTTAGTGTAAAGAGTGAAAAGTATTATAACTGAGTGTCAAGTTTTCCTTTTCTCTTCTTCATCTTGAAGTTTTGCATTCTTGGGCACCCTCAACCAACACATCAGGCAGCAAAGGTGCCTACAGCAGTCAAGGGAAATTTAAGCACTTTAGCCCATTGGAAAAGGCGATTTAGAAATAGGGAGAAGCAACTAGCAAATGCATGCAATATTTCAGATTAACAGCATACACAGAAAACACAGCTGGACTAATTTAGGCTTCACATCTTATATCACTATTGAGTTTTGTCTAACGTAATTGCTCCTTTATAAACATAATTTAGGCACTTCTCCAAACAGTGACAGTGCTCCTACAATTGATAACGTGTGAGTTGGATCAGTGTCCTCCTCCAGATCCTTCACAGAGTTTCCTGCTCTGGCACTGCAATCTGCTAACTCATGTGCCAATGTTTTTTGTTTGTTTGTTTGTTTTCATTTGAGCTTGTTGTGGGCACAGCTTATGCTACTTAGATATGCAAATGTCTAAATAAGCACCTGACCTGTTACTTAAGCTGAGGTCTTTGAAGAAACCTGACCAAACTATGCATACATTTTGGCTTATATTTGAAGTACAATGGCACAGATATGGTGGGCAAGACTCAAAAGCATAGACTCAGACTTGCAGGACAGGAAGAAGTAGAGCTGTAGTTCAGGTATGAAGTTCACGAGGATACAAGAAAACCACTGAGTGCATGTACTGTGGAGTTCCCTGGGACAGGATGCCTTATCTAATTGTATCCAAAGTGAAATTTTTATAGCAGCTCCAGTTTACTAGTATTATGCATGCTTTGGATTCAGGTGTCAGATCATAAAACACCTCAGATTTCTGCGAACTGCTTTTTGCTCGTTCTACCCATATTATCATATATGAGCCTCTAATACTGTGCAATCCTTACAGCACTCTGCAGCGTCCAGAAGTTTCTCACATGAAAAACGGAGACACAAGGTGATCAAAGGAATTGTCCAAGTTCTCTCAGGAAGTCTGCAGCACAGTGGGGACTTAAACCAGATGGCCCATATCTCTGGATAACTTTAAACGCTGGACTAACATTTCTTGCTAATGGCATGTCTGTACCACAGGGTAACACAGTGCTTTGTTGAAGAGCCTGGATGTGCTTTATTTGTTTTAGTTTACCTCTGTTCCCAAGTGCAGCAATTCAAGAGACATAGGCTGTTTCCATGCAGAGACAGACAGTGCTTGATAATTGGCAGAGAACAGATAAGCTTCAGAGACTGAAAAGGAAGCAGGGAAGGGGTGAAAACTCAGCTGTCAGGAGGAGAGACATAAATCTAAAATTTTGGTTTGTGATGTCTGTGAAGGAGGAGTCCACACTTTAACTTCATCATCCCACGTTGCAGGGATAGCAAAATTGTAATTCTCTTTTGACATTGACAAGAATTTTGCACATGAGGTGTCTCTGATAAACACAAACACATTGAAGATTCCAGGAAAAAAAGAGCACTTTTCTGAATGAAATGATTAAAGCTTCTCTTTTTACATACAGGTAAACCTAATTCCAGAAATCCACCGTTTCCTTTGCAGAGAAGAGGGATTATGCCAGATAACAAAAGCCTTTTCAGGTAACTTAATTTTTTCAAATCTTCATATGTGGTGATGGTCATTTAATAGTTGTCATAGGAAGTCTCTGAAATGAGATAGTCAGGCTTACAATTCCTTTTTACTTTTAGTTATGAATGCATAGGGTTAAAAAATGAAACGAGAATGATAATCCATTTCAAACACCACTTAAGTGTGGATTGCAGTTATGCAGTATCTTTTCAGGTGAAGATATTGCATTGTTTAGCTATTGCATACAGCAGAACTAATTTGGCTATAGGTGTCTTATTTTTGGACTATTTTGTGTTAATATTGTATATTGGTGTTTATACTTCAAAGCCCTGTGTTTGGTGTAATATGTTTGTCCAGCTTTACAAAAATGTTGTGGCATGGAGAAGGAGTAGGAGTCAGAGTTTGGTTTCCATCCAGACATAGTTTACTGATAAAAAGCCTTTGTGTATTAAGATCATCAACTAGAAAAGTTTAAAGGTTATGGGCAAGTTGCCAGAGAATTCTAATTTACTATGGGTGAAATTCAGCTTTGAACAGAAACTGGAAAAATATGTTGTGTACCATATTAGGTCTATTTAAATCACATAGGGACACATTATAATTTCAGTTACACTAGTAAATATTCAGCATCAATGTTATTTTGGATTTATGATCTATCTTCACTACATAAACTCTGCTCTAAGAAATTTTGCCTTGTTTTGTTTTGTTCTGTAATTTAGTAAAAACCAACCCCACAATTATCCCATTAGTATTTAGTCTTGTTTGCAGATAAATAGACAAAATTGATCTATTTAATCCCCTCCCCTCCCCTCCCCTCATTCATTAGATCTCATTTAACCATTTAGAAATTGGGTATATTCTGCAGCAGTATTCTAGTCTTCCCCTTAAGTCAGTGGAGAGAACTGGACACTTACAAACACTACTTCATTTGATCCTGAAATATGTGTTTTAAATAGGTGTGTTGAATTACCCTGTGCAGGTACTTACTACTCAATTACCTCTCACCGTTGACTGTAAACGGAGCTTAGACAAGTAGCTTAGATTAAATACCTGCCATTTGGATGCCTGACTAAAGCTGAGGTTAGATAGTTCCTAACCTAAACATACCATCTTTTCTCTTTTAATTTTGTACTGTTTCATTTAAAGATCGACCAATATTTAAAACCTATGTGATGTGTTTCCCTTAAAGAAATGTATCCTTATATAGTACCAGTTTCAGAAAAAATCTTGAGCAGATTTCTAAAAATTTCAAGGACTTGTTGGAACAGTAGGTCCTACTCATGTTGTAATGGACTGTCTTTGAAAAACTTTGGTTTGCCTTTGGTTTGCCCTCCTGCTTGGACAAAGGCCAATTTCAGTGAGTTTATTATTTTGCTACCACAAAACCACAAACACAAGAGGCACTCAGCACACACAGAGCTTTCCCCTTAAAATACGCACATTTTTAACTGGTGTCCATAAACTATGGTACAAGCCACTTTGTGTATGCGGTCTGTTAAGCTGTTTAATGTTTTCTCCTCTAGTGGGTTTGTGTGGTAAGATTTTGGTAGCTAGGAGGCTATGGGGGTGGCTGCTGTGAGAAGCTGCTAGAAGCTTCCCACATGTCTGATACAGTCAGTGACAGCTGGCTCCAAGACGAACCAACCGCTAGCCAAGGCTGAGCTTATCAACAATGGTAGCAGTGCCTCTGGGATAACATATTTAAGGAGGGGCTAAAAAAAGGAAACCCTGCACAACTGCAGTGGGAGAAAGGAGTGACAATATGTAAAGGAAACAACTGTGCAGGCACCATGGTCAATAAAGAAGGAGGGGCAGGAGGTGTTCCAGGCACCAGAGTAGAGATTCAGGATGGACACATTTGTCACAGAACCAATGTCTTTTTGGTCCAGCAGCTGGAGGAACAGAGGTGTATCCTGTGGTGTCCTAGATGACAATAGATGTTTATGTGTGGATACCCGAGTTTAATGCTTGGTATCCCGGGTCCTCAAATTAACAGAAGTGCAGAGCAAGCTGGAACGAGCATTTACTTTCATCATAATGTATGTAGGGTTAGCTGAATTGCTCCACACTGATCAAAAGCACTGATGTCCACTGACAGGAGTGGGAGCTTAGGCTGTGGCACACAGTGGGTAATTTTATATAGACCAGAGCTGTATCTCAGTCTAGAAATTACTCCCATTCTGTATGACTGAACATTCAGTATCACTGGAGATTTGACATCTAATTTATGAGGAATACAGTCATTGAAGGTGAAAGGGTTAATGATTGGACTCAATGATCTTATAGGTTTTTTCCAACCTAAATGATTCCATGATTCTATGAAAATAGAATCAGAAGGGTAAATAATTTCTTTCAGATTAAGAGGACAAAAAGGCATAACTTAAACTTCTAGAGTCGAGATTTCAGATACTCTCCTCCCCTTCCATTCATCTACTAAAGCCAACTCTTTCCACTTCCTTCTCTCGCTTTCATCCTCCCTCAGACCTTTCTGTGCAATAACAGCAAAGTTGACAGGTATTAGGACTTGTTTGTTCCTCAGGCTTAAAATTATTTGGGGAAAGAACAGTTTTAATCAGTATTTCCTCCACAGAAGTGTTTGTTTCCTTTCAAATCAGTCACATACTCTCACTCTTGAGTGTTTGAGTCAACAGGGCTTCTTTGAATTCCTGTTGAAGAGGATCAGCTGGGTTGTTATTACTGTGTTTGTCATTCAGTCAGCCCCACACGGAGACAAGCAGTTTCCTGTAAAAGTGAAAGCACAAAGTTGCTGCTCTAAGAATTATGCAATCTAATTAAAGGCATAGATTAAGTTGTAGAAAGAAGTATCAGGCAGCAAGGTTGAGAGGATGGGATTACTGGTTTTACTGCAGGTATGACAGTGTTGATATGGATAAGCAGTAGGTACAAGGGTAAAGATTATTTTTTAAAATAAATGTTATTCTGTTTATTGTTGTGCAACTCTTAAGCAGTGAGGTTTTGTATTTAAGAGAGCATGCCCCTTCTCATACCCTTGTTGTATCAATGCAAGAAAGAAAGAGAGTTGTAACAAATAATCAGGTCAGTGATCATTTCTGTGCTTTGTCTCTGTAATGGAAAATCTTTTTTGTCAGTCTGAAAATTCAGATCGGTTAAATCTGTACGGGAAGAAAAATTATGCACATAACAGTGATGACTACTTTTTAGGAGATAGGGGAGAAGCTGGGAAAAGAAAAAAAGTTAGGAAAATCAGACTGGAAGAGGAGTTCAGAGGAGCAAAATGGTAAAAAGTACATAATGTGTATGGATAAATTTGACCGAGTAAGAGAAAGAGCTGCTGGAGGATGGGCACACGTGGCAGTGGGTTTCAGATGAGGCATAAGAATGGTAGTAGATCTTAAAAGTCAAGAAGGAGGACACTGATAAATGCTTGCTGCTCAATCTGAGAAGATTGCAGGTCATTAAGCCCAGTTTTTAATCAAGTGCTTGACGTCTGCTCACTCTAAGGGACTTGGTCCATGATGAGATTCTGGAATGGCTATTGAATTACCAGGAAAGGCTCCTGGCATTTATTGCTCAGGTCCGCAGAAGCTGCAGCTGTTGCAGTGATCTGTGAATGAAATCTTCCTGCAATGAAATCTTTCGTCAAACAACCAAAACCTAGAACCTCTCTGAGGCTGGAGAATGACTGGCAAAGAGATGTAACATATTAATACTTGGTATCCTACAACGGGTGGGTTGAGAACTGGGTTTGGCCACCTCCTGGAACTACTCAGCTGAGAGAATGAGAGGACTAAGGTCCACAATGTAAGCAGAATTGCCCATCCTCAGTTCAGGGCACAAGAAAGGCATTCTGATGTATGCACAACAAATATTCTCTTTGACAGGTTTTCCTGTGAAAGTAGTGGAAATGTTTACATCATTGTGTCCTGCTTTTCCTGTTCCCTAAGCAATCCAGACTAGTCTGTCTTTCCCCATAAGCACTTGTCTTGCTTCATCGCTTCCAGGGTCCAGCCTGTGCCATGCATAACTGTTCACCCATCCAGATCACCAATTCTCTTTAAAGTAAAACTTTTGCTGTATGCTTTCCTTCTGCATTTCTATTTATTAGTGTCATTAGTGCAGAGACTTTATGAGTGTTTACCAGCCTTGTGTGCTCATTTGGTCACCTCCAGGGCTGGCCAACAGTGTTAATCACACAGAAGGTCTTGGGATAGACATGACCCTCATGAAATTGGGCAGGAGGGAGAGCCAATATAGTCCAGCAGTGTGACTGTGCTCGCACCGTGTGATATGTTTACTGCCTGGTGCTAACCCCACGCCAGCTTTCCTCTCCACTGCCTCATAAATCTGCCCTGCCTGTCCCCGGTACCCCTCATTACTCTGGAGTCAGCAGGAAGGGTGATGAGATGAGGGGAGGAAACAAGGCCCGATGGGGCCATCTACGTAAGAGAGAAATTATAGATTAAATTTATTTTCTGTTGTAATTATTCAACATCTCTGTGACAGAAACATGGTTCTTTATAGGGGGATGAATTTCTTTTGCCAGCTGGCCCTTATAAATGTCTGCATACCAGTTGTGATCAGTTTTGTGCTTATTACCTTTCTGCTAATGAAGTTGCTAAGATCATCAGGAATGGCCAATAAAATCAGCATCTCAACATTTTGACTTAATTTGATCATAAGATATGTGGGGCAGGGTTTTCTTTGTTTTACAACAAAGGTCAGATTTCAGCTAGGACAAAAATGTACTTCTGTAATAGCAACAAATATGAAGAGACTGAAAAAAGAGTAAAGCGGCTAAATGAATTTAATTATTTGGCCTATACTATTCTATATTCTACTCTGTTACTAGTACAGAATTGTATTGTGGCTCTAATCATGTAACAGACAACATTTTCAAATTTTCTTTTTCCAGAGTTTTATTGCTTATCTGTAAAATTAAATTCTAGTATAAAGGGTGAACACAGAAGAAGCAGCCCTTGTGGAAAATATTGGTGGGGGGGGGGAGACCCTTCAGCTTTTCAGTGTGAGGATGCTTTAAGAATGATGAAGCAAACACTGTATTTAAGAAAAGAAATACTGTTTTTTATGCATCTGCCAAAACAGAGGTACAAAAAACACAGTAAATGATTAATCTAAAGTGAAGCTGTATTTGATGATGCTTTTAAAGGGAAAAACAACACATGCACATTTCAAAATTATGTGCTCTTATCTTTTTGCCTTTTTAACTTTGAAAGTTTGCAGATGTTTTTTAACACGAATTTCACTGCATTCCAACCCACAGTTTAAATTCCTTTCCCTCTAGATCTCCTTTACTGTAAACTTTTCTTTTACACTAAACACATTTTAGACAGTTTAAATTTCCAGAAATGACTAGTAGCTTGAAATGTCTCCATTCTAAATATTTGAGGTGGGTTTCTTTGAGATTAACTGTATTACAGAGGGAGGGATCACTGCAATTTTTGAATATGAAAACATTTTAGGAACAGCTAGATCAGTAGTCAGTAAGGAGTGGGATATTGAACCCGCAGCAATACGCACATCACCAATGAATCTTGTAATACATGTCAAAAGCATTGCAGGAGTGTTAAGTATCAAGCAAGAAACCATAGTCCTGAGAAACCAGTGGAAATTTTGCCAGGACTTCACCAGGGGCCAGAATTGCCCTTAGTCTTCCTCACTTCCTTCGAACACTCAGCAGCTGCTTTGAGTTTCACTGCCATCCTTTTCTAAATGCATACATTATAAAACTGAGTGTTAAAGCTTCTCTCTTTCTTTAGCAACCTCAAGGCATAATGTGTAAGCCATAGGAGAGTACTAGTCTTTGTTTCAGAGTCTTTTCATCTGATAGTTCAAATGGGTAACAGGAGGCAATTAAATGGAATAGATCTGCCTTCTGTGACAGGCCTGTAATGACCTCAAGGCATGTAGCAATGGTAGTTGAACTGAAATCATCCTTCCTGCAAAATCAACACGGAAGAATGAAAGAAATGCACTCTTAGTCCTCATTAATTTCATGATTATGCAGCTTAGAGCAGGTTGCTATACATGACTGAGTAAAAGGTACTGGATAGTAGGATTTATTTTGATCAAGATCCCCTAGTCCTGGAGGTGCTCAGAAGTCTGCCTAAGACTCTGAGAAAGCTTTTTAAGCATCTCCTGATGTGAAGCAATCTTTGCAACTGTTTAACACATCTTTCCAACCTACAAAGGCTGGAAAATCACCCAGCTGTAAATACTAGAAGAGGACCAGGTTCTAGCAGTGCAGCTTGCCTGGTCTGTATCAGAAACAGTTTTTGTGCTCCAGCAGCCTACATGTCAGGCAGATGGATGATCCCAGCACAGGATCATATGAAGTTTTTCTAACTCACTGAGATACTCTGTCAGAGACCAACCCTTCAAGGCTGACAGAAAGGACCTGTTATCTGCCCTTCCCGAATATTGTGCTGAGAAATTACATGAGGTGACTATCATTCTCCTTTTTTCCTGTGTGGGAGAATTCAGACTCCTGCTAGAGACATACTACCACTAAGAAAATCTATGAAGAAGTTCAGAGGGCTTCTATGCAGATGGAAAGTCTCCTGTATACTTTCAGGTTCAATGTACCTTCATATTATAAAGGGATGTTTTTCCTCCTAAAGGGAAAAGCAATTGCATGAAGACTGCAAGTACATATGTGCTGAGCTTACAATGTCCTCTATGAAAGACATGAACAACATGCTGGGCTCAGAATAAAACATAGAACCTTAGCTGTGTTTCATCCCATCTCTAGCTTTGTGGTTTGTTAAACAACCAGAAGCTCCCAAGGTGACTGGATTGCTCTTGAAAAGTTTCTATCAGATCTGACAGTTGATGGGCACTTCAGAAACAAAATGACCTTTTTCTCACAGACTCTAGTCTTAATCATGCCTTGCTCTGTGTTTGAAGTGTATAAAAAATAGCCTATTGGATCTTGAACAAATTAAAAAAAAACTTAACAAACAAAACCATATTGTAACCCTCCTTGTAACATTGAAGAATAACATAAAAGGAAGGATAAAGAAGAGGACAAATGCTCATTCATCCTTTTTCTTTTCCTTTCAACTGAGTGTTACTCAATTCAGTCAGTAGGGTCTTCTGCTTACCTTTGCAGATCACAAGATTTCACATTAATGTAAATGTGCCATTTACCACCAGTCCATGTGGCCACATCCGTGTCAACACTGACCTGTTTTTTCTCCAGGAAGTCTTAATTTGTCCAAATGTACTTCTAGCTATTGGCAAACCTTTTGCTCAAGCCACATGTTGTAGCTCTTACACCAGCTATTCTTTATTGTGTATGCTTTGAATCTCACGTTACGCTTCAGAACTCTGAGCCAAAGGCAAGTAAATAACTTTGGAGCCGGAGATGGGGAAAGAGGGAGCAAGAAGTCATAGCTGTGTAAAATACTTGAAAGGCCTCATTAGATGACAGTGTAGCTGCTACATTAGATATCAGTTGTTGCTGTCAACTGATCTGTTTGACTCTGTAGTACTTTGAGGGATTGCAGTTGACGGAGCAATATCTACCACCATTTCATGTGACAAAGAGGTGCTTAGTTTTTCTGATCTAGAGGTGTTGACTTGCTTTGGTGGATCTCACATGTGCCCCCCAGCTGTTCCTGTGTCTCAGATCTGTGTTTTAGCCATTTTGTGGTTAGAGGGCTAATGTGTGAATTCAGCTGGGAACTTGTAGTGGCTTCCTTACCTATTAAACTGGCATCATGGAGAACAGCTTAGGTAGAGGTAAAGTGGTGCTGTTTGTCAGTGTTTTCAATGGTACCATTTCAGAGATGTCAGCATAAGAAATCTTTAAGACAGAATTTTGAGGAAGATTTATGGGGTTTTTTTAGTGAAAGCAGGCATTCAGCCTTAGGTGCTTTGCGTTACACGGGATCATCACAAATGGCAGCAGCAAAAGGTACTTGTGGCAAAGCCTGCAGCTGCCTCAGGAAACAAAACACTCCGTGTAGTCTTTCAATTACTGCATAGCTACTTTAAAAGGGGAAATGTTCTTTTCTGGTTTACATCTTCTTTTACTTTTGATCTTTACAGAATGCTACAAAAATTACTGATATTAAGATTTGGATTTTTGTAAGAGGGGGTGTAATCTGGACGTGACACTGTGATGCTGGGACTCTTTCTAACTTGATTTCACGAGCTGCCTGACATGTATCAACTGCTGAGCCTGCCTCACCTCTTTTATTATAAAATATTGATGTTATTTATGTACTTCAAAAGGACTGGTTAATTAACAACAGCTTGTAGAGTGATTTCAAGGTGGAAAAACATGGCAATTACTGCAAACAGCAAAGGCACTGCAGGATAATTTTCATTTATGATAATTTTGATTAACAAATTTACAGCTCTAATAAACAGTTACTGCTTTTGAGTGCAAAAGCAGGTGAAAAGTTGCCATGAGAACTGATGCAGCTGAGTGTGCTGCAGTTCAGCACTACTGACGTCTCTTTATTATGATGATAATTGTATTCATTAATTACTAGGATTAGATTTACCAGACTGAGGGACCGTCACTTCTTGTTAGCTCTGCCTGATGGTGTACATGCTGTGTGTCATCTCAAAGGAGCAAGCACCTTGTGACAGTCTCACTCCCCCTTCTCCTTCTTCCAGACACCTTGCGATGGGCTCTCTCCCAGGTGGATGCTAACACAAAACCAACAGAGGTGTGTAAGGCACCATAGAAACAGGATGCTCTGTAGCACGAGGAATAATTTACAAGCATTGACCCTTTTTCTGGTTCTCAGGGCTAATCATCCACACCCTGGCTTTGTTTAACCTTCTCTTCTTTAAGAGATGTCAGGCTTCCATTTTTTGTATGTTGACGCATTTTGCGATGCCTTAGGGCAATACTAAGGATCTTCTACCCAGTAGTTTGAGAATCTCAGGACACTTCTGTTTTTCATCTACCCCTAACCATTTTTAGTTTGGGGTTTTTTTTTGTTATATCCAGCTCCATTAAATGGTCCACTGGGTGAATAAAAGAATTAATGTCAAAGTAATCTTTTCTATTTCCTTAAACCAGATAAAACTCTCTTTTAAGAGGAGTAAATATAGGGACAAACCTCATCTCATTCTTTTCAAACTGTCTTGTGACTTAGTAAGTCTTGTGACTTAGTAACACAATTAAAACCATATTTTAAAAGGAAAAGGCACTCTTGAGTAATGAGCTGAACAGCCCTTCTGTGCTACCTTGTTCTTATTTTCAGTGAAATATTTGCTTTATTTTAAATAAGAAAATAATGTTTTGTGCATTTCCCTTTTCTCAACATTATGGTATTTTTTATTAAAGCAACGGAAAAAAATGTGCACCTTTTACATAATTTGTCTCTCAAATGATCAGCTGAGAAGGAAAGAACTGTCATTCTTGTCCTTTGCAAGGTTCTGCTAATGTCACACAGCTATGGCCTAATGTAAAAGGTGCATATGTTACAGGGAGCTTGGTCTGGAAGCACAATTCTGCCTCCTTTCAGCTGTCTGCTGTAGCCATCAAAGTACGACAACCTGTCTCTCTCTCATCTGACCCCCTAGGCAGCGTTGGCAAGAAGGTAGCTTGGATTGCTGTCATGGGCTTCATTGGGTTTTGTGTGACTTTGATCCCACTCACTCCTACAGTGGTCTTCACCACAGGCTACAGTGGAATCTCTGTTCCAGCCCCTGGAGCAGCTCTTCCCCTTCCTTCTTCACTGACCTTGGTGTCTGCACAGTGGTTTCTCTCAGATATTCTCACTTCTCTCTTCAGCTGCAATTGCCATGGCACAGGGTTTTTTTCCCCCTTTTAAAATATGTTTTCCCTGAGATGCTGCCACTGTTGCTGACGGTCTTGACCCTGGCCAGTGGCAGGTCCTTCTTGGAGGCATCTGGCACTGGCGTTATTGGACATGGGGATCTTCTAGCAACTTCCCACAAATAGCACCCCTGTAGCTCCCCCTCACTGCCAAAAGCTTGCCCTGCAAACCACTTAACTCTTGTTATCACTGCACAGCCAAGTAGGCAGACAGTAGCCAGTTTTGTCTCAACCATCAAGAAACAGGTAGTCACTTAACAAAGTCCAACTTGGTTATCATGCGAAACACGAGACAAAAATGCCAATGAGAGTATAATCCGAATGAGGTGCTATATTAATAAATGCTTGGTTTTGATTATCAAAGCCTTTAATCCTGCTAAATGGTGCATGTAAGGCAAGGGAGCAGATGAATTTTAGATCCCAGTTGAGCTTGAAATGCTGGACTGAGCTGATCTGATGAACAGCTGATAAACACAGACAATCATAATGTCATTTTAACAGGATCTGTATGAAAATGAATAGTTCTTTTCCTTGAATGGCTGCTCACAGCTCATCACCAGAAATACAATTGTGGTTTTATTTTTCATTTTATGCACCAAAGTCGAGAATGCATGCTTTAGAAGATAAGCTATGTAAATAAATTCTTAACATTAGCATAATGCAGTCTGTCACTAAAAAGGTAAGTAATAAGGCTTGGGAATTGTAAACAGCTTGACTTTTCCCTGACTATTACTTAAGAACTTGAAATGTGAGGTGTGTTAGAGTTAATGAAAACCACCCTACATGAAATAGTGACATCACATAAGGGCAATCTGCCTTTTTATCAGCACAGTAAAAGCAGAAAATACCTACCACCATTGAGTGGCCTCACATCATAATAGTTTGATTACTACTAACAGTCACATGCCTCAGTAATCTTGAGGACCCCGCTACATCAGTTCTGCTCCCTCTGTGTTCAGTGGCAGAACTAAGCCTCCCATAGATTTCAGTGACTACAAAATGTAAACAGGAAACCTAGAAACAAGGACATGTGGTTATTTACGGAACTGTCTGTGTGATTGCAGTGGCAAAGTCCCTTGGTCCTTAGTCAAATAAATTTCTTATATCCATTAATTGTAATTAGGGCTACGTGAGAAACAAAGTTTGGGGACTCTGTATTTAGAAATAAAGGATTTCTGTTTAGAAGATGGGGGAGGGGATGCTTTTTACATGCAGGACTCATGCACTCGACAATAAAATGGGAATTATATCTAACCCTCTGAGCTTGCAGCTGGAATGGGGTACTTGGTGAGTGTAAATCTCTCTGCTAGGAGAGTTACTTTTACAGTTTCAGCTGATGCTGGTACCCTCTCTCCACGCATTGTGTTTTACACATTTTCTCCTTAACAGCAGGAGTTGACTGCTGCTTTCAATGCTCTGCTGACTTTCTTTCTTATCCCCTTGGTATTTTTTCAGACCTTCAGCTCCCAGTTGTCACCACAGAGTGCTCCAGCCAGCCTGGGCTGTCAAGAGCCAGCATGGCAAGCAATGTGTCCCAGGGCAGCGACAGCAGTGACAAGAGACACATTGCCTATCTGCAGCACTGGTGGAAGCAGAGCAGGAGCGCACAGCTGTAAGCTAATGATACCCCACCCTCCGAAACTGCGAGTGCTTCCTCCTTTAGTTAGGTGGGAGTCACAGATGCAGAATGTAGCAACAGTGTGCATAAGGAGTTCTAGAGACTTTTAAGACCCACCTGGACATGTTCCTGTGTGGCCTGCCCTAGGTGTTCCTGCACTGTCAGGGGGGTTGGGCTCAATGATCTCTAGCAGTCCCTTCCAACCCCTAACATTCTATGATTCTATGAGTCTAAGAAGAGTGTGTCTAGGAGGTCGAGGGGCCTTCTTCTCCCCCTCTACTCTGCCCTAGTGAGACCACATCTGGAGTACTGTGTCCTGTTCTGGGCTTCCCAGTTCAAGAGGGACAGGTAAATACTAGAGAAAGTCCAATGCAGAGCTACGAGGATGATGAAGGGACTGGAACATCTCTCTTATGAGGAAAGGCAAGGAGACCTGGGTCTGTTTAGTCTGGAGAAGCCTGAGAGGGGATCTTATTAATGTTTAAAAATATCTGAAGGGTGGGTGTCAAGTAGGAGGGGCCATTCTCTTTTCAGTGGTGCCCTGTGATAGGATGAGGGGCAATAGTCACAAACTGGAGCACAGGAAGTTCCACCTCAACATGAGGAAAAACTGCTTTACTGTGAGGTTGACGGAACACTGGGACAGGCTGCCCAGAGAAGTTGTGGGATCTCCTTTTCTAGACACTTTCAAAACCTGCCTAGGTATGTTCCTTTGTGGCCTGCCCTAGGTGTTCCTGCTCTGTCAGGGGGCTTGGACTCAATGATCTTGAAAGGTCCCTTCCAACCCCTAATGTTCTATGATTCTAGGATTCTATGGACAGAGGAGACCACAGCAGATGGACACTTGGATTAATTGCATCTCTTATACTTGTTTAATGTTTGTTTCTGTACTAGCCAAGCTTGCACATGTTTTTGTGTGTGTTCAGCTAAGTCTCAATGTTAAGGGTATTGAAATTCCTAGACAGATGAATACAGACCCTGAGACACCCCTGAATACTTAGGTCTCATGGTGGCTGAGCTATTTCCTGCTCCCATCCCTGACATATGGACCTGCCATTCTGTACAGGGGAGAAAACCATTGCTTTAAGATAGATATTATTAGACTCCTCTAACAAATAACAAAAATGAGGTCTGGAAAGGCTACATGCTGACAAAGATTACACAGAAATGAGAGGAAAGCTCTGTGTCTTTTACCAGTAATCAGTCTTAAAGACCCATAATTTGTATAGTCATCTTCTCATTGCATTTGCTATGAGGTACATGGATACCCAGAGGTTTTAACAAGCAAAATAATAACCACATTTACTAATAGGCCCAAGTAGAGCTCAGGTTCTCCAAGTAATGAGCTTTTAAATAACAGATATTTCCCTTGGTTTGTCTTTTTTTCTGTCCTATTTCTTTGGCTGATTCTTTCTGTGTGGACTATGGGAGCTCTGGGCCAGTATCTAGAGAGCCATGTCACTTCCTAGACAGAGTTAGCTTGCATAATTCTTCTCTGTTTAGCTGATTTATTTTGGGTTATTTCTAGGAGCCATAGTTTTTCATAATATTTGGAATTATAGTTTATGACTTTCATTAGGGAAAGCATGCACTTCTATTATTTAAGCTGCTTGGATTTCTTTTACCTTAGTTCTGAATGTCCTGGGTTTGCAACAATTACAATATGTCCACAATGCCTTGACCCATATGTACTCACAAATGTAACTCTTTCCTAACATAATTATTTTCTATGTATGGAAATTAAAATTTAAAAATATTGAAAGCAATATAAAGACTTGATATACAGCTTTGTTCCAGTCTGCTTGGTTTCAGCTGCTGTGTTACTTAAGTCAGCGGAAAAAAGGCTGATTTCCTATTTCTACTAATTTCACTATTTCACTTTTTTCTTATAACTCATTTTCCTCATTTCAAAAAGCACTTCATTAATGCTATGTGTTTTTATTACTTTCCAGGAATCAAGTGTCAGCTTCACCAGACCACAAGGACATCCTTAAAGCTCAAGACCTTTCTGTCATCATCAAAGCATATGTGCTTGTGACATCCTTAACACCTCTGCGGGCATTCCTTCATTCAACCACCACTGTCTGGCATCCACCCAAGAAGAAGCACTTTTCTGTAAAGGTAAACATTTAATTTCCTAATTTCTCCATCTTTCAGGCAAAGTACAGAGACAGAAAACCAGATAATATCTTCTGTTATACCTCTTTTTATTTGCAGCCCATAGCTGACTGTGAATATTCTCCTAATGTACAGCTTTCATTTCTCAGAATGAAGCAGGGAAGGGTTGCCTTGTGCAGTGGGAGTTATGAAGGGCCCTGGGATTTGGTTGCCTCAGAGCCCATTTTTATCGGTGGCATTTGACAGCCGTTGCAAGATTGGAGTTTTCTCTAAAGCACCGCAGTGGGGGTGCTCTCATACAGTAACAGCTTTTGCCTGGATATTGACAGTGTTGTAAAAAAAGAAAGTAAATATTTTAAATAGTTCATTTAGATTTGTTTTCTAGGTGCAGTAAAACAGAATGGAGGAAGGTCAGGACACTTCTAAATAAGGGGAAGGAAGTATACCATGGAGAGAGTGGGCCTCCCATGGTCTTGCTTTTATGAAGAAGGATATTTCACATGTACCTTAGTTGGATTAACTCTAGACATCTCCAAGTGCCTGGAGGGACCCTTCTCTCTCCATGTCTAGTTTGCTTCTCAGCCCTATGGATTTCCAAACATGCTTTCCCATTCCTTTGTTCTTTCAGCAAGGAACTGTTCTTGCAACAAGGCATCTTCCCACAAAGGAACTACAGTTGTGTGGCGGCTCCTTTCCTTTAAAGGAGTAAGATCACAAAGTAGCAGTGATTTCTCAATGTCACATAGATCAGCTACTGCAGCAGCCATCTGAGGATCGGTGCACTTTGCCCATGTAGCTCTTTTGGGGTAAGAGCAGGTCTTGGCTTGGCAGACTACCAGTCTGCGTGTTCTGGTGTTACTGTCAGGACTCTTGATGATGCCAGACATTTGGTATGTTCTACAATCTTAGCTCTCTCAAAGTTAAGTGCTTAGTCTAAACTCATTGTCTAATTCTGGTTATTGAAGAAATAGACACCTCTAGAGAACAAATCATCCAACTCAATTTAGACAGTAATTTTGGAACGTGATGAGCTTCCTGCTAAAAGTGCCTGCTTCCTTCTGTGTTCTATGACATTCTTAGAGAACATGACAAATTCTACATTGTCAGAATTAGATGAGATGAACCTACTTATCTTTCTTTCCTTCCTGAGAAGCTATGGAAGCCCATGAAGACATAATATTTTGTCATCTATTTACCTCTTTTTACATTTAGGAAGGCTAGTGGTCACTCATTTTCAAACCTTGGGGTTCAGGTGTGCTTTATGTTTATTAGAATAGGACAATGTCCAGCAGAATCACTATCACAAGCTGAAGTAGAAACTACTTTAAAGGCTAGTAGTCATTAGTAATTGTGATATGGCTCCATAAAATAATTCCCACTGAGGGGATTCCTCTGAACAAGGTGCCAGCCACCATTTACAGAGCACTTTGGCAGCTGAAGAAGCAATAAAAATGATAGATAGAAGCAGCAGCACATCTACTGCAGTTCCAATCTGGTTACTGCTGCAGTGGTGTTATATCTTCCACAGCTTTAAGCAGTCTTGTCAAAATGGAAAGAAATAAACAAAAAATAGGCAGCACGGAAAGCACATTTGTAGTGATGTATAGATTGAAATGCAAATTAACAAAATGATGGAAAGTAGGGTGTATAAGGCTGTCTCTTAACATAAACAGTGTGCCCTATAAATGACCTGGGAGGATTCAGAGAGTGTCCAGAATTGAGACACTGGAAATTCATGGCGTGGCCGGAAAACACTACTGGGAAAATCACAAAGAGTCTTTTGTGCTTGGCATAGAGTCATCAGACAGGACACCATCAATCAGAAAACAATACTTGGGAGAATTTTTGAATTCAACCATTAGATTCTTTGGATTCAGATTACATCAAGTTTCTCATAAACTTCATGGAATTGTTGCCGGTGGGTTGTACAATCCCAACAGAGTGGTCTCACCTCCCAAAGTACCCAGTGGAGCTACAGGTTTGTACCAGCCAAGGAACTTGGTCCAGAAAGCTCCTAACCTTTTGGTTTCTGCCAGCTCTATTGTATTTGAAAGAAAATTGCTTGTTACATCGTGAAGCTCCAACTTGTCAATAGTCAGTAAAGATAGGATCTCTAAGATTCGTTCTTCCACTGATTGACAAAATACCCATCGGTGTCACTAGAGATTGAAGATGCCTATAGAGGAGGTTGTTCTGAAAAATTTGCTAGTGTTTGCTGTGTTTTTCCTCAAGAGCAGCTGACTGAATTTGCTTGGTTTTTGTGGGGTTTTTTTGTTTGTTTGGTTTTCTTCTTAATGTGCAGATTAGAATAATTTTAATCTGTTGCATTGCCATCATAGATGTGCTGCTTTCAGTAGTGTTGCACAATAATTTAGAGATCTCCTCAGTGTATATAGGCCTCTGGTCAGCAAATTTTCTCATACCAGTATAATTAAACTATTATCAATGACAAATTGTGGTTAAATCAGTTACAATGTTACTATCACAAACTCAGTATGTTAAGTTCAAAATTTGATCCCCGACATAGAGCAACCTTTTATGATTGCTAGAAGTAACCAAAATGTGGTATATGCAAAGGAGAGATTTTTAAAAAGTCTGGGGATGGGGTATCAGATGATGCTAAATGATTAAGAGAAACTGTGTAAAGATAAAACAGGACTTTAATGAATTAGGTAATATTGCATTTCGCACTGCTTCTTTGTTAGTAAACTATTATAAATTATTTTTACAGCTCATATTTATTTATCCTATTCATAGTGGCAAGGCTTCAGAATGACTCCTTGAATAACTATTGGCCAAGTGGCAGTTCAAGAAAAGTTCAAGTGTGTTTTGCTCACCAACTGCCAGCTTTCCTCTGGATTATACATATTTTAGTATCTCAGTTCAGAAAGCAAAAGAAGATAAATCCTGTGCTGGCATGAGGATTTTGTGTGTAGTCAAGAGGTGGCAACAGTGTGACTCTAGTTTTGGGCCCTGGTTGGGAAGATATAGGGGAAAGAATGGCTTTCTGCCACACAAATATTTTGATATGAGGCTTGTGTAATAGCCTTATTTCCTCGAGGAAATTTGGAACCCCCTTTTTTAGACCATCTGTGCTTTGGAAAATTAGTAATAAAATAGAAGCTTTCAATTTTGCATATGGTACGAATTAAGGGATGAGTCTCTGTCATTGCATGCAATAATATACCTTAATTGACACCATGCACGTGTACTAAGCAGAAAACTGCTGAATAATTTGCTGTTTTATAGAAGCTGGTGTGTGAAACAGTCATTTCTCATTAATTATCTCAAAGTTTAACACACCATGAAGTGCTTCCTTTGCCGTGCTGTTAGCCTTTCCCAGCCTGGTCCCAGTTCTTAAGGAAGGGATACACTTTAGTAGACTGTAGTGGTGCCATGTCCTGTCACCTGGGAAGGCTCTTCTGTGCTGTCTGTCAGCAGCTTCCTACAGCCCTGCTCTTGCTCACTGTCCTTTTGTTCATCCAAAATAGACAGTCAGGTGCCTCCTGGATTTTAATTCCTTGACTGGTGCTCTTGCATAACCCTCGATACTCTCAGATGAAACTATGCTCTTAAGTGATTTTCCAGTTGTGCAGTGAAGTAAACATAATTTATTAAAGCAGTTTGCTGTTAAGCTTGCTGTGGTATAAGTCACTATAATGATCGCTGAAATTCTCTCTGTGTGTATTAAGCATCTGCAAACTTGAGTAAAGAGAAATATTTTTTTATGCTTAACATATATGGAAATGAAACTGGACCCTCATCTACCCAGGAAATAGATCTTTTAATGCGACGTGGAGGTCTGGCTTAGAGCCGAACACTGTGAAAATTAGGTTGCTGTATTGCCCTCAAGTGGACAGCTTTGATATTGCTTCAAGTAATAGATCTTTAATGTGCGATAGAATGCAAATATACAAGCAAAGTACTTTGAAACAACAGAAAGGCTCCTGATTTGTTCCCTTTGTTTTATTTTTTAATTCCATATTCTTGCCCTGTCATCAGGAGCAATTACAAGAGAAAATTACCATAAACTCTTAATCAATTAGGTTGCAGAGTTATTTGGGAATAAAATTAAATTTGCTCATTAGGTTCTGTAAGAATGTAGCATATGAATTTCACTGTTCTTGCATGTAGCCTATGTAAAGAACCAAATGCTGTAATGCTTCTCTTCCTGAAAGACTGAGAACAACACCAATGTCATCTATTTTCTGTCCTCATAGTACCTAGAGATCTACCATTTCTCTTTCACTGATATAAGAACAAAACTCTGTCTGGACTGGGGGATGTGCTTAGTCTGACATTTTCTTTCTGGCAACAACCAGCAAAGAAAGCATCATAAAACTGTGTAACAGGATAAGCATAAATTGATCCTCAACCTAGGGCAGACTATAGCTATTTCTGGTAACCTGCAAGGTTAGAAACACAGAACTGGAAGTAGAATATATATATTTATGTTTAATAAACTCTGGTGAACTTTTATGACATGCAATTCTCTATTGTTTTCTTTTTTTTTAATCTATTAATGCTTTTGGTCTTCCCAACATCTTGTGGCAATGAGACTCTACAGATTATTTATGTGTTGTTTGAGAAAGAATATTTGCTTTAAAAATTCCACCTGATTACTATATTTCATATCCCCAATTCTTATCTTAAGAGAAAGAATGAGTAACCCTTCCTTCTTTACCTTCTCCATGTCTGTGCCAATCTGTCATGCAATGCACAAAGTTAAAATTCTTCCTAGAGTTCTTTTGTGCTCTTCTCTAAACAGCTCAGTTTAGCTAGCAAGAAGTATAGACTGATTATTCTTTATAACCTGTGGATATGTCATAAATAAGAATTTACACTGTTAGTCTCTGCTTTTCTCCTGATCCACGGATCCGCTTGCTCTGGCTGTTCAGTCCAGTCAGCTCTGTAAATATGCCCCTCTCCCAGCTTTCCCAGACCTATCTTCCATTATCCTGATTCTTCTTCTTATCTTTCCCTTTTTGCTTTCCAACTTCCCCTAACCAAGCTGATACACTCTTGCTTCTCACAGCAAGATGGGAAATGCTGTTAGTAAATCACCTTTACTTTTCCACTAAGAAGTCAGTGCTGGGTAGAAGTACCATTCTTTATTTCAGTTTCAGTCAAAGGACCTAATTTAGTGGTTGCTGAAGCTTTTTGTCTTTGGATTGAGTCTTAAGAACAAGGATCCCTGAAGGAAACCTTTCTCAGATGGCCTTTACTCCTCCATATAAATAAGTTAAAGTATTGAGGGAAATGAGTTTTTTCTGTCCTGAAGTATTAAATAACATGTATTTTAAAATCTTATGTAAATAACATTATATATTGAGAGCAGCCCTGAAGAAAAGGACTTGGGAGTGCTGCTGGATGAGCAGCTCAACATGAGTTATCAGTGTGCTTTTGTAGCCCAGAGGGCCAATCGTATCCTGGGCTGCATCAAGAGAAGCGTGGACAGCAGGTTAAGGGAGCTGATTCTCCCCCTCTACTCCACTCTTGTGAGACCTCACCTGGAGTACTGCGTCCAGTTCTGGAGCTCCTATTACAGGAAGGGTATGGATGTGCTGGAATGTGTCCGGAGAAGGGCCACGAGGATGATCAGAGGGCTGGAGCACCTCTCCTCCGGGGACAGACTGAGAGAGTTGGGGTTGTTCAGTCTGGAAAAGAGAAGGCTCCGGGGAGGCCTTATTGTGGCCTTCCAGTATCTGAAGGGAGCCTACAAGAAAGCTGGGGAGGAACTTTTTAGGCTGTCAGGCAGTGATAGGACTAGAGGGAATGGATTAAAGCTAGAGATAGGTTGATTCAGGTTGGACATTAGGAAGAATTTCTTCCCCATGAGGGTGGTGAGCCACTGGAACAGGTTGCCCAGAGAGGTGGTGGAAGCCCCATCCTTGGGAGTTTTTAAGACCAGGCTGGATGGGGCTCTAAGGAACCTGCTCTAGTGGGAGGTGTCCCTGCCCATGGCAGGGGGGTTGGAACCAGATGATCTTTAAGGTCCCTTCCAACTCTGGCAATTCTATGATTCTATAATTCTATGACTCTATATATAGAAGTGGGAAACTTACTGTATAAAATAACTGCACAATACCATGTTTTCCCCTCTCATCAAGTGTCATGTTAGAACTGCAGAGAAATGGCACATTGTAACAATAAATCAGGGGTGGAATAAACAGACCTACGTGAAGCTAACACTATAAACTTACGATAAGTTACTGCACTGTTTTCTCTGTGATGGATTCTCAAACCATTATTTTTATTACAGGTACATTTTTCTCCCATTACACGTCTTACAACTTTTTCTATATACTGTGATCAGTGAAGAGGTTTGCCTGTGCTAGCAGGCACTATAGGAAATAGCCTCATTGCAAAATAACATTGGTATTTTTCTGGCCTTCTATGTGGTATCAGTCTGTATTCATGCACACATCTTAGATATTTAGGTATCTCCATACATATAGTAAAAGACATTCTTGTTTGTGTGTAAAAGTATTTTTGTATCTATGAACGACTACTTACAGCCTAAAGTATTTGGACTTGTTGAAGAAATTTCACAAAATATAGATCCAATAAGAAGAATTAATGTCCAAAAATGAACTGAAAGTACAGAGCCTACACTGAAAATTATCAGAGATTGATTCAAGTGAAAACATCCTCAGCAATTTTCAGGGAGAGGCAATTACCTTTTATCTTTTGAGACCCTGCAGATCCAATTGATCAGAATGAGTGCAACAGCTCCCAAGCAGAGCAGAACAATCTCAAAAGGACATGCTTCATTACTTCAAAAAGGGTAATTTCTTGAACCTAAAGGTCATGCTTTTGTTCCTCATATGTAATCCTTGCTTTCAGATATGATCCTGGTAACTTTGTCTGCAATCGAATTTTGAAGGCTCCAACTAGGAAGCAGAAAACTCCTTTTAAAATCTATTAATACAAATCCTGCAAAGTATGATGCACCAAAGCCCAAAACGTAAGCCTCAAAATTACACAAAATTACTCAATAGCCCAAATGACCTCTTATCTACTATGTTCTTCCATGTTGGGTGAGTTCAGAGCTCAGCTACCAAAGGTGAGATACTGTTGCAGGAAAAATTGTACAAGTTCATGTTGTTTAACTGGGATAGAAGTGGCTGCTTGATGATATGTAATTAACAATCAGCCAGTAATAATAATATACTCACTATCAATTTCAGTAACAGAACAAGTAAACCATGATACCAAACACTTTGAAAGTGTTAGTAAACACTGCACATTTCTAAACATCCTTCTATAAATACCCTCTGAAACCTGTAGCCACATTCACGCACTCACTCATGTTTAGTCAGACCCTATCTCACAGGAAGCACAGTTTACAAACACAGCCCCACTCTCCTGGGATGCAGCTTCCCTTCTTGCATGTATCTCTGCTTGGAGATGTTGGGGCTCCAGCTCTGCATGTGCCTAGTTCATGTGTACCCACTTAGGTGGACTCATGCCCATCCTTACAACCAAGTATTCCCTGCAGTCTAGGCAGAAGCTGTAGTGCCAGCAGGCTGATTTCTAGCAGTGCCTGACCAGGTTTTGACTGTTGCTGTTTCCACCCCAAAGTCTCTCCCCGTGCTGTAAATTTTAATGCTGCTTTCATATTATTTCCCAAGCTGACTCCTTCCTTGTTTCAAAAGTCACTTTGTAATTTCCTGGTTATTGTTTAACCTCGCTGATGGTCGCCTTCCACTTTATCAAGATAAATGTGGGATAAACATCTTCCCATACGGTTCTGTATATTCCAGACACAGATTTTGTTGTTTGTGGGTGGTCTGTGTGAGAACTGCCGTGGTGTATCTCCTACCCATCTTCAGTGTCTGGTGAAGATTCCCTGTACAGTCATCTGAGCAACAGAGCAGTTTTAGATTGCAATTAATACCACCATTTTGAAGTGTCTACCTTAGGATGACACAAATCATGCTCTTCGAGCATCTGTGTGCTGCAGTGAGGTATAAAAGGAACCTAGACATTTATCTCACACGCAGACATAAGCTGTGTAGTCTTTTAGAGTGGGATACCTCTATAGATTTTGACACCTGAATGAATTGTCTTCACCTGAGCTGTGCCTCTGAATGCCTGATACTATCAATAGAGAGCTAATGAATGCAGTCAGTGAAGGCAGGTGTCTTAAGCCTGCATTTATTGCCATTCCTAAGGTTAATGAAGGGAAATATTTCTTGGTTTTGTTGGTGTTTGTTTTTTGTTTGTTTTGTTTGTTTGTGATTTTTTTTTTGTGTGTTTTGTTGGGGTTTTTTTTGTTATTTGTCTCTTTTTGGTTGGTTGTTTTTTGTTTTGGTTGGTTTGGTGGTTTTTGTTTTGTTTGTTTAGTTGGTTTTGGTTTGGTTTTTTTTTGTTTTTCATCATGAGGCAAGACTGTGCTAGGGCTGAGCTGGAAGTCAGTCACAGAAAGATTGCTACAGTTTGTTTTACAGTCTTTCTCAGGCAATCCTCAGCTGACCATTCAGCTGACTGCCCCAGGCTTCTCCCGCATCTCTCCTAAGAAATTCATTTGCAGAGAAATTGCCAGGAAAATCCTCTCAAGGGAGTTATTACAGTCACCATAACACCTAGTCCTGTGGGTGCTACAGTATTCCACTTTCCTTGAGTCCCCAAGACTCTGTGCACAAAGCTTGCAAATCAGAATTCCTCTGACAATTAAATGTCATTTTTCAGTGTGTCAGGCCTTTAGCTGATGGTTCAGTGTATTTTTGAGGAGCCAAAGGGATCTGTATAACTGAGATCATAAACCTTATTTTAATGACTGCAGGCATAAAAAAAGTGGATGTCAAAGGGGGTAGAGAGAAAAAGCAATGTAAAATTAATACTGAGTTATCTAAATCTTTTTTTTTTTTCCTGCACTGGCTTAAGCAAAAGTAGTTATCAGTGACTGAAAGATCAGTGAATTAAAATTAATCTTAAGAACTGTAATTTAACCTGAAGTATTTGTCTTGTCTCCATCGGTTCTGAATCAGCCTGACTAAATATTTTTTTTCAGTCATTGGCTTAGAATAAGCATAGTACTAAAACCCGATATCCCTTAATGAGAACCTATTGAGCAATGTTTCTTTTTTAGTCTGGCGAAAGAGGCTTGTATCTAAAATGCAGTTCCTTGGAGAAGCCAGTTTTATTTTAATGCCTGTTCTGTTGGAAACAGTTGTTGGCTGTTATAGCCAACAGCATGCTCTGAGTGCAAATAGGGCAAATCAGCCTGGCTTTCATCAATTCTTACTAGTAATAACTTTATTGTGTACCCTTTGTGTTGAGGTGCTTGGGAATTGATTTATGGTGAGGAGAAAATGAGCTAATGGAGCTTTTTCTGTCCCTCTTGCCCTTCCTTCCAATAACCCTCATCTCTCTTTATAAAATTCTGCAACTTCTCATATTCTCTGTGCAGCAAAATAACACAGCTTCTCCTTTAGCCCCTCCATTCCCACAGCAGGTTTAGGAAATTAGAGAAAAGGTGCAAACTAGTGTAGCAGGAATGTGAGTGATGTACAGGATGTGTCAGAGGGCCTCGAAATAGTTATCAAAGTCAGCAGAAGAGACACAATGTAGTTCCACTTTGGTGACATGATCTTCATTTGAAATTTTTTATTTCACATGCAGCCTGATTAACTCACTGATCTTTCAATCACTGATAACTACTTTTGCTTTAGGATAAACCATGGGAAAAAAAAAATTACTAACTCACTATTAATTTTACAATACTTTTTCTCTACCCTCTTTGACATCCACTATTTAAACAAATTCAGGTTGGATTTGACTCCTGTGGATTCTATAGGGTTCTCTTCAATTGATAGACAAAACATAAACTGCATGTCTTAGGGATGATAAAGTGTGAGAATGCAGTAACCTCAGATTCTTCTGAGTGTGCTCAACAAAGATATATAAATATCTATGTTCAACTGCAAAATATTAAAGTCACTGAGTTAAAGGTTTCTTCAGATGATCACCACTGATGCTGGTACTCTCAACTTCAGAGGAAACAGACTATCTGTCTACCAAGATTCAATCCCATTATTGATTGAGCATGATCAAAAGCATCATTGAACACTTAAAAGAGGACAGAATGGGAAAAACTGGTGGCAGTCACAGAAATTTAGTCTGGGAGAAAGCTGACCTCTGTCTAGAAAATTTCAAAGCAGTGGAATAGGGATTAAATTTTAGTAGGCTGTAAAACTTAATGCAGGCTTGCACATATATTTCATACGATTACACAGGAGGTAATTTACTCCTAAATTACCATTGTATACAGAATTGCAAGACTTCTCAGGAGCTTGAAGACCTACATCCACAAGCTGGATGCATACAGTTGGAGTTATGTTCCACATACTTATGTAATGCCTTACAGAAGTGTGTAAATGCAGTAAAATTACATGGATCAAGCACACATTTTCTGTAAAGGTTGAATGAACTAGAAACAAGAGGGATGTGGAGAGACTCCACCAGAGGGCTACTAAGATGATTAAGGGACTGGAGCATTTCTTATATGAGGAAGGACTGAGAGGGATGGGGCTTTTTAGCCTGCAGAATCTTCTCAGGGACTCAGGGGGATCTCATCAATGTGTATGAATACCTGAAGGAAGGCTGTAAAGAAGACAAAGCCAGGCATATTTCAGTAGTACCCAGTGACATGACAAAAGGCTGTGGGCACAAATTGAAACACAGCAATTTCCTTCTGAAGATCAGGAAACACTTTTTTAATTTGAGGATGACTGAGCACTGGCACAAGTTACCCAGAGGAGTTTTGGAACTGTATCCTTGGAGGTATTTAAAAGCTGTCTGGACATAGTCCTTGACAACCAGTTGTAGGTGACCTTGCTTGAGCAAGGGTGGTTGGACAAGATGACCTCCAGACGTCCCTTCCAATCTCAACTATTCAATAGTTCTGTGATTCTGTGATCATCCTTTAGAGACAAAATATCACATTAAACCTTGTTGTGGATTTCTGCCAAAGGGCAGGCTTGGTTAACCCATCTGTGATGGATATTTGTTCATGACTGTAGTAGTCAAAGGCAGCTAGAGAGATGCCAACCCCATCAACCCCAGTGTGGAGGTCTACAGAAATCTGCATGCTTCCATCATGTTATCCCTGTGGGACATGTATAAGTGGGTGATAATAGAGACTATACAGTGAAATTTCTAGGTCAATTTAGTGGAGGAATTCCTGGAAATAATCAGAATTTTTTCTTCTCTGAATATCAACACTAAATATGTTCTATGTGTACTTTATGTGCTTTATTTCTGAAGACAGTACTTTTTTTGCTACATAAATCTATCTGGAAATATAGTACTACTAAATTTTCATAGAATCATAGAGTGTTTGGGGTTGGAAGGGACCTTTAAAGGCCATCTAGTCCAACTACCCTGTAATGAGCAGGGACATCTTTCATTAGATCAGGTTACTCAGAATCCCATCCAACGTGACCTTGAATGTTTCCAAGGATGGGGCATCTATTAGCTCTCTGGACAACCTGTTTCAGTGTTTCACCAACCTCATTGTAAAAAATTTCTTCCTTACATAATATGAATCTCCCCTCTTTTACTTTAAAACCATTGTCCCCTGTCCTGTCACAACAGGCCTCGCTAGACAGGACTGTCCCTGTCATTCTTATAGCCCCCCTTTAAGTACTGAAATGATGCAATAAAATCTCCTTGGAGACTTTTTCTATTATCTAATCTTCTGTTAGCTAATAGCTTTACATAGCTGAGATGTTAATTGGGTTCTGTGACTATGACAACTTTATATGGTTCAAAGGCAACCCCTTTTGTAGCACAGAGGACTCTGATGCAGCAAAACCTGTGTGTGTCCCAGTCTTCACTGGGGCTCTGTGTTGCTCCAGTTGTTTCCCTGAATCTCTGTATAAAGGGAGGAGACAAATTACTTTACATGAGTGATGAAGAGCAGTGAGTTTGACACTGAGGATTCACAAGTCTGAAAACCTCAGGATGTGCAAGAATTAAGTCAAAACACAGGCTGCTGTTGCTGATCATTTTTTCAACTTCTTCCATATTCTATTTAAAGCTTATTAATTTAGGATAAGGATTTATAGTCAAGGTCAAACAGAATAACGTTTGTCACAGTTATGTTAATAAAAGAAAAGGCTTTTACATTGAGTTTGCTTTACTTGCTGCTGAAGAAATAACTGTTTGTGGTTTCCATTGCCTATAACTAGTTGATGGCAAAAGATTTTATCAAAGTAAGCTTAGACTGTGAGCAGTAATTTTGAAAACCATTAATACAGAGTTTGTTTCTGATATACTTATTTGTTAAAAAGAAAGTAATTTTCTACTAGTATGCTGTGTGAGACTTTACATGCCACTTTACTGTGCAAATGAAGAAAAACTGAAGTTGACATTCTAAGGCAATCTTTACTTCTACTAGCCTTTTAAATTGTGATCTTAAGCACTGTTTTACTGTAAATGTTCAAAAGTATTTGTAATCTCTTCCACAGCTGCAAAGGTTTTTTGAGATATTCTTCAAAAACAGTTCTCCCCAACAAGCCTTTAACAACATGAAGGAAGCTATAAGCAAACTTCTACTTATAACTGAGGTCTTCAGTGAAGCATCTGCCTCAGGACCAAATCCTTTCAATCGGTGAGTGACTTGCAGTTGTCGTTGCCATGCTATTTGCCAAGATAGCTCCTTAGAACAGAATAAAAATTGTAGAGAATATATGACTCCTAAAATAAATTAAAAAATCCCCTCTACTTCATAGTTTCTTATAAAGTGAAGTTGCACTGCATTTAGGGAGTCAAACTCTTCAATACCTACAGTGTTTCTAGTTTGTGGAAAGGTTATGATGAATACTTAGGACCAGATGTTGTGTCCTGATTAAGTGTTTGAGGCAACACTAATAAAGAGAAATCACTCACAACTGGGTAGTTCTAATGTATATAAAGCTGTATTTCCCTTCAGTGAGCCTTCTGTCCTATGTCAAATATTTAATGTTAGAGTAGCCAAGATGGTCCAGACCTGGCTGTAGCAGGCAATCTCAACAAGAGACACTGTAGAATACTTTATGAAATATACCTTATGAAATATACCTAGTCATCATCAGTCACATTTCTGTGGGTGCTAAATCATTGTAATCACTTCTATTAGAGTGTTACAGTTCTTATACATAAATCAATCTACAGTATGTAATATTGTTATTAATTAAAATTAGTATTTGTTCTATATATGTTATGTCATATTCCTGATATTTTTATGATAAATACCAAATAAGTTACTATTTCTTACATTTGTATGTTTTGTAAAGCTGCTTGAGAACATGGGTGTTTTAGTAGCAGTAATATAAAGCTCAATATTTGACTTAAGCACATTGGGAATAAAGCTTCCATTGTGAATGGAGAGGGTAGTGAGGAAGGGAGGAGTGCAACAGAGATGGAACTATTTTGACAGTGGTCAAAACTAATTTTTTTACCAATGGGATGGATATCTCTTATTCAGGTAACCCAATACTTGCTTTGAGCTCCTTGCCTGTGCTTTCAAACACCCCCATAGCTGCAGCACAACTCTTTGGCTTCAGTGAGCCCTCCAAACAGCTTCAAATCTTTTGAAGGACCTCATTCTCATCAAAGAACATTTCTCCCTCCAGTGTAGTTCACCTCCTCACAGTCAACAATATAAATACACTTCAATATATAGCACTGTTTTCTTTCATCAGCTCACAATCTGACTCCATCTGTGTTTAATGTTGCTGGGTCTCAGAAATTTTATTTAGTGTGTATCACATGCTGTGTCTTGACCTATGTGTGTATGTCCTTGTGTGTGTTCTCTGGACCTGTCTGTGTGTGTCATTGTAGCTTATATAGGGACATGGTTTAGTGGTGGACTTGGAAGCGTAAAGTATACAGCTGGACTTGACGATCTTAAAGGTCTTTTCCAACATACATGATTCTGTGGTTCTGTGTTTCACAACAGTGCCTAACCTCACTGAATCTGACTACTGTTACATTGTATTTCAGATGCAGCCAATGTTTTCAAATGCTAACCTTTGACATCGGATTTGGCTCCTCCATACATCCTGTAGTTCTTAAGGTGAGAAATTACACAAATTATTGCTTGGCAGGAAAAAATACACTAAAAAGAACACAGCAGGGAACCCCCTTTGATAGGTAACCTCAAATCTCTGAGTAATGTACAGATACATTGATATTAATGTTGCCTAAAAGCGGTGAGTTCTTGTGGGAAAAAACAGTTTTTAAGGGACAGAGTTCCTGCAATGAACTTCACCACATCACTGAAGCGTGCAAACCTTGCAGGTTTAGTATTAAAGGACTATCACTCCAGCTGAGTATCAGTGAAACAATCCATAGGAAGCATTGCATGAAAGTAGAGTTGGGTATTAACTGTGCCAGAAAGAATGTGGAGGAAGTTAAAATAACACAATTGATTTTTAAGATGAATTCAAGTTCTCCATGAATTGTATTGTACTTTTTCAGTTCAGGACTGCTTTGACCTCCACTGTGCTGCCTTCTTCCTCAAGGCCCCCAGACCAGAGAAATGTGACCTGTGGCATGAACTCCCTGTGCCAGTTTTGTACCACTGCTGCCTCAGAACAGCCTGTACAGAAACAATAATTGTATTGCTTTCTAGCTGCTTCTTATCACCCCTGTATATACATATGGAATCGTAGAACGGTAGGGGTTGGAAGGGACCTCTGGAGATCGAGCCCAACACCCCTGCCAGTGCAGGAACACCTAGGGCATGCCACACAAGAACAGATCCAGGCGGGTCTTGAAAGTCTCTAGAGAAAGAGACTCCACAACCTCTCTGGGCAGCTGTTCCAGTGCTCTGTCACTCTCACCGTGAAGAAGTTTTTCCTCGTACTGAGGTGGAACTTCCTGTGTTTCAGCTTGCTACCATTACCTCCTGTCCTATCACAGGACACAACTGAAAGGCACCCACCATTCAGGTATTTGCAAACATTAATAAGATCCCCAGGGCTCTCAGCTTTTCCTCATAAGACAGATATTCCAGTCCATTCATCATCTTTGTAGCTTTCCACCAGACTTTGTCTAGTATTTCCCTGTCCCTCTTGTTAGATTAGTCGGACATGACCTCCCTTTAGTAAATCCATGCTGGCTATTCTTGATAACCTTATTTTCTTCCGTGTGCTGAGGTATGATCTCTAGAATGAGATGTTCCATTACCTTTCTATGGATGGAGGTAAGGCTGACTGGTCTATAATTACCAGGGTCTTCCTTCTTGCCCTTTTTGAAGACTGGAGTGACATTGGCTTTCATCCAGTCCTCAGGCACCTCACCTTTTCTCCATGACCTTTCAAAAATGATGGAGAGTGGTAGAGCAACAACATCAGCCAGTTCCCTCAGCACTCGTGTATGTTCAGTTTACACAAGTGATTTCTAACCCAATCCTCACTGACCAGTGGAGAGAGTTCTTCCATCCAGGCTTTCACTCTTACTTTCAGGATCAGGGATTCCTGAGGGCTGGTCTTAGCAGTGAAGACTGAAGCAAAGAAACCATTCAGCAACTCCGCCTTCTCTGCATCCTCTGTCACCAGGGCTCCTGCATCATTTGGCAGTGGGCCCTCTTTTTCCCTAGTCTTCCTTTTACCATTGATGTATTTGAAGAAGCCCTTTTTGTTCTCCTTTACTTACTTGGCCAGAGTTAATTCCAATAAAGCCTTGGACTTCCTTGTTGCTTCCCTACATAACCTGACAGCATTCCTATAATTCTCCCAAGACACCAGTCCCTTTTTCCACATGGTGTGAACTTCATTCTTCCACTTGAGTTTTTTCAGCAGCTCCTTGTTCATCTATGCCAGTCTCCTGCCTCCTCTACTTGATTTTTTACTCAAAGGAATACACCTGTCTTGTGTTGGAGGAAGTAATGTTTGAATATCAACCAGCTCTCTTGGGCTCCCTTACCTTCTAGAGTCTTAGCCCAAGGGATTCCTCCAAGTAGGTCTTTGAAGAGCACAAAGCCCTCCTGAAGTCCAGGGTTGCAATCTTACTTATTGCCCTGCTTCTTTCTTGTATGATACTAATCTCTACCATGTCGTGATCACTACAGCCAAGGCTGCCCCCAACCTTCACATCCCTTACCAGACCTTCTTTGTTCATTAATACAAGGTCCAGCAGCTCTCCCTTCCTCACTGGCACTTCCAACACCTGCATCAGGAAGTTATCATTGCTGCATTGCAAGAGTCTTCCGCACTGAGTATGCCTCGCTGTGTAGCCTTTCCAACAAATATCAGGGTGCATGAAGTTACCCATGAGCACCAGGACATGTGATCTTGAGGTTACTTCCAGCTGTCTGTAGAAAGCCTCATCAGCATCCTCTTCCTGGTTTGGTGGTCTGTAGTAGATACCCACAACAGTTTCACCTATATTTGCATGCCTCTTATTTCTTGCCCATAAACTTACAACACATTCTTCATCCCCACCTGGGAAGAGCTCAATGCGTTCCAGTTGTTCGTGCACATAAAGAGCAACTCCACCACCTCATCTTGCTGGTCTATCTTTCCTAAAACATACATAACTGACCATGACAACATTCCAGTAATGCGAGCTACCCCACCATGTCTCAGCAATTGCAATAAGAATATAATTGCAATATGAATATGTATATATCTAGGTATATACAATCTTTGTTCATGTTTATGATAAACAAAAGGAAAATAAAATTAGCAAATATATCTTGGGCAATTACAGGAGAACACTTTTGAAATTCATTCTTAGTTAAATCTGTTTGAGTTTCTAGTAAATACAGTGCAGTCAATCTCTCCATCCTTCAAAAAAAAAAAAAAAAAAAGTCCTTCAAACACAAATGAAAAATGGACACATGAAAGTTTGCACAATTTAAAAACTCCATGAAGAGACTATTCTGAATTAGTCTGACAAGACTTATTTAGCTAGCATAAGAAATGTGATACTATAACAATTTAATAATTGTATGCTAGGTTGTAAAATAGTTCTCCCAGGAGTTGTTTAAAAAACTAAACATAAAGCATAATGTTTACCTGCCTGTATAGTAGTCTCAATCATCAGCCATAATCCATAAATGTACAGTAAATAACTTGAGTTAAATAGTTTCTCACAAAACTACAAATTACTCTAAAAAACAATGGTTGATAACTACTGCGACATTTGACTTCGATTAGTATGCCTTGGAAACCGTAATAGGCACACACCCCATGCAGCTTGAAGTAATTTTTGTGTTTATGCTAAAATACTAATTTATTAATATTTTATAAACATGAGTTCATTCACTGTGTTTATATACTGTAAACGTATGCTGTATAAACTCATAGATACCTGCCTTTTTCAAGAGTTATGGTGACATATAAAGTACCATTTTGATTTTTTAATCACATTTCGAATCGGACACATTAAAAAACCCCTCAGATGAGGCTGCAATACTGCACTCTGACCGCTGGAGGTCAGCAAACAGTTTGGCTACAGTGTGTAGTTCTGACAGGCAATATGTGGGGAAGTTGTTTGCGGAGGACACCAAGCTGTGTGGTGCTGGCGACACGCTGGAGGGGAAGGATGCCATCCAGAGGGACATTGACAGGCTGGAGAGCTGGGCCCCTGAGAACCTCGTGAAGTTCAACAAGAACAAGTGCAAAGTCCTGCACCTGGGTTGGGCAATCCTCGGTATCAATACAGTCTGGGGGATGAACGGATTGAAAGCAACTCTGTGGTGAAGGACTTGGGGTGTCAGTGGATAAAAAAATGAGTATGAACCAGAAATGTGCTTTTACTGCCCAGAAAGCGAATCGCATCCTCGTATGCACCAAAAGTATGACCAGCAACTGGTCAAGGGAGGTGATTCTCCACCCTCTACACTGGAGTACTGTGTCCATCTCTGGGGAGCTCCATATAAGAAGGCCACAGACCTGCTTGAGCGAGGACAGAGGAGAGCCATGAAGATGAACAGGAGGCTGGAGCACCTCTCCTGTGAGGACAGGCTGAGAGAGTTGGGATTGTTCAGCCTGGAGAAGAGAAGGCTCTGGGGAGACCTTGTAGCAGCCTTCCAGTACCTAAAGGGGGCCTACAGTAAAGAAAAGGGGGGGATTTTTTATTAGGTGGTGCAGTGATAGGATGAGGGGTAAAGATTGTAATTTGAAAGAGGGCCCATTTAGATTAGATATAAGAATAAAATTTACTGTGAGTGTGGTGAGACACTGGAACACATTGCCTAGGGAAGCTGTGGATGCCCCATCCCTGGAAGTGCTCAAGGCCATGCTGAATGGCGCCTTAAGCAACCTGGTCTAGTGGGAGTTGTCCTTGCCCATGTCAGGGGGGTTGGAACTAGATGATCTTTAAGGTGTCTTCCAATCCAGACAAACAACAGCAACAAAATGTGATACAGCATTTGTAATACTATAATCCTGGCTGGTTTTTTATTATTATTATGACTTTTTAAATGTAAATGGTTCCAGTTTGGTATTTGTCATTATAAGAAGACAGGACTTGATATTCAAGCTATAAATTATTATATTGTTTTCAAAAAGGTGCATGAAAACTTTGATTTTCAAGATGAGGATGAATCAAATATTCAGGACCAAACTTTCAAAGAATTTCTTTTTGAAGATACTTTTAAATTTCTTTTATCTAATGAATCTTCAACATCCAGTTTCATAGAAGTTTTACAGAAAATATATGGATCAGCTGTGAGCAAGGTAATTCATTCCACCTTTTTCTTGTTATTAACTGAAAATATTTCATTCTAAATTATACGCCTGTCTGAAATTGTCGATGCCAGCTTATAGAATGAAGGATTTATTTAATCAAAACTATTATTACTGAATTCTGAGGAATAAAACTGTAATTATATTGAACAATCAGATTTTCTTTTATAAATTTTCACTCTCAAATTATGTAATTCCCAAAAGTATAGTACTTTAAAGATATACTTAAGACCTTAACAAAGTAATTTCCTCACCATTTCTTTAAATGGTCTTATTTAATATACAGGTTTGTATGTTTTCATAAACCTAGGATCAATTAACTCAGACAAGTAGATTCATGAGCATGAGAATTAAATTTTGTTTCCTACAACTTTGTTTGTCTTTTTCTGAATGCAAGATCCAATTACATTTTTTTTTTTTTTGCGAGATCTTTGCATCACTAGTGAAAACTATTTCTGACAAGCTGGGATCTCCTTTAGCAATATTTTTCCCAGTCTGGGCACTTTAAGGACTCATCTATGAGGAGCCCCCTGCTTGCCAGACTTAAAAGGACTAAATTATCCATGCGACTTCTGCCTCTCAATTGTAACTAAAACAGGCTCATGGATTCTAAATTTATAACAGGATAAAGTAGGAAAACGCACACATATGTATATGCATGATATGATTACCTAAGTCTGTGTTCCATAGGAGACCAGACCATGTTTCAAACTGTCCACTTCATTGTGTATACTTTAAGCAGTCTCTTCCCATGTTTCTATGGGAAGGACTATGTTTTTATGTAGTTTCTATGGGTACTTTTCTACACAAAGCTAATGCACAATGTACTTTATTCTAGAGTGAGAAATGGGAAGAGCTGTCTTGAGATCACTTTGGATGGGGTTAGAGCAAGTTGAGAGTTGATGTAACTTGTTTGTTTGATCATCAAAGAGATTGGGGTCTAATGAAAACATACTGCTTTCCATATGATTTCACCAGAATATGCTTCCCTTTTCTTCACAGGATGGAACTTACCACAGAGAAGATGAGCAATGTTTGTCTTTAGAAGAGATAAATTCAGTGGTTACTTTTATAAAAGAACTGAAGAGTCTTGGACAATTTGAACTGGTAAAATAAATGGGATTTTATTGTATTGGATATATATTTTATGGAAATCTCCTAACATTTCCCCTTTATTACCATTTGCTGTCTTTGGTACATGTGTTACACTGGATGGACTGGAAGCAGGGAGATAGAAGTTACGCTGATTGTATTTTGGATTATTTTAGTAATTTAAATTAAAAGAAAGAAAGAAAACAGAGAATTTGAGTTGAGGATTCATTGAAAAGGACAGCTAAAGCAGAAACAGAGAGCAGACAATAGAATGAAAGGGAAAGGAAGAAAATTATGTAAATTACTAATGAGTTGGTAAGAAAATAGAATGAAAATGAAACAAAACAGGTGTGAATGGAAGAACTGGAGACAGTACTGAGACCATAACCAGTGAATAGATAAAGACGAAAATTGTGGCAAAAAAAGAGCAGGTGGAATATGCAATATGTCATCTTCTTCACACATAAGTGAGTTCATTTTTGGAGAAGAATAGAGGTGGAAGAATAAAAATCAGTGTCTGTGAATAGACATAGCAGTTAATGAGGGAAATGACAGGTATCAGGGAAATAATGATCTGCAACTGGATCTGTTGTTCAGAAAGTCTGCATGGTGTCAAGATTTCTTCTAGACCTTCTGGATAAGTACCAGGGTTGGAAACTGATGAGGATTTCTGAAGAAGAACTGAGTTGAACAGATCTGGAATTTGAATTAGAGGCAAAAGAATTAGACTTCCGTGTCAGTACTAGTAATCCTGATTTTCAAAGCTGAGCAAGACAGGCATTTTCTACACGTGGGAAAGAGCATAAATATATAGACTTCCGTATGCTATATACACTGTCTTCTGATAATTTCTCACTTCTTTGCATTTTACAACTGTTATAACATGTAGCCTCTAATCAGTATCTCTCTTCTCAGCTTTTCCCTTCTGCTGCACCCAAGATTCAAACTTTCCTACGTGACCTTTATCACATGGTAGACCCAATGAGGCGCCTTGGTTCAGTCCTGACTGTGCATTGGTTGCTTTCCAGTTTACTTGAACAATTCCAGTTCCTGAATAAAGAGGCACATACAAAACTTTCAGAATGGTAAGATAGGTATTGTATGATATGTTGAAGGTAGTTTCTCAGCTTATATTAATTGCAGTATGTCATAAAACTTATGCAGAGCATTAAAACTTAATCCTCCAGTAGAGGTAGGTGGGCTTACAACTGTTGAGATGAAGGTCCATCATCCCATCATGGAGCATTGTCAACCATTTTGTCAGTACAGATGGACCTAGTTTATTAGATAGTACAGTTTTGTCCCTTTGCTTCTCTTTCTAATACAGAGGACTCTGGTTTAAAAAATTAATTGGAGCTACAGCCGATTTTTTTCTAAGAAATATGAAGTAAATTAGGTAGCCTGTTTCTTAACAACTGTCAACTCAAAATTCATATTTTTTACCAGAGTTAAGACTGTCTTTTAATGTACTCACTAATTAAAAGCAAAGCTGTAAAGAAAATATAAAATTTCAGGTGAGGATTTTTCCAGAAAAGGCTAATAATTTTGAGTGGCTCTAAATTTTCTGTCCAACAAAAGACAGATCATAGAGCGTAACACTCTTGAGAAACTCATTTTAACTCTTTGAAAAGCTGGAAAACTATTGTAATTACAAAATTAGATCGATTCAGATTCTGGCAAGAAATTTTAATTTGCATGAAGAGGGAGGGAGGGAGGGAGGGAGGGAGGAAAAAAAGAGGGAGTAAGGAATGATTGGAGGGAAAGAGAAAAGTTGTGATATACTGTATGTTTAATATAAAAATTGTAAAAACTTGTTTTCTGTGATCATTACCTCTTGGCTAATGACATTTCATATATATGTATGCCATACTGTTTTATTGACTACAGGCATAGATGGTTTTGAAAAAAAAGGCTTGGGAACTGAGGCACATCAGACAATGTGTGTGCTCCATTCCACTGAGTCTCAAGTTAAATGTGCAAACGGCATTATTTTGTACATTTTGCTTGGAGAATGCCATAGTGATTAACTTAGATGTCTGTAAGATTTCTTAGGTTTTAATTTTGTTCCTTGAATTGGGTGTGGCTTTCTTCACACCAATAGTCATCTGTATCTTTGTTTAGCTATAAAGTGGAGCTCATACCTTACCACTGTGCTAGTTAACGTTATTAGTGTTTTGAAAATACACAGTTCCATGAATGTGCTCAGTATTATTGTTGTTACTGACAGCCACTTCATGAACAGTAACTCAGAGATGCAGCTGCTTGCATTCATTTGTAAGCTTTTGCCCTTTTGCCAAAATGTTTAGGTTTGCATATCAAAGCATACCAACCTTTAGCAGCTTTCTGTTCTAATCTAAGCTGTGCCACTCACTCACTTTGAGCAAGCCCCTTGGCCCCTTTTTTCCTTTCAAGCTGAGCATTATTGTATGTGTATAAATATGTAGAAGTATCATGACCTTTCGCCAGGGCATAGGCCAATCTGATTCTTTGCACTGTGTTTTCCTGTTACTGCTAAGCTAATAATGCCATTCTGTTCATTCACTGTATATAAAACCATGTGTTTTGACATTGCTAAATCATAAGCTTCCACTCCTATAGCTACATGCATGTGTCAGATATGCATGTAATTATATTTAATTGCAAGGAAGAAAGAGCTTAGTAGAGCTTACTCCCCAAATAACTCAGGTATGCATTCTCTTTGAGCTTTGTTTAATCTTTCTTGAGATTCACAGCTTAGATGAGTTTGTATATCAGAACACTTATCATGAATTTCTTCAGTTAGGGCCAGGTTGTTTTGTTGATTTATTTAACAGTTCTTATTTCTCAGACTATGCAAAGTTTTTATTTTCATCTACAAAATCCAGTGATTTGCACAGTTGACTGTCCAACCAGACAAGATATGGGAAAAATAATGACTTCTAACTTAGGTCTTGTACAATTATTCTGTTTACTGATCACAAATACAGAGGATGGAGACAGAATTAAAAGAAGTTTCCTGGTCTACTTTTCTTAACTCATTTAATCTACATGACTAGTATTGAAATCTTACATAGTATTAGTGAACTCTCTGAATTCCTTCCACAGGAGAATCAAAAGGAACTCTAGAAAATAATCTCAAACTATAATGAAATGGTTAAAGCCTCGGTGAGAATGAAGATCTCATATATTGGTATAATATAGGACAAAGTTCTTTGAAAGCAATGGAGTGGTACTACTGAACATGTGTTCTGAAATAAATTTTCTGCATTGGTTTGGGCACTTTTTCAACTCTATGCAGTTTCAACTTGTGATATGACTAAGACATACGTCATTACTGTCTTTTTGAATATGGACTGTGAAGTGCCATAGCAATTACGTTTGTCTGTGTCAGACAACAGGGTAGCATGGGAGAACCAAATTAGTCAGAAAAGCTAATCTTTCTGTATGTGCATAAGACAAAAGCCTAAACAGGTCAATGAAGTTGTAAATGCTTTTATGAAATCAACAGATATATTTAGAAAAGTGTTACTAGCTTCCCATCTGCAAGTCCTTTTTCAGGTCAAAATAGAAGCAGCAGTTCTCAAAATGAATTTAGGTTGAAGATAATTTATTGTAGTTTAACTTGGTCATGCTTATCATTAGGCAGTTTGAGAAACAAACATGGTTTGGACTATGGGGCAGAAGACAACAACAGCAAGGAAGCCTGGATAAGATCACTGACCTGCAGTAGAAGAAACGAGAGAAAGAATTAGGATTAAGTGCCAGGAAACCAATCCCACTCTTGAGTCAGCAATATTGTAGTATTCTTCTGAAGATCAGTACAAGATAATTCGTTTGTTGAACCAAATGACCTCATGGAAACTCTGTGACTGAAGCCAAGCAAACACTACGAAACAGAGAGCTTACACTTACAGTTAATCAAACAGAAAAAAAATTGCTATTGATCATACCTCAGAAAATTACCTCTAGTGGCTCTTCATTTTCAAGAGACACCTACAAATATCATCCAAAAAATACAATTCATAACTCTACTGAATAGTGAAATATGGTCTCAGTTTTTGCTTTATGACCCATTAAAAATTGCATCATCCGAAAATAGCACAGCCATTGGAGGCCCCAGAAGCAACTAGGTATTTTCCTTTTTATATTATAATATTATGAAAGATATTATCTCTTTCTACACATCCTTCATTGTTTATATTTCTGAATGCTTAGGCTGTCAGAGCTACATTACTATTGCTGCTGTCAATCCTTTAGCTTTCTCGTTTGCTAAATTAGAGAGATTCCTAAAGGAGAGATTCACTGTCAATAGTTTGTGATGTACACAGTTGGGGTCTTTCAAAAGGTACATTGACAAACACACATTCTTCTAGGGTACATAAACTACAGCCATTAGTTTCATTACAAAACATGTAGGCAACGTGCACGTCTGTGCTTGATAGCTCCTCCAAGATACTAAGTAAATTAGGGGCCAGTCATGCAGATGAAGATGCCTTCTTGAGTAACAGCATGTGACAGCAAGGACTGAAGAGTCCAGAATTTCAGCCACTCCCTGCCTGAGGAAGAACTTCATAACTGCGTTGTTCCTCAGTCTGCTGACTGCAAGGAGCTTGGGCAAGGGAAAATTTAATGCTGTTGCTGATTAAAAATCCCAGTCTACAGAAGAGATAATTCATAGAAACATGGAATCATTTCAGTTGGGAAGGACTTTTAAGATCCTCAACCATTAACCTAGCACTGCCAAGTCCACCATAAACTATGTCCCTAAGCACTACATCTATGCATCTTATAAATACCTCTAGGGATGGGGAATCCACCACTTCCCTGAGCAGCCTGTTCCAGTGCTTGATGTCCCTTTCAGTCACAACATTTTTCCTAATACCCAGTCTAAACCTGCATTGGTGCAACTTGAGGACAGTTCTTCTTGTCCTATCACTTACTTGGGAAAAGAAACTGACCCTCACCTCTCTACAACCTCCTTTCAGGTAGTTGTAGAGAGTGATAAGGTTTCTTGGAGCCTCCTTTTCTCCAGACTAAACAATCCCAGTTCTCTCAGATGGTCTTCATAAGACTTGTGCTCTAGATCCTTCACCAGCTTTGTTGCTCTTCTTGGTACTCCAGCACTACAATGTCCTTCTTGTATTGAGGGGCACGAAACTGAACACAGTTTTCAAGATGTGGCCTCACCAGTGCTGAGTACAGTGGGACAATCACTTCCCTAGTCCCACTAGCCATACTGTAATCTTGAGTATCTTCCTGTAAATACAGTAATTTGAGCATATTCCTGTAATATAATTTCTAAATATTACATCTTGATACCCTGCAGTAGATAGAGCTATTATATGTCATTTTATTGTCATCTGACAATAACTACAATCTCTTTACAGAGTTGACACTTAAAAGGTCATGCTGTTCCTCCTCCAGGAGCCAGGGCCTTGCAGTGGTGGTGACTGCCATACTCCTAAGATGTCCTCTGATAAAAACAAAGTCTGGCATTTTATGGGGTTAAGACATCTTGTTTTCACCTCACAATAGGGTTTGGGATTGGGCAATCAAAAATGAACAGTGAAGAAAAACCTGTATTTGACAGGCATTGGCAAGCAGAAAGAAGGGTGCAAAATGACTTCTAATTTGGAAAACAAACTCTCTAATAGTTTGTTAAGTGTCTCCTTTGAAAGGAGGTCATGAATGTGCGTAATATTAGGGTGGTGTCTAGACATTGCAAACTTAGAACTACATTTTCATGCATATACAGAGACACAGGGATCTGCCAGCTGATTCTTTCTTTATCTCACTGAGATAATGCAGAAATCTCTGTTTTATTATTAGGCAGTTTACCTTTTATCATGGTTGACCTTAATATTGCTTTCAACAGCTCCTGTTGAAACAATAGTGATGACTAGTTGAACAGAACAGTACTGTTACCTCCCTTCCTTGTCACAGACAATGACTTTGTGTCTTTAAAAATCCAAACTGAATGGCCAGCAGTATCTGGGATGAAGCTACTTTATGAGAACTTCTACAGAAAACACTGGGTGGAAGCATGTGAAAGCTTCAAAAAATGTCCGTGAACCTCTGAAAAGAAAGGTCTTATCAGCCATAGATCCACTATATGGATTGGAGAGAATCCTACAACCTTTCTTCTACTATGGTCCCAAAATATTGTATGAAAGACAAGATCTGCAGAGATAGCAATATCCGCACCACTAACTTGTTAATGAATTGACTCATCTTGTTTCACTAAGGACTTATATATATTCTCTAGATGTTTATCATCTGATTTGTTTTGAGTTAGCAAACAAACCTAGACACACAGATGTTCCATTATATGCATTCATGCTAACATCAGTAGAGATAGTTGCCTTGACACAAGCCTTCACTTATATTTCTTTTTTAACAAAGTTTAACTTTAGCCTCAAATATATGCAAAAAAAAGCATCATACAAACAGATAAGAGATGTGCTTTGGGTTATTTTGTTCTTGAGTATATACACTCTTCATTTTCACAGCAATTCAGCTATGATTTGAAATTTATTTTTATTTCTGGGTCTGTTCTTTCATGTTATATGCTACTATTTATTATGAAATGTGAGTTTTCTGCCACATTCATTCAGGTAATATTGCTCATGCTGGGAACATGAATGCAGAAGTTTCATCTTTCCATGGAGAATATTAAAATATCATGTGCCCTGGGTTGCCATATAGAATTTTTGTTTATTGTTCAATGGTTTCTGTTCCTTCCATTAATGTACAAATATGTGTGCTATTGAATTGACAGGAATTATTCTCAAGAAAGCGTGAGTCCTAAGCAGAACGTTCCTTCTGGCTTCAGAGAGAATCATGAAGGTAAGGGATCAGAGTAAGGTCTTTTAGATACAGTACATTTTTCCTGTTTATACTACTTCTGATAGTATGTATGATTTATATTACATTGTTTTGCATTCCAGCTGGAAGATCTTAACTTACTACATATAAAAGGCCAATTTCTTCCTTATTGTTTATTCTGCTGAGCCCACAAGCAGTGTTTGTGAGCCTAAAGCAAAGATATCACATTGAAAAGAATAAAAATACACTGTATTTTTTATAATTACTAGACTAAGAGGTCCCTCTTCTATAGAACTGTGATTCAGGATTAGAGTGAGAAAATTATTAATTGTTTATCTTTATCTTTCAGCATTTCATTATTCCAGTAAGACTAAAGAAAGACAATGCAGTTATGGTAAGTCAGGGTCTTTCTAGACTACTAAAGGGGAAGAAGATATATTAACTGAACAAATTTCTTGGTGTTTTCTGCATAATCTTTCAGCAAATGGAGTGCCTGTTGGCTTTTAAATGTAAAAAAAAAGGATTTTTAAGTAGCAAGAATGTTTATGAATCACTCAGTAATTTGACTATTATGTTAAATAAGCCTCAAGCAGAAAGTTAAATATTTCTATGCATGCATATTAATGTGAGTATTCCAGCACTCGTTGATCCCTTGCCATACTTCAATAGACTTTCACCCCTTATTTCCAAGAACTTTAGCATATATTTGTTCTTGTTGAATAGCCTTTAAACTTGTATGGAGTTTAATCAGCCTTGTAGAAGGCCGGTCTTTAGCTCCATGGTGGAATTTTAAAGAGCTGCTTAAAAGATGAAGAGCTTTTTCTAAAATATCTGCTTGTAGGAATATTTAAAGTGTATTTAAAGATATGTAAAGTTTTAAAGTATATTTGTCTTCTTTGGGAGCAATGCTTTCTGCTGCCTTCCTCGTTGACACATTATCTGAGGGGTCACTTTGTAAATATGAAACAATTGTTCTGTGGCAGAAAGGCTTTTCTACCCACTGAGCCTCATTTCCCATCTGTTACTGATCTCATGGTGCCTCCAGGACCTCCTCTGTGTCAGTCAGAGGCCAGAAATGCTCCTGGGCTAGCTGATGGGCATCACCAGTCCTATTGTATTATATATAATTTTGAAAAAAAATAATTTTATTTTTGTAAGTTCTTCCTCATTTTTAATCTAGTAGTGAGAGAACTTCTCAAGGTAAAGCATACAGGATCTGGAGAACTGTTTATACTCATCTGTAGGATTTTTGCTAATGCCTTCTGTGTGTCAATTTATAAGACTCTATCCTACAAATCTAGCCAAATTCTGCTCTTCCACTGAAATAACTTTCTTTACATTTTAATCCATGCAAGAGAGTGCTGAAATTGCCCTGATTTGTTTCTCAAGGCAGATATTTTGAGGTAGAAAGTGCCCACATAGAACTGCATGCATCCTTCATGACCCTTTTAAGCCGTGTTTTAATCCACAAGATTTTTCAGATATTACAGTAAGAGTTTTCTGGCTGGAGTATTTTCTAAAGTACCCAGTTTTAAACACATACTAAGGAATATATGTGGAATGTAAGTTTTGAATGTGTAATTATACTGTAAATCTGAATCCAATAGGTTGGATTAAAATATTTGTCGTAAGAGGGTTGCCAGCAAATAATTATTCTCATGAGTCATTTGGCAAACACTACAAAATAAAGGATACGTTTGAGCAAATAGGATTTGATTGTGGAGATTTCATACACAGGGAAGGAGCTGGAATTTGTTGATTTAGGAATTTTAATAAAGCATTCTTAGAGCTGTACTGCAACTGACCCCATGGGTCTAGATATCTCCATGTGACTTGCTCTTATGAACAGTAAAAGTACGTCTAACTTATTTTGATTTTTATTGGCAATTACACACATACATAAACCCTGTACACAGGCTGGTACCTAAGTAGGTTATGAATTTTGGCCTAACTCTTCTTTAAGTTTCAGTTAACCAACTGGAGACAGGATCTCCCAGACCTAATCCTTGCATTTTCAAAGGCTTACTCAGACTTTGAATGTTGTGACTCTGACTAGAGTCACTGGGCACTCAATGATTAAAATCCCTCCAGGGTCTAATAATTTCTCTCAAGTGCCAATACAAACTCCATTAAGACCTTGCAGCTGGATTATCAGTCTCAGAGTGACCAGGCATTAAAAATCTTGCCACTGTACATGTTATCAATGTGCCAGAAGTTGCATGTTACTTAAGAACTGTTCATACATTTCACAGTTTTTTCTTTGATGCCTTCTTGGAACAGATAAAGATACCCTATCTCATATCAGGCAGATCTTCACCAGTCCACAGCTGGACTTGAATCCTCAGTTTAACTCAAAGATCAAAGAATACTACGCAGAAGTCCCATTCGACATGGTGACAGTGAAGATAGGAGCACATCCTTCTAACTGTCAAAGCCAAGTACACCTTGATGAGAAGAAAGGGCCAAGGTATGAGCAACAAAATATGTGTAAAAATGAAAAATTGTGCTTAACTTTGGAAATATGTCAGAATGTTACAGATATGTTTGTGTTTCCAAAAGCACAGAATGCCTATAGGTAAGTCACAGGAAAGTCTGAGGGAGTTCAACACTCAGAAATTTATTTATTTGTCAGTGTCTTGAAGGCAATGGTAGTATGTTCTTGAGCCATAATTAAGCCTAGCTTTACAGCGTGCACAGAGTGCATCTGTCCCAGCTTCTCCAGTCACTGACAGTAACAGAGCTAGGTGGAAACAGACTATTGCACACAGCAGACAGAAAAGAATTTGAGCTTTCATATCCAGGCCTTGATTTTGAGCTGTGGCCTAAACTATATTGGGATTGGACCCTCAGCCAGCAGTCTGCTTATGTGGGTAAGAGTAGGGCAGCTGGGATCAAAAGAAGAGATGAATTTAAGTTTACTCATTCAGAATGAACCATTTTATTCAGAACTGTAGAGGTTGTCTTAAAGCCATGGAATCACAGAATCATTTAGGTTGGAAAAGATCCTTAAGATCATCAAGTTGAACTGTTAATCTACCACTGCCAAGTCCACGACTAAATGATTTCACTAAGTGACATGTCTTTTACATACCTCCAGGGGTAGTGGCTCAACCACTTCCCTGGGCCGCCTGTTCTAATTCTTGATGCTCCTTTTGGTCAAGAAATTTTTCCTAATGTCCTATCTAAACCTGCCCTGGCATGACTTGAGGACATTTCCTCTAGTCCTATTGCCTGATACCTGGAAGAAGAGACCAAGACCCACTTCATTACAACCGACTTTCAGGTAATTACAGAGAAGTCTCCCCTGAGCCTCCTTTTCTTCAAACTAAACAACCTTCATTCCCTCAGCCAGTCTTTGTAAGTCTTGTGCTCTAGACACTTCACCAGCTTCATTGCCCTTCTTTGGACACACTCCAGCACCTCAGTTTCCCTGTAGTGAGGGGCCCAAATCTGAACATAGTATTCAAGTTGAGTCCTCACCAGTGCCAAGTACAGAGGTACAATCAGTTCCCTAGTCTTGCTGGCCACAATATTTCTGATGTAGGCCAGGATGCTATTTGCCTTCTTGGCTACCTAGGCACATGGCTGCCTCATATCCAGGTCCTTTTCTGACAGGCAGCTTTCTAACCACTCTTCCCCAAGCCTGTAGTTTTGCCTGGGGTTGTTGTGACCCAAGTGCAGGACCCAGCACTTGGCCTTGTTGAACCTCATAGAATTGTCATCTGCCTATCCATTCATCCTGTCCAGATCACTCAATAGTGCCTCCCTACCTTCAAGCAGATCAACAGTCCCTCCCTGTGGATGCTGAAAAGCTGCTAGCAGAGGGATTTTCTCAGGTTCTCACAATATTCGGTGAGAATCCTGCCTTTCTCATGCATGTTATGAAAAACAGTAGAATGGTTTTTTTGTAAGCTAGAGCAACACCTGGAGTTTTGCTAAGTTCTGTTTATGGTACATTGGAAAAATATTTTGAAATAGGTGTTGTAGGACTTTACCGAATCACCCTAGGAGATGGGTGATCTCTGACCAATCACCCTATGGGGCTAGGGTATATAAAATGGGGTTATAAATTAATAAAGTGGATTCTTTTGCCTGCTCTTGATGAATTTATGTGTTGCTGCATCTCTCCGCTCCCAGTATAAACAGCAACATTTGGTGACCCCGACATGACCTCCCAACTTGGTTCCATCTGCAAACTTAGTGAGGGTGCACTCAATCCCCTCATCCAAATCATTCATAAAGATATTAAACCAAACTGCCCCCATACTGAGCCCTTGGGAACACCACTTGAGACCATCCACCAGCTGGATTTAACTCCATTCACCACAATTCTTTGGGCTCGGTCATCCAGACAGTTTTTTACCCAGAAAACTGTACACCCATCCAAGCCATGAGCAGCCAGTTTCTCCAGGAGAATTCTGTGGAAAACAGTGTCAAGAGTAAAGTCCAGGTAAACAACATCCACAGCCTTTCTCTCATCCACTAAGTGGGTCATCTTGTTATCAGCAAGAGTCTCAGCTTATCTGATCTTTTAGAGAATTATAAACCTGGAAGATAGGAGAGAGAGTAAAGTCATCATTAAACATCAGGTTTGAGCACTGACACACAATTATGCATAATGTATAATTAGTATTATGATCCCTGGCACAGTTTTGGCTTTCCCAACTAGCTCTCAAAGACAGCAGCATGTGCCACAGACAATCCCAATAGGCAATTTGGGCACGACCTGGTTTTGGGTGTTGGGAGGGACAAAAAGTGTTTATTTATCTGGGTCAGGTACCTCAGAACCAGAAAACTGTCCTATTTACATACTAGCTATTACTAAGTGGATGGAAGGGGAAGCAAGGGCAATGATTCACTTGGGAGGAAGAATCCTTAACCATTACAAGAAATTAGTTTTGATTTATCATTTCAAAAGAAGCTCCAAAAAATTTCTTCCACCCAACTTTTTAGTGTTTTAATGTTAATTGCCCTGGCAGTCAACATGGATACATGTGAAAAACTTAAGAATTTTCTTCCTTGCAAAAGGAAAACAGAAGAGCAGTATGTCCTTTACACTGAAAAGTCAAAGCCCTGGATGTGCAGTTTCTGTGTCTTTCAGCATTTCTCATTTCCCTGATAAGGGAAGAAGAGCACAGTCCAGCTTTGCTCTTGTCTGTCACTCTGAGCAGTTTGTCTGGAACTTGACTGCATTTGGCTAGTGGACAATTTCAATGGCTAGCTGACACATCTGATCTTGTTTGCCTCCCTGCTGACTTCACCACCAACTGCCAGGAATTACTGTCTCTAGTGGCTTCATTCACAGATTTCATGTCGGAATTGTTGACACTTCCACTGAAGCAGTTTTCACTGTTTTCACTGTCAGTATTTTGTCTTCCTGAAAGAACTGTAAATTGTTGCAAATATTATTTTACACTTTTTTTTTTTTTTAATTTAAAATCATATGGAATTTGTAAGAGGAAGAAAATGTTAGAAACCACAAAGAGCAGTTGAAGTTTAGATTCCATAAATAAAGCAGTGTAAAACTTTGCTTCTTAAGTGTTTATTCAACTTTATTCCTGTTTTGCCTTGCAGCATTGCTAACTATCCCCTTGGCCTTGGATTGAACAAAGTCATCATTCTTGTCACAGATGATTCACAGCCCAGCCCTCAGGTTATGAGCAGCTACAAAATCACAATTTATCGAGAGGACCGCCCTAGTCTGCCTTTGTTTGATGACTATATGATGTGCGGTTTTGTGCAGGTATTGTCTCTACATTCTTTTGCTATACAAATTAATAGTGTATTTAGCTGTTTTCTGTTCATCCGGTGGTATAAATTAGGTTACATGGGCCAAAGCTGATGGAGAGTCAGTTTTGATGAGATTAGAATCTGAATTATAAATGCTGTAAGTGTATCAAATACAGCATTTGCACAATGTTTTGGATATAAAAAGCCACTCCAGCATAAGTATCCATTATGCTTACCATGTGTTTGAGAGCTTCAGATTAATTAATCCTTTCTTTGGTCAGCCAGAACCCTACCTATCAGAGTGTTGTTATTTGTTTATGAGAAAACTGTCCCTCTGTATCATGCAGCGGGCAGACTGCAGTTTTCCTAAATCCAGGAGGAATATATTTCATCAAAATTAATAGGAAACAGGATTTTCAAAACCATAGTATTGAAACTGTCATCCATGTTCCTGTCAAATGTCTAATCCTGTCTTTATTTATCTTCTTTATAAAGGTCTGTATATATATTGATATATCATTTTTATAAAACTTATTTCTCTTCTCTGTTTTGGTTTTTTTTCTTTTGTGTATCTTGCAGAAGTTGGGAGACCAGGGTGGGAGAAGGCAGAGCATTTTATGTGATGGGACAGATCAAGAGGGTTCTTTTTTTTTTCTTATGGATAAATAAGCACTAGGTTTTAAAACAGGAGCCAAAGAGATTTATAAATGTTGATAGCAAATTGTTTGTTGACAGTTATTATCTCAATCTGCAAATTATAACTGTCAGAGAAAATGTATACAGTGGTCATAGCCTACTGACTGCTGATCTGAATACATGATGATGATGGTGATGTCTGGCCCTCTACTTATTCTTTGTCTCTTCTCTTACACTTATCTTACAAGCTCAAAAGGTCAAGGACCATCTTCTTGCTCTTTGTACTGCCTCAGCACTAGATTTAGTAGTTGCTATAGTAAAACAAATAAGAATAAACACATAGACTACATAAAATTTCAGTTCCGGTGTACAGCGATTTGCCTGACACCTTAGGTGTGAGTTAGTATGAAAAGGAGATCAGCAATAAGTTGAGCTGGAGTTATATTACTAGGAGAACACACTGTCTGGAAAGATGTGAGGAAAACTCCACTTGTTGCCCAATCTGGGTCATGTATCTGGGTGTAGGGACAGGAATTCTGCCTCATATACATCCTCGCACAGTTGAGTTTACACTGTTGTGAATGTTTTTTGATAGCATTTATGAAACTGAGTATGAATGTTTGAAGCACTCTTAAGGCAAAGATATCTAGAATGATAAAAGTGAAAAGTGTTTTAGAAGTTTCTTTTGATTGAGCTTGGGTTTCTACTCATCTATGAAAAACTGCTCTCTAATTAATATAATTGTTCAGAGCTAGGGAGGACTTAAGGAGTTTAGAATAAAGATGAGATGAAAAGCATTCTTGCGGTATCTAATGAGGGCTGTGAAGATACAGTATGAGATTATAAAACAACGTATTTTTTTGAGATATGTTAAAGGCAACCTTATCAGAGAGAACATTTAAAAAATAAACAAAGGCTGGGGCTGGAGATAGAAATGGCATTCTAAAACACTCAAAATCTGTCTTTTTTTTTTTTTTTTCCCCCTTTTCCCTATTTACTAAAACAGAGTTTATTGCCTTTTCCTTAGAGTGATGTTTTTTATGAATACAAACTCAGGTCTTAAATAGCATCATTAAATTCTGCTTTTCATACCAGAGAACATTCTGTGCTCTTGCAGGGCGGGTTAATACACACTGATCAATGGTATGAATACTTGTTCTCTTAGTAACAAGACACCTGTTTTAGGAGCAAAAGGATAAATACAGCGTGAAGTGATGCAGTCTCCTTCGGACACTTGACTAGGCACAACTGGGATCACACATGGGGAGAGAAAGGTCACTGACAGTGGTGTGGTCTTTCTCACAGAAGGCTTCAGTTAAAATTCTAATCCAGTGACTTTTTTTCTTGACTTTCTTTTATGTTTAATCCCATTAGGATATTCAGGTTTCACTGTAAAATGATACTATAAGGAAGGTTACAATAAAAAGACAGAGTGCGGGATGTTGTTTCCAGTCTTCTAACAATTCTCTTGCAGTTGAATAATCCTGGATTAATTTCAATGCTATTAAGTTAATATGTGTGTGGTTCCAAGCCTTACAGCCCTAAGAAAGAAAAAAATATTGTCTTTTCTACTTTTTGATAGCAGCTATAATATCTTAATTAAAACCAAATTAGTAGGTGATAAACTGTGCCATCACCATAGCACCTTCAGCAGATTCAGTTGCCTTTCATTGTATGTTCTGCATTCTGACAGTATTGCTTGGACTGCAAATGGAGAGGTTATTGGTTTGTAGTTTAACTTAGTTTTGTGCAACTGTTGACAGTATTTAAGTGTCCTTAAGACAAGTGGTGCCATTTCATTATCACCTGTGAAGCTGTGACACCAAGACAGGCAGAATACAAAGCAAGCAACGAAAAACAGTGAGCTCTTAAGACAGAGGTATCAGCATTATCCTCAGGTGAAAGATCCCAGACTATGTACATAATGTCATAAGGGACAAAATATTTTATTCATTCTTGCACTGGCCATTATCTTTAAAATGCAAATAAAATTATCTGTATATCACTTGAAGTGCATAGATGTAACCTCTTTGATTGTTAATCTTTTTCTAGTTGCAGTCACGGAAAGTAACTGGTGATATGCTTAGGGAATCTTGTTTGACAATGTGAACTTTGGTACCTATAGTGTCCTGCTGACACATATTTTTGTTTTGGTTTTGTTGTTGTTGCTGCTGTTGTTTTGTATTGGGGTTTTTTTTTTGTGTGTGTGTGGTTTGTTTGTTTTTTTAATTCAGTTCCTTATTTGGGTTTGCATTTGCATTGTGAGTAATGGATAGCTAATATTATATTTTATAGCATTGTCATTCTTCTTCTTGTGCATTTGTACAAAATATGAAAAAGTACTTTCAAGAATGAGTGCAGTGGGATGATGCTCTGGCTGTCCTACAGTTTTCTCAGGTCTGAGAGAATGAACTTACAGAACCACTTTAAAAACTTCCCTCATTTTTATAGAACACCTTATACTTAAGTAATATTATCTCCTATATACTTATAAACCAATTTATCATATTCATTTCATAGAGTCCAGATAGCATATGAAGTCCAACACAGTTGATAGTAAGATACTGGTATAACATTGCTGGCTGTAACACCAAATGGCTTTAATGCAGCTGGCAACAAGATGCCAGCAACAAGATATTGATTACTCTTGCTGTCTTCTAAATTTCCATCGATGAAAAAGCAATTAAGACTTAGGCCTAATGTGATAACTATATTTAACTTTACTATAGTCTTTGAGGGGTAGAGATAAGAAAATCCCTTAGAATAGAAGCAGCTTTTAAAAAACAAATTAATTTCAATTTTTTTGTTATGTAAGATATGAGAATACTCACAATTTTTTCATCTCAAGTTATAAATTTCCCAAGGAAAATAGAATGGTTTTACTTCATTTGAAATGTGCTATTACAGTCAGAGTGCCTTTCATACCAGACAGTACAAGTAAAAACTGTCACAGAAACATGAATTAACTCCTTGCCTAGTACTTTAATGAAAAGATTTCAAACAACCTTGCAAATGCATTAAACACTGTCCATAACATAAAAAGAAAAAAAAACAGCTTAGGAGAGGAACAAAGAATTTGTCCGGTAGTAAGACAGGCTTGAAGCACATTAGTATCTTCTGTATTTCCCCTGAGCTGGGATTCAGTGATCACTGAACTGGATTCAGTGTGACCCCCCATTACAAACCACCCATCTCTTCTGTCCTGCAGGACACTGCAGGTGCCATGTGCAGACTCTTAGGTTTTACAGTGGTTGTTGTAGCAGCAACCTTCTTGGCAGTTCTGGGTTTGAGCCTCTCACTTGAAAACTCACAGGAAGTGCTTTTCTGGAACTGAATATACAGCCTAATTAGATCAGCAACCAGACTGTATCTTATTCGCAAAGTTAGCTTACTTCCCTTTCAGAGAATGAAAGAATATCCATTATAGGAGTAATTAAGCATTGCGTCCTTTAGTCTTCTCAGATCTAGAGCTGGTGGGAATTTTTTTGAGTGGTTTTGACTTTTTCAGAAAAAAAAAAAAAAAGCCTTTAAAATATTTAAAAAGAGAATTTTAATCCTTTTTTTAATCTTTTTTTTTTTTTTAAGTATTCTTGTTATGAAAAAATATAAAGAAAGTTATATGGTTTCTTCAGAAGATGATGGTTTTATTCAAAGAGAAATATTTAATTAAAAGAGATTAAAATGTTAAATTTATATTGGCATAGCTGTTAATTTAGAGATTTTAGCTATTGTACAGTCCAAAGTGCTAACTCAGTTTTCAAGGAGGGAGTGGCTGGGACAAGCAAAAAGCCTACTCATTATTGGATCTGAAATACTCATCCTTACACTCTAAATTTTCTTCAGAAACACTGGTGAGAACATAATATGACCGTCATTTTTTCCAGGAGCAATGCCAACTTAAGCATCCCTTTCCCTGCCTGCAGCTACTCATGAACCAGATGGGAGACCTAATTTTTTTAAGGGACTTTTTCCTAGAATAAGTTTTGCATTCTCTCTGTGTGAACACAAGGGAAAGGATAGGTGCAGGGACATGAATGAGCATCTGGGCACAGAAGAGTGGTAGTGGGTACTGCTTAAAGCAGATTTTGCTTTCATGAAAGAAATTCACATTAAGATTGGGTTTAAAGCTCTTGCAAGTGAATAGTTATAGCTGACAAGAAAAAAACAGAGACCTATATTCAGAAATTATAGAAGTAATTTATGAGTGAAAATGTACAAAACACTAGAAGTACATTTGCATTGCTATTAATCTATTAAATTAAGTGTAAATTATTTTGGGGGTTTTTTTGTGTTTGGAACCCACTACCAGGAAAAAGCAAACATGTAGTGAACTGAATATATTGTTAAATCGGAGGCATTCCAGATGAAAGCCACAAAATGTTTAGAGAGTTAATACAGAGAGAGGGCCATAAAAAGGAAGGTGAGGGCTCTTATCTTCAATGACTGTGTGTCAACATGGTTCAATTAATTTCAGGGGAGTTATTCCAAATTACACTGATGGAGTACCTGTCCTGACAGAAACATATGGCTAAATTCTCTTCCATTATATATGCCAGGAATTATTAGTGAGTGAATTCACTTGCATAAAACTGATGAAATTGTTAGTAATTTTCTTAAACATTCGTGGTCAAAAAACAGCTCTGGAAAACTTAAAAGCTATTTGAAGGGACTTTAAAGTGTTTCAAGATCAAGAGATGTATACTCACCATTCACTCTAAGTATAAAGTGAGCAAGCACCTAAATCTAATAACACAATTTCGTGCTTCTAAGAAGTGTATTTACAAAGATATAGAATATAGAGGTGTCAGTAATGCTGTTTTAAATTGCAAGAAGAGGGTTAATTTCTGTGTGTATCTCCACACAAAATGTTTTGTAGAATCAGCATATTCCGGCTTTGTCAACATCTGTACCATTGCGGAGAATAGACTTGCCATGTTTTCTTAATTCTAAGAAAGACTTTTGTGATGATTTAAAGCAATGCTTTGTAGGGGAGTCAGAGGTACAATTAACTATCATGATGGATCTTCTTTACATTTATGCTGTTCTGTGCTGAACTCCTTTTAAATTTCAGTATCAGAGATGTGGCTTCTAGGCAGGTATCTTGATCAGCAGCCAGTATCTGCTGCTTTCAGGAAAGGTCTCAAAAACTCAACAGAACATAGATCTGTCCTGTGGGGGAATTTTTTGTAACAGTCTGTGTTTTCCCTAGAAATCAAACACTTTTTTCACCTACACAGTTGACTTCATACTTAGTCTGCACTATCATCTGATAATCAAGGGTTCCTGTAATCACTGTTCTTTGTCAGACATGTCCAGACTCTCAAGAGGCCATAGAGAGAAAATGAACACACTTAAGGTGTAAGGTGGGAAGAATCAGCAAAAGAATAAGTTTGGTTGTGCTTCTACTTAGGCTTCCCTTTCTCTTAAGTATGGAATGAAAATTTGCTTTACATTTTTGTAATGTACCTCCAGTAGGCTGTGCTTGACTAGGACCATCATCATAGTCTCCAGCATTTTGGGGATGCCACATTACAGAGCCCAAACTTTGAGGCTCAAGTCCATTTTGGTTCCAGCTGCCTGCAGAAAAGCATATAGTCTTCCAGTTTACTGCATTTTGCTTATACTCCTGATTTTATATTAGTTGTGCTTAGTCTCCATATAGCTGAGTTTCCTGTTCAACATGTGATGAAAGTTTAATACCAGATACCCACCAGGACGTGTCTTCAGAAGTACCAGGCGGAGAAGACTTATGAAGACAACACCAAGCCACTATTCATTATTTATCAATAGTCCTGGCTAACCAGGGAGGTCCCAGTTGACTGGAAACTACCAAATGTGATGCCCATCTACACGAAGGACCAAGAGGAACTACAGACCTGTCAGTCTGACCTTGGTGCAAGGGAAGGTTATGGAGCACATCATTTTGAGTGCCATCACATGTCACATACAAGACAACCAGGTGATCAGGCCCAGTCAGCATGGGTTTATGAAAGGCAGGTTCTTTCTGACTAACCTGATCTCCTTCTCTGACAAGGTGACCTGCCTAGTGGATGAGGGAAGAGCTGTGGACATTGTCCACCTGGATTTTAGTAACACCTTTGACACTGTCTCCCATGGCATTCTCCCTCAGAAACTTATGGCACAAAGCTTGGATAAATACACTCCACACTGGATAAAAAACTGGCTGGATAGCCAGGCTGAAAGTGTTGCAGTGGATGAAGCTAAATCTGTCTGGTGTCCAGTCACAAGTGGTGTTCCCCAGTGTTCAGTACTGGGGCCTGTTCTCTTTAACACCTTTATTAATGATCTGGATGAGGGGATTGAGTGTACCCTGAGTAAATTTGCAGATGACACCAAGCTAGGTGGGTGTGTTGATCTGCTAGAGGGTAGGGAAGCTTTACAGCAGGACCTAGACAGGTTAGATCAGTGTGCCAAAGTTAATTGCACGGGGTTCAACAAGGCCAAGTGCTGGGTACTTCACTTGGGTCATAACAACCCCATGGTAAGCTACAGACTTGAGGTTGCGTGTTTGGAAGGCTGCAAGTTGGAAAAAGACCTGGGGGTATTGATGGATAGTTGACTAAATATGAGTCAGCAGTGCACGCAGGTGGCCAAGATGGCCAATGGCATCCTGGCTTGTATTAGAAACACTGTGGCCAGCAGGAACAGGGAGGTGATCGTCCCCCCGTACTCGGCACTGGTGAGGACACACCTTGAATGTTGCATTCAGTTCTGGGCCCCTCACTATAAGAAGGACATCATAGAAGTGCTGGAGTGTGTCCAGAAAAGGGCAATGAGACTTGTGAAGGGCCTATAGAACAAGTCCTGTGAGGAGAGGCTGAGGGAGCTGGGGCTGTTTAGTCTTGCAGAAGAGGAGGCTGAGGGGAGACATTATTGCTTTCCACAGCTACCTGAAAGGAGGTTGGAGTGAGGAGGTGGACAGCTTTTTCTCCCTGGTGACATGTAACAGGACCAGAGGGAATGAATGCAAGCCGCACCAGGGGAAGTTTAGGCTGGATATTAGGAAACCTTTATTCACCAAAAGGGTTATCAAACACTGGAATGGTCTGCCCAGGGCAGTGGTGGAGTCACCATCCCTGGAGGCATTTAAATGATGTGTGGACCTGGTGCTCAGGGACATGTTTTAGTGGTGAGCTTGCAGTGTTGGGTCGAAGGTTGGACTAGATGATCTTCAAGGTCTCTTCCAACAAAGACATTCTGTGATTCTCTGAATAGAACAGCTAGATGCAGCAGCTACATTTGTCATTATTACAATGCATTGTACATGGGAAGTGACGTGTTACACAATTCACTGATGGATAACTTGACACTAGTTCTTTGAGACAATCCATGTGAATGCTGATTCAGAGATGCAACGACTGAGAAAACAGCAACAAACTAATTCCATTTATGATCATTAGCCAGAGGAATTATTAGGATGCTATAATAATTAGCCCCTGAAGAGAGAGAATTTTTAGGCATTTTTCAGTGTTCATTTTTCCTGTGCTCCCTTTCTTTGCACAGCACTCTTCTAGTTAAGAACTTCTTTAATCAGGAATTATATCCTGAGCCATGAAGATGGTTAAGGGAGTGGAACATCTACCTTATGATGAAAGGTTAAGGGAGTTGTGTCTCTTTAGATTGAAGAAGAGGAGACTGAGAAGTGACCTCATTGATGTTTATAAATATGTAAAGGTTGAATGTCAGGAGGATGGAGACAGGATCTTTCTCAGTGATGTCCAATGATAGGACAAGAGGCAGTGGGTACAAGCTGGAACATAGGAGTTTCCATGTAAATATAAGGAGAAACTTTTTCACAGTGGAGGTAACGGAGCACTGGAACAGGCTGCCCATGAAAGTTGTGGGTCTCCTTCTCTGGAGACATTGAAAACCCACCTGGACGTGTGTTCCTGTGTGACCTGATCTAGGCGATCCTGCTCTGTCAGGGGGGTTGGACTAGATGATCTTTTGAGGTTCCTTCCAACCCCTAACATTCTGTGATTTTATAATTTTATCACTCTTCATCACCACTGAATTTATTGACACCAATTAGTGGTTTTTGTAGCACCTCCTACCTCAACAATGGAAAATTTAGTATCTCCTCCCTTTCTTTTCCCTCTTGTGGGTGTCTGCAGTTTAGCATAGTCTTATGAGGAACATCCCACCATCCTAGACACTCAGGTGACTCCTGACTTGAATGGTTATTTTGCTGTTATGCTGACATAGAAAAATGTCATGACTATCTCATTGTATGAGGAAGAAAATCATCAATCATTTGTGTGTTCCGGCTGTTCTTTCCCTTCATACAATTACTGATGTCAGGCCATGGGTGTGCATGGCACATTAGAGATACAGGAGATGAAGATCTGCCTGGGAACTAGTCAAGCAGAAACTCAGAATTGCACAACTAAAAATGTTAGGGAATCGAATTATGACCTATATGATTGCAACTGGTGAACAAGATCCCACTGCTGCTGGTGGAGTAGATGGTTGGACATTTCAGACTGATAGGTGCCTTGAGTACTTGCTCCCTTGGATGTTGCAGGATGGGGAGATGCTAAGACAGATACAGTGCTGTGAATGCAGATTCTGCAGTTATAGTGCTACCTCTGAGACCATCAAGGATGATAGTACAGACTGGACTAGACACAGGTTTCTCTGCTTTTTTGCCTTTAACCACAGGATCGAAATGTCTTTTCAAATAGCAGTGAACCATTGTGGGTGGCTGTGAAAGGAGGCAGACAACGGTAAATGCTGGGTAGGCAATTCAGTGCCTGGGAGAACACTGTTGTCTGGAAAAGCTTATCGGAAGAGCTGTTTTTAAATAATTGTTGTTAACTATGAGGTTTTTATTTGTGGTCAGTTACCAGGAAATCATAACACGTATCTAGAATAGATTTTCACTTACAGTCCTGTTTTGCTTTTATTTTGGATGATTTTAATATATTACAGGCCTAATAACACCACTGGAATCAATTACATTTTACTAGAGAACTGGTAGCAGTAACTTCTGCAGAAGACTCCATGCTGCACAGACTTTTTTGATTATTCTTGTTTCCTCTCCCTGCCCTCCACAGCTTTTCTTCCATGTACTTCTTCATTGTGGCCCAACTTGGGCAGAAGAGGTACAACTTGGTGGACTGGTGGTTGGAGCCCTTAGGGAAAAGATGGAGACAAGTGCTGCAATCACCTCAGCCTGAGGCCAACCTAAAGGCTGAAGGCTTGGGGGGATCCTGACTAAGCCCGACCAACCACAGAAAGGTTGTTTCCTTCTGGCTGCTCCTGCTTACAGGACGGCACCACTGGAGCTGGACCACGGCAGCTCTTGAAACATACCTTGTGTACTGTACTGATGATACCACCTGGTGAAGACAACTGAGATCTCTGGAGAGGAGCAGATGATGTACTTAGGGACTTTCAGTCACCTTCTAACAGCTGGCGTTATCCCTTGATTCCACGGGGAACCCAGCTTACCCATCTCAATCACCATGGTGGGCCAAACCCTTGATTTCAGAGTTTGCATTACCTACATTAACTGTGCTAACTTAGGGGGTCAGAGTGTAGCCCATAATTTTTACATGCTTCCATTTGTAACTGTAGAATATTGGAATATAAGAATTAACTCCCCGTTAAAGTGTAAAGCCTTACAAGTCTTTGGACGAGCCAATATAATTACGAGAACTGCAATGTATGAGTTAAGCAGTTCTGTATGAGCTCCAGGAAGTGCAACAGCACATTTATAAGTACAATAATAGGAGGAGGTGGGGAAGAGAAAAGGTCATCCAAAGTTTCTGAAGCCTCTCTGAAATACTTAGCTTATGTTTTGAGTAAACAGCTGTGTCAGTGTTTGCGTTCTGTCAATGTACCTGATTCATGGACAGAAAGTTCATTAATTAGAAATAGCTAGCACTGTATGACTGCACACAAAGTGTTACAACCATGAGCAGACTGCCAGTTTATAAATCATAGACAGATCAGTACATTCTTATGGGCAAAGTAACTGCAAAATCCATTTTGTGTTTACATCTGGGTTGGGTTTTTTTTTGTTTTTTTTTTTTTAAGTTGCCGTTGCACTTCATACTTGAGAAAAAGTTACTGTTATAAAGTTAAATTTCAGTAGCTTTGTGTGACACACCAGGGCTCTGTAGTGCCTCAGATTTTTTTTGTGAATGGTGGCATTCATTAAATTGCTGATGTGACAGTAGAGTGCTGTGGAGCTATTTGTGGCTGGCTGTGAGCAAGCTGGTGCAAATACAAGGAACAAACAAGATGCCACTGTTGCAGGGCACCCAGGCCAGCCAACCTCCATGTTACAGTGGTGTCCCTGTTTCTGGTACCTGAGCTTATTCTGTCTGCAAGACTTTCTGTCATGCTCACAGACATGTGATAAGAGGTGCATAGTAAAACTGTCCAGAGCCAGGCTTAGAGGACACAAAAGTTGCATGTTGCTTAGTGCATGGTTGTGCAAGTACACCTCAGTTCTTCCAGTTCTGACACTTACCAAGTCGTTTCGATTTAGTAACAGCTTCCATACCCATTTTTGTGATGAGTATAATAATAAACAAAGAGAAAAATATTCTTAATCCAAGCCCATTGAACAGGAAAAAGATTCCCATTGACTTCAATGTACTTTGGATCCCACCTAACTTGAGTCAGTTTGTTAGCATACAGGGTCAAAAAATGAATCTAGAGAAAATAAATATATCTACTATCTCTTCCTCAGAAATAATAGTTGTGCTTTAATCATCTCAGCATGTGATGCTAATGGAAATTATTGGTGACATTTTGCCATTAGAAAGCTGTAATGTGATGTAGAGGGTATAGATTGTTATGAAGATGATATAAGGGGAAGACTAATGAATGAGTCATAATAATGACTCTATAACTCTTCATAGTAATTTGTCCAGCCTTTTAATTATAATTTTATAATTATGATTTGGGAAAATTAAAGTAAAAAGGATAGTTCTCCAAGTCAGCCATATGTTACAATAGAACAATGGAGACTGAACTGATTTATTGCTATGCTGTGTAAGGGCTATCACCTCTTCCATCTATATATTCACAATAGATATTTGAAATTCAGATCATTTTCCGTGTGCATTATGTTGATAAAGAGGGTGTGACATGACTGAAATCATGATCTGGCATAGATGTTTAACCAATTTTTTTTTCTCATTGAAAAAGCCAAGGATTCTGTGGCATCAAGAGTGGGCTACTTAGGCTGCCACACAAAGGCCAGGAAATGGAATATTCCCATGCCTCAGTGAATACTTGAAACAAAACTGAGACCTGAAGGTTTTATCACAATATAAATCAGTCCTTGCATTCTCAGCCTGTGCCAGATAAATTGGAAAATTTGGTCTCCCTTGTTTAGAAGCTTGAGAAGTGGTGTGCTTCACAGACTGGAAAATTATAGGTGTGTTTGGCCTAATTCATGTTTCTGACATCAGTCAGAAGTAGTTGTATCTAGGTCACAGAGCCATAAATGTTTCATAGTTTCATCTATGAAAAATTGTGGAAAGACAAAATCCAACTTCTTTTCTCAAAGTTCAAGAGGCAAATAAGGAAATCAGTGTTCTTGATTATTTTAAGTTGTTCATCAGCAGTTTCTTCATGTAGAATATTCTTAGTTGAGATCCAAAATAGAAGCCTGCTTAAGTTCTTAGCTAGTTAGTCAGATTCTTTTCTGTATAGAGTTATAAATATATGAAACAGTTTTTAATGTTTTAAAGAGTGTTGGTATTGGCCTATGTTGCACCTAAGACAGTGAAAGCTTATTGCTTGGCTGATCATAGTTTAATTAGTCTGATTTTGTGTTTATTTAACAATTTAATAAAAAGCAGTAAAATGAATCATTGTGAAGTATTTACTATGCAAGGCAAGCCTAACACCTGAAGGACAAGCTTCTGACAAAGTCAGGAAGCCAGTCCTCCACTGCTCTTGCTCCTTCTGGAATGAAAGTAGATATAAAACACAGCCACCAATAGAAGACAAAAAAGAAACTCAGATTTGATACACTTTCTTTTGTAAGTATCTTCACTGTGAAAATCGGGTTCACAGTACACATTCATTTCTATTTCTGTAGCCATAAAATTGTCTACATCCTACACAGAACTGTTATTCTCTTTACCTAGCCCTCTACAGTTTGTGTTTCAAAGCTGAAATCCAGGGCATTCACTATTGACAGTTCAATTACTGTATTCTTTTCAGTTCACCTCGTACACTGCTCTCAAATTCATCAAAAAAATGTGAAATAGCCTGTTGAATTTTCCCCTTGATGATACCACAATAGACGTGAAAGAATAGCCTTCAGCATGAGGCTTCTTAAGTGTTAACAGATCATGAAAATTGGCAACAACTGTTGTGCTGAGTATCATAATCTGCAAGAGGAGGGCCGGCAATTCCACAGTGATGAGAAGAGAGCACTTGGTGTTCGAGCTGTGGTCACACTCGCCTTTCAAGCCATTTGGGCCTCCATTACACACTTTGTGGGAGAAGAAAGCTAATGCAGCTGCCTTTGCTAATCAGTCAGTACGACCCAGCCCCTCGGGGAGGCAGGCAAAGGCAAATACATACTGAGACACACAATCCTTGCTGATTAACAGTGAAAGCTGGTAAAGTTACTTTCTAAGCCTGTCTGGCCCATCAGCTCCAGAAATGTAATTTAGATGATTATCTACATGCCCATTAAACCTTGTGACCCATCACTAGTCTGTTTGAAGTTTGCCTGCTTAAACTTGCTAATAGGAAGAATAGAAGGATTAACTCAGAGGTCATGAAATAGGAGAGCAGTAAAGAAGATGACAAAAGAGCAGAGGAAAACTTCCTACTGCATGTATTTGGTAAGGAGAAAGAACTACAGTACCATGATCATCTCAGCAGATACTGTTACTTTATGGAGCAAGTGAGTCATCTGGAATTCAGGCCATCTAATACTTTTTTTTGAGGGATGTGTTTTCAACTACTTTGTTTAGCTGCACATATAAAACGTGCTACCTGGGTGATAAATGTTGTCAAATTAGGTGTTTACAGAGTAGTTAGATGCAGCATATAAAAGAGCATGGAACAACTGATGCATAAGTGCTTCTGATTTTGCTCAAGGTTACTGTGCGTAGATATAAACAAGGAAACAATTTCAATCAGTCACATCAGAGTAGTTGCAGTCAGTTCAGAATCAAGGCCAGCCTTGTTCCCTTTAGATTAAGAACCTCTGACTGTTACAGGTGCTTGTGAACTTAAAAGATTAACAACAAAAAGTTTACACAATGAATCTGGGTTTAATTAGTCAGATTTAAATAAATATAGATGTTTATAATGAGCTGCATAAATTAGTCACAGGATGTTGCAGTTAAAATGCTGACAAGTTAAAACTAAATTTGTAGAGAAAAGGTGGGATTCATTGCAGAGAACAGAATTAAATACATTGAGTACCCCAGTAAGGGTGTCCCAGGGGCTGCTTAGTTATTGGGGGGAAAAAAAAAAGTTTACACTTTAAAGAGTCTGAAGTTCCTTTACCTACTTTTGCCTATACTACCAGTCTTGGATGAATCTTTTCCCTTTTGCCAAAGACAGTCACCCTTCTTGCTGAAAAACATTGATTGGGGCCGTGTTTCACTGCAATTCAAAGATGATAAAATCATTTCAGTACTGCTATGTCTGGATCCCTGAATTTGCAGTATGAAATCTCTTTAAAAAGAATTATTGTGGTCTCCTGTGCAATACTTTGGTACATTTATTTGTGTGATTATTATTATTTTTGCATATATATATAGTTAAGATTAAATATAGTTCTACTTCTCATTTTATTATGTTGAATCCAGCATATTTTCCAGCTGGAGTCTCTGTGCATCTTGGACTTCTTTCATTTACCTGCACAATTCTGTATGAGAGAGACAGCAATGTGCTAGTGGGGAAAAAATAGAACAGTATTCAGTGCTGGGGCAAGTAATTTTCGAACAAGAAATTTTTTTTTTTTTTCTTCCCCAGTGTTTTTAGTAATATTTTCTTTGTTTGTTTTTGTGGTCGATACTGGAAACTCAGATACTTGCTTCTCTGAAGTTGATGCCTGTACTTTGTAATAAAATGCATCAACTTTAAAATTCCACTGTAAGCATCACACTGAATCTGCCTTGCACATTTGTTTAGTTAAAAGTATTCAACACTAGTGTCAACCACAGTTGGGTGGTTTGGTCTGAAACTGTTAGCCCTTCTGTGCTGACCACACTGGCAGTGGTTCTCACTTTGAAAAATATATTTTCCCAAAAGTTTTAAGAAGGAAATAAACTTCTGTTGTTGATCCTGAGTCTTCTATTGAGTGGCATGTACTCAGCTGCTTGCAACCATACTGATTCAGTGGACAGAAGTTATTCATAAATCTCATTCCATTGGTGTTCTGTGCAAAATAAAGTAGATGCCAATATCTGCTGGGAAGCCTTGTAGAAAACAGATCAAAGGCTTCTGGAGTTTATTTAAGAAGGACCAGTTGTGTGTGGCTTAATGTCTGAGCGGGGCATGAAAAGTGAAACAACCATGACAATGAGCCACCATGCACAGAAGGCCTCTAGGGTTCAGTAAAGAATTTGAATAATATGTGGTACAGGTGGGCTGATGTCTCACCCTGTCATTCTGTTATTCCTTTGCCTCTAAATGAGCATTGCCCCCTCTGTCTAACCCTCTGAAAAAGGGGAAAATATCTTCTCAAAGCAACTGGAGAATAGAGCCTTCTTCCTTTACACCCAGTGAGGTGCCTGCTGAAGACATGTTGTCTTCTCTAGGATATTTAGTGTAAAGGTTCTGTGAATCTGTGTAATTCTCTTAACCTGTGGCTAGTGTTCTGGCTAGTGTTTTCACTTTGAGAGTTTCCCAAAATGAATCACACCCTTAGGTGTATTCCTGCTCGAGGTGTGGGACACTGGCTTATTGTTCATTAGAAGTGTCTGTTTTATTTATGACTACCCCTCCTATGTCCTGCAGGATGCCTTGATTTATAAAATACTTGGAGACAGCTGCAGCATCCCTCAGTTCTGTATAGTGATAGCTTGCAATACAATACAATACAATAGGTTTCATGTGCTTTCCTATGGAACCATCACTCATGTTTTAGGGATTTTTTTTTCTATTAATTTTTGTCCTATTATTTTCTTCAGACATTCCCCATGTGACCATGTTTTCAGCATGGATGGCAAGGACAACAGAAAAAAAACAACACAATCTTAGAAGAACCCCAAAAGGGCTTAAAATTTTAAAGAAGTGTCTATCCTTGTATCTCAAGGTGGGCCATACTCCTTAGCCAGCTCCCAGTTTCTTAACCTCAATGGGATACAAAGGCACAAGCCCCTTCCTGACCATACCACACTCTGCTGGAAGAAGGATTTAGGACTGCTTCCAATCACTCAGACCTCTTAGCATGAGTTCCTCGAAAGAAAGTAAATGCTACAGCATGGAGATTTCCAACTGTTGCTTCTTTAGCAAAGAAATCACTTTAGAAAAAGATCAAGGAACCTACTAGGAGCTGCCATGTGAAAAGGACCCAAAGAGAAAGGGAACAGGGATCAATTACCTTGATATACACTTATTGTCACATCAGGAACTCAGTATCATATCTCACCCCAAGCTTCTGATCTCAAAGAGACTGGGACTGTGGATACCTGCGAGTTCTGTGTAAGTGCTTACTATTCTGAGTATCAATTTTACACATCAATTTTAGTGCATCCTAGTGGCAATAGATACCTGTGTTTCAGTACTTGTACCAAACTCTGAATGTTTTTGGCTGGTCATCTGATAGTTTAAGGTAATTCCCACGACCTGTTGTTGCTATATGAATTTCTTCTATGAAATGTGTTATTATAGCTCAGAAAACCTAGTGATACTCTTTCTGATATGTCTCTGTTTGCGCTATACCTTTCCTGGTCCAACAGTCTAGTGTTTTTCATGGTATTAAGCTACAGATGAAAATGAAAAAAAGGGACTGGGAAAAAATTGCTTGAGGATTTATCTTTTTTTAATTAAAATTAAAACATTCTTAAATAAGATTATTATATAGTTTGTCAAACTATCATTATCAAGAGATGTAATGCTTAACAGAAAGATCAGACAATGTTAGTTTAGTGGCTACTGCTGGTTTTTCTGTTGTTTTGATGTTTTGTTTTTTTTGAAACAGATGTTTGACACTTCAGAATTTTATTGTGAGATAGGGTGGATGTGATGGAAATTGGTTATGATAATACCAAAAATCTCTAATAGCTGCCAAGTAAATTCTAGACAAAAGAGAAGGCTAATAGAATGCAGGAACTGAACAACAAGGCAGTGACAGCAAAAAGACACAGAAAATACTTGGGGAGAGCTCTAATCCCCATAGCTTGATGAGGTTTCAGAGGGAAAACATGAAGATTTAGTGCATTTTTCTGCAAAGAGGTATGCACGCTTAACTTCACACACTGTGGGCGTTTTCACTGAAGTCAGTGAGATGACTTCTTCTGAATAGTACCATATGTCTCCATCTCTACAGTCCCAAAGTCTTAAGCAGAATTTATTAAGTCTGGGATGTTTATAATTGTATCCATGTTCACATTTGTCCAGTGATAAAGCAGGACAGTCAGTATTTATTTATTCCTAAAGCAGAAACATATTTGTAGTGCCTATCAATGCTCATGACTTTTGTCTTCTGATTCTTTTTGGGTTTTTTTCATGATGACATGCTTTAATATTGATGATAATTGGCCCTGTTCTTTTATAGGAAAAAACAACTGCTCTGTTTCAGTTTTATGTGAATTATTATAATAGTAATTCAAGGAGGCAGATTCATTGATTACACAGAGCTATTGATAAATACCAAGGAGTTGCTTATGCCTATATGTGGCTGAATCGTCTCTTCTGAACTATTTTACTCTGGGATTTCCTGAAGTCTTTACAAATTGATGAAACATCAATTTTCACAATGAAAAAAATTCTAGTCTTCATTGGCTGGTAAAGTAATAAGGTTTGAGCAAATGTTTTACAGGAAAACAGGTCAAAGACATGTGATTTCAGAAAGTACCTCTAGTGGATTTACAGTCTGTGTGTCCTCAGTTTCCACCAGGTAGAGTCTTGGTAAGTAGGACAAGTAATGAAAGGAGAGAAAGAAAAATTTATGAGAGATTTTTTAATAAGAAAGATTAAAAGAAAGAAATGAAAATGAAAATTAAATGAAAATTAAAGTGAAAATTAAATTAACAGAGAGAAATTAAAATTTGTATGTTTTATGTTTTGTGCTGGAATGACTGAGCTTTTATCCTGTAAACATCAGACTATTCAGACCTCAGGTTGTGAATATCTTTTCCACTCATTTATGAGCAGAGTAACAAACTACTCAACTAGCTATAGTTACCTTGCATGTACCTTTAAAATTTCTCCCTAAAAATTCTTTGACAGAAGTATTAAATCAAATGCCTTCAAGTATTCTGTAGCTGTTTCACTCAAGACAAAAAAAAATATATTCAGTAAAAGTTTTACTCTGCCAAGTAATTATTGAAGCATTTTTTTTATTTTGAATGGTAAAATGCCTTAAAATATTATATGGTTCACATTATGTATTTAGGTAAATATGATTTTATGTTCTTTCTTTACTAAGTTCATTCATCAACACAGAGCTTTCAGAAATCTGCAAGACACTCATTTTTGTCATCAAATCAACCACTCCTCTTACTGTTCCTTTTTGTTTGCAATTAAATACTTTAAATTTCCCCTCTGTCAAACCTTTCTTACTCTTCACACTGCATGAGTTGACAAGCCTAACCTAGGAGTAAACACAACACCTGGAATCCTCTAGCTGATTGTGCAATGAGAGCAGAGACTACACTGAGGTCTTCATGTGGATCTGGAAATCCCACAATAGAATGTGAGAAAAAACACACTGCAAGAATTCTGCATTTGTAGCTGATTTTAGGAAAATGTCAAAAAAGTGCAGGCATGTGATACAGGGCTGTCTTTTAATTTTTGCATTAAAATCTTAGGACATGATGTTTCTGTTCTTTAAAGGGTGTGGAAAATGTAAATCTTGTGGCTGAAAACTTGAAATATAAATGACAGATACAGGCAGGGCCAGTCATAAGCAGAGTCCCTGCCTATGGATGTAGAAGATAGGTCTATGCAGTATGCACACTGTATACCACTAAACAAATGGCAGGAACATATGACTGAAGAATTTATTTGTGCTTCAGTAACCTTGAGATCAAAATGCTCTAGATGGGTTACAGTGACCAAAGGAAAGTACTACAGTTGTCTCCACAAGCAGCAAATTCACTGAATGGAATAGCCATGCAAGAACATCTACAACAGTAGATCTCAGTCCCTGGCAGGTGCACTTACATTGGCATTTCAGTATTTTATTTCTGGTATTCAAAGCTTCTTGTCTGCAAAAACTTCTGTCACTGCTGTTCCCTATTCATTTGTGCATTCACTCTTCCACTGTAATATTTTGCTGCAGAAGGCTGGAGAAAGTAAAGCTCATGTTAGAACAAAACTAACTAACAAAATAGAATAACAGTACAAGATTATGGTACTTTGTTTCTCCTGACTGAAGTTTTATATGACTTAAATTTTCTTCTCTCTTTCTCCCTCCTTTTTCCTTTCAACTTTCTCACTTTTCTTGTTTCCTTTGAGAATTTTGTTGTGGCATGTTAGGAGGATGTATATAGGTTGAAGGAATGAGGTTGCTCCCAGTCACCCACCACCCCTTAGGGAGCAAGTACAACATTCATCAGTTCAGTCACTGGGAAAGTGACACTGGTTTCAGTCTCACAAACCTTCCACTTTGCCACTTGTATGAAGAAAGTAGGTGTCAGGAAAACATTCAGACTTGCAAATAAATTTGGCATGTCCCAAGCAGTACAGGAAGATGAGTACAAAATATTGTAAGATCATCTAAGCCAGGTGGTGAAGCCTGGAATAGAGTGAACACTGGTGTCCTTTTCTCCTGGTTGCAAACAGGGTTACTGCACTCTTAAATATTGCACCCGATGACTGACCACTTTAGGGGGTGTTGGTGAACCTCACACCAAGGACATTGAGAGCTGGGATGTAAGGACATGGTCTGTGACTCCTTGGCTGGGCAAATTCATTAGTTATCCAGTTTGATGGATGATGCAGAAAGTACTTGGACAGCGGGAGCTGTTTTGCTTTCTTGCACCTGAGCCCAGAGGTGGCTTCTCCACAGTTTATTTAGTAGAGTGCTAAGACTCAGCATTTTGTCCCAGGTCCACTCTCTACTGATAAAGATAGAGAAAAATGCACTGTACTGTTTTAGAAATAGGCACTTCCTGGTATTCTTACTCTCAAATACAGACAGAGCAGCTGATGTTACAAGGCAATGCTACTTGCCAAAAGACTTTTAAGAGGGAAATGGAAAAGACATCCATATTGAAAGCATCAGCTAAACAGCAAGCAAAGCACTCTAGATCACAGTGGGAGAAACTTGCATTGTGTATTGCTGTTAACAGTTAACTTGCAGTAAGCAAGTAAGACTGTGAGACATGGGGCCTTGAAACTTTCAGCACAGAAGTTGACACTAAACTGCATGAAATCTTGCACGTCAAAGAAGGGAAAGTGTTAGGAGGATTGCAACACAGGAGGGACTTGGCACAGTGTATTGTCTTTACTTATATTCATGCATTTCCATTCAGATATATTGCATGCTTTATGAAGCCGTTTACTGTCATCAGTAATCAGCTTGCATTTTTTTCTTGAGCTGGTTTTGTTTTGTTGTTTGGGGTTTTTTTTTTAATTATTATTTATTTCTTTTATTGTTCCAAATGAGGACTGAGGTTGCATTCACTTGTTGCTGTGCCAGTCTGGTGTAACTCCACCGAAATAACTGAAGCTATTGTAAGGGAGTACAGACTGTAGGTTTGTGCATTTTGCAAAGCATCTGGAAATTTTAGTGGATCATAGCCAAAACTGTAACTCACTGTTACTGCTCTGATTATGTGATGATTTTATGACATATAATATCCCATTTTCTTAACAGCCGTCTTTTAAATGCAGACCCTGGGAACTGATATATTTCTGTCTCTAACTTCTGTTTATTCCCAGCTTGGGTAAGGGTGTTCTATTGAAGGCCAGGTAAAATGTATTTGTTAGACTTGAATCTAGTCCTTGAGTATGACATACTATTAACACGTAGGACTCAGGGCATCATAACATACCTCACCTTAACTCAGAAAAAAATCATGAAGAACCAAACCATTCATTCAGACTATAAATGATTGAGATACTCCCCTTAATAATATTATTTGCCTGGGAACCTCAGAATTCCCATTTGAAATAAGCACATCAGAAAAATGGAATAAACCAATAACTTTTTTATACCTCTGTCTGCCTTTAGGAATATAAAGAACCTAAACAGATGTTTGCTGCTTTGAATGTTTGCAGTTTTAACCCTAGATCTGAGATATGATAGTTTATTTTTATTTGATAGGTATTTTCTGGTACTTGGATTTTTAGAAATACTCCACCAAATATCACATTCATATTACTGTGTATAAGTAAATATTCTAGTAAAACAAATATGATCTGAATCAAAATTAGTGTTCAGTGGAAGGCAGAAAAGTAGTTTATTATCACCTTGGCAAGTTCTACAATAAACCATGAATAATTCCTTTGGAAATAAGTTGATGAATGTGATAATAAAGTTCAGAAATACTGACTCATTTTCTCTTCAGGCTTTCAGTTTTCCGACCCCTACTTTGGCTAGTGGATGTCCAAAAAGACTTTTTTCTGATGGATGGTTCAGCAGGCTGGAAGTTGAGCAACTTGTAGGGTTTTTTTTTCAGAAGATGAACCTATGACCCAAAACTTCCTTCTGCTTCCTCTAGACTTATCTCTCCCCCCAAAAAAGTATAGCAGCCCTCATCTTCTTTGTATTCTGCTTCTTACCTAGTGGTTTCTTATCTTTCTCATTCTGAATGGACTTCACCAGTTGTTCCCATTCTGCTCCAGGTTCTTCTCTCTATATATCAAAACAGAGAGATGTTTTTCCTCATAAAGCTCTTCATGAGAATTGTGACACCACCTTAAATAATTCTAGTAACTTCTGATGGCCTTAATATTTCCTTCTGAATCATATTCCAGTGATCATCCTGGATGAAAATATGTAACTAGTCAGTTTTATCAGAGAAGATTTCTGTTATTGTGTTTATGGATGTTCTGCACTGTCCAAATCAGTATAGTCATCCTAATGCAACTGTGTCTGTAAAGCTCTGTAAACAGTTCTGTGAAGGATGCTGAGTACTTTTCAAGCCAGAATTCATCCCATAATATACTAGGTTTTCTGTTATTCCTTTGAACACAGCTTTTCTCACCTCCTTTGCCTGTGAGCATTATGGAGCAGAGCAGAGCATACTTCACTGCATCTAGCAGAATTTCACCTGTCACTGAAGGTCTGAGTTGACTGTAGCACTTCCACGTTGCTAAATACCACAAATAATACTTTGTGCCTGCCAGCTGGCAATCAAACATACAAGTGGATATGACCAATTAGCAGAGACCCTAGTTCTGGTTGAGGATTGGACATGCTGTATATGTATCCTACACATGACTGCAGCTAAATTTCAACCTCTGGACCTTTGGCACTGTAAGACAGGAGCATAGTCTGCCAAGCCAGACTGCAATTCCCCACTCACCAAGCTAGACGCTGTGCCAAGTTTGCCTAAATATGAAGCTAAATATGAGACAAGACACATCCTAGTACTGTCACACAGTTTAGTTCAGTAGAGAAGAGGTAGCACATTCACTAATACTGTTTTCCTGTTCTTATGCATTTTATTTCTTTAACATTTTTATTTACAGTTTTGCAAACTACTGTTCATTTTCAACACATTCAAATAAAAAACTCATCTTGCTTCTCTAGCATTACTCTGACATTTTGAAGGAGAGAGTTCATTAAGGTCTGAAGGATAAAATATACTCGTTCATATCACATTTAATCAAAAACTCCACTCAAAAGAATTTGACTCTTAGTCATATTCATGTAAAAGTAACTGGGATTAGTAATCATCATCTTATACGAATCCGTATTTTTTAACACTTTAAATTGAAATTAGCATAAATACTCTAGAGTTTTGTGTTATCAGGTCTTTTTGTTAAATATACTTTCTGACTTAAAATTCCACATTTTTCTGAATCCTGCTCGTGCTTGAACAAAAACTCATTCATGCCAGTGCCTCTTCTTTATTGCACTGCTTTTAATTAACTTTATAGTTGCAGATCTGTAAATAATTACTTTTTGCCCTGTGAGTTAATTCCTTTCTAATAATGGTTAGTTATAGATCCATCTATGAAACCAAGGAAGGTCCTATAAAGAAGAATAGTAAATGAAAACCAGATATTTGGCAAAGAATATTATTGCTCAATCCTTTCACCCATCATTGTTTCTTAGCATTTAATGACTAATAGATTATGTGGCTTCTCCTCATCTATGTTGTGGAATGCCCTTCACTGGAAGACTTTAAGTGAGATTAGTAAAACTGCTGGTAAACTTGATCTTGCCTCGGTATGGAAGGATGAACCAGATGACCTCGTGGGTTTCTTTGCTTGTGGCTTTTTTTCCTGCTTTGTGTGTCTGTAATTCTCACAGCTTGGGACTGTTTTTGTAAAAAACTGTGCTGTGCTGAATCTAGCTTAGCCCAAACTGGAAATAAAATAGAACTGCTAATGATTTGCTCTATCTATAGTTCACATATCTGAGTTTAAGAACTTCTTCTCTTTCCATGCAGTTTTAAAGTAGTGGAACAAGAGAGAAGTCTAATTTAGAGACTTCTTATTGCTAGAAACCTTGCCTATAAATGCTTTGCTCTGTAAAGATAAAGGTCAAGAGCGTTTTAAAACAGATATTCCTTGCCAACTGAGCAATTTAGGAAACAATTATTCATTGCTAATACTGTTTGGGATGGATGCCATCAGTAGAACAATGAGATTTTTCCCTTGTTTTTGTTCCAGTAAACATTCTGTTATGAAGCTATGTAACCATACATAAGAACATTAGGGAAATGAAGGCAGAATTTGAAAAAGGAAGTCACTGAATTAAAGACAAACCCATGATACAGATTTCAACTCAAAATGAAACTGGGCTCAAGAATAAAGGCTTCATTTATGATTGCTGAAGAATTATGAGGTTGTTGGAGGTCAACAGAACTGTAGTGTTATGATCTACATAAAAGTCTAAAACCAAAGAAAGCAATTACTTTAATCCATTGTTCAAAGCAAGCTATTGTGTCTACCTAGCTTAATGAATTGTGATGTAGTAGAAAACAAAGACATTTTCAGAAAACATATTTTACTTGCTAACAATGTGATCTCAAATTATACATTCTGTTCTAATGCTTTTCCAGAAATTCAGCTTAATCAATAATTGCTAAATTTTCCAGAAATCTTCTTCTATATCAGATTCATAACACCAAATTGAGAAGATAGATAGAAACATTTTGTTTGAAATGCCATTTTCCGTCTGAAGATAATTGCTGTGTACAAGTATGAGAAGTTATATATTGTCACAAGAGGTAAAATTCTAATGTAACTTCTTTTTTACAGCATAGTCATAGGAAGCATTTAACACTTTTTCTGCATTTCTGATCAACTGTGAACAATGAAAGAAAAATATTAATGTTTTTCCTGTTCAGATAAAATCTTTCCTCTAATATTGGTGGTCAATCCTCCTGAAACAAAACATTTTAGCCACACAGCTCCTATTGTATCTCAGTTAGAGGCCTATGGAATGGCCAGTGTCCAAGGACACAAAAAGAGGTAAAACATCTGTTCCAAAATAAATATGGAAAACTACTTCAGGGGACATTTATATCTATTAACATCAGCTGTGTCACATATGTTAAACTTATATTAAGGTCTAGTGTGCTGAACAAAGCCGAAGTATGTAAAGCTCTGCTCTTTTGAAAGAACAGAAATAGGACAGAAATGAAACAGTAAAAAAGCAGCTGCAAAAAGAAGACCTGTGATCACTTGCAAATACTGAAATGATGATTTTTTTCAATTTTAATTATCCTGTGTTCCTCTTCTCGGAAATGTTTATTGACACATAGGTACCAGAAGATCTGAACATATCTTGTCAAGATGTTTGTTGATTTATTAGAAGCAGAATCTATCTGGTTATTTCTGAAAATAAAATTTGGACTGTGGTTGCATAAGCACTTGTGTGTCGTTAGGTAGGAGTATGTATGCATCTTTTCCTCTTTTAACACTGTGTTACAGACTTTGCCTACAGACACTCCACTCTGCCTTACTGTTGCTTCAGTCCAGCGAAGGAAGGCTCAAGGTTTCCGTATGTGTAATAAGTGAATTATTAAATAGTCTCAGTTATTGAGACTATGTTTGGTCTAGCTACCAAAAATGTTAATTTCCATGATAAAAATTATTGTGTATTATATTTTAAGCCTAGATAAGACTTCAAAAATAAGCACACAAGTCTAAAAATGTCAGCTTCTGTGTGGGAAGATCCTGCTGGCAAAAGCTGTAGACAGCCAAAATAGCAGTAGACTTTATTATGCAACTTTGGTGTTTGGTCCAGATAGGTAGAATTGCGATGTCCTTAGCCAAGGAACATTTCAGAGACCTCTTCCAGGTACAAACTCAGAAAAGCAGAGCAATACATCACCCACACCTTTTTTAATAGTTCTTTCCACCAGGGCTTACATTGGGAAAGAAAGTCTTTATTCCCTGTTTTGTAGGTTTGACAGAGTTTGAATGCCTGACAGGCCAAATTAAGGTGAGGCTTTATACATCAGTCTCTGCTTGAAAGGTTCATTAATAAAGACAGAGACCTCTACTAGAAAGAACAGTGTTTCAGAAAATGGAAATGATGAACTGTAATTGTTTTGTTCTGCTTTAATAATACTGAGTTTTGTGGCTGTTTTCAGCAAACAGCAGGTGAAAGCTGAGTCATGGATTAAAGATATACCACGCTCAGTAGATATTGGATTATTTCTTTTCTGATTTATAATAAATTAAATTGATAATCATCAGCTTTACACAGGAGCCCATAAAAATCTGTAAATCCACTAAAAAAGAAATGTGAAAGAATATAAACTCTTCAGATTACATTTTGTTGTTTCCTTTGAAAGCGAGATATTGAAATTAGTATAGTTTTCAGTTTAGGCTCAAAGCTCTGTTTTTCATTATTGTGGCTTATTGCCCACTATTAACTGTCTCCAAAGCCCATTCAAAGTTCATATGATCTTTGACTGCTTCTGCTACAGATTGTGAAATTGCTGTTTATTGTGGTCCATTAAGTTTTATATTTGGGTTGCTGTAGAAAAAATAGTAACAGTATCTTCTGCTGCATCATCTTTTGACAGTAGGAAAGATGAGAATAGTAGTATGGGTAACCTCTGTGTTTTGTAGTAGACTTAAAAGGGATTTGTTTGATGATGAGTTAGCAGAGAGCTGACACGGTACGTGAAGAGCTACTGTGTGCATTTCTAAAGGGTGTTCTGGTAATTGATGTCTGCTGTTGACCCACTGTACCAAATATTTTCCTTGTCCCCACTCTCTGCAAAAATGAAAATATAGTGATGGGATGGAATGGAAAGCCTTCTGTGAACCAAGTGTTTTTCTCAGTCTGTACAGTGTGTGTGGGATCCACCTTACCTGACTTCTGTTTTTAACAGTGTAGGGCTCTACAGCTGAGCTTGTTCCTTTGGATGCCTTTATAATCTACTGGGAAAAATTGGTAGTTGTGAGGCACAGTTCAGCTGATGTGTTTTGAATATCTGTTTTATTTGTCTGAATGGTTTAGCTATAAGGATGGAGTGTCTGTGATTCAGCTGGTGATGTTTGATCGGATGAAACCTAACCTGTGCAACTTGCATTCTGAGCAATCCTGATAAAATATGTGTGACAACTCACGCATACAAAGTTACATGAATCTCATACTCACAGGAGGTAGGGAATGTGGTGTGAACTCCTTTAGCAGGATGTTGGTTGCATTCACTAGCACTTGAGATACATGTAGTTCAAACCTACTATCATAACTGCAATGCCATGTTGTGTCTACTGAAGATGGATATGATGTTCAGAAGTTAAAGACTTGTGTAGTGCTGGATATTGTGTATACTTTTATTGCAGAAGAATGAAAGCACATGTTCCTGAAAGATTTGACCTGTTTTAGATCTGACTCTTCACCCACTGAGAATTCCTAAAACTCTTACTAACACAGGGTCAGGTCATTATAGAGGTAATGTGATTTTTGCATAAATGTTTGTTTTGGAAAAGGAAGTGAAAGAAGGGAAGAAAAAAGAAGACTGGTGATGAAGGAAACCCACTTTTCCCATAATAATTTTATTTGAAAGTATAAATTTGTGGCATTTTTTCTTTTTTTGTTTATATGCCTTGAGGCTTTTTGCTTCATCCAGGGTTTTATAATCTGTTAGGAATGGAATTTATAATGTAAATAAACAAAAAAGAAATAAAACCACTAGTGATAAGACTGAAGGTGCTGTCTTTAGTTTCCATGAAACACAAATTCAAAAGGTTCACCCCTCACCCTGTTAAGTTATAAAACTTTACTCCAATCACATAATTTTGTGACTATTTCCTTTAAGTGTGAAACACATTATAACTTGTTCAAAAACAGTTGAAACATTAAAGCTGATCTTTAAATATTATTATTTGCTTTTATTATTTTGTAATAGAATAATATGAATGGCATGGAATATTAACATACAGTATAGAAGTTCAAAAATGTACTTTTTTTCTTTTTATTCTTTTGAATTGTCACATCCCAGCCTGACAGAATGGGCCCTTTCAAAAGTGTTCTTTAACCTGTAAATACAAAGTTTGAAAGTAGGTAAGGACCATCTGGAAAAGTCTTCTTCCTGAAAAAGAAGAAATAGACGGTGCCTAAGTCTTAAGGGTAGGTGTCTGTCAAGATGAAAAGATGACATCATACACTTAATTTTGGATGTGGTTTTGACCCTCTCACTTTCTGAGCAAGTGATGGAATATAAGAAGCTTGGAAACTTAATTTGTAGTGATAAGGACCTGGATTAATTCCATTCCCTTTGATAGAAGCAATGACTTTTCATTAACGCTTCATGGGAGCAGTTGTGATAGGGTGGTACTTACACTAAGTTCCCCCTGTGGCAAATAGGCACTATTCTAGTTCCTCCAGAAGGCTATTGACTTTGGCATGATCCAAATCAACTTCTAAATAGGAGTTAAAATAGTAGTAACATCAAATAGAGGAATTGTCTCAAATAAAACTTCATTACAACAAGGACAGTGCAGCTGGTTAAATTAGGAATTCTATTTACAGCTCATGGTGAAAAGATTTTTATTCTTTGGGTTGTGTTGTTGGTTTTTTGGGGTTTTTTTAATCTATAAACCAGTTGCTTGAAGTGAAGTAAAATCCCTATGCCAGATGAACCCCTGCTTTAGAGTTAGTCTCTGCTTATTGCACTGGAGATTTTTTACTTAAACCACTGACTGAATTCCCATCAGTCGGCACATAAAGGACTTGAATGGACATCTCCAACTCTCAGCACTACTCATGAGGCTCTTAGAGATTACAGAGACCTCTTAGCTGTGTTTTCCACTGGGATTAATCTGGCATATAAATTCTCAGAATATTTACTAATCTGCCTCTGCTGACAAAGGAATATCTACTTCTAACTTGAATCTCAGCACCGTCAGGTCTCAGGTGGTTGTGTACAGGAAAAGCTACAGCATAAAAACCCTTAGGGCACATTTGGCCTGCAGCACTTGCCTTCTGAGTTGATGCTGAGGGAGATGGTCTTTTTTAACACAGAGAGCAGAAGGCTTCAGGGACAGTTGCTGTCTAAGAGGAGGTTGCCAAAAAGAGGAAGCCAGGCTCTTTATGAAAGAAGTGAACAGCAGAACAAAAGCTGAGGCTCATGAATTGAAACAGGACTGTTTCTGGCTGGGAACATATAGGAAAACATTTCTCACTTTGAGGACAGGCAAGTGATGCAAACTGTAAAGTAGGGTTGTGCAGGCTCCACCCTTGGAGCTTTTTGAGACTAGAATAGACAAAGCAACCTGAGCAGCCTGATCTGATCTCATATCTGAGTCTACGTGGGGCAAGAGGTTAGATTAGAGACCTCCTGAGATTCTTCCCAACTGGAATGATTTTCTGACTCTGCATTTCTGTGAACTGTGTGGAAGAAGTTGCACATTTTCAAGAGGTATAAAACAAATCAGATGTGCTCCTTGACTGTGGTAAATCATTACGATATGAAATGTTCAAAGCTATATATGTTAGTTTATAGTAGTGATCAGAAGTTCATTTTCATTTTGAAATTCTATCATTTGACATCTGAAGTAACTAATATACTTTACAAAATATGAAGAGTGTTAGAACTGTAACATATAAACATACCACAGCCTCTGTTTCTTGCTTTATAAGCCATAAATACTTGCAAGAGTATCACAATGTTCCAGAGCAGTACACTGTGCAAACATCTCTGCTCTTAGTTGACATATTTGGAGCAAAAACATGTGGTCAGACAACCCCTTAAACACTGCACATGTGGACATTGCAAGCAGCAAGTTATTCCAGATAAAATCACTATAAAGTTATGATCAGCATGTTTTCACTCCATTTGTCATGTTTTCTGACAGTATATCATGGCTTGACATTGTATTTTCTCAATACTATTACTGTCTGTGTGAGGAAAGCCTCAGATAAGGAGCTTGTATTTCAGAAAAGAAGGACAAGGAGGTCTGAAGACTTGCTCTGTTGGAAAAAAAACACCACCTTATCTATGTGAGCTCTATCTGGTAAAATAAAAAAAAAAAGTATTTGGGGAACTTGCACCTTGCATTAGCTCCTGGTATTTGAGACTAATTCACTACTAAGCACTGTGAAAGGACAAAGATTACTTTTGGAACTTGCTCTATTTGCCGTGGAGGGGTACTTGTTAGCTTTTTGGACCTTTGAGATAATTGCACTCAACAGCTGCCACAGAGGTTAATCAGAAGACAGGAAAAAATATCTTGGGAAACGTCCAACTTCTTGTAAAAACTGGTTATGAACAGCACACTGCCAGTGGACCACCAGCACTCATAAATAATGATAGCACCTCTTTTCTTTGGCTTTAACTCAGAATTAATTTCACAACTTCAGTCAATTTCTGGAGGGTGAGAAAGGCAGAAGAGGACTGAGGCAACTTTTTTGTTTTACAAGAATACCTTAGAGCACATCCAAGTCTCAGTTACGTGAAGCATCACTTTTGCACTCTGATACAGTGAAGGACTTTATACTGTTTTACCAGGAGAAAGCCTCCCTAAGACATTGAACTTGGCAATGTGAAGGTCATTTGGAGCCCCTGTGTGAGTTTTCATAGCTGCATTGAGGCTGTCTTTTGCACTTGCCTACTTTTTCATTCCCCAGTATGATAGATACTGAAGTTGACCAGCAGAAGGAGGTTATCTAATCACTATAATCTCTGTGGGGTGATATATTAAGATCAGCCTTTGTATGGAAGTTTTGCAGTGCAAAATGTCAAGCCAGAGTGTATCCATTATATGTTCATTTTTTTAGCTCACTCTGTATGAAAATAGTAGTGCAATGCTTTCAGACTAGCAGCCAATCTTTAGTTGTTATTCTTTCAGTAGTTGTTATTCTTTCAGTAGTTATTATTTAGTTGTTATTCTTTCAGTAGGACAGAAGGCAGGTTTAATATTGCAAAACAGAATCATTTAAAAGTGTTTTAACTTTTTTTTTTTTTAACAATTGCAAACAATGTTTTAAGCAATTCTATTCAATTGTTGTAACATGGTACATCTAGACAGCCATGTGCTCTAAAGAGAACAATTCCTGTTAATTTAATCCATATCCTTCACTTTTCCCTTTCCCCTTTCTGACTTTCGCCCAGGATTTCTTGCTGTCTTTATTATGTTGGTAATATGAAAAAATGTTTGAAAAGAAGTTATCAAACATGAGTACTTTTCTAGAAGTATCCTCCTCTGATTCAGTCATGCAGAACTGAGAGAAAAGGGTATTAGCAGATGAAGGGTAAAGATCAGTGTGGTGGAATAAGCACAGCAAGATCACTAGACATCTGTGTATTTTTATAAAAAATACTATAAATTTTATACAATTTCTATTGTTATCAAATGATAAAAAGGCTATAGAAAGAATGAGGAAGAAATAAAAGAAGGAAAAGCAAGATGACAACATCCTTGCATTAATACTTAATTTAACCTTTGTTTAATTACTATAATGTATATAATATTGATTACAGTATACAGTATATAATGGTATCTAATGTATGATATATCATAATACAATGTAATTTAATATTTGCTGGAATAGTTCCATTATCTCAGTCCTTTTGTCTGTAGTACATCCTCTAAGTCTGAGTTGAACTGCAAATATTTTAGTTTTCTGTAACAATCAATATTGCTGCAAGGACAGGGTCTTGATGTTCACAGTAAGTTCTGGCAGCTCCATGCCAAATGGAAGAAAGCTTGTGCTGGAGGAATTTGAACTACATGTTTGGTTCAAGATTTGTAGAGGTTTTGTTGAGTTACTACCAGTCAAACACTCTGAATAAAATTCCCGTTGCAAGATATCCAGTATCTTACTGAGGAGGAGTAGGAAGATGAAAAATAGCTGCTTAATGACTAGGAGTATGGGAAAGCCAAGATTCAACCCGTCAGCCAGACTGTTCATCTGTCTAAGTAAAAAAACTGAAACAATAAGACAATATTCAATCCATGGTTTCAGAGCTGTTCAGAGGGAAATGCCTGTAATCAATTAATCCCATCAGTCAGAAAAACAATGTGAGTTATAACGTGGGAGGCTTTGCTCTGCAATACAAATGTATCCATACCTACTTTATAGAAGGGAAAACTGGTTCCACATCTCCAGAAACCTGAATTTAGAGCCATTCATTTTATTAGTGGAACACAAGGAAGTTAAACACATAACACCTCATAGGCTGACTGAAAATACATACAAAAGGTGGAGGAGGCCTTAGCTCTACACAGAGTTATTTCTTTGAAGTGCTGAATCTTGGCAAATGTAGATTGGGTCACCTCCTGGGACTGGAACATTGCCCAAATCCAAGTGTAGCCTCTGTCCTTGCAAGAAAAACAGAAGTTAACGTGTTTCTGACAGTTCAGGGGAAACAATCTGAGTCACTTTGATTCAGTTATGTCTGTAGTGCTGCACTGGCTGCATTATCTGCCTCCTCATTGCTCCCTAGATCTGAAGTGAATCACAGAAATCTTCCAGACGTCTGTCTTAGGGAGAGTGAATTGTTGTATAAAACTATTTGTGTAGATAAGGGGAATCTAGGTGATTAATAAGTGGTTATTAATACATTGTTGAGGGAGCCTAACTTTGATTTTTAAGTTTTGGGTTTTTTTTCTGTTTCTACTGTGCACCACCTCTGTGCTAATAAAATCTCAGTATTTACCAAAGCAAGGCTGCAACTCAGCATCACTTACCATGCCTTGTGCAGTAGAATAAACATCATCACTAAGAACATTATTCAGTTTTCAGAAGCAATTAGTTGGGTTTTGTGAGGGGGGCCTTGTTCAACTAGTGGCTGCTTGATTACTTTAGCTGAATGAAAAGGACATGCAGCAGTGAATTACTGTAAGAAGGCTGTTGGAGAAAGCATGGCAAATTCTAACTACAATCTGCTCATTTGGCACTAACTGCATGCAATCTGTTTCTGTCCATGTGTGAAAGCTACCTGCGTGCAGTCTGCTGTTCAGTAAGCCATCAAGCTGTAAGGAGACTGCATTTTCAGTCTGCTACGTAGCAGAAGGCAAACCTTTAATCAGTATCTTTTGAAAAAGATCACGATTAATAAAAATCCATGAAATTAACTTCTGTGATTATAGGAGCAAGTGTGCTGCAAATTCATTAGAATCAATTTTGACCTCATTATAGTTTAGAAAATAAATTACTACATGGCCAGATTTGTAGGTGTTCTAGGAAAATAAATTTGTCTGTCTTAGTCCTGTCTCCCAGCTGTGTATATTAAATGAGTACCTGGGGATATGTAAAATTTAGTGCTGGACACAACTGTTAGACAGCAAAGTAAATATTCTAACTCAAAGGTTCTTTTGAATGAAATATGTACTGATTTTCAAAGGCAAATCAGTCCTTCATTACTTCATTCTTTTCATGGTAAACCACAGTGTGGTAAAAGGGAGGTATAAATGATAACCAGATACTGTCTATAAATAGATTTATCTTTTCTGATTTGATACATTCTTCATTATGTACATTGTCTGAGAAACTTTAATCTTGAACGATGCTGACTGAATTCCTTTTAAGTATTTTTACTGACGCTTTTATAACTGAAGAAGAAAGGAAAAAAAAAATCCCCACCATTTCTTAAATCTTCACCCACTCTTTTTCATACATGCACCATAAAACCCATAGTCTTCCCTTCTGCACTACCGTAGGCTTATACAGTTCCTTCTGAATGTAAGTAGCTTCAATGTGAGTTATGGATAGTGTGGATTGGAGACCTATCCATGCACTGTCCGTTTGTACTGCACATTTTCACAGCGACTTTCTCTAGGTGTTATTTATGTGTTCTTAGTTTTAGCCCTCAGATTTCTTTGTGTGTGCAACAAGGCTCTAAACTTTTCATCAATGATAGATTTTTTCATAAATATTTGCTGATTACAGTTAGAAAGGTTTGTGTAAGCACTCTCTTTCTGAAAATATACCCTTTCAAGATGTTTGAAACTGTCTCTTGACCCACTTAAACAGCCAAATGTCTTAATAAGAGAAAGGTATATGATATTTGGCCAGAAAAGCCTCAGAGATGGTCCCTTTATCAGAGACAGGCCCTTCATTGAAGGCCACTTTAAAAAGAAAGCCAAATGCAGAAGGCTCAAGCTGCTGCTTGCAGGCCTGCCAGCTGCTGTGACCTGCCTCCCACCGAGCTGCTGGGAAAGCACAAGGTATGAGGGATAATCCCTGCCCAGAATGGGAGCACTGCAACCAGCAAACATCTATTTCACATACCTCTTTCCTTCTTGGCACCTTTCAGGTGAGGAACAGTAGTCACTGAGCATGTCTTCCACAGAATTAATATCCCCAAGCTCAGGTCTGTCCCTGTGGCACACCCCTGTGTCCCTCTGACTGTCTATATCTGGATAATATTTTTCATTGCAGAGTGAGTATGGAGCAGATAAACCATTTGTACCACTCTCTCTGGAGCGTAAGCATATATCATGTCACCAGATGTATTGGTTTTTGAAGAGGAGGGTGTTTGGCTCCTAGGAAATTACTTGAATGACTCAGGTGTTCAACACAACTGCTCTCAGTATCTGACCATGTGTGTTCCCTGGGACACCATTAAAGACAGCCAACATCAAAGTGCACGGCTGCACAAAACTGTCTGTGTGCTCAGCCTCTTCAAACGTGCATCAGTGCAGACTGTAAATGTGCAAAGGGAAATACCTCCTGTTGTCCATCAGATACAAGTGTGCTTTCCATTAGAGCGAGGCCTCCACACATATGTAGGCTCTCTCTTTACATGAAAGGCAGGAACTTGCTGGTTTTTTGGCAGAGTCTGGGAAAACAGTTTCAGAAGTCTTCTACTTGGTGATTGTGAGCCTGTATTAGTAGCTTCCTCAGTGTTCTCCAGACCATGCATGGATGGCTCTGATGTGTATTCCAAAACCTAGCATGCTGCAGAGAACAATTTCTGTATAAAACTGTGTGCGCGTTAATTCTCTAAACTAAAAACATTTTACTTCACCCTGCAGCCACATAACATAAATAAAGTAATAAACTTTTCTGGGTTTTTAACAATATATCCATTTATTTATTATTTCCTTTGGTTTTGTCTATTTTCCCAAGGTAACAAAGCTGTTGAAATCTTGCTGTCAGTCCATCCATGGCTCACTAATACCTTTTCAATAATTTGGGCCAATTAAGATCAATTTAGACAAAGAAAGAAAATCTCAACTTTTCATTTATGTTTCTTTTTTTAATAAGAATAAGAAAAAACAGAAGCTAAATCAGTGCTCCTCTTAAACTGGACCTGCAGAATTTAGTTCTTCTGCATCCTGTTTGGCCCACAAGAGCTTGTTATTCGTTATGAATATTTTGTTGGAAAAAAATCAGTATTATATTCCTTTTCTCATGTCCAGGGGGTTTGCAGGAGAATCCAGGGCAATTAGCTGTCAAGAGAGAGTTTTAAACATAGTAAGGCCTAGGGAAAGACACCATGTCCAAGCAGCGTTAACTAGGTTTCTTATGCATTGCATAGGGAGTATTAGTGAGATAAGAGCCTGCAGAGAAAGGGTTAATATTTTTTTCAACTGGGGGAAGAAAGCACACACAAAAAAAGTGTCTGGGTACAGCCCTTTTCAAAATTTGAAATAGAAGCATTCAACTTGTAAAAATAAGATTCTACATGAGCCAGCACAGTGATTAGGGAATCAGAGGTAACGCCCTGCAGGAAATGATATAGAAAGGAATGTATCTTAAGTATCATTTTCTCTGGGAGTTACACATCCAATCTTGGGTTACAGGAGAACCTGTCCTCCACTTTGAATTGCTACAAGTTCTCTTGGGGAGTTAAGTACCTACTTCAGTTGGTCCTTTCTCACGTAACAGTTAACAGGGAGCCTGGTGGTGCTCCCTCCCTCCCTCCAGTTTCACCCTACGTTCTTTACACACAGCTAGGTGGAGCAGGTTCAAGGCTCTTTACAAGTCGGTATTTAACAGTATGTTCAAAGCAAATGCAAACAGCTTCCTTGGGAGAGACTGAGACAGAACTGGCCTGAATATCCTATAGCCCACTGACTGGAGGGAAGACATTGAGAGCTTGAACTGAAATCTCTGCTGCAAATCAGATAAAATAGAGACTTTAAACTGTGTTTTCTATATCACAGGGAAATGCTCTACTGGAGAAGTACCAGTTTATGCTTTGCACACTGCACACTGCCAGTGGTGTGTCCTGAGAATACCTATCAGATCAAACACTGTTTGCAAAAGGATTTTTGAAGTTTGTTAAGGCTAAAGGGGCTGACTAACATAGCTCTGCTGAACTACAGGTCATTTTGCCTATGCCCACTAGAAGAAACTTAGGTACATAGGGGGATGCTGGCAACTGAATGAGGGTTTTGAGATGATTCATTACAGGTATGAGTAGTGTTAGATGGAGCTCCAAGTCATCATCCTAAACTGATACATAAAATAAGAGGCAGAGTTGCAAACTGGACCCAAATATCCTAAATCTATCCTTAGAATCTTAACCTCAGCATTCCCCAATCCCTAAATAAAGTTAATAGATGTTCTCTCAAGGTCTACAGGATTTTGTGCTAAAAGTGAGAAAGAAGTACTTTTGGTATGGTACACCCTGAAACACTTGAGTTCAAATCTGCAAGCCTTGCTTACTGTTACAAGGAGCTTTAACAGTGGCTTTGTATAGCTCACCGGACCAAGTCCTTGGCTAACACATATTTTCAATTCATTGCATTAATTGTCAGAGTATCTCAATTTCTGAATTCATGAATGGACAGTAATGCTTTTCAAATCATTCTTTCATACCTTTTCATAGTTTCTGGATGAAAGTGATAGCTGTTCAGTCTGTGAAGTACTGCTGTGTTTGTCATGGCTGTGATATAAAGATCTTAGTCTAAAATCAAAGGGACAGGCTAGTGCTCAAACACCTCTTGCACATAGGAAGGTGTAGAGTATAGATCTCTCTGCAGCGTGAACTGTGAATGTCATATACCCTGAGCATGAGAGGGTAAATAAGAATGCTCCTTAAAGATAGCCACAACTGTGGGATTTCCCAGCTAATATAGTACATTTTTTTACTTAATTACCAGGGAAAACAGTCAGGGCCACATCAATACTTTATTGAGAAAGGACCATAAATACCTAATAATTCCTTTGATTATCACATAAAATATTTACTTATTGCACTGCTAAATCACATTTTTTTTCAGGCTATTCCCCATTTTCAGATGATGGGTTTTTCAAAAGTCAAGTCAATTCTTATTCAGAGCTTGCACTGGGAAAAGATGGGGGTAAAGAGGAGGATTCGGTGCGAATCCAAAACTGATGCAACTCTTAAAGCCCACAGGTCAACATTACCATCTCACTTTTTAAACTAAAAAACCACAAGAGCCTAAAATAGAAAAATGCCTCTCATTATCTGCTATTCCTTGTTCCTGTTTTATCTTTATTTGGAGGGAGGAAGAAACACTAAATTCTTTTCATTCCTTTTTTTCTTCTTGCTTTGTTTTTTAAGTTTCTAAAGCATACAAGCTGGAAATCACCACTGTTCTTGCTTGGGAAAAATATCATTAGTTGGATTGGGAAAATATGTTTGTTAAGAAAGCAGTTGAAAAATCCATGCAGATGTTAGCTTCAAATATTGAAAATAAATCTGTAATTATCTTTAGATACAGTTTGAAATGTTTTCCAAAACTTATGTTCACAATATTTTATTCTTTACGGAGTTGGATTTCACATTCAGTCATCATACTTCAACTAATTCTGCTACATCTCTGAGCTGTTCAGAATTCACAGGTCTCTGCTAGATTAAGAGTTATGCATTTTAGCCCTCATATTTTTGTTCTTTGGTTCACAAATACAGAACTTTGATCTATTGGCTATTTGGAAGCAGGAAGGCAGATAGAGAGTCTAACTGACGTCATGTGCATGTATTAAACGTGATTTAAAATGGAGTTGAATCAAAATCCTTCACAGATTGAAAGGATTCTTTTATATTATTCACAAACAGAAAAGATACTCAAATAGTGGTATGAAACCAGCAGTATTTTCTCTTTAAAAGTAGTACTTATTTCTCTAAAATGTTTCTTAGCTTTCTGTGAGATTAACGTTCTCAGTGCAGAGGCAGTGACTTTGCATCTGCTCCAGTGTCAAGATGAAGTTTATTTGTCTGTATAATCTGCATGTGTTTTGAGGCAGTCGCCTTTGTAGAGGGGCACCTACTGGGGTTTTCAAAAGCTCTTTAGCAGATAGTAAAGATACTGTGTAGATATGACATTCTTCCATCACTGGTTAGAGGAAGTGACATTACTCACCAAAAAAAAAGAAAAAATAATAAGAATTACAGCAACAGTGGTGCTAATAAGACCTTGAAAGCAATTTAGATTGATGCCTGCACATTGTCCACATTTCAAACGGTTCTCTGATGTCTCCACCACGCCTTGACAATATGGACAGTATCTCGGCTTTTCATATTGTTCCTAGTCTCCTTTTTATGTCTGTGCACTACATGTTCCAAGCCTGTGAGTGCCCAGACTCCTTTTCTAAAGTGCTTTTATGGGCCCTACCATATCCGTGTGGAACTGAGCATCTCATAGTCTTTTAATGTGTTGGGTTTTTTTTGTGACAGTGCCTTTGGGATCATTGGGAAATTATTATCCCATTTTTGCAGCTGGAACACATTAGGTTCCTTAGAAAACACAGCGGTGGCAGTTTCTTTGCTTTCAAACATAGCTGCAACACACAGACACATTACTCCATCAGTTCAACCCATTAATCTTATATTCTCCATTTAACAGATTTGTGTGTCTTTTGAAGTAGGCAACGTCTTCATCCATGTCTTAGACACTGCTCAGTGAATAATAATAGTCATTGTTTCTCAGCCAAAAGCAGTAGTGAACTGAAAGTTCTTGGGAGACTGCCTCTCTCCTTGTGAGAGCTTTCCAGACCTATTATGTACACCCAGGAGTTTCAGTTCAATCTAGTTAATTTGAGTGTTGAACTGAACCAACCTGAACCTCTGAATCTTTGCAGGTTCATCTATCACTGAATAATGCAGCTGGACAGAGGGAGATGGTTGAATAGAAGTCAATATGCCAACTGTTCTGTCATTTATTACTGCCATACTAATATAGTTGATAGATTGGAACTAATCCATCTGCTCACAATTTGTTCCCTAGCAGTAAGATGCAATTTCACTATTTCATGAGCTCACTCTGACAAATTTTATTAGAATTCCTTCCATAGCATCATCTTAATCACTTTTCATCCAGTTTTAGTTATGTGCAAAATAGTGAAAAAAGATGTATTAAAGAGACATGAAGGGATTTCATGAGAAACTTGGGTCAGCTTAAATAGAACCAGATCAAATAAACTTAAGTCAGTGAGCCTACAAAGACCAACAGAAAAGCGTTTAAAATTACCTCTTTCACAGGAAGCTTTGTTCTGTCGTGTCTAAAATGTAAAAAGTCAAAAGAAATAAGGCAGACATGGCACCATCATAATATGTGTCAGGGCTGAGGTGCCTTAGGGGAGGTGGCTGGTGGTGGAAGGACTGCAGAGTCAGAGTTCCATGGATGGAGAGGTCTCCTCCCCTCTTTGCCAAGGACTAGTGAAATTAGGTTTATCTTATCCACTAGTTCCCAGACACATGTGGGCTCTGCATTTTAAAAAGATGCAGGATTTTGGCTACACGTTGGTTGAATGAACTCCTGTGCATTTAGTTATATTTCTCTTATTGTTATTCTGATATGCAGATCTGTTCTCCCTGGTGACAGTGACAGAACAAGAGGAAATGGCCTGAATTTGAACCAGGGGAGGCTCAGTCTGGATATTAGGAAGCATTTCTTTACAGAAAGGGTTGTCAGGTATTGGAATGGCCTGCCCAGGGAGGTGATGGAGTCACCATCCCTGGTTGTGTTTAAAAGCTGGTTGGATGTTTTGCTTAGGACATGGTTTTTTGACATGGCTAGGAATAAGGTTGGGATTGATGATCTTGAAGGTCTCTTCCAGTCAAAACTATTCTATGATTCTATGAGTCTATATAATCGAGAGGAAATACAGTGTGGTTATTGAAAGCTGAGCTAAGCAAACAGAACTCTTACTAAATCAGGCATCTAGACTATAGATAAATTAAATAAAATATTTGTTAATAGCTCCAAATTAATAATATTAGCAAACTGTAAAGTAGCAGGCTCAACAATCTGTGTGATGTCTTAACAGCTACAACTTTATGAAAAATAAGGTTCAGTGTAGTGTGGTCTGAAAAAAAAAAAAAAATCTTATTTTATACAGCAGATGGACTCCAGAAATGTTCACTCTAAGTATCAACTGATGTTGACAGAAAACTATCTAGATGTACAGAGGAAACCTTTACTCTTTTATTTGCCAATGTCCAGAAAATCTTCTGTAAAGATAAAAGAAAGTTTACTAGTAAAATGGCAAACCAGTCTTCAGTGCTCACTGAAGTACATAATGCAGGGGAATTTTTCTTTTGATTCTAGTCCAGACATTACAAGGGCCTTTTCATGTCTGCCTTCTAAAAAGGAAGGTTTGCAGGGAGAACAGACACAGAGCAAGAGCTATCATTTATGTTTACATGTCTGGCTCTTGTCTTTGACTTGAGTGATCTTTTGTAAACATACTTAAGATCAGAAGATGTTTCATCTTTGGGCAAGGCAAGAAGGATGTCATGTCAGTGCAGCACCTGAAGAAAACTTTTAAAAATATCTGCAGGCAGTTAGAAAAGCCCTTAATGTGCCATACATTGGAGGAGAAGTGGTAAATCTATAGATGCCACAAATTCATTTTGTACATTATATTAAATATGTCAAGGATGATAAAGGATTGGTCTCCCACAAAAGTAAAGATGAAACAAATACAACTTGTTCAGTTATTCACAATCTCCTGTGACCCAATAGTTTTAGGTGTGTATTACATATTAAACACAAGCAGGGTCCTTTAAAATTAATGGTTTGCATACTTGGAAAACACAATGAAGTCAAAGGGTACGAGTCACATACTTTGACCTGCATGTGGATTGTGATTTGTAATAAACTAGCCACAGGAAACTGTTGTTAATGGTATTGTCCAAGGAACACAATTAAAGTCAATTGCCGTTTGTTTAAATGAGACAGAGGTATGAACAAGAAAATCCCTGTTATTTTACGGCTCTATGTTGAGAGTGATGGCAACACATTCAGGAATATCAGGCTTTCTTGTGAAGTTCTGTGCAAATTGTTTTACTGCAAAGTAGGAGCTTTCTGATGTTAATGTTAGTTCAAGTAATACTGTCAAATAGCTGTACAGTGTGTCCAGACCCAGAGGTTGCAAAGCAACATCACAGTTTAACGCTAGAAGGTACCATGCCATTCTTTGTGTCATAACAGCTTTCCCTAGTTACAGAGCGTTAAGCAGAGGATGGAACAACTGCACAAAAGCTGCACACATAGATGCCATATCTCTGACTTTTTGTGCACAAAAATGACCCTTACTCTTTGAAGTCAGTAAGAGGGGGGTCTTTACCTCCCCCCCCCCCCCAAATTTAATGAAAGCAGAATATTTGTGAGGCAACTATTTTACTTTGCTTGTTTTGAATGCATAACCAAGACCCACCAGTATTTACTAAATTCCAGGATGGATTCATCTCTCCAGCTATATAAGTGGCACATATCCTACTAACTCTGGAGTTTCACTTTGACAGTATTAGGACATAATTTGCATTTGCTCATTAGTCCAATTTTGACACAGTATCCTAGACATAGCACAATTTCATAGAAACGGTGAATATAATATAATTCATGGCATGTACATCTATTAGAAGTACTACACGTATGCAATTCTTGAAAAAAAAAAATGGATTTTGAATTCTTGAATGTTACCATGAATAATATCCCATTTATCCAGAAAAGGCCACAACTGCATTTTTCATACAGTAATTAAAAACAAAAGCACATTAGTTAATGATTGTCATGGTTAAATTTTTATAATATTTTCTTTTCCTTCATAAAATGATCTTTTTCACTATTTAAAGTCCCATTTTTATAGCTTTTCAGTGTTGGTCAAAAAAAACCTCATTGTGCTCTGGTGAGCTTATCACAATACAGAGATAAGGGTAAAACAATGAAATATGAGATAGTAGACATTATTTCTTAAGCTAAAACTGACCCCAGAATGCTCCAATCTCCTGGTGAAACATTTGGCTATAGCACCAGTTTGGGTAATGCAGTATGGAGGATGACTATTTTTACAGTGATTTGAAAAGAGATTCATCTGAGGTAATGTAGATATATGCCTCTGAATTGTTCTAAATGCTTACTACAGTTGAGAGAGAAGCCTTTTTAGGCTGCAATTCAATTTGTCCTGAAGAACTCATCTAAAACAGATGAAAAATGTGTCCTAGGACTGCTATTTCCCTGCAGAAATGATAAAAGAAAATGAGAATGACAAACTCATGCAGCCGTATATACTGTAGATGTCTAAACTTACCAAAAGAATTGCCCAATGTCGCAAATGCTGTGGTGTCATTTTTATCAATTATAACTGTAAGGCACAAAGTTGATATTAACCCATTACTTAAAAGGTAAGAACCCATGTGCTAAAACTTATGGTAAGGAATCACTATTTATCTGGATATTCCAACTGAAATTTTTAGTAGCTAGTGGCACCTCTAGCCTTTCAATGAAAACATTAAAAAATGTTTTCTAAAAGCCAATAACACTTTTACCTTACAAATTTTAGAAAAGTTAATTTCAAATTGATTGATTTGCATTTGAGGATGTTACTGATAGTATTTTAGGCATCTGACATTAATTAATTCTCATATATGTTTCATCTAATACGTATAAATTTTTTCAGAAATTATCAAAATCAGCTCCTTTTGAAGTGTATTTACGCTGTATGCCACTACATTAGCAGTCTCTAGTTCTTTACTGCTTTCTGTTGATTTAATAACCAGTCCATATTTCTGCGTCCAAGCATAAATGTAGATAAATTATTTCTGTGTTAATTGTGGGTCTTAGTGTACTCTTCTTTAAGATCAGATTATTTTCTATGAAGAAAATTGATTGAAAGGTGAATGTTTTTAAACAAAAATATGTCCATTATTGATGTTACCCTTACAGTAATGTCTGAGGTTTTCTATGGATTACATCTCACTTGAAGACCCACAAGAACATTATATTATAGCTATATTAAATCCTTTCCTTTAGTACACCTGCTAACTTTTTGTAATTACTCTACTAGCTCATTTTCCTCTTGAAATTTTTCTTTTTTCCTTCTCTTTTTCTGTATCTCTACCTGTATCTTCTGAAAATAATTTGGGGCATTTCAACAATGTATTCCAGCTGACTGCAGATATGCATAAAAAACTTGCTTAGGGCAAATAGGTAGAGATTGTACAATAAGGAGAGACAACATGACATCATATGAATGTTATATATAGTTACCTTAATACATTTTTTTAAATATCTTTAGCAAATATAGTATCTTGTACCTTTACTGTGGATTAGGATAAATTATTACAAAACCATTGTCTGAATGGAAAAAAAAGATTCTGTATTTTGTATTAAACGTACATATTGAAGACCAAAGGATGAATGAATTGCAGAATCAACCTCAAAAGACTTTTTTCCTCTTTAAATGTTCTTGAAAATGATTTAAAAATCATATGGATGAGTGCAGTGTTGTCATTTTCACAGATTTTTTTTTTTTTAATTCAGGACTGTGGTTCTCAAATTCGTCCAGAGGAGTCCTGTGGCTTGCAGCCTCTGTCTCGTGAATACCTCTCAGCAATATCACAGACTGTGTTTAAGACCTGTGAAGCTGGAGACATGAAAGGTTTGTACTTAATCCTCTTTCTTCTGAAAATTACTTCACGCACCTCATCAAAGTAGAACGAATAACAATGTTTTCTCTTTTCTATGGCCATACACTAACCTATATACCATAAATTTAACTTATAAATTTATTATTTAGGTCCAACTTATTATAACGTATTAAAACTTTAACTTTTAATAGTTACAGATTTTTAAAATCAGGTTAATTAGTTTATATGGACATTTTTTGTTTAATAGTTTCTAATCAGTGATCTAACACTGCTTGTGTTACTGTCATGTAGCCTTCAAAGTGCATTGGTTTCCATCAAAACCATTAAAGAAAAAAACAAAAACAATGGAAGGGATTATATACTCAAAATAAATCTAGCTTTAGAAGAAGAACACAACATTTTGATCCATTTTAATTTTATATTTCCTCTTCTATATTGGAAACACAAAAAAGGTTTTACGATTTCAAACAGTAAAGTGTGTGTTTTTACACATATTGATACTTTAAAAAACATGGATGGACAAATCAAACACTATTAAAAACCAACATAATCAAGACATTTCCTTGGTTTAGTGAGAACTCCGATTACAACAGATTGTCAGACAGATACTTATGTTTAAGTCACAGGTGCATGAAGATTTATGCAAGTGTACTTTAACAAATCTGCATAATCCGCAGAACTACTCAGGTATGCAGCCTTATTCATAGCTTAAATTGTTGCTGAACTAGACAATAAGTAATTTTGTTCAATTATTTATTAAACAAGTGAAAAATAACCCAACACTCCTGTATGGTCTACTAACACAATTGTACTTTTTATTCTTCCATAGATAGGAGCAGCTTCTCACAGCAGTAAATTTGCACAAACTCATGGAATAATCAATACCAAGTAAAAGGAATGTGGGAACTGCCTGAATCCATCACTTCATGTGAAACAGAGGCATACATTAATTTTGTGTTATATGAAGGGAATGCACAAAGGAGATACTGTTGTACCTAGCAGTGTATTTTAATCACACAGCAAGTTGTGGATCATAAAGAAGCACAACCCATCCTATGCTACTGTACCAGGTTATAAAGTTCCTGCCTAGAAAGCCCAAACCAAATCCACAGAAGAGTCCTTCTGGGGCAATCTATTTCTCCTGATATACAACATGCTGCTGTTGAATACTGCAGCTAGCTAAGCAAAGTTGAATATAAAATATCTTCTGCAGACTTAATTCAGTTAATATACACAATTAAAATGGAAACAAAGTTGAGGAGATGTAGTCACCAAGGACGAGTATGTTAAAAAGAGAGTAATAATTTCTGCTTATAAAGCGATTGCCAAGAGATGCCTAATAACCTAGAACTGGGGCTTGCAGTATCTGGCAACTAGCGGCTGTATAGTTGTAATGTACATCACAACTTCCAGTTGGAAATTGGAAAGCATGGCTTTTTGTGGAAAATCGTTCCAAATTTGTAACAACCAGATGATATCCCTATCCTGGCAGTGAACGTTTTCCCAACACATGTGGGATCAATTGCAAATTCGCAGATAAAGCAGCAACATCTCTTTTACCTAAACGAGTTAAATTTTCCAAGAAGCCAAGCAATGTCTCTTCCTCTCAGAAGAAAACATTTCTGCAGAAGTAAGACAGAGTCATACATTGTTCTTAGGCCAGGGAACTGATGGAGACACTGAGGTACTCTAACAGCAAAATGTATCTGTGATGACAAAAGCTTGTGTTTGTGCAGACACAGGCAGAGGATAAGGCAGACCAGCAGAGAGAGAGGTGAAACCTCAGTTCCTCTGATGCTAACAGTCAAACTCAGAAGTCTGCTTTGCAGTTCAGTACAAACAGGATTTCATGTCGCAATCCTAGGCCTTCTATGCAGTGAAGAGGCAGTGGTTCAGGGTCTAAACAAAGGCAGAATTGGTTTCCTTTTGTCCCAGTAACCATTCTGTGGAGGAAGCTCAGCATCTTACTAAATATGCACTTCATTTAGACCATGTCTTTCTCTCCTCTCTTCTTTTTTTTAAATCAATACATACAAATTGGGATATTCAACAGGGGAAGATTCTCTCTTTCTGTCTTGTTAAGTCATGGGATGAAATTATGATCTTTATAGGAATAAAATTCCTTTTTCCTCCAGAAAATCCCCTCTGATTCAATGGGGTTTGAACCAGGGTATCACATGAAAATTAGCTCTTTGTTCAGTATTGCTGTATTACCAATAATACAGAAGTCAGCAAGCACTAACTGTGTGTTTGGATCCTCAGAGAGAGAGAGACAGTTGATAGAGACCATAAGAATCTCAAGTTGTGATAAATTCCTGCAGGTGAATCAGGCTACTGCAGTCTATGGAAATTTGGTTTGCAGTTACTAAATCTGATAGGTAATACATAACAGCTTCCCCTCCTAATGTTCTGCCTCGCATTGTGACATGCGTGTTTTGGTTGTATCTTGCTTTCCACACTTTCTAGAAGTGTATCCAGTTTAACATAATTCTCTATGAGCTCTCTCTTTGCATCCAACACATATCTGCATTTGGGTCCAGCAGAGACGTAAACTTATGTTCAACCAAGTGAATGTCTCCTTTGGTTACAAGGAGTAAATTTCAGCTTGGCCATGAGTGTGTAGGCTTAGGCCCATTTTATTCTGTAGCATCAAATCATATCCTTTTAAAAAATAATGTTACTTTTGTTTTTCATAAATACAGCTAAAAGCAAATAAAAGATACTTTTATAGCCTATCCTTGGAGAAGTTTTTAAAAACTCTTATGGTGCCAAATAGACACCAAATGTAAAAGTAAACTAGTCATAAATCAACAACTTATAGCATCAGTTTAGGTTAGATATTTAAATTTTGAGTTATCAGTTTAGAAGATTTTTTTCTTTTTATATGGATAATTGTTCAGGGCTACAGAAAATCTTTGATTTTGATCCTGAAAGCAAAATATGTATTTGTGGCTATGACAATGGGAAAGGTTGAATAAAAATAAAAGAAGCTGAAAGAAGAAACAAAACTATCCAGTTAAGTGTACAGCCTTCATAATTTAAAAGTTTTAACTTTAGGCTAATATTTCTAGTATTTTTTAAATACAAATTAAACAGTCCCAATGAATTGTTTAAAAAGTATATTTCTTTTTATGCCATTTTAGGAGGGCAATTTTGGGGAGTACTGACAATGTTTAATCTTGTATCTTAAGCAGAAGATTTATGTAGGCAATAGATAAGCTGCTCTAATGAGCCAAAAATCCAGCTTCCACTTCTTTCTGTGGAAATGCCCTACTTACAGGCTTTCATAAAACTTCATTTTTACCAATTTTTAATTTGTGAATAAACTAACAGCAGCTCTCTCTTTCCTGCTCTCTTTGATTGAATTGTAGGTAAACTTTCCCTTGCCTGGTAGAGCCAATGTTAACTCTTTTAGCTGAAGCACCACAAAAACCAGGCTGATTGAAATAGTGTTGAAAGCTGCATTGCATGCTGCTACTTATATAAAGAGGTCAAAACAAACTTAGAATTGCAATAAAAAATAAGCTTCATTTCCAAACTAATGTTGATTGTTTGAAATTTTTCATTGTTGTCATCTTCTTTTATATGTGAGATTCATTTTATCTTTTAGCACAATCTTATTTTTAAAGGTTAAGAATGCATTCACTGGCCGTTGTGATGTTACAATAAGAAAAGTTAATCAATTTAAACACATAATTTAGAAAAATCTATGAAAATAGAAAAGCTGCAACTATTCTGTTAGCATTAAATGTCAGTGCTTCCTATAAACATGAATTTCTCTCCATATATCCTTATTCTCTAATTTGCCACTAACTTTTAGCTTATGCCAAAAATTTATCTTTTTTTTCTTTCTTAATATACCTAGGGAGCTATTGAATATAAAGCAAACTATTTGAAAGAAGCTTTTCCAAAGGTGCTTATTGCTTTCAGTTGCCAAAGTGTAAACTTTTACTGTTCAGATGTTTTAGCTTCTCAGTATTCATTTTTATGTAGTTCTACTTTTCTAGTTCATCACCTAAAACCAGATCAGGTTATAAATGCATGGGATGTTAAGAAGAAAATTCCATAAAATGAGAGATGTCATATGTTATAAACATTGTCACAACTTTTATGTATTTGGTTTGAAAGAAAAATTACAATGTCAGGAAAAAAACCGGACAGTTTTCAAATAATTTTTAAATATAAAACCAATGCCCAGAACAACTTTAAAACCATGTATGAAGAACTCTACGTCAGTGGAAGAACTCTACATCAGTGGTAGTCTCTGAGTCCAAACCTCAAACCAACCAACCATCCTGTCCCTGCTCTGTTGCTCAAAAGGCACAAAGCGATAAAAGGTGTCTGCACGGCACCTATAGCTCTGTTATCTGAGACATATGACTGCTGTGAAGCTTGGAATGCCACTCAGCCATGGACTGCAAAGTGGGCACAGAGGGAGCTAAGGCAAGATCCACAAATGATGATAGAAATCCTGGGGAGTCAAAGCATGCCTGGCCCCAGTGCTGGCCAGAAGGACACAGCCTGGAGTAAGGGACCTCAAAACCAAGGGGGAGCCAGCGTGAGTAACAGATTGACAATGGCCAGCACTGGAGGCTCTAAGAAAGAGGCATTGCCTAAATTTAGTCCTCAGATTTCCAGCTGAGCAGCATATTCAACTGGAAGAGCACTCCCTGCTCCAGAACGTGGTTACTCACTTGCACCCTTAATATATAAAACATCTACACAGCATCTTGCCCAGGGACCAATGTTTGGGTCTATCTTCTCCCCTCAAAATTACCAGCTTACAATCATGCTATTTTCCTGTCTTAATGAATTTTGAACTTTAAGGTGGTCCTTGGCTGATAAGAAGAGTGGGGAACGTTGTCTTTAAGGATGAACAGATAGGTAATTAGGACACAGAAAATACACGTTTGAAAATCCTCTAAGCAAGAAGCACTGGGCAGCTCCATCTCCCCCCTTGCACTCTATCACCATGGTCCCGAGTGTTCCTTCCTTCCTTCCTTCCTTCCTTCCTTCCTTCCTTCCTTCCTTC
>JANVCC010000010.1:23856005-23941971 GCA_025345505.1 Todiramphus chloris collaris | reverse complement strand
TTCCTTCCTTCCTTCCTTCCTTCCTTCCTTCCTTCCTTCCTTCCTTCCTTCCTTCCTAACCAGGCTGCTTGCCTAGTGGCAGCCTTCAGAAGGAACTCACACCCATGGAAACCAGGGGAGCTGGGCTATGGTCACCAACCCACAGCATGGTAAAATCAGGCTTTTGTTTAGGTTCACTCAGCCATTATTTGCGTGTTCTGCACAGGGCAGAAGTATCAGCAGCTATGCAGGTTTCCACAGCAGCTGGAACTGCATGGTTGTAACACTGTGGAATATATTCTGCCCTTAGATGTTCCATTGTGGTCTCCCATACAAAAAAAATTGTGATGCTTTTATTTAGAAGGACTTCTTTATCTGCTAAGACAACTCACCCTGATACTTACCAAAACATACTTGCTTGGGACTTTTGCTCAAAGTAAGCACAGGCTGTGTCCCTGGAAATTCCTGTGCTCCTGAGGTAGCAGCTGACTCTCCCAAGGCCATGGGATCCTGCAGGGTTGCTTCACTCAGCCTCCCACTTAGTCCCTGCCCTGACAAATATCAATAGGGAGCAGCTTTGTTTTTTTGTTGTGGCTTCTTGTGCAGCAGCAATCTATCACACACAGCAAAGCACACCCAGCTGGCTGCTGAGCTGCTTGTTTGGTAGCAGCGATGGTCACAAACTCTAGATCTACTCTGCAAAGATTTGCTTTTGTAGCCGTTTGCTGGGCTACAGTGAGAAACCCTGATGTGCTAGGAAGGCCTGGTAGCATTGACACAAGGACCTGGGAGCCTCTGTGTTCATTACACATTCCTTGTGTGCTGCCTTTAATCAGAGCAAAAGCAGGATTCACTGGCAGAGCTACATAGGCACTGGGAAATACTGTCGGGACGGTGCACTTGTATGGGCTAGAAAACAGTGTTTCTTGTGTTGATCTGAACATAAAGCCAACTCAAAAGTTTTATGTCTTCCTTAATAAGTTAAATCCCTCAGACTTCCAGTAAGATTTTGGAAATGAATACCTTTAGAAAACCAAAATAACTAAACCATTCAATCTTAGGTAAGAGATGTGTAAAACCCACTGACTTTTGATAATCACATGCAAAATAATTTTTGAAAATAGAGATCTGACTTTAATAAAACACATAGATTATTCATCACACCTTCTTTTCACCTTCTGCAATTTATATGTGTAATCTGGGATAGTCCTCTGAATTCGAACAAATTAAACAAATTAGTATTTTCAAGGGAAAGTCATCCTCTTTCTTGATTCGTTTTTCTACCAAGGGGCTCTCAAAGTCTAGCTTTGACCAGCCACCCAACTATTAGATGTTTAGTCGAAGATGAGAATTAATCTTGTCTTCAGACACTTCTGAATATGAATATTTTCCTTTTGCATTTAGACCCCTTATCCCCCTTTCCCACATGCTTTCTGTGGAGAAAGGACAAACTGCTATGAGAAAGGCAACATGAATTGAGAAATGAACCCACAAACAACTGTCAAATTTGAGCATTTGCAGCTCTTTCAGGGAGAGGGAAAACTCTTCACTTTAGCTAAATGAACAGGACATAACATAGAGGAAGGAAATAGTCTCTTCAAAGGTCTTGGGGGCACTTAATTTAGGGAAAACTCCCATGACAAAATACTCAAAAGTATCATGCTGCGAAATAAAGCTACTCACAAGAATACAGAGGAGATGCTGACATCCCGCTGCTGTTTTCCAGGTCAGTGGATTGTCCCTTGCCTCAGCTGTTCTGACAACAGGACCTGTGACTGGAGAGAAATAACGTGGCAGCCCCATGGCTGCCGATACTCTGTGCTAGCAAAGCCTGAGCTGCAGCGCTGTGTGGAGGGCAGAAGGGTATGTAACAATTCATCTTTCTATTTTTTCTTTTTTTTTAATTTATTTACATGGGTATTCACTGTCCTGAAGCTTTAAAAAGAATTTTAGATTTCCTGATTCGTGTGTAAGAAAAATCCCTTTATATTATAATTAGGAAAAGATTCAGATGGAAAATCCACAGGGACAAACCAAGTAACTATTATGCATATTTTAGCCTCATATGCAGAGGCAGCTGTCTGCTGCCATTTCACCTAGGAGCTTAGGTGGTCACACCTGTGGAGTTTAAAGACCTACAATGTGTGTGGTTACCAGTTAGACCTGCAGTAAGTACATAAGGACTGTAAACAGAAGATGGATTTGCATTGTTGTCACAATTTGTCTCACACTTGACATGCAAGTTGAATTTCTTCTGCTGCATACCTAATGCATGGCATTGCTTGTGCACACTAATCTTACCAAGTCTTCTTGCACATTTTTTTCTTGTAGTGAAGCTTCTAAGGTGATTACTTGGAAATACAAGGTCTTCTTAATAAGCATGCTATGACTGTAAAACTGTTGAGAGAGAGCTCTTATCTGAGACTCAGGTACCTTACTGAGGATACAAGTATCCAGAAAGTAAGTAATTAATTGTTATAAAGATTTTTATAGTGTATTGTCTAGGTAAGAAAATAGTAACCAAAAGTGGCATATTGATAAAATCTGAGGGCATTTCTATACACACAATACAAAAAGAACAGTTTTTCAATTCCCATTTCCTGCTTATTTTCTGGTCATTTCTTGTCCTAGACAAAATCCCTCATTGCCATTTGGCTTTATTTCTGCTGTGGTTTTCTCCACTACTATAGAACTGTGGGTTTCTCCTAACATATTTTTCTAAAAATACATAGGTTTATATGACAGAGGAGGAGCTTGTTTTGCTCCTCACGTACAAAGCAAGCATTTCTGGATTGACCACAGGGAAAAAAAAAATGCAGAGAAGAATTTGACAGATTTGCTTTGGTCTTTAATTTCCACAGATATCAGGCTGCTTCAATAAGCAAATACCCTTTGTCCAAATAAATGAAGGGTAGCAGAGGAACAATATGCCACTATGGAAGTGGACTGCAAGGGTATTACTGGGAGGATTATGCTGACATTCCCACCTCCTAAATCCAACCACTCACATTTACCAGTCTCAAAAACATGACAGTGTTTGCTAGCATCTATTAAAACTGAGTATATGAAATCATTGTCTGATAACTTTCACTGCTTTGTAGAAATCTGCTGAATCACTCCTGTTACCTTTGCACGGATGTCCATTTAACAGATTTATTCTTTAAAATCATCACTGTAATGCATGTTCCCCTTTCAGTTATTGCTCCTATCTCTCTCTCTCTGACGTTATGTTTGTCATAACTTTGCAGTGGTCTTAACTTTACGTGGAATTTTGCAACAGCATTTTTACTTCTTTCATCAAATAAATAAATAAATGCAGAGCCTGGACCAACTCCCTAGTGTCATTAGAACTTAAGAGCTAAGAGAGACTTTCTTCGTAACTAAGTCAGATGAGTAAAAACAGTCCTCTGCTTGGGTGATAAGGTCCTGATTCTGACTGTGATTAAGGCAAACTTTAGAATTCTTTACACAGTATAAGCAGCTTAGCAGAAAAAGTAAATTTTTTTCAGGTGCTCACTGAAAGAGACTTTTGCCTGACAGTTGTATTGTATGCTATTATACATGTTTAAGTAACCTGAATCTTTTATAAGGGAGCTATTGAATAGTCAGCAAGATAGAATCCTTGTGAACAAATACATTTTTATTACACAAGAGATTTTGCCATCTATAAATATTTATATTTCCTAATTTGCGGTATTAGTTTCAAACCACTATGTACATAGTATTTAAACACTACAGAGATCACTGACTTCTCAAACTAACATCATAGTTTCCACAATAAAATAAGCAGAAGGCTTCAATACTAGAAATGTGAGCAGATTGTAAAAAAAGCATGAGTACAAAACATAAGTACAAAAATCATTGACCCAGGTGAGAACACTGAGATGATCTAGGATGCAGTTTTATTTATATTGTCATTTGCTAAATTTTGCTAAGAACAAGATAATTCACTCATGAGTCCACTTCCCCAGATGGTCTCGACTATCCTCTGTGCCTCTGTATTACAGGGTTTTTCAGTAGGCCACCACACTTTGAATGTTCAGCTTGTGTAACTTTGGTCTGTGGAGTTCAAAATCCTTTACAAAGGAGCCATGTATCATGATCTATATTTTAATTGTTGCTCAGAGTATCCTGAACTAAGGCAATAGAACATCCATACACCCCACATAACTACTAATCCTTCCTCAGGAAAGCAGAGACATGTAAGTCTGTATCATCTTTGCATCAAATGACATAACTTCCATCAAAACAGTAACAGCCTTCTATGGCTGGATTTCAGTTCTGAATACTTTTGTAAAAAACCTCAGTCATGCAAGACTTTGCCATGAATCACAGGTAAAGCCCATAGTGACTTTTATGATTCACTAAGCTGAAGTCTGATTTTTCTCCTGGAAAAAAATATAATTTGGTTTCAGGATTCTGATCCACAGTCTTTACTTCTTACAATTAAAAACATCATTATAAGACATAAACAACAGAAGTGTCTGTGAGCATATCTTTTCTTTTAGTTGTAAATCACCAGCTGCAAAATAGGAGGTGTTAAACTATGCTGCTGTGAAATTCCAACTATAACTGCAGGCTGTTTTCTTATGTTACCCTATTAGTTTTATATGCAAAAAAAAAAAAAAAGTCTTTCTGCTTTTCATGAATGTGAAGGGAAGTATGCAATAAGTTAACCACTGCTGTGCTATATCCGTGATCTGGGTGCACTTCAGCAACTGATGAAATAAGAAGTAAAGTGAATGCTCTTTTTGGCTGAAATGTAGCACATGGTAAAATCAATTGTATCTATCCTTAAGTGCAATCATGCTTTTTTTCCCTCATGTTTCACAGAACAACAGTAAAATGCAACGCTCGGCTGTGTCTCTTAATCATTAATTTCTTCTATGAATTTGTCAATTTTTCTGAAATATGTTTATGGTCACCCAAACAGAGCATTTCTTTCCCATCCTCATCATAAATAAGCCTTCAAAACTGCTTTCTAATTTGTTTTCTAACTCCAGGCTGCTTTCATGTTTTATATAAAAATTGATTTGTTTTTCAGAGCTCATCTCCAAAATTATCATCTCCTTTATAACAGAAATTCATTTTCCCTGGCTATGAGTTCCATTTGATTTCACATCATCATTAACTGCTGGTTTAGTTTGTATGCATATAAAACTCTGTTTGATCTAATTTGTTTCTGTTCCATAAAAACATAAGACCATCTGTAGTGAAACAATAACACTCAGATTGGTGGAGACATGAGAAAGGATATACAGCCACAAAAAAAGCTTTATGAGGCCTTATTTTGCTTTATGATGCCTTATTCTGCTTTATGATGTGTTAGCAAGACTAGTCAGTCATATGTTTGCATTTCAGACACAGTAAACAGGTAAATTGGGAAGGGTTGAGTCTAGGGTGATTTTGGATGAGTAGATTTTTCATTCAGTCCGCTTTTAATATCTGCAGTCTTTTTTCTCTTCCATTTTAAACTGTAATTAAGGGTGATGAGATGTAGACTGTGTTGTTCTTAGGGAACTCCACATGTATGTCATAACTGCATCAAAGAATAGTCAATCATATTAAAAAAATTGTATCTGAATTATATTGGCTCAATAAAATCCTCTATTAATGAATTTTTGCTCTAAGGTTTACACAGTTCTATTAAGACATGATGCTTTGATTTTTGTACAAGAACTTTTAAAAAATGGGTGAAGGAAAAGGGGTTCTAGCAGGTAATTATTTATCCAATTAGCAGTATAGAAAGCTGGCCTCAATATCAAGGGGGGGTATGTATTTTGTTTATCATTGAGAAATACTGCTCAAAGTTTAGTCTTACAATGAAGTACCATTGACTCATGTGTTATTAGGAACAGGAAATATAAAAAGGCAATATTTGCTGAAGTATTTAAAATTCAGCTGTTAAAACAGGAATTTTAACTTATAATTCCTTAATAATATTTTAGAGTTAAGTAGTGTTTTGGACTTACAGGTGTTTAAATTTCCTAAGCATGGTTAATTTATAATGATAGGTCTGGTTAAGAAGTGAATTCCACTATGCTTACACAATCTTTTAAAGACTTTTAAACTATGGAATTTCCCACACAAAAAAAAACCAAACAATTGCAGCAGAAGACACTTAAAACATCTGTCTGCATGAAAGTGTTGTTCTTTGTCTGCTAAAATTATAACATTATGTACGTCTGATCTTTTAGTCATCCTGCAGACAAATGCCCCATTAACCTGAACAGTACATGACTAAGTCTTCCTTGTGCCAGACTGTAAAGAAAATGAGATATGGCATATCCTACACACCTAAGCCATCATTTTTTTCATTATTGTCATAGATCTAAATATGGAACCATCCCCAAAGCACTTGGTTTAAAACATTAAATACCACATGGTGCACATGACTACAGTAAATTCGTGCAACTGCATAGAAATATGTCCATGCATTCAATTACAAATACGGTTAGAAGGAGAAAATATCAGAATCTTAGTAACAGTAAAATGAAGAGTGAGATAAAAATGCCACATCTGCCAAATCAGTGTGATTAATAGCTGAATATGCTCCTTTGCAATTAGAAATCCTCATATGCAGTCATAACAAAATGGTATCACATTATTAGAAGTAGAAGACAAACCATCTAGCATGTTCTACCAGCTGCTCTATGTGTAATCTGGTAGACCTTGTTTGTTATTCTGGTAATTATGTGTTGTGTTTTTACAGAAATGTTCTCACCCACATTGCAAGTTAATGATGCACTTGCCTGCTAATATCTGAGAACTGTCTTTAAAATAGGTATACACCTAGATACTGCAGTGGTGAACTTATGAAATGGGGATTAAAGAGACATGGGTATAGACAGACTGGAGAGATTAAGAGAGTTTGCAAGTTAAAAGAATTGTTGCTTAAAACCTCAAGTTAAGCTACTTTACAATTAGGACATATTGTAAGCATGGAGTCTCTTCCTAATTGTAAATAATTGTGTGAGTGTTTGTGTCTGTCAGAGAGGGAAAGAGAGAATATCCAACCACTCCTTCCAAAGACCCAGGGATCCTTGACTTCTGTGAGTCAAGTTATGTTTGGTTTGAAGAGGTTTCTTCTGACAATGTGAAAAGAGCTGGAAATCCCCTTGCATTGAGAGAAGTGCTTGTGCAGTACAAGCACGAACCACAGCTGTTTAAGAATTTACTCTATCAAGCAGCTCTGAGAGGTCCAGAACAGGAAATAGAAGGGCTTCTGTGTGCTCAGTGCTTGTTTTAATTTTTTTGCTACCATACATCATCTGTCATAGGCTTCTCTTCAGCCCACAATAGGCAAGGCATGGGAAGTTCAAGTCATTGTCATGTCCATTCTTGGCCCTGCCACCAGGTCAGGGCATGTTCATCTGAAACGGCTTCTGCTCTGTGGGAACCACCACTGGTGCACTGTAGTGGCTTATTTTTAGTGACAAAAGGTTCACAGTGGGAACTGGAATCAGTTCCTAAAACTGTGACATTCCTTAAGCAAATAGCTAATAAATAGAGATGTCTTAGATAAGAGGACTCCAAGATGCTTTCATCATATAAAATTTCTAAGAGAAGCTTTGGAAACGTATTCTTAAACATGTAATGTGCAGTCTGAATTTGGAAGTGGAAGTGGTAAGTCATCAAACCCCAAATCAAATTAAAAATCAAACAATAAAAACCCAATTTACAGGGTGGCAAGCAGCCTGAGTGCCAGCGAAGTTGTATACTGCTGTGCAGAGAACAGAACTCTTATGATGTTACAGCTCTGTGGGGTTTCTGACTCCCAGTTTTACACTTATGCTTCTCTGTGTGGATTTGTGTCTGAGGTGACTGTGGTACTAATTGATTATGCAAATTATTTCATTGGTAAACCACAGTGAACATGGATTCTCTTCCCCTTTGGACTCGTGTAATTGCTTACATAGAATCATTGAATCATTTAGGTTGGATGTTCACTTCAGCAGGAAAAAATGCTAGTCCTATCCACTAAAAATAGGAAAATGACATTAAACAACCCCACATGGTAAATTCTGTGGTCTCCATGTACAAGGGTGTTTGATTTGTCAGGACAGTCTGCAGAATGCATAGGAGCAAGCCCAAATTTAACTTCTCCATTTATCTGCAAGTTCAAAGTAGTCCAGCAAAGACCGTTGATGCTTGAAGTACTTCTGCCATCCTGATAGCACTTCTAACTCTCTTCAGGACACAATGCTTTCTGGTGGCCAAATCACACATGCCAGGACTCTATTCAGATTATCTTTCACCAAAATAACCCCTTTTTTTCCCCCTCTGAAACTGCAGAAATCTCTCAACATTATAAGGCAGCAGCTGCTGTTAATGTGTGTATTTTACTTCGGTGTAAATTCTCATGAATCACATTTATGGAAGACAGACATTAACCTAGACATGCTGTGTAGGAACAAGCCACTTGAATAACTGGAGGAATGAAAGCAGGAAGCTGCAAGCAATCATGAGAGGCTCTGTACTAGCAATTGGAAGTCAATATAAACTTAAGTAAAAGGAATTATCAGAAAGGATGAAAAATACAGGACTAACAGTGCAGCTATAGCCATCTATAACCTGTACTTTTCATCTTTGAAACACATAATGTAGGTTTTTGTTCATCAGGTCACACAAGTTTTGCTAAAGGAGAACTTCAGTATTGAGATGTCAGGGCTGGAAAACTGTCAGCTCACAGAGATATTTCTTGAACTTTATGAGAAGGATTTTAAAAGCTCCAGAATAGCTGTATTCTTTTACTAGCTTTTGATTTGTGGAGTGTACAATTTCTAAGTAAGTAATCTCTTTTTTTCCATTCAAAGATTCTTTTTATAGGTGACTCGACTAACAGAGGGATGATGTACTATCTAATAGAAAGAGTGAATAAGACTCTTCAGGAATGGCAAAAGACTCATGATATTAAATGTTATCATAATATCAATGAGGGGAAAACATTTATCAGTTACTCCTACTACCCCCAGTTTTGGATGAATGCAAACGAGAGACCGACTTTTGAAAAAGCACTAGAGCAACTGCTGCAGAGGTATTGTGCAAACTCTATTGCTGGCTTGTTTGTATTTTCATTCTATTCATAAATGTGTTTAACACATTTTGCAATTAAAGTCAGTAAACAATTAAACATAGCGTGTGCAGACCATATTGTGTGGTTGAAAAATAGTAGAAAATGACATAAAACCTCTGATCAGGATGCCAGATACAGTTCACTGAAATGCAATGCAATGCAGTTAAAATGTTTGCCATCTGTTTTTCCTTTCTGGGTTTCAGATCACGTCCCCTGGAGAACACAGACCAGACCGTATTAATTGTAGGTGGTGTTCAGTGGCTTAATTCCAATCACCTGCAAATTATCCAAAAGGTGTTGAACAGGTAACATTATGTTCGTGGTGTTATTCCAAGTCTTGATATGATAAATTATGAGAAACAGCTTAAAAAAAAAAAATTAAATACAAAGAATTCTTTTTTTTTTTTTTTTCCCTCATGGCAGTGCACTTAAGACTTTGAAAAAATAAAAATGCAGTGTCTTCTGTTGTGTCTGTTAAGTAAAATACATGTCCTTTTTTTGCCAAACAGGGAAAATCTATCAAATATCCTGGTAATTATCAAATCTATAGGGATGGGCTTTCACCTCCCAGTGGATGGAATACATTCTCTATCACAGGTAAGCTACAGTACTTTTAGAGAGCATTTTCACGGAAGACTTGACTTTTCAGCAATAATTTTGCTGTCTGGTCAAAATATGCTACAGCTTCTGCTGAGCAAGCTTTAAGTGGATCAAAGCAAGATTAACGTTTGTGTTTGCTCATGCTGCTTGCTCATATGGATTCAAACCAATTTGCCTTACTTCATGGATTCCTCTGCAATCAGAGCACCGTTCAAGAAGCTGTGCTCAGTCAGCTGTCTCAAGAACCAGAAGAAGCTCCAACTGCTGCCCAAGTTGAGAAATCGAGCTGGGGATAGGCAGATTGCTCTTCGTACCAGAGTGAGCACAGGCCTTCCCCAGGATTCCTTCATGGTAACTGCTGGATCAGATTTGCTGGTCTGGCTGCATCACATGGCTCTCTGTAAATCTATTGTAACCAACCTACAAAGCCAGAACATTACAGAGAAGCTGGGATGTACCAGTGAATCTAGCCTGTTATTTATATGTTAATCAGATGTTACAGTCAGTTTAAATCATATCCAAGACTCTCAGAGTAACAGATGGGTTCATTTCAATATGCTGCGTAACTCATTCAATTCAATATTTTTATTTACTATTTGGACAGTGGTGCTCTATTGAACACATATAAAATGTGTCGATGAGACAGGTCTGGGAAGTTCTGGAGGACAGAGGGGAGAAAATTATGTCTTCCAGTGCTGTGTGGAATGCTCCAGCTATCCACAGGTGTTGAAAAGAGAAAATTATTAGCTTACATAATTTATCTAGAGCACTCTGATCACACTGGAGATTGGCATCCACATCTTTTTGCAACCATAACACACTGCAGCATTCAGTGTGACTTACTGCTATTCTCACCCTTCTTTTTGCTATGGAGGCTGCCTGTTCAGATTTTGCCCACTCTTTCTGAATGTCTTCTTACTGATTCCAACAATTTCCTTAACTTATCTGGATGACCAAATTAGGATACAGTAGGGAAATTTTTGGCATGAACATAAAGAAACGTTGTCATAACTTCTGCCAGAGCTTTCATCAGGGTTCAATATTAGGGGGAATAAGAATAATTTTGATTAAAATAGGTGAGGCAAAGATAGAAGGAGTGTTAAAGGTTTCTCAGGACTACTTTTTTTCTGTCATCTAATACATTTTATAAACTCCAGAAATCAACTACAGTGCATAACCGACATTTTTTTCCTCATTCATTAGTGGAATCATCTGCAAAATTACCCATGTGGTTTGGGCACTCTGGACTTCTGGATTACCCCAGCTACTTTCAAAGCCCTCCTGTCTGCAGTGTGAAATCCATCACCTTGCAAAATATATGGCTAACCTTCTTTCTATTCCTGGCCTTCCTGTGGTATCTTGAGAAATAATAATCTGCCATTCACTACAACCATTTCTAAGATACTCCTGGCCTTATACTCCTTTTTAAGCATCAGACTGATTTGAAGATGAATTTTTCTTTTCAGGATCAATTTCACCATTTGTTACAGACATTATAATGGGAATTTTTTTCTGAATTACATCTCATATTAGCTAAGTACATATTAAAAACAGTTACCCAGTAATTATATTTTAAACAACACTAAATCTTCCTATGAAGGAAGCTGCACAACTAGTGAAAAGTGATTATTTATTCTGCAAAAATCTACAACAATCTTGAAACAATAGCTGTTTCCAAGAGTGAATTTATAGTAAGTCACGTCTGGAGTACAACGTAATTGTTTTATTCAAAATGCAGTTTTGCTATTCGTTTCCGTGATAGAATAATATAACCTCTAAACAGTCCTTCTGACAAGATATTGCAATGTTTTATCTGGAATGCAGGCAGAAGTGCAAAACTTGTGGAATGAAAACCTGATTATCCTGAATACAGCAAAAAATTTTGGCTATGAAGTTGTTGACACCTTTGTCATCACCATGGGACGTTACAAAGAATTCCTGCAAGGGAAGTGTGGCTGCCATTTCCACGAGGTAACAGTTTAAGCTTATATCATTCCCAGGTATTCAAGAGAGATTTTAACTGTCAGGTGCTTAGAAACAAAAAGATATGCAGTGAGGTTCACGTCTGTGACCAAGAGTTAGTAAGTTAAAAACCACAGAGATCACAGTTTATACAGCAGTATTTGTCCATAGCTACTCAGAGTGCAGTGGGCACTGCTGTAGTGGTGATTCCTTTGAATAAAAACAAGCATGCTCTTTCTGCAAAGGTAACCCAGAGAAAAAGACGTTGCATGGTTTCCAGGTTCTTGTATTATTTGTTATGCGTTATATGTCCCTACTGCTTCTGCATGTACTCAGTTTACCTTTTTGCCCATGAGATCTCAGCCGTACAGTTTTTTGTCTGGAGCCTTCATCACTGAGCAGCTCAGCAGACTCCCATCAAACCACAGGTACATTTTAAATGGAGATTAAAGTTGAAAGAGCAATCTTACTGCTATATGTCTGAGAAGGAGTTATCTGGGACAGTTAATAGTCACTGACTATACAAACAGAAGCATAAGTCACTTGTTCTCACTCAAATCCATAGTTCTACTTTTTTCTATTGAAATTCTGTCTTCTGTTTTATAACCATGGGACTGGTGAAACAGGAGCATGGTAAAATATATGAGTAGGCCAACTGAGAACATATCTTTTTGTTCATTCAAAGTTCTGTCAAGGAATTGTCACAATATATTACAAAGGACAGGAGTCCATGGATTAAATAAAAAAATGAATAAGCAAACACATTATTATATCTAGGCACGAAATAAACCCAGAGGCTGACAAACCAGTGAAAGTAAGGAGTTTTAGAAATGTGGTATTTGAAGTTTTTCTGTTTTCCTTTAAAATGTATTTTGAGTATGTGGTATTTCTTTTTATAGACAGTGATCATCATCATCAGCCAAGAAGGGATTTGTTTTATTTTTGGATTTCTCGTATCATATATATAGCAAATGAAGAAGGGCACCCCTGGTTTAGTGCAGGTGACCCTGAATGAAGCAGAGTGTTACTTTTAAGTAGCCATAAGGCTGATGAGGGTAGTTTTGTATATGACAGTTAACGAACTGTCATCAAGGCCACCAGACTATTCCTGTAGCTCCCAACCAAGTCCTTCCTCATAACCATGACACCAACTTGTTGGTACAAAAGGCCAGTTCATAGGTTCCTGTTATGAATGATCAGTCAGCTGAGAATCCAAACACATCATTCATTGCCCTAAAGAAAGACCCTGTATTACATTAGTCCCTTTGAAAATCAGAAAAAGATTTGAGGATAAAAGAGGCTAATATCTTTCCTAGTGCTTAGATCCTAATTCCCAGTAAAACATATTTCTTCAATGAAAACTGGAATCGTGCCCTCAGACATCATCAGTATTCCCATGTCTCGATTTGTTGCTGGATACAAGACAGAGAAGCCTTCTGGTACCTCTATAGATAAAATCATGATTAACACAGTAAGAAATTGCCTGTGATGCTACAAGGATCATCATTCTTATGAACTGAGTCTAGACTGTCTGTTTAACAAAAGACTAGAAAACTACCACAATTTATTCCATTAAAATCTGTTTAGGACCATTAGACTTGAACTGACATATCTCTCAGGAAGACTGCATTTTCTCTGAGTGATCAAAACAGAGTTGACAGGTACAAGTTCATTCATAGAAAGAAACACATATTTAGAAGAACTTTCTACTGAAAAGTTAAAACTGGAGCAAAAAAAAAAAAAAAAGTATGCAATGAAAGATGTCCCTTTGAAACCAAGAGTTAATGAATTTATGGTGTTTCAGTCAGCTGGGGACTTTGAGCCAGTAAGAAGTTACTAGTTGGAAGAAATCTCAGGAGTTTGGTTGCTGACTAGAATAATGACACGTGCAGTTTGATGTGTCATTTAGAAGACAGAACTCTACAAGTTAATTCTTATGGAGAAAATCCTGGAACATTTTTATTAGATTTATCAAAAGTGCAGAAATATTTTAAAAAAGACTATTGCCTACACAAGTGAAATGCTAGCATCTTTCCAGAATGAATTTAGGAATTTCTTTTCTGTAAAAATAAATTACTTCAAATAAGAGAGACCACCAAATATTTTCTGAATCTCTCAAGAGAAGGATGAAACCCCTTTGCTTATTTTGCCAAGTCATGCCTATTTTTCTGTAAGCCCCACTCTTGGCTAAGCCTGTTCCCAGGATCTGGACATGTGCAGGGTTAGCACAGAAGATCTGTAGAGCTTCATAGGTACAAACATGGGCCATGGCACCAGGACTGAAGTGGAAGCACTAAGTTTTGCTGTGATGAAATGTCAGGACAGCTATGAGATATTTTCCTTAAAATTAATAAAAAAGCAGAGATCTACAAATAAGGTTTCCTTCATCAGATATCCGCAGCATACACTGGAAAACAAAATATACTGTGGCTAATTAAAACTAGAAGTAGTTTAAAATAAATTAAATTCAGTGGCAATGATAGTGAAACTCAAGCGTAGGCTCCAGAGTGTCCTTGCAGGGTCTGCTGGCCAAGGACTAGCATATCAATCCTAATTATTTTCTTGCGGCCAGTGGCTTATATCTAATTCTCTCAGCCACAAAAGCCACCTTTTATGTAAAGCAGAATAAAATAAAATTTAAAAAAAACCAAAACCAAAACTATAAGGCTTTGATTTTTCTCCTTAAATATCACAGACAGAGATACAATATCAGAGGCAGTCTACCGGTGAACAAATGCATTACCAAAAGACAGTGGGGAGACAATCAGCTGCTACTGGTTGTAACTCTGCTCCAATATGGGGCTCAGGTTTGGGAGAGTTATCAGACACATCTGACCTTATGTGCTGTGTGCCAACCTCACAGCTGGTTTCCACCTCAGGCTCCTCAGCAGCTCACATGTTTTCAGGCCATTCATTGCTCTGGTCTCTGTCATGCTTTGAGCTCAAACACAGCAGGCCTGGTAAGTTAACCAGCCCTTTACTCAGTACAAGAAAGAGGCACAAACACAGCTCTGTCCAAATGGAGATGGAAAAGAGGGAGTAAGTCACAGAGCAGATATTTATGCAATAGATAAATAGACCCATGGAGTAAAAGCCTCCCTCCATTTCACCCAGACGGCTATATTTACTCTTTTTTTCCTAGACCCCAGATGTTTGTGTCTTCATGGGTCATTGCTGATGCTCGCCATTTCCGCAGAGCTTCTGAGTGAAACAGGGAGCCTCAAAGTGAAATATTTCATGTTTTGTATGGAACTGGGTGGAAAACAGCAGGGCATGATCAGTCATCAGCATTTTTCATGCACTCCTCCATCATTTTGTATGAGCTCATGTGCAGATTTGGCCTTGCTTCTGTGCCGGAGGAATCTCAACAGAGAGTATGTGTTTCTAGGGAGGATCAGGGGAGAATTTATCTCATGGAGCTGTTGTTAATGAGTCTTGAGAGATCATTGTGCCTGAAAAAGGAACAGATGTGCCCAGGAGAATCCACCAGCCACCAGAAACCAGACCTGATCCTTAAGTAAAGCAAAAACAAAGTCCTTGAATGCTTTTTGATACCCCGTTAGTTTTAACAGTTTTGTCATCAGTTTATTTCTGCATCCTGGCAAGAGGAGTTTCATCAGGTGCTGAAGCAGTTTGCACTAGGAAAATGGCACTTTGCCTCCAAGGATGGAGCCAAGAACACTGTGTAAAACGCCAGCACTTTTCATGTTTTATGAAACCAGATGAGATGGATTAAATCTACTGCTTTGTACTTTCACTTTCTCTTAAAAAATGACCTCCTAAACTCCCAGAAGATGGCACCGCTCTGTTAAACACCATCTGAGCTAAAGCATGACCGTGCAGGAACAGAGGGCTGGCTGTACTGTGCAGTCAGAAAACAAGACTGAAATGCTTTCAGCAGTTGTCATTTAGTTCTCACTAGCTGGTGGAAACAGAAAGTTACTTCCCCTGATTGTCCTGATAAGCTATTTGAGTTCCCACCAACCCCCCTTCAGAGGGCTTTCGGTCACCCTGATGGTAAAGAAATCCACAGCTCTGTAAAACCTATAGTTTTTCCTCAGTTTGCCAAGGGATCTGAACTCACAAAGGGATTATATCAACCTGGGACAAAAAATCTTTGTCACTTTCTGCCTAAACATACTTCTAGTTCTATGCCCGCATGCAAACCTGATTTTTTAATTACCTCCTCTTGACAAATGCTTATGGAGAAGTAGATTGGCCAGCAGTTATAAAGACCTTTATGGAACCTATTTTTTCCCTTCAGATTTATTTCCTAATTTAATGGCAGCAAAATCATGGTCACAACATAAAAACTAGCAAACTTGGGATTTTGGCATCTTAATCAGTGGCTGGCTGCTGGATGAACATTAGATTACATTCCTGGGAGATTATGCCTAACAGGAATGCAGTTTGGGTGACTGGTTCAAGGTGGCATCGTTTAGAAATAGTTGTAAGATCTAAGGCCCTAATTTAGAAAAATGAACCTGCAGTAATTACATGAAAACAAATAACAGCCCTTGGCTTAGCTGTATCAAATTGATCAGAGGATATATTAATTTTCTACATGGATAATTCCTGGTCTTTTTTTAGTTCAGCCAGCTCCCTCATAGCCTCTCTGCCCAGTCTTTCAAGCCTTTGCACATATTATTCCTTCACTCACATTTAATTTTGCATGAGTTGTTGCATTTATTATGAGCTTCACTACATATCAACATTGTTTCTGATTGTTCAGTGACAGTAAATATATATAATACTTTTCAAAAGCTAATATATTTCCACATAAATATATACATTAATAAATGAAGTCTGCTTTTTCAAGTGTCTTCTGTGATTGATAGAAAAGGAAAGTTGATGGGCATCAGAGCTATCAAGCCAGTATACAATTACTCTTTTAAAAATAAGTTAACCACTTGACATCTTTTCTGCCTTCTCTGTATTTATCAATGTCTGGGTTGGGGTTCCTCTGTCCTGCATCTGTGCAAGGGTCTGAAGTTTTGTCTCTCTTGAAATTGCCTCATTATTCATCACTGACTGTGAGTTTACAGAGATGAGACCTTCAGGAGACCACCACAGTAGTTAGGTTGCTGACAACCATACCTTTCATTTCTGTTAGTCCCATGGGCATTTGTTTATTCCATACAAACTGAACAGGGTAATCCCAGTTCTTTATACGTTACTTGAGGGGTCAAGGGAGAGCATTCTTCTGTGCTAAGTTACTGAACTACACTGTGGTTATCTCAGTGTGATGCCCCTTGGAGAAGGATGTTAAACTACATCATAACTCCCTTCTTGGAGAAACACGACACATGATTGTTTTCATCTCAACATGGAGCTGGGCCAGATTTGCATCAAGAACTGAGAGTGAGATATTCTCACAGGACTCAGGGCTGAGACACAACATATGTTCCTCAAGTGCTTGGATTCAGAGAAGGATTTAAACCTTCCTGCAAGTCAGGGCTGTCCCAGGTATATTTTGACCCATGGTAAATATACAGACAAGCTGTTAAGTATGAATTTTGTTGTTCATATAAATTGCCCCTAATGAAGAGAACAGAGTCTAATACACAAAAGCGTTACAGAATCAACCTGGTATAATTGGGCCTATATATATACATTTCAAGGCTTAAGTAAATAAGATATTACACTTCAATTAGTATGTAAAATAACAAGCTGGCCCACCAGAATACTGTTTGTGAGCAACTTGCAGCTCATGGTAAGAGTATCAGGACCTGCTTTGTGGAGAACTGTCTCAGCATTTCTGTACACACAGCTGCATATCTCTCTAGGTGCAGGCAGAAAGCACTCACATATGTCACTTTTTTTGCAGGTGGTGAAATCCAATCCCTCTGAAGAAAGTCCTCACATAACAATGACGTTATCAAGGCACTATACACTGGGGAAATATTTCAGCAGCCAAAGCAAGCCATCACAACTGCAGGACCATGCAACAAATTCTCAGTCCCCATATCATGTCCGAGGGCCAATAAATCAAGTTTATTCTGAAATCCTTCTCAGCAGGCTCTGTGCAAGTAAAAAGGAGCTCGTCAGCACATAGCTCCCTATAGTGCTGGAACTAGAGATGTGCCATTACCTGAGTGACAATTGAAGGACCATGGTGAATTTATGACATGCTTCCATGATTGGCTGCACACACACCGAGAGAGTTTGGGACATATGGCATTTTTCCTAAAACACCATGAAATAAAGATATGCCCTCTAGCAACTCTGTGGTGTCAAAATGGAAGATGGAGGGTTGCAAAGAAGAAGGGAAGTTACTTGAACTATTGCCAAAGGCTAGAACAGCTGTAGCTTAAGCAACTGTGTGTTAATGATAGTAAAGAGAGAGAAATATATCTACTTGAATGACTTGGAAAGGACTGCTTTAGCTCTTCAGTACTATCTAGTTTTCTATTTATAGAGACACTGTAATATTTGGATATATTTAGAAACTGGCTACATTCCATTTTAAAGAGTTTTATTTTATGTGGATGTTTTCCTCCTCAATATCAAATCTTTTCTATTTAGACATATGGTTTATACAATTTGAAAATGTCTATTAGTATTTTACTGATGATGCCAAGTTTTGAAACCTAATGTTTTTCGTGAAAACATGCCCCTTCTTTGTATCTTAGAAGGAACAGATGTCTACTCTATTTTTTTTCACATTCTAAAGCTAATATAGAGATAGATTACTTAGATTTGAGACTGATTATAACTGTCTCTATGTAACATGTAAATATATTGAATATGTTAACATAACATTATTTATGGTCCCAATTTAGGAGAGTCGCCATGTAAGGAAGATGGCTTAGATATGTATTTCAGTATCTACCTTGGCTTGCAAGCCAAGCAAGTATTGTCCATGCATGGAAGTGGTTTTTTCATAATTATAAGTGATTTTTTTTTTATTCTTTTATGATTTTTTTTATAAAATACCGTGTGAAGCCTACACCAAAACCAAATGAAAAATCCCCATTGAAAGCACACGTAAGAACTTTGGGATCTGTTTTTCAGTCTGTCATGAGCAGTGTGGGATGTGATGGGAGAAGAATATACTGCCTGCTTCTCATGCTTGGCAGGGACAAGACCTTCTCTGAACACCAGTTTCATGCCATAGCCCAGCTACATCACAGATATTTGCAGACCTGCTCTGGGTGAAGCCCTGGGGAGAGGCTGTACCATTAGAGGGGGGAACTGTCTGATGATCCCCTGCCACAGCACTGGCAGCACACTCATCCACAGCTGTGGTGCCTTGATGGGAAACCAAGCATCGTTCAGCCATAGCAGATGGGTGATGGGTTACTGACACCCCAAAGGACCGTTCTCCCTACAAATTGTCCAGTTACAGATTTTTATGAATCCAGCCATGGAGCAAGCAATCATGGCACCACTCTTTCCCACCATGCACTAGAGAAGAGAGACAGCACCAGGTAAGTATGAGCCTAATGAAGGATTTGCTGAGCTCTGTAACATGCTTCCCCATTCACAGTTTTACATACAACCCTCCACTAGTTCCTACTACTTTTGGGAAAGGAAGCCACAAGCAGTGTCAGCGAGTACAGAAATTATAGAATTAATCACAATCTTATTGACCTTAGTAGCACGCAGAGGGGCTGTGCTATACAGAAGTAGCACTACAAATTCATGACACAACATTTAGGGTTTACCAAAGATCCTTAAACTCAACACAGTCTGTATCCCTAGATAAAGTTTTATGAATTCTTGCTCCTTTGTATAAGATTTGTTGAGATATGATGGGGGGGTTTTCTTGCAATATGAAGTTTGGCTTCCCTAGGTAAGATAAGAGGATCCTCAAAAAGAGGATCTGGCATATCTAATTTAGGAGACCTTTCACTGTATTGACAAAGCTCCTAATTTAGACAATGACATTACATTTAGTGAAATAGTGTTATTATCTCTGTTTCTGTATAATATGCTGCTGCTGTGCTTACAGTAAATGTCCCTGAATTTCTATGTAAGGTTTTCCCTGGCATGGAACTTTACATGAAAGATGGGTCAGGAGATACGCATAAATACTGAAAATGTCAGCATTTAGTTTTTAGCAATATGATTATCTAAAGAATATAATTGTATGCAAATGATATAATATATAATCTTGGGTCTGGAACTCCAGGGCTGCACTACCTTAAAGCTGAAGGTTTTATTGTAGTGTCATTAATATTAATAGATGCAAAATGCAGCTCGATGTCTTTGGTATTAGTGTGATCAATGATAGGTGTATTACAATTCTGCTTCTGTTATTTTTTTGTAGCTCAGTTAAATCCACATGCTGTTACTGTTATTGTTCCACATACAAATGTTTTTAAGGCATGAACTGTGTTTATATGTTTGGGTTTTTTTAATCAAAGCGTATTGCTGAAGCATTGGCTACAATAATGAAAAGGAAAGAGCTGACTCTGTTACACTGCAGCTGCTATCAGCGAATGTACAATTCATCACTTCTGGCTTCACCACAAAATGGTTTACATGTGATGTACACAGATGTCTTAATATTTTCCAAATCTTTGTATTTTTCAAATTTACCGAGAAGATATTTTTCTGTGTGTTTTTTATTTTTGACATGTCTATGTACATATATATGTCTGTACAAAGTCATTGGTACAATTTGCAAATTGATCTTTATTTAAACAAGTTATTTGAATAAGTTTTTTGTCCAGAACATATATAATCCATGTAATCTTAAGAATAAACAAAGGAAACACAGACTAAAGCAGGTAGTGAGGTACATATTTCATTATTGAACTTTAAAATATATCTAGCATCTCTAGATATGTGAGAGTTGAGATTGACATGGAAGCATCACTTGCTCATACACATTAAAACTTATGAATTAAGACAATAAAAGAATTACCATGTTTGAATTCCAGTGTTGCTATCAATGGTTCACTCTAGAGTTATCACATCTGCTGTGACATTTCACCTGAATAAGCATTAAGGTGTTCCTACCATATTAAGACTGATTCATAATACAGGAATTTCACACACACACCCACCCCCTATATATTTACCTTTGTCTCATTACTCACCATTATAATAGCAAAGAACCCAATTGTCAGGGGGCGCTACACCTCCTAATACAAACATGAGTGGCCCTGGAATTGGGGGAGGATTGAAATAATAAGGCTTGGGAACAAGTGCACAGAGAAGTGGTGTTTCCTGCTCAGCATCTGCCCAGCAGCATATGGCATTTAGAGTGGAACTAGGGTATATTTTAAACTGCAGATAGACTGGAACTGTGCTGGGGGGGGGGAATTAAAATACTCTGACATACAGAGCAGTAAACTCAGCTATTATTGTATTATTGCATCCCTTTCAACTTTAGATGAAATTGCAGCATGATGTACCAGTGTCAAATAAATTGTAACTCCTCATCTCATATAACTCCATAGATGTTGAACAATGATTTGGAGTTGAGCCTTGCAGGGTAGACAGCCACCATGATCAAGTCCATCTCAGTGAGCATCTTTGGAACAAATGGCTATAATAAAAAAAAATCCCTATTTGCAGGGAAACTCCTTGACAATTCAGCACTGTCATTGGAGATGCTATATTTCAAATATAGCAAGGGGCTGAAAGAATGAACTACAGATACTATTTTTAGACTTTGTATTCATTTGAAAATATTAATCTTTAGAATAATCTCTTTCACACCATCAAAAATAATGCCTTTATTTTTATCTTTTGTGACATATTAAAGGGACATCAAAGTCAATTTATTTGTTTAGTGGGTGTGGTAGTGGGGCATCCAATTACCCCAAGGTTGAAATAACCACTAATAGTTATGCTTCTGTTGCTATGCTGAGCCAAATAGAATGCTTTGAAGATTCAGATATGTGTGATATTAAGTTGACTGCAGTCCAGGGATCTTTCAGATTACTTTTTTTAGAGTAAAGCAATTTTTTGGAGGTGCAGTGAACTATCTGGCATAGAGTCAAACTGCTAAACAAGCCTCCATAGGCTCACATGAAAAATACAGTCTTACCTTTTTGTCTGCCTGCTTGCCTTACAACTGGCTTAGTTTACCTCACTGTTATGACTATCTGTACCCACCCTATTCCACATCAGCCTTTCTTTCAGATGGCTTGAGAAGTTTCTGGATCATTGTAGAAGAAGCCTGTGGAAATCTGAGACATGGCTGTTGCAATTTCAGGCTGAATCTTCAAAATATCAATGTTATTATCTTAATGTTTATGTCAATTCCAACATAAAAAAAAATGAGTGCAGCAGGGCACAGCAAACCTCTTCTCTAGGGCAGAGATTTGCTCTGCTGAATTTAAAATAGCAGTGTTGTGGTAAATACTTAGTAAACACTAATGCTTAGCTCTTCATGGAGCTTGCCTCTACCAAACCAAACTCCACCTTTCAAACTTCACTGCCATTTTTACCTGTGCAAATCTTCAAAACACCAGAACAGTCAGTGTACAATGCAGGCATACCTATGTATTGCTGCTGGTACATATTCTGCAGAGTATTCAGTGGTATTGTTGCACTATCCATTGAACGGAAAAGCCCTGACTACATAGGAAAAAGGTGCAATGCATTTTAGATTTACTCATCTGTTGTTTGGTGGTACTAAAAATATTGTTCTATGTGTCAGTCTTGACCAGAACCTAGAGCCAAGCATCCTAGAAAACTACCTGTCACTAACTTGAAGGAGCAAGATAAGCCCATAGGGTCAGAACAAGGGCTCCTGCAGCACCAGTTTCTATTGCAATGGACTTCTCCCTTTTTCTAGGTTCATTCCTCTGGCTGCTTGACCAGCTCCTTGGCAGCTGTGGGCAGCCCTTCCTGCCACCCCTCAAACATGTTCAAGAGCCTTGGAAAGACAAACCATGTTAAGTAGCCCGAACTGAAGATAAAGTGCATGTTTAAATGAAATCTGAACTGAGGTCTTTGTGAAACACAGCACCTACTCAGCATCTCCTTGAGTTACTCTAGAATTGAACTGCTTTCATGAGGAGCAGAATTCAATCCCTTTCAGTTGAAGCTCAGATAATGGGGACTTTTCTAAACTTTCAAAAAACTTTTTTTTCCCACTACTTGCTTTCATGAAATAAAGGGAGAGATCTTCTCTGCATGTTCCCACCTAACAGAGCGAGATGAGCTGCATTCACACACAGTCACTGAGGTGGGCATTTCCTTCATACACCTCATTAGAAGGACAAAATTCCCACGGCAGATGGTGTTTTCAATATTGTGATTTTTTTATCTGTCTTGAGCAGTGACAGGCAATGTAGTTTAACAGCCAGTGCCTGGTTCAGTGTCTGCCGGCACCACCTGCTCTGGTGCTGCTCTCAGGATGCTAGGCAGATTCTGGGTGGAGATAAGACTGCAGGACTAAAATGCTTCACTGAGGAATCAAAATGCCTCAAACATCTTTTGGCAAGGTCAGAGCAGTTACGAAGACCTCACTACAGATCAAGTGGGTGAAATTAAAGTTGTCAGGAGCCCTTTAAAGTCAGTAAATTCTGTGGGATAATGCCAGGGTTTGAAGACCAGATCTGTATTTGGCAGACTTTCTCACTTGCTATGTTCTGAAAATGTCTTTTATTTTTCCTTTTGTACTTGTCATTATCAACTTCCATATTTCCGTTATGATTCTCTGGGATTAAGGAGCTTAAAGTAATATTTCTGCTCTGCCTGATAATGACTGGGCAGCCTCCCCATATGGCAGTCCAATTGTCTTATAGATCAGAGAAGTTTGGTTATTTCTGCAGGGCTTTTTCTTTACTTTCTCATGCCAGCTCCAAAGATTCAGTATATTTACAGTTAATCATCAATGGCTTTAGTCATAATAACTTTAAGGCCTTCAATATATTTGAAGAAACCTGCTGATCCTTATTTATCCCAATAGGATGGAAACCACTTTAAACCTTGAAAACCTGACCTTGCAAGTCATTAGACAATGCAGCACCCAGCATGATCTGGCCCGCAACTGTCTTACTTTAAAATAGAGAATCACAGTCACATCTTCAGATATAATAACGTGATGATCTTTCCTACTAAAGTTTTTGCTAGAGTGATTACAATTTGAACATCAGTTTTGTGAACTGATAGATGGTACTTTTTTTTTCATCTCAGGGCCTTTTTGGAGCAATCTGTACAGCAAATGGTTTCTATTAGCTACTGTAAAATCCTGTTTCGACATCCTTTGTGCACTGTGTCTTCCCCAGTTATTATAAAATACATACATAAAAAGGGGATTTACTGCTGATGGTAAAAGGTTAAAGCATAACAGGTCTTACTGCTTGACCCATTACTGGTCCCTAAATTTCTCATTGCATCATTTCTGTGCAGTAACAAGGGGTCAGGGTCTAATAATCCTGTAATACTGTCTGTCTGCATGGCTCCTCAGTCACTAGAACCATTCAGTGGTGAAGCTTTGATGGAGCTATCAAAATAGTACACCTTCAGCTTTGAAATGCATACAATAAAGTCTGCAGACACACTCAAAACACACCTGTTGGGTCAAGTTCAGCTCAGAAGTCAAGTATGACTGTCTATTTTCAGGGAGAAGAACCTGGCTTCTTCCTTAACTCTAGATATTTAACTGAGACATTTTAATTATGAGTCTGGTCACAAGAGGCTTCTTTGTACTCATCACACAAAGACCAAGATCTGAATTATTCTCAAGAGGAGTCTATTACTTCTACAATATTGCAGAGAACATAAAAAATAACTCTCAGAATCATATGATAGGTCCCTAAAGTTTTGAGAGATGAATATCAGCTCAACAGAGGAGTGGCTGTGGGATTCATTGTGCAGGTAGAAGATGTTTTCACATCCCCATGCTGCTTATTTAGACCAGGAACTTGATCACAAGCTTATCACCACCAGGAAGTGCTCCCCAGCATGGCCTAGGGTGATACAGTCCCAACATGTAGTCCTGGAGCTGCTTGATTGTTTCACAGTGTGCTGAATCAGAGGGAAACCAGACCCACAGGTAACCCTTTGAGCAGAACATTTGATGGCAGTGCAAGATATACAGGTTCAAAACCCTTCATTTAGAAAAATTAAGAACAAATCTCTGTCTACTGCCTTACAAGGGGGCTAGGTGAATATCTTTCTGTGAGAAAACCAAGCTGACAGGCACTTAACTCCAGAAAATAATAGAAATTCCTTTTTGGGTTTAGAAGCCAGATAGGTACCTGGTTGGTATCTGAGAGCTGCAGCTTCTAGCATTTATGCTTGTACTGGAAGTATGTGGCAAACTGAAGTAATTTAGGGGCTGCTGATTTTACTATGTAGAAAAAGCATCTAGTAGGTGTTAAAAAACAGAGCTAAACACCTTGGTCACACACCCTATTTTGGCTCCAGGAAGAATTTACTGCTCTGAGCATCTCTCCATGCACACAGACACACCACTGACATTACTGCCCTGCTACTTGGCAGTTTATAGCTGTTGATGTAATTGCTCTCTATTCAAAACAATACAGTCTAGATGAGACCTCTGTGACTTAAAGTATGTAAACTAATCTGGGCAATTTCAGATGATTTGGTTGGGCAGATGTTAGATAGCAGCTATGCCAGTAGGTGAATGGTAGCATCCCTGAAGGCATAAAGGGGAAAGACACATGGTGAACTGGAAGCAGGATAAAGCTGACAATCTCTCCACAAGTTAGCTGCAGACAGAAACAGCATTCTTCCCTGCTGAAGTCCTGCTGATGGGCTTGTCCTGCAGCTCCTGCGGTTTGAATGACTGACTTCAAAGCAATATCCTTAAGTTAATATGAATAAATACATGCTACAAATACAAGCATCTAAATGAGAAAAATAGGGTCAAAATCAGGAACTTCTAAATGTTCAGTAACTCTGTCTAACTGTGCCTAGGGAGTCCCAAGGGATTATAATGAGTCTATAAAACAAGTTAACACCTGCTCCTCACACTTTTGTAATTAAAATTCAGTAGAGATGTAAGTCATTTTAATGAGTGATCTGCTGTTCCACAGGAGCCAGTCTGGAGTGGAGGCTGTCTCAATAACGCTGCAATTACAGCACTTTGTATCCAGCATATTGTCTTCAGTGCTGCTCCATCCCAGGCAACTGTTGTTTTGTTTTGATTTGTTTTGCTTTGCTTTGCTTTGCTTTGCTTTGCTTTGTTTTGTTTTGATTTGATTTCCTGGGGTATGAGGGACAGAATATCAACTCTTTAGTCATTATTTGTTCCTCAAGTTCACAGCTTTTTTTTAGTTTGGGCTGATATCCATCAGAAAAGTCTGTATTTTGACTGTGGGAAGGTCAGTTCAGGTGCACTGACCTGTCTGTAAGGTATCAACACCCAAATAACAGAACCACCACTGTAACACTATAGACTACCATCCTCTAGCTACTGGGAGAAAGTTGGTAGAGTAGCACACCTCAGTCTTTGGCAAGCAAAGGGACTGAGGGCTGTACACCAGCCAGGAGCAGCCCTTACACAGCTAGCAAGACTTTTCTTGTTCTGAAGAGGTGCTCCATTCCATGGGCTTGCTTCAGTTTCTTCCATTTGGGAATGTAAGACCCAGCCTCGGTCTCTCCACTATATGGTTCTGCTTCCTTCTCGGTCTCGGGGAATCTGAGATGATCCTGCTCCTTTCTATCATGTTGGCCACACATTTTCTGGGATGTTTGTAAGTGAAAACACACTATTTGTTGCCTGGTTCAAGGTTGTCACTGCCTCTGCTGGACAAAGGTTTTCTACACAATGAGCAGATCTGGGTAAGGAAAACTGATGGGGTGAAAAGTCCTTTGGCACGTTTAAGGTTATGATAGCAATTCAGCCTCAGACAAGCTGCTGAAGTGGAAAGTATGGCTAATGTCCAAGTGGCAGAACACTTCAATATAAAATGAAAGAAAAATCAAGGCTTGATTTACAAGATCCCTAGTAAAAATGCTATGACATAACTCTGGTAGGTTTTTCCCTTTTTGTGTCTCAAACTCTTTCACCAGGTAATATTGATGGACCTACCTTTATTTTTTTTTTAGTTTCAGATGGAATATTTGCATGTTTTTTCTCACCACACAACAATATTGGTGGCAATACAAGCTGTGCTTAAAAGACAGAAATCTAAGCTACAGTCCTGTCTTGTTTGTGCATGATGTCTTATTACTTTTTAAAAGAAGGAAAAGAAGATACCCCAGCAGAGGTGCTCAATGTCTTTCCGGGTTATTGACAGATTTAGAGATGACTACTATGAAAGCCTTTAAGTAAATGCCCTGTCACAGTCACATGTTCAACTGCTATTAATAGACCTGCTTCCTGGATCAATAAGTATTTTACAGCCATCTAGTCAAGAGTGTAGGTAATACTGTTTGGTGTCAATATCTTGCATGTATTTCCAACATGTGGACCAGTTACCTGGGTCCTTTTCCTCATGTCTAAACTCATTCTTCCAACTGTTCACATTTTTATTTTAAAAGATCCCCAAAAGATCTTCCCAGGTGGCCAAAAAATGGCAAACCTCTAAAGCCTAAAGTTCTTTGGATTTGCACATGTTTTACATGGATACACACACTGCTCTCTATGAACGTGACTGCATGCAAGCAGTTTATGGGCTCTCCTGTCTCAGCTTGATGAGTCCTGCAAACAAATAATTCCCCTTCTATTGCAAAAGCATTCCCAGCCTTTTACTTTTCCTGCTTTTCACTGAACATTCCTTTGTAAAATCTCTCAGCCTTTATTTTCCCTCATCTTGCCTATTTCTCATAGGGTTCCATGACTTCCATCCCCCTCTTTCCCTGTCTGTGATCAATTGAGCTCATTTTTCCAATCTCCACACACTACCTTAGCCTGCTGACTAGTGTTCAGTTCTCAGCTGGTGAAGCTGTGGTCACCATCACCTTTATTTTGGTGGTCAGGTGGTGAAGGCTTTATGAGCAAGCCGGCATGTCCTGTGCTGCAGCCATTTTTATAAGGATTACAGACTATCTTGCCAGAAAACAGAAGGGACAAGTTCCATGGTTTATTTCCTCAGAAGGTCATAGAGAGCTGTACAGCCAAATTACAACAACCTCCACATCTCAGCAAGCCTCTGGACTCAGCATTCCTCTCCTGAGCTAGGACTCCTTGTGTTTACAGCTGGGGTCCACTGCATGACTAAAATCTGCTAGAAGCAAAAAATGTGAAGAAACAAAAATTAAAGTAAGGTGGGAATGTATTTCAGTTTTCCATGTTGCCTTACAAGAGCCATCTTTTCTTTGGTATCCCTTGTTTTGTTCACCAGCAAATGAATTTAACCAAATGTCTATTTTCATAGAAATGCTTGCTACCTATCCTTTTACCTTCCATCCCCTGTGTCTCTATAGGTGAAATTACACAGTGTGTTCACACAGCCATGTCCTCCTTATCAGTTGGTCCTAGTACAGTGACAGTGTACTCAGAGAAGGAAAATTTTGTGTCATTGGGGTGGTGACCTCTGATTTAAATAGGTGAAGTTGCAGTTCTGTAACAGCAGATTCAGGATTTTGGTGAGTAAATTGCACCAACTCTCACACTCACACGTGTGTAAGTGGTCTCAGGAGTCTTACTGTAAAGCAGTCTACCTTCTAACACATCACCTCAGCATATAGCTTTAAGTGTCTTAAAGCTTATTTTCATTAAAAAAAAGTCGTTTCCATAGCTCCTGGACACCTTCTGAAACTCACAGATTCTGCATCTAGGGAGTAGTTTTACATCTGATTATTTTTTTTTAAACCCAGTTTGCTTATTTTTCTAAAGTGGGTGAATTTAAAGTTAATGTACAGCCCCTCTATAGCCACAAATAATACAATGAAACATTGTCCTCCAATATTGCTGCAGGGATATGATCCAGTAGACACATACAGCTAAGTTTATATGACATAAGTATAGTCTGATATAGTTTAATATAGCAGACATTTATTTTTCTGCTTTATTTATACTGTACAGATACTGCCATTTATTTCTTGAAAGGAGTCATAGATATAAAATAGACACCATATGGAACATTTGCAAGTTCTGTGTTTTTTTAATAACAAAATCTGAGAATATGTTCCTCTCCATTTTGAATTCCTTATGATTTACTTAACACGTTTTATTTAGGCTTCCTTTCTCACAGTGCTGCATTGACAGCTACTATAACAGTACAAGTCATCTTTAATACTAAAGATAAATGAAAATTATTTACTCTCTGTCCTTCAAATTTAGTTTATAATTTTGTTGTGGCTTTGTCAGTATGTTTTTACCTCTCCATTTCTACATTTTCTAGAAGGACAACATTAATGGAGAGGTTATTCTTGACATTACTAGCAATCACATATTCAATCTCAAATGTAAAAATAAAAGGAATCCATAGTACTTCAAAACCATGATAATATAAAATTTGTGCCTAAAATAAATTAAAATATATTGCGTTCTCTTTCATATATTTTCGCACCTGAATCACACGCTCAATCTTCCTCTATAATCACAAAGCTTTTAATCACATGTCCATTAAGTTGTTCTTCAAAACACAAGCCAAGTCAGTTTGCAAATCTTTCCTATTGAATCACCTATATTATTGGTCAGCATAATATGATGTCCTGGATAGTCTGAGGGTTGGGTAGACAAGAAGTGCACAGAGATACTAGATTTGCACGATAACCAAGTCAGCTTTCTGATAATAAAAATAGAAAGCCCCTATCACTTTCCTCCCCTTTGCTCCAACAGACATTAAAGAAGCGTAACAAGCCCTGGAAAACACATGAGGTGAAGACAGCGATAACCATTTCCAGAAAACAGGCTCATTTTCCCTTCTTTTACTGATTCTGGACCAGGCCTGCTGTATATCATCATGGTGTTTGTCCATGAATCAATGGACTCTCTTGGGACCCTTGTAGATAACACTCCCTAGGATGTGTCTAAAAGAAGGTGTATGTTCCATTAAAACACAGATAATGGGATGTCTGACACTGGAAAGCAAGTCTGAGTAATCATACACAGTTTACACTCAAATTTTGTTATCCAGACTTATTTCCTAATCACTTTTGTAGAAATAGACATAGATATATAAAAACAAAACAAACAAACAAACAAAAAAGACAAAAACAAACAACAACAACCAAAAAAACAAACAAAAAACAACCCAAAACCAAGCAAAAAACAACCAGCAGCAGTAAAGAAGCACCTATTAGGCTTCCACACACAAAAGTACCAAGAACAGTTGGGGCAGAGTGATGAGATGGAGTAAATTCTACTGCAACTGCTAAGGATACATAGGAAATAAAATGGACTAATATTTACACAAACGAGAAATTAAAGGACTTGATTGTCCTGCCTGTTGTCCTTCGCTACCTAAAGGGCAGGAAATCTCTGAAGCACAAGGCAATTGAATTTTCTGAGCAATAACAAGAGTTGAAAACATTTGCTGTGAGCATATGGAAGCCATATAAATATGCTAATTTCTAGACAGAAGTCATTACCTTGACATTGAGGCTGTAAATAAATTGTTAATTCAAGAGGGGAACTTAATACTGTGTGCGGTATTAAGAACAGATATTTATGACACCACAGCATTTAATTTTACAGCTCTGTTTGTGAGCTCCTTCATGCTTCATCTCGGGAATCTTTTACATACCACAAGAACTGCAACCGGCAAGAGAACACAGCCCTCTGGGCAGCAGCCCTGTCCCTGCAGGACCAGTGAGGAAAGGCTGAGGGAGTGACAAATTGCCTGACTCCTCTGTCAGGGTCAGGATTAGCTGCCACTCTTTGAAGGGGCTGAGGCTCTTCCTTCAGAGCTGGTGGTGTTTATGGAGTCCTGGCATCACCCAGACCCTCCACAACAACAGGAGACCACGTACCTCCTGCTTGTCTCTCCTAGCAAAGACTATCTAGCTGTACTAGCTCCTGAAAAGGGTTGGGGTGGATGATGCCTCTCCCTACTCCCTGGGATGAATTCCAAGCATGTTTACTACTGCCCATGTCATGCTAAGGGAAACTGCCCTCTGCTCACATGAGTAGGGGAAACTGTAGATATTCAAGCTCCACACTGACCCTTTTTCCACTGGTGGTCACTGGAGCTTGTTGCAGCTGTTGAACCTCTCAAAAATCTCAAAAGACAAGAGTCAAATTGTTTTCAAATAAGTAATTATTAGCACAATAAGAAACTACCTGTAGGAAGGGCATAAAACCACAGAAAGCATCCCCATACAACCTAAACAATTCCCTTTTAACCCCACTGGCCTTAACGTTTGCATGATTTAGGTCTATGCTATGACAAGGTTGCTGAGGTGTCAAACACCAGGTACTTTGATAACTCACCAGTTTAGTAGAGAGCGCAATTAGTTGGGGACAACCTAAACCCTGTAGACTTTGGCATCTTGCCCACAGCTGCACACATTTTAAACCACAACCACCCTGCCTTATGAAACAGTGGATAAGTATTGCAGATACAGGTATATAACAAGGGTAAGATTTCAACAGTGCTAAAAGTTTAAGTGGGTTCAAATATTCCAGTGCCAGACCCAGGCAAAAAAAAAAAAAAAAAAAAAAAAAAAAAAAATTAGGAAGAGAAAAGGAGAGGATTACTAAGGAGAGGAAATAAGAAGGGCTCAGGCAAAAGGTAATGTGTAGCATGGACTTAGCAAGGTTTAGTAAGATTCAAGGAAGTGTTTTATGCTTATCAGCTAACCCAATCAAAAATTTTGGAAATGATATAAAAGCTGATAGTTCAAGGGAACCTGTAACAAAACATTAAAACGAACTTTTACAAAGGGACAGATGAATAGGTAATTTCTTGCACCTTGGTTTTTAAGGTCTGCTGTGCTTATCCGTGAAGAGATAGAATTTCATAGAAGAATAGAATTTCACACGGGCTTTGGATTACTGAGAAAACTGTACGATTTTTAAATATTTTGCTTTATTTTATTTTTATTGATCAAAAAGTGCAAAGTGGGAATGGGACAAGACATGAAGCAAGGATTATTTAGTGTTTAAAGTCAAAATTCAGAGGCAGAAAATATTAAATTAATGAAACTGGGAGAAATGGAGGGTAATGAATGATTTGAATCCCACATGGGATTTTTTAAATGCCATCATATTTGAAAGACTGTTAAACTGAAAAAAAAAAGGGACATTCATTTGTTCCCATCACCACCACATTGTGTGTAGCAAGTGACTACAAGAGTCCTATGGTTGTTGACACAATGCCATTGCCTTCCATTTCTGCCTAAGCTTCCTCCTCTGGAAACCAGCCTTGCAGGTAAATTCACACATTTGATGCAGACAGTCGGATGGCTGGACCAAATGCTTTACAGATTAGGCATACATCCATACTGTGATGAATGTGAATATAATAAACTGAGCATCACTTTTGTTTTATGACAGTTGCAGATGAGATTCCTATGTTTCTATCATTATCCTTACTCAAAGGCTAAGTAACTCACGAGAAATGGAATTATCAATAAAAAACTGAGGTCCTAATGGTGAATCTGATGATGATGTGCTGTCTGACACCAGTAAATTATAAATCTCTCTGTATCTCAGTTCTCTCACCACAGGATGGCAATAGTTCTGTACATGAGAATCACGGTGCTATTACAAGATATAACAAAATGATTGCTATAAAAGCATTGTGTGGGAAGTATTAACACAGTTTAGCAGCTGGGGCAGGAATATGAACTGAGCTGCAGACAGCACTGCTCCTAGGGGAGCGGCTCCCCTTCCTTCCCCTACCTGTTGGATACCTAAAATGGGGCCACCTCTAGTGAGCATGCTGCTCCTGTGCACACACTGAATGTGCATGCACACACACACACGGAGCGTCGTATCTTCCTTATCTCAGCAGCTCCTACATAAAGCTTCCACAAACAGTCACAAAACAGTGGTGTTACACCCTCAGGGGAGTCTGCTTTAAAAACTAAATAAGGAATACTTCCAGGCTTCCCCTCTCCACTAATGTCACTTGGGTTCTTCCATATACTCGAGCTACTGTTTTCACCAAACTCTGTAGTTGCCTCCTAGAAGTTCCACAACACCAGCCAGCAGCACTAACTCTCCTCTAGTCTCATACACTATATCTACCAAAAGAACCCCCAAAAAACTACAAACAAACCAACCAAAAAAACCTCAGTTCAAATAATGCTGCTCTAAGTATGAAAAGAAAATATTAAGCAAATTTAATGTCAGTGAAAGCTTTCATTTTTCATAATATCACATCTTCTAGAGCATTTCCTGCCCTCCCCAAAAGATAGGGAAATTAATTGATGAATAAAGGTGTTCTGATATCAAGCACAATTTTACTAATGATTTTAATTTTTTTGTAGTAAGTAAGATGTAGGTGCAATCAGAATTAAAAAGGGGATTTTTTTTTTTTTTCCACACCTTTCACACCCCTCTTAGTTATGCTTTGAAGCCTTATCAGCATTCCCTTGACACATTTTACTTAATATTGGTATGCCAAAAGCATGTCTCTGGAGTAACTCTAGAAAATACCTACATTTAGACTGTGTATGTCAGAGAACAGAATTTGCCAGCAGCCCTTCAGTATCTGCTTCCAGGATCCCGCAAAGTAAGACCATATCTCAAGCACTTCTGTAAATACAGGTAAGTCCAGGACATTGTCTCCAGATTTGCGACCACAAGAAACAGCAGACTCCAAAGTCTGTCCGAGTCCCCTCTTCCTAAGCCCTGGCTTTCAGGCAGCCCATCACCAATATACATAGATGGACAGGAGATTTGCTCAGCAATTGCTTCAGCAAGTGTTTGGAGTTACGGGCTCCAGAAAACTTACTTGGGGGCTACACTAGCTTTCTTCTGGATTTTTTGGTAAGGATAGAAGGGAAGCCTGCTCTTTCCTTGCTTTCCAGGTCCTACTTCATTTTTTTATATACCCATGCACATAGAAAATGCAGTTCTGTGTACTGTGTTGTGCAGCTATTATAAAGATAATGTTAAGGGGTAGTTTTGGAATCACTACATGTTTGTGATGTCTGTCTGTGCGATCTCCGTCTGCTACCATGTTGTTACTGGATGCACTTTAATTGCTGTCACAGTCATTCATGAACTCAGCATGCCCAGTCTAAATTAGCAACTGATATGTGTACTTTTAGGCTATACATACAAAAATGAAACATAACACTGATGACACTAATAATGTTAAACCACTGGATAAGAGGCAGCAAGATCTATGGGGACTGCATATGGAAGAAGAGGCATCTCGTTTGTCCTCCTTACCCTCCCTTCTACTACCAGCATGACCTTATTGAGGGCCTGAGACTTGTCCGATGAAACATCACCCCATAGAGAGATCCTGCAGTGTAAGGAGCCACTGTATGTACCAAGGGTGTAAGGACCCCTGTCCAGAAGTCTGGCATCTCACTCACATCCCTCCTCACGTCCTTTCTTGCTGAGGGTACCGTACCCTCACAGTCCCCATGGTGCAACAGCTCTGCTTGGGTACCACTATTTCTCTGGGGAGCGGGATGCAAGCACAGTTTGCCTCCAGCCCTTCCCCACTGCTGGAGCAGAGTGCCTCACACAAGCAGCACTGCCTGCAGACCAAGGAGTATGGGAGTGGGGACAGAGAAAAGAGGCATGGGATGGCTAGGCTGGATCAGGCTTCCCAGGGTACGAGTCTGGTTTGCAGATGCAGCAATATCATGCTGTCTACTCACAGTAACCCTGGCAGTGTGCAGAGCTGTGCATGGAGAGCTGTGATACCACTGTGCTATCAGGGTATTGCCCTGCACTGTGTCTGGTAAGTGAGCACAGAGCAATTCACAGCTACTGACTCCGGAGCAGTGACCTTTACACTTACTTCAAGGCTCTGCTGGCACGTTATCTCTGGAAAAAGCCTTTCTTCAGAAGAGTTTGTATCAGCCAATGCATACAAACCTTGATGACAGCACCTAATGCTGACACAGTTCCAGTTTCTTCAAAGCAAAACACTCAACGCTGCCATGGTGCCCAGGGCAGTGCCATAGTGCAGTCAAGTACAGAGGTAGATTGAAAGTGCATTTGCTGCATTAGAAGGGTAGAATTTGTACTTGATCACCAAATGTGACCAATTTCATAGCTGAAGGAATAACCTGATTTAGAGAATATGGGAGATATTTCTGTTCGGGTGGCAGGTTTATCTCTGCTCAGTTTTTTAAGACAAGGGGATATTGCTCCCATTGGTGAGTAGGGCCCATATATATATATGTAGGTGGGATAATGCAGTCTGCTGTATTCTATTCATGTCTATGCAGGGTATCAGAAGTTATGGGAGAAGAAAAATAATTTGAATGAAGCTTTCAAAAGTGGTGATCTGTTTAGAAGTTAACTTCTTCTGTACTTGGATCTAGTAAATCAGATGGCAAAACTCAATTATAAGTGAGAGCACTGGTCACCAACTTTTCAAAGAGATACTTGGTCTATCTCTGAAGCATATTATCTGTCAGATGATCTGCTTTTCACACAAATTCTGCACAACAGAGTATTTTTCCTTATCAAACAATGATTCGAGTATATATATGTCTGTAACTGATTCTGTCAAGATCACATTAATCGTCATTAAACAGCAAACAAGTAAATGTCCAGTCAGGAAATACCACTCAGCTTGACATATTTCTTTCTTTCTTTCTTTCTTTTTTTCCTTTTAACAACATTATATTGTCTTCTTTTTAAAACAGAAAAATGCAGTCATTTTAGTATGAATAGCCACAGATAGCCCCACCTTGGCCAGAGAAAGTAAGATAAGCAGTAAGTCTAATTTATCTACTCTGATTTATAGAAAATTTTGATCACTGAAGCTTGGTACTTCACCTTGACTTGAATTTTGGTTCATTGACACTGAACCACACTCATGTTGCTGTCTGTCATGGAATGAATAGTCTTCCAGCATAGAGGGCTTTGAAGCACCAGAATTACGCACTTTAGAAACATTTGGCAAATTTCAATAAATTTTGGTAGTTCAGCAAGGTATTTCCAAATCATGTCTCTTTGCAGGTTTGCAAAGCACGTAGCTTGCAGAGTAATTTGTGTGACCTTCCCTACCCAGTAGCGAACCAACCTATTTGCAGCCACGTAGCTCTAGACTAATAGAAATAATACTTTAAGTGCTGCTTATGCCCAGAGAGGAGAATACTGCTGGAAAGAATAAAGAGAGATGATGTAAATAGCAGGGAGGAAGCTGAGAGGCTGGAGAAAGGCAGAGGCTGGGGATCTGGTGAAGGACCATCCAGAAAGGGGGTTCAGGGGCTGTGGGCAATAGGGGAGTGGTTGGAAGGGAAACACACGGGAAGAGAGGCAGATAGGGGATTAGGACACAAGTACATAGCAATTCAAACTTCTTTAAATCAAAGAGTTGTGGTAAAAATGTGGTTTGTTTCCAGTTACTTCTAGAGATCAAACTGGTTGATTTCAAAAATTTCTTAACAATTTACTTCTCTTTTTTTTTTTTTTTTCCCAGCATCAACCCTACAAGTTGCAACTCTCACCTTCCACGACTGCACATGATCAAAGAGTATTCCTAACTACTTAATGACTATTGTATATATAAAAAAATTAGACAAAATCAGATCCCAGCATACAGGAACCCAACAGAGAGCTAAATTATTTGTGATATCATATATAAAATATGCTACAAATAGGATTGGAGTTTTTGAAATAAATATATTTCTAACTTAAGTCTTACATTGTTATTTGAATATAAGACTCTGCACCTTCTACAGAAAAGTTCATATATATGAATTTAGGACCAAAACCTCCATACTAATTAAAAACAAAACAAAACAAAACAAAACCAAAAACCAAGAAACGAACAAAAAAACGCAAACAACAAAAAACAAACCAAAAAAAGACCAACCCAAACCAAAACAGACCAAAATAAAGGGAAGAATGCTGTTAAAAGAACTGGCAGGAAAAAAACATTTTGGAATGGATGATAAATGTGTATAGCAGATCGAGAAGTACATAAGAAGTCCATGGTTGCTAGACCAGGGCTTTGATTTCAGTAGGTGGAGCCAGGAAACAGCAATGAGGATAAAACAAACCATGTGTACTGGAATAATTAGATAATTCTCTGATACAGCCCACACAGTTTTGGCTGTTTCAGGCCTGTTTCATGGCCAGTTCCCCATGTTCCAGTGTCGTCCTTCATCCATTTCCCTCACTCTGGACTAAGTTCCTCTGCAACCACAAGCAGATGTTCTCCAGATTAAAATTCAGAGCAGAGAAAACAAGCCATATTGGAAGGTTTAAATGGGCTGCAGGGTCATATGGCATCTGCCCAGAGCTAGCAATGCTTTGGAGACCCTTTAAGAGCAGGCAAATGAACACAAAGTAGGAAGGAGATATAATTTTATAGCTCTAAATGTACCACAATTTATGATCTTAAAATATCTCAGCACATCCATAGGGAAAAAGACAGGGGGAACACCACACTTATGTGATTATATCTCAAGACGTTGTACTCTTAATATTCTACATCCATCATTTGAAATGATTTATTGCACTCTTCACTTGGAGCTTTTGTCAGTTAACAAGAGCTAGTTTGCTAATTTACAATTGTGTGAAATCCAAGTCGTTCCAGAGCTGCCTTTCTTACCCAGATTATTTTCAGTGTTTCACTTCCACAGAAGAAAGTAGCAACATCTTGTGATCAAAGACAACTTGAAAGTTCAGAGTGCCAACACCAGCTCTTCATCAGGTGATAGCTGACTCATTGGCTTTTAATGTGTAAAATGAGTAACTAACAATTATTAAGGTAGTAGTTGATAAGAGTGTCTCTCTCAAGTTAACAGAAGTGGACAAATGCTTGTCCTAATGAATGCTGATGCTGACTCTGGAGCCAGTTCGTTAACACTGCTAAAGCATTAGAAAATTTGAATAGAAAGCGTAGGGAACGTTATGATTTATTGCCATCAGTATTTTGTGCCTTTTTTCTGTGAATGAAATCGCTGCAGATCTGCAGGGCTCTCTGCCTGCAGCCCCACTCTGTCGCCCCCGGACCCGGCGCCAGCACCCCTGGCAGCGGCTCTCAGCGCTTCACGTCCCAGAGGGCAGCGGCAGCAGCGCAGAGAGGCCGGCGAGCAGCCGCACCGGTCCCGCTGGGGAAAGAGCGAAGGGGTGCGGAGCAGCGCGGAGCCCCCGCCGCACCGCACCGCGCCCCGGCCCGGCCCGCCCCGGCCCGCCCCGGCCCCCGGGCGGCCAATGCGCGGCCGAGGGAGGCAGAGCCGGGGACGGAGCCGGGGCAAACATCAAACCCAACTTTCTCACCTTGAAGGGAATCAAGCGCTCCCAATGCTACCCCTCCTGCCCCTCTCCCCGACAGCCCATTCTCCCCGGGAGAGCCCTCTGACGGCCCGGGCTTTCCCCGCCAGCTGCTCCCAGCCCCTCCAGGAGGAGAGAGCCGAGTAGCGGGGCGTCACTGGCGACGGTGCCCTTCGATCCCTGCTGCCCGGGGAGCCGGGCGGCGGGCAGCGGCGGCGCGGCGGGGCTCGATGCGGCGGCCATGGGGCGCGGGGCCCCCCTCGGACGGTGCCTGCTGCGGGCGGCGCTGCTGCTGCTCGGCCTCTGCCCCGCCGCCGCCGGCGGCACCTGGATGTGAGTAGCCGGGCGCGGGAGGGAGGGCTGCGCGGCACCCGTCCCCTCGTGTCCGCCGGGGGCCGGCTCTGACAAGGGGGCTGCTTCTGCAGGTGGCTGGGCATCGCCGCCGCCGGCGGGCCGGAGAAGCCGGGCTGCGCCAGCCCGCCGCTGAGCCGGTGGCAGCAGGACCTGTGCAAGCAGAAGCCGGAGCTGGTGCCCGCCATCCGAGAAGGAGCGCGCTTGGGGCTCCAGGAGTGCCGCAGCCAGTTCCGACACGAGCGCTGGGACTGCCGTTCCGCTCCCGCCGCCCGCCGCGGACCCGCCGCTCCCGCCGTCCCTGCCGCCGCCGCCGCCTTCGGGCAGCAGCTCAGCAGCGGTGAGTGTCCGGCCCGCAGGTGCGCCCGCCGCCGGGGCAGGAAGGGGCGCGGGGCTCCCCTGGCCGCCCCCCGACGGGAGGGGTGGAGGGGGCCGGGGCTCCGGCGGGGAGAGTGCGGGGACCGGCCGGCCCTCCGGCAGAGCCGGGCAGAGGTGAGCCGTCGTGGCGGGCGGTTACCACATCCGCCCCGGGAAGCGAACGCAGGTACGCGAAATGCACCGGGCAGACAAAACCTGCCTTTGTCTTTCCAAAACTACTGTTGCTTGTTGTAATTTTTGCTTAATGCGTCCGTGGATGACAGTGCTTTTAACTAGATCCACTTAAGTGTGTTGAAATGTTGTTATTCTTAGACTGATGTTGGATTTAACCCCTTATGTCATAATTACTAAATGAGTGGGGTAATGACACATTGCATTTCGAGAAGGTCACTTGATTGCAGGTAAAAATCTGCTCACAGCACCATATGCAATGTGAATTGCTTTAAGATACAGCATATGTGCTCATTTAGACCAAAACTGCTTTTGTTTCATGAATAATAGAATTACTGAAGTTTACACTAAAATTGTGACATTTGTTCGTATCAAACAAAAGTATCAAAGGTCTTGATCCTGCAAATTTCTTTTGAATGCTCTGCTCAATGCTTTCAGTGTAGCTATTGATGTAAACTTAAGTATTGCAGTACTTCATTTTGTGTTTATGCAATCTTCACTTTGTACTACAGCACAACCATGAAAAAATCCCAAACATTAACCATGAAAATGTAAACTGAGCAATTTCCAAAAAGGAAAAGGTAACAAAACAACCCAGGGAGCAGTTTACACTACTATATGTAGCCATATATATTGTATGTTAGTCCTTCTGTCTGTCCAATAGGAAGGACTATTTCTGCAGACCCGTAAAGGAGTGGCACTGCTAACCCACAATGCTTCACTAGTACGTCCTGAGGAAGCATTTTATGATGGTACCAATACCACAGACTAATACAAATAGGAGAAACAAACAGAAACTTTCCTGCCTGTGAGCAGAAACTTAGGAGATTGGAACTAACAAATTAGTCTTACAACAGTGAGAATTAGTACAGGGAAATTTTAGCTGCAGTTCATGGTCAGTCAGTGATTTTCAGTTTGGTTAGAGATGCTACCTTGCTTAACATGGTTTAAAGATCTGTACCATATTATGCCAGACGTCTCAGAGAGCAGATCTGGCTTAAGAGGTCCAGGCAGGTCCCTCAATGATTCTTCTGAGATAGTGTGTAGCAGTTAAAGGGTTTTTATACTGCTGTCTTTCCCATGGCCATCTTATTCTAGAAAAAACACATAGCCTAGAGATCTTGTGCCATCCTGATTTCTGCCTGCTTTAAGATTTTTGGGGCTGTTTTCAACCTTTGTGAATTAGAACAACGTCAATGACTGCTAAATTTAGCATGAGGTAAGTTTTGGCCCTATACCAAAGTAACCTGGAATTGTGACAGCTTCTGAGATCTAAAATAACCTTTTCTTCTTCCTCAAATCAACATGAATGGAGAGTAAGGGGGTTGGTGTGTGGTTTGTTTTGGATTTGATTTTTTGTTGTTGTTATTTTTATTAAAACTTAATTGGCTTGGAAGTTTCTGTGGCAAATAAAATTGCCAACCAGATTCAGAAAGGAGTTACCAAAAATTGTGTGGTACAAGCAGCCATACACAGCACCATTAATAGCATGGTCATATGAGGAGGCCCTGAAGTCTTTTTTGAATGAATATCTACCTCTTTACACAAGCAGACCAAGCTGTGATGACTTGAAAACTCTAACTGTTCCCTTTTAATAACAGTCTGGCTTGTAAAACCACTCTCTACAGCTCCACCAGGAAGGTAATCAGAGGGTGTCATGAGTAACATATGCATGCCTTGCTTTGTAGGCACGAAAGAGACCGCGTTCATATATGCGGTGACATCGGCGGGCCTCGTGCATTCAGTGACGCGATCGTGCAGCGCAGGGAACGTGACCGAGTGCTCCTGCGACACGAACCTGCGGCACGGTGGCTCGGCCAGTGAGGGCTGGCACTGGGGCGGCTGCTCTGACGATATCCACTACGGAATGTCGTTCAGCAGAAAGTTCCTGGATGCGCCCAGTAAGAATGTAACGGGCAAGAGCAGGAGGGGACTGGAGTCAATGAACCGGCACAACAACGAAGCTGGGAGGCAGGTATGTGTCACATTCAGAAATGGCAGCAGTCACGTGTTCAACTACATCGACAAAATAGCATCAACCAAAGAAGGCCTGTCCCCGACTTCAGGTACAGATGTGGCCAATGGCAAGGAACAGCACTGCCATCACCAAAGCAAATGGGTACAAACTTGGAATCAGAGCTAGTTTGAACTAACTAACTAACTAAACTCCACGGGTTAAAATACAATCCACAAAATAAGAATTAGATCTGGAGTGCTAATCAGGGTTATCTTAAACAGATACTTGATGTTCTGTATCAGACTTGAAATAGTCTTGTAATCAGCATAATATATGAGTTTTTTCACTCATTATTCTGTCATTATCATGACTTGTATTTTTAATTCTCTCTAACACTGAATGAGTAGGCAGACTGCCTGTCCACAGTCTGGGGTCCACAGATGAGAGCAGAAGTCTAAAATCATTCAGAGAGGAAATCATGAATGAACCTTTTCATTTGAAAGATGGGGTGGAAATGACACCTCTATTTTAAAGTAGACTGCTGGTAGGGCCATCATCAGAGAAGTGAGAGGCCACTGGCTTCAGATAGCTCTTCTTCAGCCCAAAGGACTTCAAATCCATGGCTTCAGAGGAAATGGAGGCGGAGGGGCTATGTGACATTGGGTCCTCCTATCTTGTTCTACAGAGGATGATAAATGGGCTCAGAAACAGACAATACAGGGAGATGTTAATCAGTAGTCTATTGCTTGGGGTACTAGAATGGAATGGCAGAGACTTGGGTTCTGCTTCTTGCTTTAAAATTGTTTTTGCTGCTTTACCTTGGAGTTTTTAACTTCTTAAGTGTTTAACAGCTCTCTCTGGCCCCATAATATTTTCAATCTGTTCTGCTCAGTGACACAGCTATAACTAAAGGAAAGAAATGGAGACCCTTTAGTTTTTATGTGACCCTACACATATTGACGGACTTCATTGTAACTCAGTAATTTCCTGTAGCCAGGAGCAGCACCAGTGGGTTTTACTGAAAACAATTTTCCTATTTGCTACAGAAAGGGAATAGCCATAGTGAGCCATCATAAGAGCCATGACAGTATCACTGAAAAGTATTTTAATTTAATATGTCTCACAGTTTACAAGGTAACATAAGTTACTTATTAGTTAATTTAATTAAGTTATATAGTTAGAAAACCAGAAAATCTTTCAGGAACATAGGCCCTTTTAAAGACTAGAAATACGCGAAGCAAACATTAAACCTAAGTAGATACTTAGAACTGTTACTGTGAGTTTAATTAGATGCCAGTCAGCTAAGTCATCTCCAAGAAAAAGTGGTTGGTGTTGTGTAGTAGGGGATGTTAATAAGAGGAACAGATGACTAAAAGATTATTTCATTAAGGAAAGAGCAAAGCATCATTTATCACTTTTGTAGAGAGAGATAGTTAAGGGAGGATATAATAATCTCCATAAAATTATCTCTCTTAATTTAATAATTTTTAATATACAGAACAGATAGAATATTTTGATACTGATGCTTGTCATTAGTCAGTGCCATTTTCTTGGGTTAAGGTGATGGTGAAGGGAAGAATCCTGCAAGGCTGCAGAGGAACTTCAAAGAGAAAGAGAGATGTGATTACTGTGTTTATGTGGCAGTGACACGGGTCTTCTCTTCAATACCCTGTTCTCTTGTCTGCCTTTATCTTTATGTTAGTAGTAGCAGTCCTTTTGTCTTCAGTGACAGTGTTTGCTTTTGGTCATCCTGTACCATACTTGTGCTTGTCACTTGTTTCTGCAGGTGTGCTGACACAACTGTCTGGGGTCTTGCATTGTGAAGTGCACCAAGAAACTGATCGGCTTAAACCCTGACACCCTCACACCCCTACCACCCCCCCAGGCTAGATGAGAAACTTTTCTTTTGATGTTGTGTGGTTTAAAGTTGATTCAGTTCCCTGGTCTCATAGAATCGTAGAATGTCGCAGGTTGGAAGGGACCTCCAAAGGTCATCTAGTCCAACCCCCATCTATAGTGCTCACACAGACAGTTAGGGCCATGTATGTCATGGAGAGAGAGGTGACTGGCAGAGGAGAAGAGTGCCGAAAATAACAAACAATGACCTAAAGCTACAAGGCATTGGAGGATATGATTAAGCGAGTTTTCATGTTCCATGAATAGTACTTTTGACAGGACCTGAATTACCTTAGATGTCGGTCATATGAATGAAAATATAATTGGTTCCCAGTTGACATCTTTAATGTCATGCCTCTGCAGTATCTTCTATTGCTATTTATGTTGAGTGGTATCTCTTACCGTACATAACTTAATGAAACCAGAGCTTTTGACTAGGCTGTCATCCTCCATCAATCTGGCCCAACAGGATCCATTAGGTCCTGAGGACTTTTTGGAGTTTCAGGCTTTTCATGATATCTTGATCTCCAAGAAAGCTCTCAGAGTATGATGTCATGGGCTTATTTTATTCACAAGATACAAACACTCCTTCCTTTTCCAAGACACTGTTGGTTTGTTTTTTTTTTTTAAAACCCCACCATCTGCTGCAAGCCTGAAAGGCCAGAGGCCCTTATTTCACTGATTTTGTATCAGTAGTGTATTTGTTGTTTATTATCTTGGACAAAAATATGCAGAGTATTTAGTCAGCTTCCGTACATAAATATTTTGTAACTTAATGGCAAATTGTAGGATAAAGCAAATATTTTGACCACTGTCCAGAGTGAAAGAGAATGCTTGTTGTTGGTACTTGGGATTTCTAGCAGCAGTATTAGCTGAAGCAAAGTTTAGCAGAACTCTTCATTTTTGTAGTTTCACCTTATGACCTTTTGTAATAAATACGATCATGTTCCTGGTTCTGTGTCTTGCAAGAGCAGTCTTCCAGGGACAATACTTCTGAGTTTGTTTGGAGTTACTAATGGAAGTGGTATGTGCAGAATTCTCTTGTTTCTTTCCCATTTCTGTACAAAATGCTATTTTGCATTTCTACATCTCATAGTTTAATCCAAGATACATCGAATTTAAAACAGTAAGGATCCATTGGCTGAGTTGTCCACTGTTTAGGATACTAATCTTAACCTCAGAAGATCCAGATTTCATGTGTTTTTCTGCCACAAGACGAATGTTCTTCACCTTTTATTATTGCAGTGCTCAGTGTAATTAGGTGTGCATATGTGAATTGGGCACCTCTGCTCCTTATACAAAAGAATGAGGGTAGTCAGGCACTATGACTATTGACTATTGGTTGACTATTATTGTATTAGTATTTTTATTTTACTGATGGAAGAATTCTACTTACTTTTTCACTTCTGGAAATTTATTTGATCTGCAGGACTTGTGTTCTAACATGGAAATCACTTGGCTCATCATAGAGTTTATTTTTACTGATACTTGTGGGTTGGTAACAGACCCACCAACAGTCTGCAACGTGCTCTTAAGTGCTGTACCTCCGGTAGGACTTGTGATTATCTTCAGGAATAGTCCTATTAGTTCTACCAGCAGCTTAAATAAGTTTGATTGATTACAAGCATCAGTTCCCATTGCAAAACAAGTACTGGCAGCCCCTGCCTCACAGCTAACAGCAGTGTCTGCAGAGAGCTTAGCTTGGCAATACTAAGCATTAATTGGCATTAAGGGGTATACAAACTGTGATTCCACTGACGTTCTCCTTTGCTGCAGACCAGTCTCTGCTTTCTTCCCATCTGCCTTATCTAGCCACATATTCCCACCCCATGCTGCTCCGTCTGTTAATTGCATTGAATCAGTTTTAAAATGATGTTTTTTTCTGGTTAATCTTTGAAACACACCAGTGTATCAACACTGTATTCAGTTCATCACTTAACCCTGCACTCTTGTTGTGCTAGTACCACCAGGACTGTGGGCAGCAAGTGGCAATAAGGCAAGAGGAACTGCTCAGGTGGGCTTGTGGCTGAACACAACACTTGTGGATCTAGCTCAGTTCCACGCTGATCATTTCTCACAAGCAGTCGGTTTCATGACCAGACTAAGAAAAGCTGTCCCAGCTTGCACCGAAAGACACATTTATCCACCATCTTTCTGTAACAGTGCTCCTCTGAAGTGCTCTACGATGTTATGCTCTTTGGACAGAATCCTCTTACAACTGAAAAGATTCACCATGTGTATCTAGAGGTGTGAAACTGAGCCCTGGTTGTGGAGTCAGTCTGGAAGTCACGCTCCCACTAACTCTGTGCATCCCAGTGACTGTGCTCTGCTAAGACACAGGCATGTGTTGCAGCCACGTCCCCCCAGAAAGGCTGCGTTGGCTCTATAGGCACCATCTTAGGTTTGCTTGCAAGAAAGCAGCAAGAGAAGATTCCTAGTCACTACGTGTTCAGCTATGGGAGTTTGTTTGTTAAAGTTCACATAGCAGCCTAGGATTCAGTGACATGTTTTGTGATCGGCCTAAGCAAGATGTCAGCTCCCTGTGCTGACTGTAGAGGCAACTCAAAACATGTTGTAGTCCAACCAGAAAACTTTCCCATCCTAGCAGCTAGGAAGCAATAGCCCAGGGTCTTGCATTATTGTGATGACACCATGTATCATTCTAAAAGAGAATGCATCAAATCTTCATGTGAGAGTCCTGAGCAACACAGAATAAAAATGCTATGTATCTTCTCAGAGCTTCCACACTAAATCCCATTTTAGTTCTTGCATTTATCTGATCATCTATACACTGCTAATATATGCTGCGTTTTTTATATTGTGATATCAACTTGAGACTCCAACAGCAGTTTCTGCTCCTGTTTAGAATCTCTGTCATCCTTTATTTTTCATTAATTCATCCTCAGAGAAAGACTCTGAGTGTAATCTGTTGGGCTACTTGCCCACATGGAAGTACCTCACCCTTAACACCCTTAACAGCCGTGTCCAGTGCTTCCCCTGACAATTTCTGTCTCCTTCTGCCTCATCCAGATTTTACTATGCCTGATTCTAGCAGACTTGAAAGTACACTTCTTTCCCCAAGCTAAATTGTCTATTTCCCCCCTGCCTTTTTCCTTCCTAGTTAGTACCCTGTCATACTGCAGTGAAAGCAAGGATTGAATCTGTAATTTATAAATCCTATAGCACAATCTGATTCTGAACTACTTTGAGATTCTAGTTACTTGCCTTGATACAAGTAACTGACCATTAGAAACTGAAAAACACTATTAAATCCCTTCTGTTGGTAAATTGTGTGTAAAATTTATCTTTTGATACAGTGTTTCTCTTTGACATTTCATTAGGTTATCGGTATTCTAACAAAGACTTTCTGTCCTTGGATCTCAAATTATCATCTTTCTCAATCACTGTTACATCTTAATGATGCATATTCTAGCTACCCTGTTATTTCCTTATTGATAGATTCTTGACAAACAGCCATAAGGTTGTGTCTGTCTATTAAGCAGAAACTAGCCTGTGAAGGAGAGAAGGTATCTACAAGAATCACTGCCAGTTGATTTGCCACTGGAAGAGTCTATGTGTGTTCTGAGGTGAGGGCCTGCCTGTTGCAATGTTCTTATTTCTTCCAGGATAGGGAAAAATCTCCAGTCCCAAAAGCAATCCACAGTACCTGAAAATATCTCCTGTACTGTTGCATCACTAACCTAGGTTTAGTTTGCAGAGGCTAATGACTCTTCTAGGTCATGGCATGCACCTGCTCTTTCTTGCTAATAGCTGAATGCCTTGCCTGTTTGGCTTCCGTAGTAACCTCTACTAACAAATAGCTCCTGTTCATTCACCAAAGATGTGATGCCAAGCAAACACTTTAGTCATGGGTATTTTTAATAATGTTTGTAGGATTATCTGCAAGTACCAACTTGGGCTGCATCAATATCTTTGGGGAAGAGTGTACCAGGAGTCCTCAGCTCCCACTGAAGTCAATGGATTTAACCACATTGGATTCATCCCAAACTTCAGTGACCACACTCACTATGACGAAAAGTCCCAGTTTAACAGTCAGGGTAGAAACAGCTCATTTGAATCTGCTCTGTGCCTTGACTTACTCTGAAACATTGAAGATGGCATTTGTGGTGCCCAAGCTGCAAATAATTGGTCTAGGACTTGAGTTTATTTCTGGTACTGCATAGGGTCAGTAGGGCTCAGTAGGATTTCAGGTCTCTGATCTCATTGCAGAATCAAGGCTTAGGAACAGGCACATATGAAACTACTTCATCAGTGGAAACCAGAGGAGGATGTTAGGTAGATAATTATTCTGGGGGGTTTTTTTTGTCCCTAAGACAGTACAAGAAAGACACAGATTGACAGTCACTAATATTTGTGGGGACTGCAAGGTAATTGAAGGTTTAGGGTGCAATTTAATAAACATCATGAAGTTGGGGGGTGGTTTTTGCCTTCCACATTTTGTGGGACGTAGTGGCTCCTCTAGAGAAAAAAAAAACTTGATTCTATGTTGGCCTCACTGAATGAGAAGCTTCAAGAGAAATTTACTATGAGGTAATTCATGCTTTCTGTTACATTTCCCAATTGCCTTGATTATGGAAATTAAATATGGGGAGGAAAAGTTAGTAAAATGGAAGACAGTAACACAGGCTTTCCACACTATTAACCAACAGTTTGTAGGAGTCTACAGGATGGCTTCAGAGAGTATGTTAATGGAAAGGTAAAACAAAACAAAAGAAAAATTATGATACCTTTTGCCATATCTGTGCATGCAACAATTTTTCTGTGCACTTTTCCAAACTCTGAGATATCACAAGTCTAATTGTATAGTTTTATACTATGACTATTAGATATTCTAGAAAGAAGTATTATATTGATTGTTCACTGGCTATTTGAGTTGTAGTCCCAGATACAGAAAATCACTGCTTGTTTACAGATTCCAGTTCTTTGAGGCCTAGTCTCCTATGAACTGAGCCAAAATTCTTGTATGTTGCAAAAGCTTCACAGGGGCTGTAGATTCACATTGTTGCTCAGTTACTGTTCATCCCAGCACTTGCTTCTGCATGGATGTATCCTCAGCCCATCTAAGAGTATTTTAATGTTGGTAATAAGAGCAGAAACTGATAAAACATTTAAAATGGTAAAAATAATATGAATGCACCTATGGTGTTGTGAGTTGTTATGCAACTGGAAACACTAGAAGCCCGTGATAGTATTCATATGCTTAAACTAGAAGAATAAGGCTTGATCCTCTAAGTGAGAAGCAGCTGGGTTTTACTCCAGAATACCTGAATTGAAGATACCTCTGCTGAGCTAGAGCAGCTCCTTTGGTAGACTTTCTGTGGTGAGACATGGGCATCCTCCTGCTCTTCCAGCACAGGCCTGCCCCAAGGCAACTTCAGACTGTACACTGCGCTGCTTTGGATGCTGAGCCACGCTGGGCACACAGGTACTGTTGTGTGACCTCAAGGTATTCCCATGGCCTTAGTTACAGGCTGTGCTGTGCATTTTTAGTGATCTTGATAGTAGCTGCAAGGCACCCTTAAAAGATGGTATAGGCCTGCCCAGCAAATGTCTTCCAACATAGGAACGGTGCCGTTACCTGCCCTGTCCCTGCTTCTCCTCCTGCTATTCCACGTGAGGGCTGTTTGCATTTTAGCAGTAGGAGTGACACAGGACATGTCATTTCAGATATTTAGGATCCTCCAGAATGAAAAGCCTGCCAGAAATGTGAGGTTTCATTATTGTGGTTTGATATTGCTACGTTATCACCATTGCAAGGTGCTATTGCAGAGCACTTCTGAAGATCAGGCTTCTCATAGCGGAGGTCTGGTGCTGGAAATCTGATTCCTAACCTGTGTCTTCCTGTGCTCTGGATTCCCCATCACTGAAGTGGCAATGGCAGCTTTAATATTCAATACTTCAAGACCTCTGTGTTACTGATGTCAGGCAGTATTCCTGATGAATGAGAGACCACATCCCAGTGTTGTTTTCTCTTTGCTTCCAGGCTGTAGCAAAGCTGATGTCAGTGGATTGCCGTTGTCATGGTGTTTCTGGGTCCTGTGCTGTGAAAACTTGTTGGAAAACAATGTCCTCTTTTGAAAAGATTGGCCGTTTTTTAAAGGATAAGTATGAAAACAGCATCCAAATATCAGACAGACTGAAAAAAAAGCTACGCAGAAAAGAGAAAAGCCAGCGGAAAATACCCATCGGGAAAGAAGACCTGCTGTATGTGAACAAATCACCCAATTACTGTGTCGAAGACCAAAAACTGGGGATCCCTGGGACTCAGGGCAGGGAATGTAACCGCACCTCGGAGGGACCCGATGGCTGCAACCTCCTCTGCTGTGGGCGCGGGTACAACACCCACGTTGTCAGGCACGTGGAAAGGTGCGAATGCAAGTTTGTCTGGTGCTGCTATGTGCGCTGCCGCAGGTGCGAGACCATGACCGATGTACACACCTGCAAGTAAGGTTAAGTACAGAAAACATGGCCAAAGCATCCTGAACTGTCTGGAACACACATAATTGCCACCCAGGCAGCAGTTACTCATACCGTGTGGGATTGCAGGGGGATCAGCCTCAGGGGGAGTGGGTATTGCCAAACAGGTAGTCCGAGCATTTGGCGTATGAAAGAGCAACTGGGTGAACAGCAGCCTGCATGCAGGGACAGCTAAAACAAACAAAAATAAAGGACTCCTCGTGACACATTTGAACATGTAACTCCATGAGCTGGGGCAGACACTAAACAGTCAAAGTCTTTAATAGCCACAATATAATAAAGATCCAAGTGGTTGGTAGCTACAGTGGAGAAAACTCAAGATCTTGCTAACTAGAGACTGAAGAGTTAAGAGCGCGTCTAAGACATGTTAGATAAAATCTCTATGCCTGTATTTTTAAAACTGGGACTAGATGAATCTCCTAGATGGTTCATGTCTGCAGGCTTTAGGAAGAAGAAAACCAAACCAAACAAAGATAGGGGAAATGTTCTCCTGTTGAGCATGAAGCCTTTTCTTTGTAACCGTTCAGAAGGCTGTCTTCTGCATAATCTGCAGAAACGTATCTGGTCCTGAGAAACGTGTGACTGCAGAGAGCTGGAGACTGCCTTGGTCAGTCCATCAGTGTGGAGCAGGCTGTGTCCTGAGTAGAGGGGCTGGAGCACAGCCCAGATGAACATGAATGGTGTACCAAATAGCAACCTTGGGATTTTTTTTATAGATGATCTTTCAAAGGTGCCAAGGACAGGTCTGAGGAGGGACAGGAATACAGTTTGGCATTTGAAGGAAATAAAATCTTTCACAGGAATTTCCTCAGTATCTGAACACACAATTTGCAACTCAGATGGTCATCACTCCACTGTTGGACTGTATAAAATAACCTGCTGTGTTCTACCATCTCACTGGTGGTTCACCATCATTTTCACAGTTAACCATATGAGATTCAGCTCAAAGAAATCTGCCATAATGCAAAAGATTTTTTAATGCATTGCTTTCTCATATAGAAGCAGCAGCTGGAACTGTTAATTAGGTTGCATCCTAAAAAAGTTCAATGCACAGTGTAATTTATGGATTGGCTCACACCACTAAAATATTTAAACTGTTATTGATAACATTTTCTCCCCCTCCATATGCTGGCTCAACTTTATTTTACAGCTGTGAAATGTTGTTTATTTTTATGCAATGATTTAATGCCTGGCTTAAAAAGCATTTCTGTTGTTTAAATGTGCAAAGACCTATTTTTGATAAGACAAGAAAGTTTATATTTTGTAAATATTTAAATTATGCAAGTTATGTAAAAGGTTTTGAAAACTAATGTGATAAGATTACAGCCTTTGGAATTTGTTGGTTAGATATTTGTTAATATTATAGTAGTTTAATTGATTTTTATTTGCATGTGCAGGAGGAAATTAGTCAGACGAGTACATAAATGTTCTTTTAGTTACCATGAGGGTGATTATAATTATTGCAGTTAATACATACTGATGAGAAACACTTACTATGATTTTCTAAATGACCAGTTAAGTAATATTCTGTGTACTTTTTTTATTCTTTTAATTTTACAAACAGTGAAATCCTGGCTCCAGCTGTAAGTGTAGAACTCCCACTGACATTAAGGGGACTTGCAAGGGTTTACAATCCCTTAAATTGTCCCACAATAACAGACAGTTTTTAGAAAGAAATCATCTTAGACAGTTTGTTTTGAGGCTTTCAAAATTACTTTGAGGAATTAATTTCCTAGTTGTCAATTATTTCCCCATGAGAGATGGCAACCAGCTTCCCTGTCAGTCTTTATTGGATGTGTAGGTCAAGATGAAGCAAACAAAATCTTCTGTGTTGTGGTACTTCACTGCCTCATGTGGAGTATCCTTGGAACATCGGTTCAGCAACCAACAAAAATCTGTTGGTTTTGTACCTTCAATCCACATTTGGCCATGCTATCTTCATTGACCTTATGAGAGACTTAGACAAATTCATTCAACTCATTGACCAATGAGAGACTTAGATAGACTGGATCTCTGGGCCACTGCTAATGGTATGAGTTTCAACAAGGCCAAGTGCCAGGTCCTGCACTTGGGCCACAGCAACCCCATGCAAAGCTACAGGCTGGGGCAGTGTGGTTGGAGAGCTGTCTGGCGGAGAGGGATCTGGGGGTTATGATGGACAGGTGAATGAATATGAGCCAGCAGTGTGCCCAAGTGGCAAACAAGGCCAATGGCATCCTGGCCTGTATTAGAAATAGTGTGACCAGCAGAAGTAGGGAGGGGATTGTCCCCCTGTGCTCAGCACTGGTGAGGCCTCTCCTCGAGTGCTGTGTCCAGTTTTGGGCACCTCAGTACAAGAGAGATATCGAGGTGCTGGAGTGGGAGCAGAGGAGGGCAACAAAGCTGGTCAAGGGATTGGAGAATAGATCATATGAGGATCGTTTGAAGGAGCTGGGCCTGTTTAGTTTGAGGAAGAGGAGGCTGAGGGGAGACCTCATCACTCTCTACAACTACCTGAAAGGACATTGTAGAGAGGCTGGTGCTGGTCTCTTCTCTCAGGTAATTAGGGATAGAACCAGAGGGAATGGCCTCAAGCTGAAACAAGGTAGGTTTAGACTAGACACTAGGAAAAAATTCTTCACGGAAAGGGTAGTGAAATATTGGAATGGGCTGCCCAGGGAGGTGGTTGAGTCACCATCCCTGGATGTGTTTAAACATCACTTGGATGTGGTGTTGGGGGATATGGTCTAGGGGTGAACTTGCAGAGTAGGGCTAATGGTTGGATATGATGATCCCAAGGGTCTCTTCCAACCTGAGTGATTCTGTGACCTATCCAGACAATTATCCTGAAGCCACAGAATCTGCTGCCTATGAGAAGGGAGCTCAGAGTGCCATTCACTGTCACAGGAGGATTCAACACCCTACCTGTGAAAACTTGGATGGTGAGGACACGTTCTGATGGAAGACCCTGAAGAGAGAGTTGTAGGCCCTAGGTTGTTCCATTTTTCAGCAGTGAAAGTAAACCTGCAGGCTCCACAGGATGTGCCACAGCATCCATTGGAAGCGTGGATGGGACATGCTACTGGTCACTATTGATATGAAGGTGTTGTAGAGACCACTTGTCTCTCTTTCTGAATCTGCCTTACATCAAGATGCTGGCAGAGGTAGGTGGCTTGGTGCCCTGCATCAGGCTGTTCCTAGTGCTACCTCCACTGAGTTCCGTGTTGAGGTCACCACCATTTTGTTGTATGGGGCTCCAGCAGGAGCCAGCCACTGGGATTTCAGTGCAGTGACCAAGATCTCTTGAAGCAGCCCTGATCTGTGTCTCAAAACTACCTTAGCTTCTACCAGACCTAAAGGTTCTTCCATGCCTAATCTGTAAAGTAAGAAAAAAATGCCAATATATTTCTCTGTATGCCTTAACTCCTATCACAGTAGGAAACAGGGAGAAAATGGTCCTGGACTCTTGGGCCTAAAGTCAGCTTCAGGGATTTTCCCAGGAGAAAAATCCCCATAGGCTGTTCCTGTGGGTTTGAAACGGAATGCTTCTTGCATCAGCATTGCATAGAGACATGGGGCAGTCATGATGTAGCCAACGCAGTCTCTTCTTGCTTGTGTGCCTAGCCAGTATTTGACACTGTATTATTTTTGAAAGGTCTTCTAGTTCAAAAATATTACCTTTTTGTTCTTAAATGTTAATAAAAGATAATTTTTTTTCTGGTTTTTTTTTTTTTTTTTCTTGGAGGGAGGGAGAGTTTCTTCTTTCAAATAATGACAAAAGGCAATGAAGAGCAGTGGAAACACACATGGTTAATGAAAGCTGTAATGGCTGAGCAAACAAGGTAACAGGCTTTGAAGATTCACTGGCAGCAGAAGGACCCATCTTGCCTCTGAGAAGCTGAAGAGACCTATATCATGGGAGGTGGCATTACCCTTTCTTCACCTAGGGCAAAGAACTGATGAGAGCAAGCGCATGCAGTTTGAGGGGCTGCTGCTCATTCCCCTGCTACACTGACATTGGGAGCTTAGAGGGGGAAGCAGAAGCAAAGCTGAGTGCACTGGGGAGACTGGAGCATGAGTCCCTCTACTTATCACAGTTGAAACTGCTGTTTAATTTAAGCTCCATTGTAATTTTTCAAAGTTACATCCATAAAACTAGTTCTGGATGGGCAGCGTCTGTAAAAGCAGTTCTATATAGGATCAGGATATGAATATTGTTTTGTAGTAGCATCAGGGCTAAAGAAATTAGCTGGCAAATGGTCACAGTTTAGGGTTAGGCCATCTACTAGCCAAATGACAGGCACTCTGTTAACTCATCTCCTGAATACGATGTACATGGGATGGAATACTTCATTGGTCAGTTTAGGGTCACCTGTCCTGTCGACTTCTCCCTGCAGGTGCAGCCTTTCACTTTCTGCACCTTCCAGTGTGATACACCAGATTTACCAGTGACTTTGGTCTGCACACCAGTCCTTGGCAGTAACTCTAAAGCAGACGCTGTCTGTGAAAATACATCGTTAACTTCAGACAGTGAAGTTAGTTAGAAGAACTGAGCTAAAAAGTAAAACCACTGTAAGCATGCCTCCACTTTCAAAGAGAAGCTTACGTATGACATATATGGTTCAGCTACTTTGTGGGCATATGACTGTGGGATGAATTTCATTCACTCAATTTAATAGGGTAGGGATTTCTTCACAGTGCCAGAACTGGACGATCAAGGTTGTTGACTTTGAAAGAGAAAGGAGGTATTATTGCAAAGCTATACAGAAGCATTATAAGGCTATCTTTTCAAAGTAGCTGTATGTGTGTTTATCTGAGAAAATGAGATTAGGAAAAAAAAAAAAAAGGAAAGAAATTCACAGTTTGAATAGGGGAAAAGTCTTATCTCAGCCCTGTTCCCTCACACTGTCCTTGTATGCATGGAGCAGCAGTCTGTGAAAAGTACCAAACCTGTGAATAATGCCACAAGTTTACTTTTTGGAGAATTGTAACCTCTTGTGAAAGTGAAAATGAGATACGCTATTTTGAAAACAGAGACATATGTGCACTGGCTGCATATTTTAAGAGCGAAGTTGTGTTGTTGACTGAAGTAGACACACTCAGAGGAGTTACTGCAGGAATGCAGCTGGTCAGTCGACATGTCAGCCTGTGTGTGCACCAGCAGCTGAAGAACATTGTCTTTTGTCCTTGCCTGTTGGAGATCCTTTGTCAAAGGATGTGTAGTGAATGGAAATTGTCCCCCTTGCTATCAGAATGTATTTACTGAGCAGCACTTTTCAGTGAATGGCATGTATGTGAAACATACGTATAAAGTAAACAGCAAAAATTAGCATTGGTCATTCAGAGGAAACCATGTCAAAAGGACACCCACTTCAGCTGAGATTTCTGACAGAGCTGAGATGCTTGATTTCATCAAAGGATGAGATTCCACAAGAAAGAAAATATGACTTTAGAAGTGGTTCCTTCCTCATAGATCACTACTGTCATGGCTAGGGCATGTAAAGTGCTGAACCCACACCAACTCACTCCACTGACTAAAATTTACTAGAAAACATGTGGAAGGATCATCCACTGTGGCAAACTTCATGTCAAAAAAGGCACTATTTGTCTGAGCTCACTAACTTATGGTAGATATCACAAGGCAGAATATCAGGAAGTATTGGAGCTAAATAAATGTTATAATTTTTTTCTAGATAATCTGCTAAAAATGTTCATTGTGAATCTCCTGACTGTATCATTGCTTTCATTTCACTCAAGGATTTGCAATCACAAGTTTTAGGATTTTACACACTTTCACAACTTTTACTGTTAGTGAATCAGCACAAGCAGACAGTAGCTAACAATACCTAACAGAAACAGGGCTTCATGCCCATACGTCCAATGAGCATCACTAAGGAGTGTAGAAGTAGTAGTAGTAGTCATCTGACTATAAATGGGAAACTGGAGAGAAATGACTTGCTCAAAATCACTTACAAAAATCAGTGACAGACCTAGTTTTAAAAAAAGCCAAACCAACAAAAAAATCTCAAAAGGCCTGTCTCCTGATCATCAACCTACTACTTTGGCTACCTGGTCAGTGCATTTGTTTCTCCGCTCACATAGTTTGAAAACTGTGGTTTGGCAGTTAGGACTGTATGGTAACCATCCGAGTCACGACTGCTAGGCAAGTCCTGCTGCAGACCCCAGTACAGTTTTTCAAGGACAGGCAAAGACTAAAATAATCAGTTGGCTAAAATTGCATTTCCTAAACACAACCTACTGTGGTTTGTATTTCTGGAAGTCGAATATGCTTTTTTCCCCCACACAAATGACACATCCAGCCTGAAGGGAATAGTGCCTGTGAACCCCGTGTGAATGCTGCAGATGGTTAGTGCCAAAGTATCCGTGCCTGTATCCAAGTCTGCTGTTACACTGAATCCATAACTGTGTAATTCCATGGGTAGTTCTGTTAAATAGCTAATCATTTACTCAGTGGAGAATGAAATGGTTATTAATCCCCTCTGGCCACTGTATCAGCTCTGCCGGGCTGGAAGTATAGTGGCAGATAGCAATATGAGAGTGCAGTTCATTTCACAGCTAGCAGATAATACTGACTGTTGATCCCTCTGGAATTTGGATGCCGAGACTGACTGTAAATGGATGGCCATCAGTGGAGAGGAGCTATCGCTTCATTTGCGCAGCAAAGAGGTCTAACAAATAAAGCCTCTAGGAGAGTGAAGGCAGACACACGATGCAGTTTAGATGCACTAATTGAACTGGAGAAAGACTGACATTCATTACAGGGTAGTGCCACATACCTTGTGAAACCTTCTGCTGAACCCGAGTCTGCAAACACAAGAACAGTTTGTCACAGGGTAAAAGATCAGAACCTATCTCAGGGGTTGGCCATTTCATTTTCCTCTCAGCCTTGCTATGTATATGTCCATACAGTGTAATTTTAAATAAGCTGCACATTTTCACATTTTCCTTGTTAATGCTTCAAGAATCACCTTTTTTTTTTTTTTTTTAAAACATCAAGTTATGTGTGTATCAGGATGCCTTAATTAAAATGATGAAACTTCTGATTGGGTAAGAGGGTAAGAGTTCTACAATCATTTTGCCCAAAGCCCTGAAAATTTGCATTTGATTGTAGAGCAGAGTGAAACACATTTCATGAGCATTTCTATTTTTCAGAGAAAATGCTTGCCACTATACTAGGGGTTAAAACCAGACTGCAGTATTATTTACTGCAGTAAATAATGATGATTTACCCTCTGTGCTGAAAGGTACATTGTGCCTCAAGTCAGCAGCACAAAACCAGCTGACAACTTAAACAATGTCCCATTCTTTTGTGTGGACCAATCTGCCCCATAATCTAAGAAATTAATTTGACACTCTATTGTCTCAGTGGGTGCTAAATAATATTTTGACATTAAACACAGTGAGTTTTTAGAGGATCTAGGCATCATTAAGAGAATCAACATGCAGAGAAACACAACAAGATACCATTCAATTCCAGTTTAAGAAGTGCTATTTGGGTTTTTAAAACACATTTCCCACTAGTCATTGCTGATTAAGCTAATAGGAGCAAACCCAGAAGTTACCTGAAAACTTAAAAGAACTAATTTGTTAAGTTTTATACATGCTGATTTTGGAGCTTTAGGCCGTAGTCTCATATCAGGCTGGGTTTGCCCACCAGGTTGACTGAGCATGTGCTCAGGCTCCCTACCCCCTGCCCTGACCCCAGCCCATCAATCGGTTTAACAATATGGTTTAAAGAAATGCTCCACAAACAATAGACTTGGCTCTGTTTGGAGCAGGAAACCGCAGCAAGGACATGGCAGTAAAAACTCAGGGAGGTGACCAGGAGTTGTAACTCCTTGAGCTAACTGTGCTGCCAACATCAGAATATTGTCCAACTATGGTTTCATACTTTCTGTGCATTGAGAACTCCAGGTTTGTAACATAAACCAAGCCAATAAATGGGTTGTATTTGACAGAAGTTCTCAAACAAAGCAGCTATTGAAATAAAGTCCTTTTAGGTATTTCTCTGCAAAAGATTTAGGTAGAACCAAACTTTTGAGATTACCCAATGCTACAATTGCCTCCTGTGGAAGTTTTATGGTCCCTCACAACGTGCTTACACAGGGGTCATCTCAGGAAAAAAAGTAAGCCATGTACAGTAAAAAGGGTCGATGCTTCAGGAGAGGCACATTTTCCATTGATTAATGATTTTATATCAGTACAACTGCAAGTAACCTCCTTAAAAAACCCTCCTTGCTTTTGGTCACTCAGGACTTAACAGCACTAAGGCAAAACAGAACAGTTATGATACCCTCTACTGGGACTTTATTTGGGATAATATAATTTTAAACACTGAAATAACCTTGAAATATTAGTTGGACTCAGTGTTGGTTTGGGGTTTTTTTCTAACTGCTGATGTCCCATAATTGCAATGCTAAGAAATCACTCTAAACTTCTTGCATTGTAAGACAAGATCACCAAGAGGAATGGAAATAAACAGCTGCTCTGGGCTGCCTCCAGGGATTAGAAGTTTTCCATAGGGGATGGAGTGTTTTCTGTGCATTTTACACAGTAGACAACATAGCTGAACTATTACAATTAGATACTTGAAACTCCCAACCTCTCTTCATATACATTCTAAAGCCCTGAAAGAAAGGTTTCATTTCTACATACTTCAAAGGATAACAAACAGATGATGTTCATCTCATTTACTAATACCCTACAAAACTTAACACAAGGTGTAGTTATCTACATTCTGTGACAGATGCTTTTGAGGTATTTATAAGCACTAAGATATAAAAGCCATAAATCAAGACATTATCCACCAAGTTTTCCAATGGGAGGGATGACTACACTGCCAAGATCTGGGAACATGAGGCTGCACTGATAAAGACAATGCTGAAATATTCAAGGCTGAGGAATATAATTAGTCAGAGAGATTACTGCAGGATTTGGTAGGAAAAAACATTTGCAGACTATGTTCCACAGAAGACAGCACTGCTTTCCACCACCAGAGAAGATATGATTCCTCCTCAGCTGGGAGTGCCTTTTTCCATGTCAATGAGGTTGTAGCTATATCCTGCTATGGGCAACACCCTAAGAAAGCAACAGACCTTTTTGATGGAACGAGCAATTACAGGCTTACAGATTATATCAATTTGAAAAGGATAAATAAAAGATTAAAGGAACTGCCTTGCATGTTCTTAAAAGTTAGGGCCAAGAAGAACATAAAAGACATCTGAGAGGAGAGTCATCAATTTTTTACCTGCAAAGAAGTAATCATTCATTTTCAGCAAAGATTTGGCTGGTACATGAGACAACCTATAGAGCTGGATCATTTAATATAGGAAGAAACATCTGAGGAACCTGTTTTAACCCGAGTCCATAAAGGATGCATTAGTTCTTGTTTGTGAGTCTGAAAAGGCTGATGACTACAGGAGCAGAAAGTAGTAGTAGCTTAAATCCACTTTTAGTTAATCAGAAATGTAATGAGACATCTCAAGTAGAGAACATTCTCTCATGTCTTTCTTAGCTAGGCCCCTTGTATTAAGGATAGGGTATGGCCTTGGCGTGGTCTTACTGAAGAGGATTTCATCATTAAAAAGTGCCTTGCTCAAAATTCACCTTAGCCATGATCCCAGTCAGTTTAGGGACTAGAGCCCTTCCCACCCTTATACAGGCAAGTCAGTCAACACTTAGCAGTAGCAGGATTACTACTTTATTTGTCTTCATGAAGTTATCCACCTGGTCTCTATTTTATCAATACACTCACTCTAGAAAAACACTCAGCCTGCAGAAAAAACCAAACCATTTAGGAGACATTACATACTGTTTAGTAGTCATGTCAATGTTTGAGGGAACTAGGTGCCAGTTTGGCATTGGGAAAGCAACACACGCTGAGCAAAAGGAAGCTTTTTCCAAACTACCACTAGGGAACTAAAGCTATAAGAGGCTCTGCTGTTTCCAGAGAAAAAGAAAAAAACCAAACTTTTGATCATGAAAGACACTAGGAAAGATAGAGAGGGCATGTCAAGATAGAGACCCTTTTTAAGCTTCTTAAGACTTCTGTTATGCATATAAAGCAACACGAGTAAAGCAATTGAGAGCTGTAGTTTACATTGAAGTTGTCTTCAAGTGGCTTGAATCCCGGCTTCCTTAGTGAAGTTACAACCTTCTTCTGTCCTCCTTCACAGCTTGTGTCCTCCTCTTCACAGCTGCTGAAATTCCCTACAACCTTTCTCTTTCCTCACTAATCTGTTCTCAAGTCTTAAAGATCCTGCAAACATTCCCATCTTCTTGTGTAAGAAAATCTGCATCCTATAACTCTGTCACACAGAGGTACTTCCACAGGAAGCTATCTCTACAAAATGACTTCATCTTTGCAACTGACTGCTTCACACCACCAGCCATGGGAGAGAAATGGGAGGCCAAAAAAAATTTTTTTTTGAGCTTGGTAACTCAAATGAAATGCATAGAGACTTTATCAGAGTGTCTTGTTTCTTAAGAATCAGAAAGTTTACCTCAAAAGGGGAATACTAGAACTAGCCCACTCAGGGCAGAAAAGATGGCACAACTAGAACTTGCAGCAAGTCAACAGACCACAATGACAGAAAAGAGCAAGGAAACCCCATTTGCAAGACCACTACAGTACAAGTTCTATATACTTGAAGGGAGTCTTACTAAATGTGACACAATACAGCTGTGATTCCATGGGTTAGAGAACAAGAGAAAAATTTCCATCAAAATCACAAGAATTTTTTTTTTTTTTAAGATGTTATAAAAACAATCCATTTTCTTGCCTCAAAAATCTGTTGTTTAAAACATTTGTGGCAGGTGCAACTTCAAGGGGTTGAGTCATAATTATTAAGTCAAATTATTTACATAATTTAGCTTGCTGGAAAAAAAAGGCACAAATGACAAGGGCTAAAAGAAGTTTGCCTTTAGTCTTATTTCCTCTCCATTTAATTTTTTAGAGGAAATTTGAACTTTTCAGTTTAATGAAAGATGAAATATTCATTGGTATTCAAAATTAAAAGAATGGTAAGAGTAGTCCAGGGAAACTATTAATGCAGACTGACTTCTGTCCCGCCCCCCCTCCTTGAGCCCTTGCCAAGTAACTTCACAATTACTTTGACAGTATTTGGATAGCAGCATTACCAATCTTGGTGCATATACCAACAAAGTTCTGTGAAAATCCCAGGACTTCTACAACTAGTTTTCCACGGTAGACTAATGTGATGAAATCGAAGTTATTTTCTAATTGATAAAAACAGGGGACTCCCTTTGATGATCAAATATAGTTTGATCCTTCCACACAAGAAAATTTGAAAGATTTAACAAAAGCAGTTTCACTGTATAAGGTGCATTTATTGCTGTTCTACATTAAACTTGAGGGAAAACCACATTATTTAACAAGGTAGTTAAACATACAGAACAACTCAGAAACCAGTCTAATTCTGGTATCACAAGTTACTTAGTTGACTTACAAGGTAATTCCTAATATTGCTTGAAATTTTTAGTGCACAGTATTAATTTTGTCTCCAAAAATATCAACAATAATAGCATTTTTAGTGCCACTGCATTCAACTCGCACTGTGGGTTCCTGAAAAAATCCTTTGTGGCTTTTACCCCCATAGTACTAGTTTTTGAAGATTATACCAGAACATAAAGCTCCGAAAGATTACACCCAATTCTGTGTCAGCCCCTATTTTGTGAATACCAACACCATCAGTTATACCATACTAACTTAAGTTTCAGCAAAAGTTAGGCTTACCCTACTTAAAAGACACAGAAGTTTCCCAAAACAGCAGTGCTTTCTCAGAGCTCCCACAAGCTAAAAAATAAGGCCACTTCAACTTGGTCCATTTTTAGCATTACCAAAAAAAAAAAAAAAAAAAAGAAAAAAAAGAAGGAAACAGTTAAGTTTAAATGTCACACTCTGAAAAACCCAACATAAAATGCTTTCTCTAACATCTCACTGCAAGAACAAATTGCCTCAGCTGACATTAGATGGAACTATATTAGGGTGGTAAAGGTGCACACTTGCGCATCCTGAAACAACTCTCACTAGAAGGTAGACTGCCTCCTAACAGGCTCCTTGTGATGGAAAAACCTATTCCTTATGTTAGAACTAAAAGAAGCAGCTATTCCATTATGCACATTTCCTACGTGACTAGTCACTACAACCTAACAACCACAAGCAGAATGGATGGTTAAGCAGCAGTACAAGAACTGCAATTAAAACCAAACAGGCTATCCACAGTACTGCTGCTTAACGTGCCAAGTCTCTTCTACGAAGTAAACAGTATTTTCAGTTTAAGTACAAATCCTTCCAAGCTGCTGTTAAATATCACACATGTTATTTATATATACTTACTTTCATTTTTCCTCTAATAAAAAAAAATTCTCTTGTGCTTCTCATGGTGTACCTGTGTTACAATATCATGTTTTCTCCTCTGCTGGTTACTCAGTTTTGATGGGGGACTACAAAATAAATTTCTGGAGCACATGGTATTAGAATAACCAAATAGCTTTAATAAAAAGTGATGCTGCCATTAAAAAGGCAGAGGATTAAAAAAAAAAAAATTAAAGCTTTTTATTAACTTACCACTAAAATCTACAATATTCCACAAAGGTTACATACTCACAGCAACATTACACTGTTAAGAGGACAGTACAACATTTGTCAGGATCTGTTTATTATCCACATATGCAATTTATTAGCCAGTTTCTTTACAAGATAGTCTTTACCACAGGCAAACTAAATACTGTGCTTTTAAGAAACCTGCATAGAAATAATTTGATGTTTCTTTTATTTTGGACATATTTACAAAAAGGATTTCTATGTCTGTTAGCAATAAATAATCCCAATATTCAAAATGTCAGTGCTCATGCACACACCGACAAGATGGTTGCATGCTTTAAAAATATTATATACAGTACAGTCTCCTTCATAGCCCTCTCCCTAATGATAGCAGAAAGTGCATTTTCTTCCATATTCTCTTTCTCCTTTCCTCTTGTTTTCATTTAGTCTTGCTTCTGAGGGATACAGCCTTCCATCTCAACAACTTCTGGCCAACCTTCATACTTGTTTGTGTCCTTGTTGTTCTTTATATGCTGTAAATAGAAAATACCAATCTATTGTTACTGTAAGCTCACTTATCCTTTTGCTTTAACTCACAGCTTTAAAAGACATTTACTTATTTTCAGGCCATGGACAAAGAGAAGACATTATTAGTCTCTGCTTTGCATCAAATATATAACAGTCTCTTAGTATTCACTATTTAATGTAATTTGTTCAGACAAGTGTATGCTAAAAACAGTTAAGCCATACTGGGACAATATATTTTAAATTTATTATGGATTTTTAAGAATACAAACAAGCAAGAAGAAGACCGACTTAATTAAAACATTAACTAATAGGAAAAAAATAACTAAGGATACTACAGTTACAAGGCACCAAAAATGAATAGTCAAGATTTTAAAGAACAATGAATAATGTTGAATGTTCACCCCCCCCTTTTTTTTTTTAATTAGAGGTTTCTTTCTCCACCAAGCAACCATCTGCAGTAAGGTAAGACACTACTGCCTCCAGGAGTTCACCACAGCTCATGGCAGTAGTTCCCACTCCCTTGCAAAGCTGACAAAAGAGAAAGCGCCTTCCTCGCTCTCCTAGCACAAAGCTACCTTTGCCAGTAATTACATGCAAAAAATGACACACGTTGAATTGCAGCAGTTGAAATATGGGAACACATTCTATTTCACAAATTTTGCTACGGCAGACGTAAGTTTCGACAGAAGAGCAAAGTGAACAGCTGGGAACACCAAACCTTAATCACCACTTACCCGCTGGACGCTTACCATTGTTAGTGCATCTCAAATACAAGTGTTAAGGCAGTAGATTTTGAATTCTTTGGTTTAATTGGATTCATTAAAAGTGAAATGATCTAGTTGTTGGGATAAGATCTGCCCCATATAAGATTATTTTCTTATTTGTGAATCCGAAATAATCCTTTTTGCACACTTAAAAGGAAGAGGCTACTCAAAGAATATAGCTGGTAATAACACTGTGTGCCACTACTGCAATAGTACAATCATTTCAGTTGCAAGAGACCAACTGTTACCCCAGAACTGCCAGGTCACCACTAAACCATGTCCCTATGCACCACATCTACATGTCCTTCAAATATCTCCAGGGATGGTGACTCCACTTCCCTGGGCCTGTTCCAGTGATTGACAACTCTGTATATGAAGAAGTTTTTCCTAATATTCAATTTATGCCTGCCCTGGCACAACTTGAGGCCATCTTCTTTGGCCTATCAGCTGTGACTTGTGAGAAAAGACCGAGATCCAACTCTCTATAACATACTTTCAGGGAGTTATAGAGATACGGTCTCCCGTGAGCCCCCTTTTCTCCAGGCTAATCAACCTCAGTTTCCTCAGCCACTCCTCATAAGATCTGCTCTTCAAACCCTTCACCAGCTTCATTGCCCTTCTCTGGACACACTCCAGCACCTTGTCCTTGTAGTGAAGGGCCCTAAACTGAACACAGGTCAGGTCTATAGTCCTGCTGGCCATACTATTAGATATTCATCTTGAACAAATGCATGGTATTTACAAAGCATGCTACACCTTCATTAATGTAAGCTATTAAATTCCACTAAGTTATGGAATCACAGACCTGTTCGAATGGACTTTTAGTCTTAATTCCTTTTCCACCACAGAAGACCCAGTTATCTCTGAAGCCAAGGTTAGTGATAGATGTGCTTCCTAATTCAGAGATCAGTTTCCGTGCTTCCTCATTAAGCCTTGAAAAAAACAAAGTTCAGTATGTGAATAAAATACACACCCTTAGAGCTTCTATTGTTCAATGGAACATTCAGATTTCATCTGATTAAATATAGTTTAAGTCAGTCAATATTGGCCAAGAGCTGTCTTTCAAAATCAGATAAGGTTAGTTCTGAAATCACCTGATCTAATGAGCACTGCTCTTTAATATAGTCTCAAGGAATCAGCATACACATGTATCAGTACACCAACAAAAGCCAAGAACCCCCTCCTGGTGGGAATTTACACATACATCTCAAGTCATGTTAGCAATTCTCCAAGCAACTAAAAAAAGTCAGCCTTTAAAGTAAACATTATCTAGACTTCAGGTTAAGGCTGCAAAGTAAAAGCTATTTCAGATTAGAAGAATGACCTAAATTTATGAAATGAGGTTCTTGTCTGCTTCAGTCAACTAATTCAAAATGCTGCCCCACAGCACAGTTCAGTGCCTGTAGGGCCAAACAGGATAATATTAGTATGGAAGAGAAAATGATTCTGTAGGATGATGTTATCATTTCAAAACCTCCAAGTAACAGCTTTTTATTTCTTTGTTTTGTTTACTATATTTTCCTGCTTACTAAACAACACACAGAACTTCTTATTATTACTACTTACTGAAATATAGTTGTATGACTCACATTAGCCAAAACCATGCAAATGATTAAGTACTTTGAAGGTTATTTGCACAACCCACACTCCAAATTCTAGAGCATTAGGGAAGCGCATATTAAAAATAAATAATATTTTAAACATGCTGGTTCAGAACACATTACCAAAAACTTAACTATTATTAAAACATAGGAAAAGAGGAAAAAAAAACCCTCCTAATTTTTACTATGAAAAGCAGTCCTTTGGACCAGATGACTTCAGCAAGGAGTACAATATGTATTGTACAGTAATGTTTAGTGTCTATTAAACCTGAACAAAGTTAGAAAGTTGGAAGATAAAGCTTAAAGAGAAATAAAACCTCTTAGGCTATATCTACATTAACAAATTGAAAAGCTTTAGTGTGGAAGAGTCCAAACACAGAAGACAAAAAAATTTAAGGCACACACTAGTAACCTCTCAGACTTCAAAAGGAAGGATACTAGGAACTAGGGAGGATAAGAGTATGGTTTATGAAAAGTACAATGCCTGACATGGAAACATATTCTGCATAGCTAGGAGTAAGCGGTTTGTTGGACTGGCCATATGCCCTGCATTGTCCTCTTGTTGCATTGGTATTTTTTTCTCAAAGGAGAAAAAAACCCAACTATGTGTAGATACAGCAACTGCTAATTAGTCATCTACTAATCACTAGCTTTTTCAGATTTTCAAACACTTGTGATATTTCTGCTAGGGTCTCATTTAATATCTAATTTGTTGGTTCTCTGTTGTTGGGATCACAGAGGACAGTTAGGTGTATACTTTTAAGTAAATACATACGTAACCCATTACACCCAGTTAGTTTTCATTTGATCCATATAGTCCCCAAATCACATGAGCATTATAAAATTAATACATGGAAAACAGTTTCAAATCCATCACCTTGGAAGAACAAAACTAGTGATTATGTGATAAAGAATTAATTTTTCAGTATAAAACAGCATTTAAAAGTTTAAACAGTATTTCCTATATAAATCAATGACATACTTAGTTGCACCATCATCATATGTTCCCATTAACACTATTGTTCCATCCTGGATGGACTTCAGAAATTCAATGAACGGTGCCACATCTGCAAAGAGAGAGAACACTAAACTAATAACAAGCAGACATTCCATATTTAAACACCTGCAATGCCTTCCTGCAAAGACATTCTTTTAAGAATAAATATACTTCTTATACTACTTATAAATGTCTTCTCTGGAGACATTCAAAACCCTCCTGGACACATTCCTGTGTGACCTGCTCTAGGTGATCCTGCTGTAGCAGGGGCTGGACTAGATGATCTTTGGAGGTCCCTTCCAACCCCTAACATTCTGTGATACTTATAAATTTATAAAAAGATGCTAAGTGGGAGAGAGATAAAATTCATCAGAGAGAACTCTACTTTTATAGGAAGAGTTTCATCCATATTGTGTAATAACAACCACTCATGAAAACTACTCAGGAGAAGTCTGTTTGATTAATCATACCATTCCCTCCCACCCCAACTATTTGTGTTCCTTCAAAGCTTCTCTTCACAATTACAAAGGTAAAGGTGAAGCATTGCCTTAACTAGCAACTTAAAAGACCATAGGAAATGGAGCTGGAAAAGACAGGGGAAAAATAAAACAAACCAACAAAAGAACCCTATGGTATTTAACTTGTTTCTCTCTAGCTAATGCAACTCCACCTACCTCCTCCCCACATGTCAAAGAACTTTGTGTCTAATGGTTCTCCTGTTTTACCTGTAGAAAAAGAAGTATTTTGTGTCAAATATAGACAAAATTATTTCATAGACAACATGCCCAACTCCTCTTAATGACTCTTTCAGTGAAAGTGCTGCAGAATAGAGTGTATAAATCAATTACTATGATAAGTCTTCTCTTTTACAGCTCCTTCAACACCATCATACTTTGTGAAAAGGTGCAGGAAAAAGGTTAAGAGGAAAAAAGAAAGAGAAATTATGCAAACTTCTGACTTTGCTTCATGCAGAATATAAAATAAATCAAAAAGCCTACAGCCTCTAAAACCAAAAAAGAGAATTCCCTTCATATATTTGCCTTTTTTTAAAGTGGGGTTTGTTTGTTTGTTTTTTTTAACCTATGCCATCTACAAACACAGTATTAGATGGAAGGTAGAGTTTTCTTTTTAATACATTTAAAGTTTGGAAAGACTGGCAGCTATATACTAAAAAGGTAGGTATTTTGGTTTTGAACATACTGAGACAATTTAGGAGGGCAAAACAGCATTAGGCGAGTATTGTTCAAGTCATGCTTTAGATGATGTAAGCCTGAGTACAATCCAAAAATAACATGACTTTATACTGCAGTGAAACAACCAAGTGCTATCTCAGTGCTACAAGGAATTGCTTCCTACACATTGAGGACAAATCTGTCAGTACTAATATTCAGCTCAGCTTTCAAGGTGACACACAGGTACATTTGTCTGTTTTTTGTAACAGTTAAGAATCCTGAATATCACATAACATGATGTATTTAGAAATAAGATTAGATATGGACTATATTCTGATTTCAAACTAGGAAATAAGGAGTTGGTCTTTCCATGCAGTAACAGAATTGTTAAGTAAGTTTCACTGAACAGAGAGCAACAGAAGAATTTAGTCTACAAAGTTTTATTAGTGGTGGCAACAGACAAAGTCAAAAGAAGCAACATGCACCTCATGCCTTTTACCCTTCTTACACATGCATTAGGAATTCATCTGATGTAACACTGAGATACAGTAATGTGGAGTGCCGTGGTGCCTATTTTCAACACATAGTTTTAGAAACAAAAACGCACCGAGTTTTTCTGCTTTCTGACAAAAAGGTGGAAATGCAAAGATCTGACATTATCTCAGTATAAATATGCTGACTACTTCATTTTCTCCTCCTGCTGGCCTTTCACCATCCCTTAGTATTTCACCTTGAATTTCAGAAACAATTTGAAAATAGACAAGCTGCTCATTTAAGATGTCACTTACCATTAACCAAGGCCACATTTATTCCTCTGCCAACATTATTTTTAACTCCACTCATTAAACTGAAAGAAAATAAACAATTTTATTTTTAATAGGACAATTTTCTGATATGAAATATTTTTAAATAGGATCAAACTGTAATAGATACATAGTTGAAAGACCACATGTTCACAGGTACTTAAATGAAGGAAAACCTCCTTGCACTAATAATCTGTGTGCTCTTATGTCACCACTGAATTGAGAAGAATAGATCAAATACCCCAGTTGTATCCATTTCATTTGAATGCTTAATTGTCTTGGTTTCAAAGTATGTCTATATTAAAAGTGTCACCAAAAAAATAAAGTGCTATTAATGTGTTTAAGAAAATTACTTGCAGTTAAAAAGCCTGAAGCAGGTAATAATTTGAGGAACTTAGCACAGTCACATAACCAACAATTTAAGGGTTTTTAAGCACATGATGAGCAAAGAAATGTGTTAGTGAGTTTAAAAGTGAACTGGACAGAGGCATTTAAAATAATATTGCAGCATCACACTAAGAAACAAGACCATCAAAGCAGTCAGCTACTTGTACCTACAATAGGAAACCTAAATCCAAGAAAAATTCCATCCTGATCAGGATTTCTTTAGCCTCCCTAGCTCTTTTCAAGAAGGGGCTACAGATGTGCACAATCCTGTTATGTTCAAAACCTTTTTCACTTTTCTTCTACAACTGCATGATCTTCAGGTTATGTGTCCTGGTTTCAGTTAGAACAGAACTAATTCTGTTCAGTGATTTTACTTTTCAGCTCAGTTCTTCTAACTAACTGCACTTTCTGAAGTTAGCAGCCTGTTCCCAGAGACAGTGTCTACTCTAGCAGTGATAACACCCCATGTTTAGAGTTAGTACCAAGGACTGGTATGCAGACCAAGGCCACTGCTGGGTCTTGTGTGCCACATTGGGGGGTGCAGAAAGTGAAAGGCTGCACCTGCAGGGAGGAGCGGACAGGACAGGTGACCCCACACTGACCAGTAAGGGATTCCACTCCATATACATCATATTTGGCATAAGGCTGAGGGATCCAAAGGGTCTTTGGTTCTTCTCCCTTCTTGAACCACTTTGCCAGCTATGCTTGGCTTGGCTCAGGTCCTCTTTCAGTTCCTTCCTCGGAGTATCTGAGGAGGACTCTGTCCATTCTGTCTTCAATCCTAGTTGGTGTGTTCCCAAATGCAGTACCAGAATCCATCTCCTGAACACAGCTCCTGTCTGCTGCAAGGCCCAGTCCAGGACTCCCCTGGTGCCCACTCCACACCACCAGTGGTGATAGTGATGTAATTACCATCAGGTGTTTCGGGTTCAATACTGGTTTTCTATATATTCCATTTTTATAATAATTATTTTCATTTTCATTAAAGCTGTTCTAGTTTCCTTTTATAATTGCTAAGTCTCTCTCCCTTATTCCCTTCCTCTTCCCCTTTGGGGAGGGAGGGGGGTTAACAGAGAGCATCTGTTATAGGTCTAAGGGGCTGCCCTGACCTTAAACCATGACATTATGTCTGAACATCCATTCTAAGAAAAGCTTCAGAAGGGCTGAAACATAACACAGGTGCAACATTAGCTTGCTCATGCTGACTTAGTTGTGGCAGGCTAGAAACAATACATGATCTACCACAAAAGTATGACAAAAATCTTCCTCTCACCCAGGAAGAGGACAGAAGCCAAAATATATAGGAATGTCAAATTTAGTGGCCAACTATCAGGAACAGACTCAGAATTAGCTAGATCAGGGAGGCCATGACAGACCACTGGTTAATGGTAACTCTTGGCACAGCAGCTTAGGTTTTAAATAACTAGCAATCAGAGATGAAAAAGTCCACATTCTTCGGTTAGTCCTCTAAGTATACCATCTGCCAAAAAATCTAATTAAAACGAAAACTCTAATTCAATAACTTGTCAAGCAGAAAAGCTGAAATTTTCTGCTGAAATGTGGAATTCGGTTCTGGTTAGTCAGGAACTCCAGAAGTCTTTTAGCCACTGGATGATCATTTCTTCTCTGATCATATGTTTTTCATGTCAGGTCTGAGCATCTAAACAATAAAACCATACGGCAAATAAAGACTGCAAACATAAATTTTAAAAAAAGGCAGTGAAGTTCTGAACACATTTCTTTGATCATATAAGCTTTAGTGGACATTTAATTTACCAAAAAGAATATGAACTTCTTTTAACTACAAAATTCTCTGTAAGTACCAGTCAAAAAAAATATCCAGTACTGGGGGTGACTAGATGCTGAAAATCCACACATATGTAACAAAAGTTGTATTGGATTTCTGATAACAAGAGAATCCTGCAAATATGAATACAAAAATTAGTAGTTAAAGGAACGTAGAATGATATCTGGCCATAAGGTCACTGCAGCACAATCATGCAACTGTTTTCCTAATAGGAGAAGTAAAACGGCATGGAGAAGTTGCTTGTATAAGAAGTACAGCAATAGCAATACTGCCCCTTCTTCTAAAAAGCCCATGAAGTAGTAACTAAAATAAATTTAATATTTTGATGGTGACTACAGTACATTTTTTCTAATTTGGACTACGTCCTTCCAATATGGAAGAACAAGGCTAGAACTGAACTTCTACATAGCAGAATTCCTATTTGCCATCAAAGTACCTTCATAATTAAAAAGTAAAATTGAGAAATTAAATGTATTCTGAATTATAACAACACCTTTAGTGCTCTCACATAAATCAAGTAACATCCTTAACTTTAAAGCACAGCAAAAAAACCTATGCTGCGAATACCATTGCCAAATTATGGAAATTTGTCCCTGCTTACTTGTCTTCGAAGTATGAAGAATACAAAGTCATCAGAAAAAAAAAATTTATAGGAGTGAGTTCCCAAAGTATCACTAAAAAAAGAGCTATTGAAGAGGTAACGAGTTCTTTCAGAGCTCAGAGATACTAATTCACACACTTGAGATAGCTTCTGCACTAGGTCAGATGCTACAGGCTGCAATGTGACAGGTTTCTCACAGGAGGGCAGCCGTTCATTAGTTTTAGAATCCTTACAGCAATTTACTATCCATAAGGTATGGGAGCTTTTGAAAGAGAAATTAAACATCTTATTAGCAAAGCAGGAGGTAACATAAAATTAATCAAAATTTTCTGGTGGACGTTTAAATGACATTATAAGTCCTTCTCAGAAGGAATTCAGAAAGATTTTTGACAAGAGAAACTGGACTTAGGACTCCAATAGCTGTACACTAAGGTGCATACTAGTATTAAAAGAATAAAGTATTTCTTGACAGCAACTACTTTCTCTTCATCACTTTCCTCAGGGAAATACCCAAGTAAAGGGTTTTTTCTTTTGTGTGTGTGTGTGTGGATGGGACAGGAACAACAACCTGTTCTGAGTTAATCAGTGAGATATTTATAATCTGGAGTTAAAAATATTACTTGCACTTTCACAACTTGTGATCAGTGAATCACTCTGCCTTCACAGATACTAATCTTCCTAGCAATCAGAATGAGACAGTAGCAAGTTTTCCGACACAAAAATACTATGCTGAGATTTTAGGTAAGACCGTCCAAAGCCTCAAAGTGAACCAATGATAAAAATGGAAAGCAGAACCTAGCAGCTTTTACTTAGTACATGCCAATGGTGAACTTACGCTCACTTTGCACGTGTTCCACAACTACACCGTGATGCTTTGACGCAACCTCACTCCTATACAAGTGAACAAGCTTGAGCAAAGTTAGCCTCACAAAAGAATAGCTTGAAATTTGAGTGGTGCTCATATTTCTACTAATGCAAAGCAAAGAAGCTGCACAAGTTTGTCAGGGGAGAAAGCTCCCGTTCCTACTTCACTGTATCTTAATTCCTAGTTAGTGCTAAAAATCCATTCTTCTCTAGGGTCGTAGAAGACTAGTCTTACAGAGTTATTTCAAAGAGTAACGTGATGGAAAACATAAACCAATACTTCTTAAGTCTCTTACAGATTAATTATCCTATTTACTATATTACATCGAGTTATGTTGTTCACAGTCAAGTTGCCATTTGGTCCAGAACTCATTAGCACTAACAACTGTAACGTGCTATCTCAACCACTCTGTACTAACATTGCATGAGCTGAGAAATAGATAAACTGGAGTAGTGTAAATGCAAATGGAAGGCAAATGCTTGTAAGCCTGAAAAAATCTCCTTCCAGCAACACTAACATCATGTCTTTTCTGATATGCTGAAAAATGCAGCGGATAGTCTCACACAAAGCTGCACACTCTGGGTGATAACAAACAGAAACAACAAACCTAGGAACAAAGAAACAAAAAGCCTAAAATAACTATTAATATTCCCATTATGGGGATTACTGAAAGGTATTCAGTTAAGTACTCTATGCACAGTCTTATTGATAATACTGTGTTAAAAATACAGTTATTAGAAATACAAGACAAACTCAGAACTGAACTGTGTTTCAAGCAGTTCCTTTCCTCATTTCACAATTGTTCTAGGTTTTATTAACTTCAGTTATCATCAGCACAATTAAATAACTGCTGATCACTAAAATACTGTTTTTCCCTTCTGCAGTCAGTCTTTAAGGAAAACTGGAAAATATGTTTCCACATTGGTACTACAGAAATATATAGTTTAAAATATGACTTGCAAAAGACAATTCTGCAGCAGTTTTAGCTGATGACATTCAATTAAAAGCATCGAGAGTAACTACTTAAAAATACAATCCTTCCCTGAATTACTGTTACTTGGAGGCAAGTTTGCATCTGACTTTACAAAGCCTAAATAATCCTTAAGTCTATAAACCAGAAATAAAGTGTAAGCTATCTTGCATGTATTAAAATAGCATACACATCTGCATTTACTGCAGAGTATCGTGTGCTTCATCAGAGACTGTCACAACACAATGTAATTTTTTCATGTGGCCAAACTGTCGGCAAAACAAATCCTATGGAGAATCATTTAAAGTACAGATTCTGTGTGAAAAGTGACCCATGACAGCATTTGAAAGAGATACTCAGAGACAACGGGTAAAAATACTTACACATTATCTTCTACGCAAATTTTAGGTCCAACTACATTTGCTGCTCCGCTTGCCATTTTGAATGCAAAATGCTTTTCAGGACAAGCTTTAGAGATCCCACATTTGTATCTTGGAGGTTTTGTAGCTTTCAAAAGGAAATAAAACAGGATTTTAGAGACAATACCACAGGTAGGCTGACAAGTATGTTAAGTTTTCTGAAGGAATTCAACAAAAAGAGCAAAGACAAACGGTATCTCATCTGCACTTTCATAGCATCTTAAAACAATCTAGATTTCTGCAGTACTTCATTATTTTATTTCTTGTTCTCACCCTGCTGCTTGCTCTGGCACTGTCATCAAAAGCCGCAAGACAAACTACAAATGAAATGCTGTCAAAAAATAGACTTTACCAGAAATTTAGGAAAATCAGGAAAAGAGGAAAATTAGTTTCTGATTGCATTTAAAGTGTAATTATGACTTTAACTACAAAAATTCAACAGTCTTTCTGTTATTAGCAAAAGCAAGTCACAGCAGTAACACATGCATATGAATACTCACAGCGTGCAGCTGCATCCAGTGCTGATCTGGCTAAAATACAAAAAGAAAGTTTTAGAAGATGTTACTATTAAAGTGTCATCTGCCATAAAATATGCTATAAAATTAAAACCTTTCTGTGACCCTATAAAAACAGGTATGTTGAAACAAAGCATCAAACACATCTGAACATTATGTTCCAATAAAAACATTAACCTTTATACGGTAGAACAAAGAACGTGATCAGGAACGATGTTTTGAAGCACTGTCTTAATTTATGACTCCCCAGTTAACACGAAGATCCATGGAGATACAAAACCACCAGGGATTTGTGGAGTGTCAGCACTGAAGTGAAACAGATTCCCTTCTTACAGCTTCACCAGGATGGGGTTCCTTTCACCTGGAAAGCCTACAACTCAGGTGTATTTGAGCCCAACAATTCATGACTCCCTTTCTTGAGACAGGAATCAAAGAATCACTATAGATGGAAAGGACCTTTAAGATCAAGTCCAGTCATTATGTAACTCTACCAGGGCCACTATTACACCATATCATTTCTCCATGCAGCCTGTTCCAGTCTTTGGTAACTCTTTTGGTATAGAAGTTTTTCCTAAACCTCCCTTGGCATAACTTGATGGCATTTCCTCTTGTTGTATCAGTTGTGACTTGTGAGAAGAGACCAACACCCACCTCTCTACAACCTCCTTTCAAGTAGTTGTAAAGAGCAATGAAGTCTTCCCTCAGCCTCCTTTTCTTCAGACTAAACAACCCCAGCTTCCTCAGCCACTCCTCATAAGACTTTTTCACAAGGCAGTTCACCATCTTTGCTGCCCTTCTGTGGGCCCACGCCAGCACCTCAACGTCTTTCTTATGCGGAACACAGTATTCAAGATGCAGCCTCACAAGTGCCAAGTACAGGGGGACTATCACTTTCCTAGTCCTGCTGGACACATCATTCCTGATGCAGGCCAGAATGCCACTGGCCTTCTTGGCCACCTGGGCACACTGCTGGTTCCTGTTCAGCTGGCTGTCCATCAACACCCCCAGGTCATTTTCTGCAGAGCAGCTTTCCAGCCATTCAGCCTGGAAAGACACAAGTGACTCATCACGCACATACCTACAATACATCTGTAATACTTGGTGACACCTCTTCAGTAATTATTAAATACACCTCTGGTGACTGGTTAAGATGTTGGCTCAAACTGTAGTAGTCTGGAGTTAAATACCATGAACCCTCCCCATGTACCTAAACTTAGGGACTTTTGTAATGAAAAATCCTTTGAAGAAAAAGTTGGTTCAAAACATCAACTCTTATTTTCAAACCGCTTCAGCTGTTAATCCTTTCCTGTGTAAAATCTGAACACATCTGAAATGTTTTGATTACTGTACCTTCTAACTGTACATGGTAGTGTACTGTGCAAGCAAAGAAGCCCATCCAAAACATAAATATTGAATTGTTTAAGTAGCAGAAAGGCAGAGTGTAAATTTACAGAAATATGATTAAAGTCACTTAATTTACAACTTCAGACTAAGACTGCAAATACCAGTAAAGAGAAAAAAAAGGTAGAATTATGCATACTTGGCAGGCAAAAGAATCAAACTGATTAAGAGAGTAGGTTAAATACAGAAAATAAGTTATTATACACATTGTATGTTATATATATAAAAACTCCAAGAACACACATTAAAAATAAGCACAAAAATCATAAGCGTAGGAGCCTAAGTCAAGCTTAAAGCAAAATGAGTACGATATTCTTGATTGTGACTCAAGTATATATTAAAAGATGTATGGAGAAAACAAAGTTATTACTTACCAAATATGTGTCCTAAGTTTGCATCCATTTTTATTTCAAACACTTGAGATATGACATAAAACGTGAATAAAAATATTGCTACGACCACTACCAGCTTTGCAGCACCTATTCAGAAGCAGAGAAAAGTTTCAAAAAAATTATCTGCAACTGGTAACATTAAATTTAACAAAATTAATACATGAGAATTATGCATCAGATTACATTAAGGTGAACTCAGAAACAGGATGATCATTTCTGGACTCACTAAAGAGAATTAATCTGCCAGAAACGGACATTATAATGTAGGATTCAACTGAGCCAGTCCCTCAGGTGACTACATTAAACACATATCCTGCTCTCAGCTTTCTCCAGCTTCATGCTTGTCTGACACCACAGTATACCAACTCAGCTCAGCAGCCAGGAGAAACCACAGACTCTTCCATGAAACTCCACCGTAACAAAATGAACTAAGCTGATCTAACTGGTTGATGTCCAACAGTGAAATTCTTGCATCCCCCCATTCCACTGCCCTCTTCTTAGCCGTGTGTACCTGTTTCCTCACTGTTCACAAATATGCCTCTTCTTGGTTTGATTATTTCTCCCCCACACCTCTCAAACTGAGCTACCTCTATCTTAATGTATGGCCAAGACTGAGTGATTAGAGATCTGTTCATATACTGTAGCTTGTCTGCTTTGGTCAGTCAATTCTGAGCATTACTTAAAAAAAAAAGAAAAAAAAAATCAAAAAAAGATACAGTAATAAAAAGCTGTACCTCTCTTCTCTCCCTTTTAATATATTGTAACCTCATGTAGCTTGCAGCTTTACAAGCCTAACTTTCTCCAGTGCTGAGTGGTCAAACAACCTCCTGGGAGAAGAGCTGGAGGAAGCACACAATCACAACCGCCTACATATGAAATGGCAGTACCACATACGCCCAAGTTTCACGAGCCCTGCCATTTTTAGCATAATTTTCAATAGAATTTTACACAATACCCCACTCTAGGCTTATTGTAAAATACCAATTGACTGAGAGTAGAAGTTAGGTGAGGAGGCATCTGATCAACATCCTGTCCTTCCTGCCTCACTCCAGTATGTCAAACTGGAAGAAACAGTTTTTCAGAGTGCCAGCCAAATAAATCCTTCAGAAAAAAAACCCGAACTTATGTACTCCTGCAGATCTCAGGCTGCTGCTGTGATGGGCTGTTCAGAAAACCTAAAAATAGACAGATTACTCAGCCTTCAACAGGATGAGAGATGATAATCCTTCCAAAAGGCCAAAAAAAAAAAATAAAATAGGGGGATAGAAAAAGAAAAGAAATATGAAGAGATACAAGTTTTTTGTTTGCTTGGCCACACAGATACAAACTTAGTTTAAAAATATTATGCTGGGACTCCAAGGATTATTGCCCTTGAAGGGAAGTGAACCACAGGTAAGCACTAGAGAAAACAGATGATCTGAACATATGTTAAGAAGTGGAGAGAAGGTTTTCAAAGCAACACTGTTTAAAAAGGCAAGACGGTACCAGATTTTGGAATGTGTCATCTAGCAAGTGGCATTTGGAGAGCGTGTTCTTTCAGTAGACTGTAGGGGAGATGAACAAGAACTCAATCTGAGCACTAACCATCCCCATCACTCTATATCCTGAGTCTTTCAACTGAACTAAGGGAGAGGTAAGATACCTCCGAAAAACTTCTCTTAGCCTGTTTGCTACAGGGAAACATTCTGTAGGAACTGTCATATCTTGTCTGTGAGTTTTAGCAACCCAAGTAGAGAGATGGGAGAAAAAAACCAAAAGGTCTGGAAAAGTCATTTTCAAGGTCATTTAGCCACCTTCTAAAAACTGCAGTTCTTTAGCAGACTTATTTTGGCAGGTTGGTCCCAGTTACACAAACAGAGGTTAATAAAAAAACCTTTAAAGTAGTAACAAAAATCAGGACTAATTCCATGCATTAATAACGTTAATGTGCAACCCTCTTGAAAAAGGTGTTGTCATTCTCTCCTAGAACAGCCAGCAGTTGCTCCTTCTGCAACATAACACTACAATTTTTGACAAAAGTGCAATGCATCAGAAACTCAAAACCATTCAATTGCCACACAGGCTATTCTATTGCAAGGAAATGTCCAAAATAGTATCATCTTGTAGTGTCATATTGGAAAACCTCTTATTTTTGCAACCACTACACCTTCTGTCAAGTAAAATCAGTTTCTCAAGCCCTGTACTATGGTAACTTACCACTCTGAAAAGGCTTTTATAGCTTTCAAACTCCCAGTAACCACTCAGGAAATTTCCTGTATTTCGGACACTATATTAGAATGGTGCGTAGCACTTCTGGTTGGGGTGTGAGGCAGGGAAGAAATCACTGAAGATATCAATAGGCCATTTCCTTATTCCTTCATCACCTTACAGAATTAGCAGTCAAAGTATGTTGCCACGTCACCTTAATCAATCACTGAAGATCAGCTAACACACTGTAACTAGCTGCTTGCTCTCAAACAGTCCCAAATTCCAAAATGAGTTTCATTAAACAGCAATTAAAGGAAACAGCAATGTCTGTTATGACAGTTAAGTTTAATTTAAAACCTTACTGTCATAATTTGTTAAAGCTGTCTAGAGCCCTTGTTTCACTAGTGACAAAAGTTGATTTCACTGAGTGTACTTACCTGCTATTCTCATGTTGAGTCTTCAGTCAGCTAATGACACCGCTGCATTAAAAATAGCCACCTAGGGAAAAAGAAAAGCACATCATTGTAATCACAGCCAAATAAGCACTTTATGATGAGTTAACAGTAAAAAACCCCATGGACTTTTCTAGACAACAACATTAACGATGATTGTCCTGAATACCTAACTCTTAGTGCTTACAGCAAAGAAGATTTAAGACTAGTTTCTGATGTATTGCTTTCATTTGTTACTCCATGAAGAAGTGTTCTGAAAAAAATATATATTAATTTGATTTCATCAAACCCACTACACGTTCAACTTTCAACTCTTCAATCTGTGACATAAGTATTTATTACTGCTGTATCTAAGCATAGAATCATAGAATTATAGAATGTCAAGGGCTGGAAGGGACCTCGAGAGATCATCTAGTCCATCCCCCATGAGAACCAGGTTCTGAGACGGGGAGGCTGCTGTTAGCTGCCTGTAGAAGGCCTCGTCAGCTTCCTGATCCTGATCAGGTGGCCTGTAATAGACACCCACAACTGTATCATCCATGCCAGCCTGTCCCTTAATTCGCACCCACAGACTCTCAACTTGCCCCTCATCCGCCCCTGGACAGAACTGCAGACATTTCAGTTGCTCCCTCACATAGAGAGCAACTGCACCACGTCACCTTGATGACCTGTCTTTCCTGAAAAGGGCATAGCCATCCACGACCACATTCCAGTCATGTGAGGTGTCCCACCATGTCTCTGTGATTGCCACCAGGTCATAACCCCGTGTCCGCACATGGATTTCTAACTCCTCCTGTTTATTCCCCATGCTGCGTGCATTGGTGTATAAACATTTCAGGTGCAGAGTCCACTAAAGAGTTTTCAACCTTGAAGGGGGGTAGACCCTCTGGTTATCTAAAATACCAACACCCTGCACCTCAAGCATTAGGCTATTACACCCAGAGTTCTCACTGACAAAGCCAGCTACACCCTCATCTCCTGTGAAGTGCCCCAGTGCATCAGCACTGGACTTCCTCGGGGTAACAAGTTGGGACCACTTAGTAGAGCTCCTTCCCTCGACCTCTGGTGTGCTGCTCCCCTGCTTGCCACAAGCCAGGGCAGAACTATTGATCCCTTCCCCCTTCAAATCTAGTTTAAAGCCCTCTCAATGAGCCCTGCCAACTCCTGCCCCACAGTCTTTTTCCCCCTCTGGGACAAGTGCACCTCGTTAGGTGCTCATAGCACCAATGCTTCATATACTGCATATTTGATATACTGCAGCCTTTGATTTCCTAAAGCTATGCAGTAACAAGTCAACCACTCCATCTGCACTGCTTCAAAGTCCTAGTAACTTTCAGATGCAAGTTATTTGACAACACAAGGTAGCAAACATATACTTTGGAGAGAAAAGATTTAAGCATTTCGTCCTATAGGATACTGCATAAACTGCATTCAATGGAAATGAATGAAGGTTATTCTAATACTTTCATCTATGCATTACAGAAACGTAGTAACACATTCTTCACTCCTAGCAGCATCCAGAAAATTCACATGATGGTTGGTGGTGACAGAAGAACCAATCCTAGAGCTGGGACTCTTTCAGAATACACCAAGAACTACAGCCTACGAGCAAACACCACATAAGCACCCAAAAGTTGTTTCTTGAGAAGAGCTTGCCACCATGTAAAGTCAAAACAAGCCACAACCTACACAGACTGCTCAAAAGCTACAACCTCCTCCTCAAGCAACCCTCTGTCCCTAGGCTGTGCCAAATCTCTTGCCCTCTGTCTGCAGATCCATGGCTGCTGCTGGCTCTGCACCACAGCCATGCTCAGCAACAGTGGGTTCATGCTGCACTGAGCCCAGACATCTGTCTCATTTCCCCCAACTCCTGATTCAAGAACTGCAAGATGACCATGTACGGCCACTTGGCACCCCCAGCACTTGACATGGGATCAATGCAAATCAGGTTTGGCAAACACTGTAATCTTTACTGATGAAATACTACATATCTATTCAAAACACAGTAACTTGTTTTACAACATTTCAGTAGATTAAATATGTAAAAAATAATTTTAAGATTAGAATTTGCTTAAAAACAGAATGCTACCTGAACTGTTTTATTTCCTTTTTTCTACTTTTATCATCATAAGTAAGAAACAGCCCTCAGTTATTTTCAAAAATGCATGAAGCATTCAGACAAATAACAGTCTGTAATCAGTGCGTCCCTTCTGGATTTTAAATAAATAAATAAATAAATAAAAATCTGAATTTCTATTTTGCTGCATAACTGCCTATACTCAATACGGAAAAAAAACCCCCCACAACTATTGGTATTCACGGATCTTGTTGGATCACCTACACTGTCTAATGTGAAAACATGTAACCAACTATCAATCTAATCCAAGTAGCCACTGCACACCCCAACATCACAAACACTACATACAGTGCCCCTAACACCTGCAATCCTATGTCATGATTCTGAAGACCATCAGTGCGGAGGAATAATGGACACCACTCACGACCAATGTGATCACAGTAAACAATGCTGACCCTTTATTGCAATACACGCCCGGTTTATACAGCTCAGGCAACTAGCCAAGTGCCCGTAAACAGATCACGATTGGTTGCAAGTGTCCACGCATCCTTTCTTGATTGGTTCCCTGCAGGCGGTCCGGCAGCAACCAGTCTATCCCGATAGCTTTCCATACCCAGAGCTGTGCTGCCCTGCTTCCCTTTCCTGACACGCATGCCACCTACTGTCCTTCAGTCGATCTCCAGCTTGTTATCCTTCAGACAACGGGTTATAGTTTGGATTGCCCATGTGTACTAACATCCCGCACATCAGAAACATAATGTTTAGAAATTATTTGAAAAAGTATTGTTGTTAGAAACCAGGAAATGCAAGACATGTGGAGATGAACCAAAACCCCCACACAGTTCTCAGGGTCTATCCTAGAGAGAAAAAACTGATATTACACAAACAACTTTTTGCTTTCACTTGACTCAGTATCTCTAAATTCAGTGATTTGTGTCCAGATCCTCTTTGCCAAAGACATGGACATTGTGTTCTATTGCTTGAAGTTTCCAGGAAAATGGTCAGAAAATAAAAGAAAAACCAGCAAAACACAAATACAAGTATAAAAATATTTTCAGATTCTTAGGCAGTAGAAATAAATATCAACAAAGTTTGAAAAGCAGACAAAAGTTTTTGAATGCTAAGGTTGTACTACAAGGGAAATCTCAGAGCATATTATGGACATAATACACATCATATTTATGGCCATATATGTGGTATCTATACATAGTATCTTCTTTCAATGAACGGCTAGTATTTAACTGCCTTACAATAAAGGCAAAAAGAATCTTCCAGGGCAGATAAACTCTCCCCCCCCCAGCAAAGTCTATGAACAGAATTATCTAAGCTCCTTTCTCTCCCCTTCTCACCCCCAAAAATATATCAACATTAAAATAAGCACCGTCTGAAGTTTGAACATCCACTAGATTGTTTTAAGTCAGCACTGAAAAACAAGTTTCCTCTTTTTGTTTTACTGCAAACAAAACCACGTAACTAATTCATAGCATGAAAGCAAGAATATGAACAAAATCAAAAAGCAGAAACTAAGATCCAACCTTGAGTGCAAAATGCCTTCATTTCACCACCCTCATCCAAGGAATTTTAAAAGTGACTTAAAGATTCTTTTCCTAAATTACAGCATACCAAAAAATTGTGGGTTCTGATATAAAGCATAATTTCAGGAATACCACAGTACAGATAAATGCTGCAGAGCATTTTCCAGCTGCAAGATCATTTGTGAGCACCAAGTCCTTTTCCTGTACAGTATTATCTTAGAATGTTTTTACATTCAAAACAGAAATAAAATAGGACAATCCATGAGCTAATAGACATAAATGCTAATAGACTATTACTCCACATCATTAGCGTTAGACCTCATAATTGGAATTACAGAAGTAACAAAAAAATTGATTAGGAATTTCCAATAGTATGTATTTTAGAATAATTTAAAAAAAAAGCAAACAAAAAAACCAACCAAACAAAAAACCCCACAAAAAACCCAACACCAAAAAACAAAGAACGTAGGACCACAGCTGAGCTTGCTCAGATTCAGATGCACAAAAATAACAACATTCCTTTGATTGCTTTAGGAATGTGCTAAAAAAACCCAGTTGCTACCTTCCTCCTCATTGATACAAGGTTCCAACAAGCAGGGACAACAGAATTACAACCTAAGTATCTTCTTGACTTATGAATGTCCAGTAATATCATTAACCACCTTATTACTACATTAACCTATCTCTGTCAGGCAGTACAAGGTGCACGTCTATCGTTTAGCAGTCAGACTGAGGCAGGAGGTGCAGCCTCTAGCAGGGTCTATATGCAGTCCTCTGATGAGTACAGCAGAATCCTATATGGATGCAAAGGCCAAGGGAGAGCACCACAAAACACATAACAGAAGCGATCAACATCTACAAGGCACAAAGTAAACCAGCTGGTTTTGGGAAGCATGGTATTGTATGGCTGTGAAACATGGCTTTTCTGTTTCTTCAGATTGTTTTCTTAGTGCAGAATTTAAGAGGTTTATCAGGCAAGGTCCAAAACTTGGGAAGTGTAAAGAAAACTAAAAAAATCCTTCACAAGCAGTGGCAAGTGCCTTGAAACAAGAAGATATTCATAGAAGAACCTAAAACCAGTGCTTTCAGATGCTGGTTTTCCTGGATGTCAAAAGAAGTTGTTATTCCCTTGGGTGGCCATGGGAAGGAGAGGTGTGGCAACCTGCAGGTTTACATCACAGACAGCAATAAAAGGTGTTTTAAATCAGAACAAATTGTAGTTACAATCTGCATAATCGAGTGTCTGCACATGGCACATGCATTCATTCACGAGTACCACTGTGAATTTCAGCTATTCTAGTAAACTTCTGATATCCCTATTTGTCAAAGAAATCTTGTGCAACTCTTTCTGAGGCTGGAGGACCACGGTCCTCTTCTCTTGTGATCTCACTTAGTACTAAAAGTGTGGACACGTGTTCTCTCAACAACAACCACATCTGTCAAAGAGCCTTCTGAACTCCTCTGCCTGTCATCACCAGTTCACAGGACCCAGCAGTCAGGAGAACAAACAGTGGCAGGTCACTGAAGACCAGTGACCTCTCAACTACAGTAAAGCCGTACCAACATCCTGAATAAAGATCACAAAGCTACTAAGAGGTTGCAGTCTACAGGCTGGTAGAGTCAGGCGTCTTGTCAGTAGCTAGTGGATACTTTTCTCACAAGGCTTTGATGATGCTAACCTTCAGCTGAGCTCAGACAGCCAGCCATGCTGGTCCAGCAAGATGGAAAAATTCCCGTATGAAAAGCTGTGAAATACTGAATAGTAGAAAACAAAGATGGGAATGCTTTGTTAAACGAGGTAGAAAGTTCTCTCTGAACTGGCAGAACATGATGGACTCAATGACAAAAGTAAGAGAAAACCAGCAGACAGACAGGAAGCTGGTGTTGCTGTATTAGCAAGTTCAGAAATTGCTATTATAGCACAGCCCAGCGTATGGGTTGCTCAGTCCGTCCCTCAAGAATAGGAAAGGCAGACAGCTTGCTGAACCAGAGAAAACAAGAAATCACAGGTTATAAATCCTTTTTGAATGCTGGCATGTCACTGTCCAGTATCCTGCAGAGAGTTGCACCCCTATCCATGCAGAAGAGTTATTTATTCTGGGTGCACCCTACTAGGGAGTGGGTATGTGGAAAGACAGCTGGAAGATGAGGTTACTGGTTGCCTTTTTCTACTCCACTCATCCTTGTGCACTGTATTTTGTCCCGAGACAGGGGCAATTTCCAGATGTTGCCATTTCCAGTTCCAAAGTCATTCCAAGCAACCCCCATGACAGCCCAAAATGCTATACATTGTGCAACATAAAAAAAAAAAAAAAAAGGAAGAAAAAACAGAAAACAGTACCCTACAATAAGAAAAATATAGGAGAACTCTACTCCACTTGTTGACTAACTTGTGTGGGGATGACAAAGTCAACACAGATCTGACAAATTCAGTACATACACCCACATGGCTACTGCATGTATTTTGATACATACTGAAACTAGCCTCAATCAGTAAAGCAGCAGATGCTTGCTTTTCAAAGTGACCTGTGTCTCTTGAAGGAACTCTGCCAAGTACTTCAGACATGAAGCTTGTATTATAACTTCATTTAGGAAAACTACAAGCCTATAAACCACAAAAAAAAAAAAAACATCATCACATTTTATTACATGATATAAAGTTTGTGGCATGCAAAGATTGAGTTCTTTATGAATTAATCTATTAGATATAATGGTCATTGTAGAAAATGCTGAGAAATGTTGCTTTTGCAAACTGCAGAATAAGTATAATCATTTTTATATTAACTTGAGGAATAATAAAAGACTTAAGCTGCCCCATCAAGAACCATTTACCAAAGACTAGAAGCCTTAAGGGGTTTTACTGGAAACTGAGGTCTGAAGCAAAGTCTTAAGGTAAAAGGAAGATAAAGGACAAAAGTGCACAACTGCCAATCAAGATGTGTTAATAGATAAAGGGGCAACAGTTAAGGGCTATTTAAGATGAACAACAGTAACTTAGAAAGATACTGCATTTTGCTCAGTAAACTCAGGAATATTAGTTTCTCCAAGGGGAAGCAGGAACCTGTCAGACATGCAATTACAAACTATTATGGACTGTTATGAAGAAGGCACCTCAGTTAAGCCTGTAAACCTCGGAAGTACCTAATTCACAGGGAAACAAGGGAGGGACTTCTGCGGACAGGAACAGGGCATAAAATGCTGAAAACTCTGACCAGAGGTGTGCCTGCTTTGTTAGGACACCCGCTCTTGCACAAACGTATAATCAATTGCTGCTTCACTAGTACATCCTTTCTTAGGACATTTGCATTTCTAACAGTCATCAAAGCAAGCCTCCTTCCTAGAATCAAGGTGCATGAAAAAAACAGTTCTTATTAATACTGCCACACTGACACAACACTGAGTGAAATCCAGATTTCAGTCCCGAGCTGAACACAATTCAATCAATTCCCTACCAGCCTTGCTCACCACATCTCTCAGATACGGTGATGTGGGACACACAATGTAGGTCAGTGAGTGAAAGCTTTGGCCAATTTCCATGTAATTCTGCTTATAAGTGGTTTTCAAGTACGATTGTAACAAATGTTTTTATGGATAATAACAAAACAAGCAGATTAGTGTGCTTCTTTCCCAGAGTAAGAGTATTTCCATTAGCAATTTGATAGCATGCATACATTATACTTATGAAATGGGCACAAAAAACCAGGGAAGACTAGAGGCAAAAATTTAAAAGGTCAAGCTGGTTTTCAATTCTGACCTTAGCTGATTAGAAAAAAGTCCCAAAATCAACAACGATGTTTAATAACACAGAAAGTAATACACTTCAAAACAGACATCAAGTGTGGCAAATGAGGCAGCAGTAATGAAGAAAAGGATCAAAGGGATTATAGCAGCTCTCTAATGCCAGGGTCAGCAATGTCATACCACTGCAAAAGCCTAACTGCTCATTGTGAACTGTAACAGTAGGACCGCTCTGTGTGTAGCGAAAAGCAATTTTTCTGCTCTGCCTAAACAAAACCAGAAAATTCTCTGCTTTATGAGCTATCTAGACTTTCAAACCGAGACCCATATATCTTTTTTTCTAAGTCTATCTTAAAGCACAATCCCCAAATGGAAAAATCTAGATAGAAATTACATGACCTAAATAAACCAACTGAGAGCTAAAAGAATCATGTTTGCTTTGCTATGAACTGTGACAGTAAAGAGAGAAGTAAGGAATGGACACTTTTGTCCCTTTCCTCCAAAGTTTAATTTAAAAATTGTTTTAAGAGATGCTGAGGCAAACTGTTCTCAGTATCCATTGCTTACCAGTTTGGGGCTATAAGGTCGATGTAAAACAACTTTGCAGCTACATGGATAAACAAGCTACACAAAAGAAGGCTGCAAATCATCATGAAGTCTGGAAAAACACAAGAGATGGGTTTTCTTAACCTAGGTAGTCTACAGGGTGCAAATTAGTGTCCCCTTCAATATTAACCCCATATTTCTATGCTATTATATGCAAATCTATATCCAGATATGTAATACTAAATCTGTATCAGCCTGAGATGCTTTGAATTAAATTCAGAGGAAAATTTTGCCACCAGACAGGATTTCAAAAGTTTGTACATTTTCAAAAATGGTCAAATAATGTTATACCTGTTTTTATCAGTATTTACTATCTGTTAATATGAATAGCATACCAACTACACTATACTAGAATTAGATAAGCATTCAAAAGTACTTAGTACCAAAAAAAAAAAAAACCCAAACCACCAAAAAGCAAACTTGGGCTTTTTATTTCTGAGTCATGAGTAGATTAGGACAGTGTTTATTTTTTTGCAGCACAAACTGCCCTTCCTCAACAATTAGTAGACACATTTTTTTTTTCCT
>JANVCC010000010.1:23699701-23855905 GCA_025345505.1 Todiramphus chloris collaris | reverse complement strand
AAAAAAAAAATGTTATTAAAAAAAAATAAATAAAAATATTTTTTTTTTCCTGTCAGAAAACAGCTAAGGAAAAGAAAAAAAGGAAAAAAAAAAATTCCTTTTTACCTTTTCATACCTGGCAAAATGCAATCAGTGAAACAACATTTTGTTTAATCCAACTTCTGTTAATAGGTATTTCAGTCTGTTGTTTTGAAGCAGCTCAAAGCAGTGGTGGTTTTCTACTCAAAATTACACAGTACACAAGATACATCAGAGACAGCATTAGCTATTCTTATGTGAGCTCTGGTTTTAAATCAGTGGTTGTGCCAAACTGAATTACATGCCACGGACCTAACAGCCGAGACAGTCGAAATCTTTACAAGTCTAAATTTGAGTAGGAATCTAGACTTCTAATATGATCGTTTCATTCAAATATAAGATGAGTTTCCTTACCCAGATGATTGGTTACCCTTCTGCTAGACCTGATACAGTTTTCCCAGCATGCTTACAAAATTCATTTAATTTGAAATGGATGAAGAGCGCACACAGAAAAGAATAACATTTTAAAAAGTTAACTACTGTACCTCAATTTTGTTGTATACTCATGCACCATTTCTGATGAGTCAGGCTGTGACCCAAGTGCTCCCTACAGGCATTTCAACATCCAAATGAATTCCTTGTGGTTATGGCAGAACTCCACAGAGGCAAAAGGTTTGTCCACACAGAACAATTTACAGACTCCTAGATAAGTGGGGTTGTTGGTTTTTTTTCATCCTTTGAGACAAATACTACCATGAAGTATAATTGTTAACTTAATTTCATCCACACATGCGTAAGATTCAGCTTGGTATTCTGACAGCACTGCATTAGACCCAAAATGTTTGCTTGTTGAAACAAGATTTTATTTTACTTCCATCAACTGCAAATGAAACCCCAACTTATTAAAAATTAAAACCAGGTAATTCAGCTACTGTTGCATGCCCTATGTTACAAATACTGCTATGTGGTTTCACTCCTAAGAACAGAAATATGTATGAGAGGAAGCATTTTCACCAGAGTGTTTCGATACTCTATGTGCAAAACAAATGTTTCTCAAACAGCATGTCAAATCATTGATCAGGCAAGCCTTTGCTGGTGGCATCAATCCAGAACTTTCACCTTAGGCAACACAAAAACTAGTCAGTCTCAAACACAGAAAAATTCTCCTGAATCCTGAGAAGCCTGAGATAAAAGTGCCATGGCATTCTTCCCACTAAGAATGAAACTCAATCCACATTCCTTTTGCAATTAAAACAACAACAACAACCTCCACAAACCAAGCCCCATAAGTACCCTGTCCATACTTTGAAGACTCTTCCTAAATATCACACAAAATTTACTGGTCCATATATTTTTTAAATGGCATTTAATTTACTGTCCCTAAAATCCATACTACTTGTATGTGATAACCTGTACCATTGCTGCTGATGTACCTATTAAAGAGAATCTTAGCCCTGTATTTCGCAGGGTGAGATAAAAATCACAGAAATTCGGATAGATAAAATCCTCAAGGACAAGCCACTGAATCTCACCCACCCATTTTCTTTCCAATTTCATCACAGGGCAGTACATAAATCTCACAGTAGAGATATATGAGCTAGTTCAAACATTTTCTTCTGTCAAAAGATGAACAAACTCTTTCCTAACTGAAGTACTGCTGCAATTACCACCTGTTCAGAAGTTCAAAACCACTGATCTGTTTTGTCATGTTTTTATCAAGAAACAAATTATCACCTGGATTTCCAAAGACAACAGAGTCTGTTCAGTCTTTCCACAAGAGGGAGGAGTAAGTTTTGAAACACATTTATCTGCAAGATCACCAGGTCTCTACTTAAAACAAGGTGTTGCCAGAATCCAGAAGACATTTCAAAAGTACAAGAGCTTTCACATTTTTGTATCAATAAAAAAATATCAAGCCTGTTATCAGAATAATGCATCACTACCGTGCATCTTATCCTGCTCTATACAGCAATTCTCAACAGAACCACCACACAGAAAGGTTACAGTCTGAAGAACAATTAACATACATATAATTACTATGACTTGATAAAACCACAGTCAATCACTGCAGAGATTTCTTTGAGGCTACGGCTACAGCATGTCACTTCACACTGGGGCCCGTTTTAAACAAAGTTATCAAGCAAGCAAGCAGAACAGGGAAAGAAGCGTTACAAATGCTTCCACTATTAGGTCCAAGTTTACTGCAGAAAGACCAGTCAGCTCCTCTGCGCTATTCTCCACAGGTACGACCAGACTAGATAGTAGCTTTAAAACATCAGAGTGAGATCATCATCTTATGAGTGAGATTCATTTACTGCACAGACCACCACATCGTCATCAAAGAGCTGCAGTCCAAAATCACAGACATAGCAAGATAGAGAGCTCCTATATACTTTAGAAGGCAGAGAGGATCAAGGGCACCAATAGTAGCAAGGGACATTGCCACATGCTGCTGAAAACCAGACAAAAAACTAAAAAAACCAAACAAACAACAAAAACCACAAACAACAAAAAACAAAACAAACAAAACACAACAACAACTAACAAATCCAAAAGAACCCACTATGATAGTACCAAGTATGTAAGCATGGTATCATAGTTCAAGGCTGCATATCGGAAAGTACTTTAAACCCTTGCTCAGTAGCAAGCCCATCTCACCAGGAACCTGAGATATGCTTCTGGTTAATGCACACCCTGGTGACAGCCACTGCTCAGAGCATAATCTCTCGCTCCTCTTGCTCCAAGGGATACAGAAACCCCTGCTTCACCACAGAGCACCTTCTCATCCACTCATCTCCCATTTGAGGAAGCACTTTGGCAGGGCTTTGGCCATTCGCAGGACAGAAAAAGCATGCCACAAAGTGGAACACCCAGCAGAGAAAACATTGTGCGTCAGCTCTGGGAAGGAGGAGTGGCAGCAGCACAACAGGCCCAACATGCAGAGGGGCCATGCTATGCTTACAGGACACTGCAGACTGGAACCATCCTGCAGGTATCAGACTGCTGTAAGTGACAACCTCCGTGCTGCACGATGCACTCAGGGTGGCAGTGCTCCTGCGGCACAGGCAAGTCATTGCTACTGGTCCATTTTAGCACTACACAGGCCATAATTTCTGAGTGATGAGGTGGAAGACACTCAGAAATAGACAAGAATGGAGTCTCTTGGGAGCCAGTCCTGAAGGGCACAGGAGTCCAGGAAGGCTGCGCATGCCTCAAGAAGGAACTCTTAAAGGTACTGGAGTGGGCTGTCCCCATGTGCCAAAAGATGAGATGGCAGGGTAGGAGACCAGCCTGGCAGAACAGAGAGCTTTCACTAGAATTCAGAAAAAGAGAGTTAATGATCTTTGCAAAAAGAGGTAGGCAACTCAGGAGGACAATAAGGATGTCCTGAGCTTATGCAGGGAGAGTTATAAGGGCCAAAGTCCAATTAGAACTTAATGTGGCTACTGCCATAGAAACCAATATTTCTATAAATACACCAACATAAAAATGAGGGCTAAAGAGACTGTCAATCCACTGCTGGATGCAGGGGGAAAACACAGTGACCAAGGATGAGAAATAGGCTGAGGTGCTTAGTGTCTTTGCCTCTGCCATTAATAGTGACACCAGTTGCTCTCTGTGTATCCAGCCCCCTGAGCTGGAAGATTCCACAAGGAGCAAAACAAACCCCCATAATCCAAGAGGAAATGATTAGTGACCTACTACACCACTCAGACACACACATTAGTTTATGGAGTCAAATGGGATCCACCCAGGTACTGAGGGAAGTGGTAGAAGTGCTCACCAAGCCACTTTCCATCATTTATCAGCAGTCCTGGCTAACTGAGGAGGTCCCAGTTGACTGGAGGTTAGTAAATGTGACACCTGTCTACAAGGAGGGCCAGAAGGAGGGTCTGGGGAACTACAGGTCTCCCAGTCTAAGGGGGAAGGTTATGGAACAGATCATCTTGAGTGGATGATGGAAAGGCTGCGCATACTGCCTACCTGGACTTTAGTCAAGCTTTCGATACTGTTTCCCATGGCATTCTTCCAGGAGAAACTGGCTGCTTGTGGCTTGGAGGGGCATACCATTCTCAGAGTTAAAAATCAGCTGGACAGGCAGGCCTAAAGAGCTGTGGTGAACGGTTAAATCCAGTTGGTGGGCAGCCACAAGTGGTGTTCCCCATGGCTCAGTACTGGGGACTGTTCTGTTTAAATTCTATCAATGATCTGGATAAGGGGATCAAGGGCGTCATCAGTAAATTTGCAGATGACACCAGAGCATTGATCTGCTTGAGGGAAGAAAGGGTCTATAGAAGGACCTGCACAGGCTGGATTGATAGGCCGAGGCCAATAGTATGAGGCTCAAGAAGGCGAAGTGCTAGGTCCTGGACTTGGGTCACAACAACTTCAGGCAACACTGCAGGCTTGGGGAAGAGTGGATGGAAAGCTGCCTGTCAAAAAAAGGACCTGGGAGCGCTGGTCAACAGCTGGATGAATATGAGCCAACCGTGTGCCCAGGTGGCCAAGAGGATCAACAGCATCCTGGCCTGTATCAGAAACAGCATGGCCAGTGGGACTAGGAAAGTGATAGTCCCCCTGTACTTGGCACAGGTGAGGTCATACCTTGAGTATTGTGTTCAGTTTTGGACTCCTTATTACAAGAAGTACATGGAGATGCTGGAGTATGTCCAAAGGACAGCGATGAAGCTGGTGAAGGGTCTAGAGCACAAGTCCTATGAGGAGTGACTGAGTTGGAACTGAAGTTGTTTAGCCTGGAGAAAGGAAGGCTGAGGGGAGACCTTCTCACTCTCTGAAGCGAGGCTGGAGCGAGGCGAAGGTGGGTCTCTTCTCCAGTGTAACAATTGACAGGGTAAGAGGAAACGGCCTTAAGCTGTGTGCAAGTTTAGATTTGGTATTAGGAAAAAAAATATTCACCAAAGCTGTTGTAAAGCACTGGAACAAGCTGCCCAGGGAAGTGGTGAAGTCACCATCTGTGGAGGTATTTAAAAGATATGCAGGTATTTTAAAAGTTATGGTGCTTAGGGACATGGTTTAGTGGTGACTTGGCAGTGTCAGGTTAACACTTTGACTCAATGATCTTAAAGGTGTTTTCCAACCAAAACGATTCTATGATTCTACAAGGAAGTCGGTAAATCGCATGATCCGTAACAGCTCTAGAGTGACTCACTTCCTACTGAAGACACAAAGAGACGGCAACAAAAAGTCTAGTCTCTAGACCGGAAGGAAGGAGCATGAAGGGATTAGAATAAAGATCCATAACCTATCTCTGAGTGCCATCTTCCAGCAAGCAGTACCAAACACACAAGCCATATCCAAGAAGAATTAATTTAACAAGAAAATAAAATCATCCTAAGAGCAATGTATTTTTAAAATATTTTTATGTACATATATATACTTTGTATACTTTAAATATTTAGTTAATAATTGATCCACACCCCACTAACTAAAATACAACACAGCCATTCTCTACCATTTGAAATTTTAGTATCTACAAATCATCATAGGTGGGAAAAATGAAAGTTATATGGGATAGAAAGTTACTTCACCCTCAGAAAAATCTGCCACATTAAGTACACAAACTCATTTGAGGAACAGCATCCCTCAGTGACAGAGGATGCTTACAACAGTGACTCCATACATAGCTGACATGAAGGTGCTGATATGCAGTCACTGTATATTGGAACAACTCCTGATGCCAAGCCTCTCTGGATCACACTGTTGCAAGAGAAATTCTTCAATTATTACAGAAATTCCTGTCATAAACTTCTGCCTGAATCGATTCAAATGCAGCTCCAGAAGCACTCAGGTGTCACTGATGTTCAGCTGACTAGAAAGCAAAGAAACAGCTGTGGCAGTTCCCTCAAGCACCTCACTCAGTACTTTCAAGAGCATCTGCGCTGATTCAAAAGCAGAAATAAGTATCTGGGAGCAGGTCAGAAGCTTTCTAGCAGCAGCAGTAATAGCTTGTATCAGCTTAAATGTTTGTGAAACAACTCAACTGGTGATACCAAAACAAATCAAGAAAAAAACCCAAACTTCTTTGCTACTAGGAGACGGTTAATTTCTTCTAGGATAAAACTGGAGGGGGGGAGAAAGCCAGCCAGTCATAAGAAGCAAGCAGGCATTATGACCAGAGGGGAACCTGTTATGTGTAATCTATTTTGATGTTAATTAAGATTTTAACTGGACCTTCAGGAGAACTACCATGCTTTTGTACACACAAACATACTGTGCAACTTTCTGCCATTAAAACTGACTCAACAGCAATGCAGAGTAAATGCAGGGCAGAGTTTACTCCAGCAATAGTTCCCTCTGTCCTCACAGTCTTCCAAAGCTTCACTCCTCTCCCACAAAGTCTCTTCAACATCCTCTTGGTACTGAGCTCCAACAAGAGCTGGGAAAAGCCAAGTTGAAGATCTGTCTACAAATAAAGATACAAACTATTTTTGTATCATAGAAATACAGTACTTTACATGGGGAGCAAAAATAGTTGAACAATTCCAAAAGAGTAACTACCCAGAACTCCCTGAGAAAACTTCAGTGTGATTGAATTTCGGGAAGCCTGGGTAAAATAATACTTAATACTGTCATCAATCACTTTGACTACTGAATAGGGATAAGCTTTTTAAATTTCTGGATAACATCAAGATGCAGACAGATGCAAACAAATTACAGGGGAGAATTAGAACTACAAATTATCCAGAAAAATATTTATTTCCTCTAAAGAAAAAAAAAAACCTGAAGTCCTCTTGAGATGCATGTACCATTAAGAAAAGCATGAGGAGGCTATGCTCAGATTCATGGTTAGACACCGCATTTTAGACAAAGCAGGAAGCCAGGAGCACCTATTCATAGGTTACGGATACTTTAACATCCAACCAAGCTGAAAACTGTGGTGCTAACAAATAAGGTTTCAAGTAGCAATACCACTTCATAGTTATTTCCTTTTTCATGTTCTCATATCACTGGGTCTCAGGCCTGGATAGCACTAGGAAGTATGGAAATTTAAGAGATGGGTGAGGTTATCTGCCAGGCTGGTCCAGCCAATTCACCATTTCTCCAGCCCAGACCACATGATCTTGCTCACTAAGGAAAGCTAACCCAGTAAAAGAGAACTAGTGTAATTTCTACCAGATTAGAGGACAACTTTTAGGAGTGCCAGGAACCAAAGTACAGCAGCATCAAGCTGTTGGGTTTGCTCAGCAATCTCATGAAGTCTCATTGTAAGAGTTCAGACTACAGCAGAGAACATTTTTCCTAAAGTAATCCTGAGAATTTACGGACAGTCTTGGTTTCAGATCAGTGTAAGACTTCCCAGAGGGATCCTTCTAAACCGTGAAACAATTACAATAATTCCAGTGCTGTTGACAGCAAAACGATTGTCAAAAGGTTGTGCAGCTGGCCGCTGGCAGAGAAAACACCGAGGTTTACAATAATTATGCCTTAAATCTTACACTTTCTCAGTAGATTTTAGTGAAAAACTCAAAACTGAACATATATATCACTTAGATTAAGGTTTATTGAGATAATGATTGCCCATATAAGTAGTAAGACCTGCAGTACACTCACATCAACCCTCTGACTTCACTGGGACTGCAGGTGTAAAACACAGAACCTGAGTTCTATTTGAATAACAACTTCTTTTTGAATAATTTAAATCTCAAGTAACAAGTTTTCTGTGTCTGCTGAGGACTCATTTTGTGGACACCGAAACGTTAGGCTACAAAATAATCCGTAAGCAAAATGGCACGTTTGCAGCTTACAGAGTACTCAGATCAGTACAGAGATCTCCCTTATGATCTTACAGAAGGGGAAAAAAAAAAAAAAAAAGAATCCCTTTCCCATACAGCATACTAATATTCCAAACAATATTCGAAACTAAACATACAAGAGTTCATTTTTAAATATTAGCTTGCCACAGTTCCACTAAATTCTCAAACTCGGAGTCTGCATTATTACTCTGTTCTTAAAACAGGGAGAATTCTCATTAAATGTAGACCACGTGTGCCCTGAAGCACTCTGGCTGCACCCAGAGAGGCCAGGCAGTAACCTGTGGGTACCGTCAGTCGGTGTTTTTAACTATTTACTCTGAAATGGCCAGGACTGTTGGAAAGAGATGGAAGCAATGGCTTGCAATAAACCTGGTGCCTCCTCCATCCCGAAGTGATTAGTTGTTACTACACGACAATACCGAGCTATTAGCTTGTGAAGAGCCTACCTGCAGGCTTAAAGCAACTTACAAAACTTGTTTTGCCACACAGACAACTATGCAAACCAACAGATGAAAAGGATTTCTTCACACTTCGAAGAATCCTTGGGGGGAAATATGTGCTAATGAAGACATTCATACCTTGATTAGCTTTGCAGGATTAAAAAAAAAAAAAAACGAGTGTTATACACAGTCATTTAGCAGCCGTTTGTTCTGTTTTGTTGTGGGTTTTTTTTTTTTTTTCCTAAATAATTTTCCTATTAGTACTGAACACTTCCTTAAAAGAAGAGAACCAGTCAGATTTATCAGTAAGGAACCACCACGGGCTGTAAGACTGCAAGGTGTTACAGGGCACACAGAATATTACAAAGAATCCCTGGAGGATGCAGAGATGGTTACTAAAGTCTGGAGTTAGTGCATTTGCATTTAACCTCAAAAAAAAAAAAAAAAAAAAAGCGGGGGGGAAGAAATAGAATGATAAAGAAGTCAGGTGAGTCACACAGAGCCTCACCAGCTCAGCCAAAAACGTAACTTAAGATATGGTAGCGCTTACCTACACCCAAAAAACCCACACAAATTGCATAGAATAATTTTATTTGTTCCTACTTCAGCAACTCAAAAGGAGAGGAACCAAAGGAACACAAACTGCTTCGACAAGTATCTCTCCGCAAGCCTGGATGGGCAGCACATTCTGCTTTCCCTGCTGTTCTCTGCTGCTGTTTTACTCAAACTAGACTCGAGCGTTCGAACCCACGTGCCAACGACGCCCGTGATCGGGTACTCAACAGCGAAAGAGAGCAAACCCACCGAACGGCAGCACTATTTCACTTTCACTGCCCTAAGTCTTTGTTTCGGCAGCAAGGGGATGCCTACACCGCAAGCACGTCACTTAATTCAGCTAGACCGAGGCGTCCAGCTTCGCCGAGAGCCGCCACCGCTCCGTGCCGTGCCGCCGCCTCCCCCTGCCCCCGGCGCGGCCAGCGCGGAGCTCTCGCAGCGGCTCGGGGCGGAGAGCAGCTGCCGTGGCTCACCAGGCTGCCGGGAGCCCTGTGCCGTGCCGGGCCAACGGAGGAGAGAAAAGGCCTGGAGAGGAAGGGGGATCACCGCGCCGCTCACCGCCCGGCTGCTTAACTCCGAGAGGCCCCCGGGACGGGGGTGCAGCCCGGCTCTGACCCGCGCCCGGGACGCGGCCCGCCTCACCCCTGCCGGGAGGGGACGGAGGCTGCCCCGGGAAGTTGCACCGCCGAGGGAAGCCGGCAGCGGAGGCAAGGGCAGGCGGCCAGCGCCACCCTGACGCGGCTGCCCCGCGCAGGGAACAGCGATGCGCTCCCGGGGCGGCGGAACCGGCAGCGGGCTCTCCGCCGGGAAGGGCAGGGGCCGCCCGGCGCCACTAGAAAAGGAGAGCGGGTGCCTCTCCCCATCCCCGCACAGCCCCGCGGAGAACGCGAGCACTTACCCGGGCTGTGCGGCTGCGGGCACGGCCACGTCGTGCAGCGTCCTCTCAAGCGACCGCGCCGCGCAGGCTGCCCGCCGGCGACCGAGCAGGAAGCCGAGCGGTGCCACCGCCGCTGCAGAGGCGGAGGGAAGCGCGGAGGCGGCGCGCCCGCCCCCTACCGGTGGCGGACCGGGGCCGTGGCCGCAGCGGCGCCGTCCCACAGCCGCGCCCCGCCCGCCCCCGGCTTCCCCGCACCCCGCTGCCTCCCGGCGCCAGCGGAGGACCCGTCTCGGGGCCAGACCTCTTCCCGCTGCCCCAGGGACTCTCTACGCGATCCCTAGGTCGCCTGGGCTGGCTCAGTGATCACCGCCCCGCAACGGCGCAGCTCTGGGCGGGCTCCTTCGGGCAATCCCCCCCAGGGGCCGCCGGAGGTGGCCCCCGTCCGCCGCCCCAGCACCTGCGGGGCTCCCCTGGGCCGTGCTCTCGGGCGCCGAGAAGCGTCTGGGCACAGAGCAAGCCTTGCTGGCGTGGCGCCGGCGCTTCGCGTCGGAAGGGCTGTTCTGCACTACAAGTTATCGGATAATTTAGTGAAGGCTGATACTCAAAAGGTCCCTTTCGTGTGTCCATCAGCAGCCACGCACCCGCCAGTGAGCGACTGAGGGTGCCAGGTGTGCCCCATAGTCAGCCTGGTGCCTCGGGCCGGAGGGGCTGAGAGACTGGTGGAATTTATGCTTCTTCCGTGTTTTAAACATCTTTTGTCTTTCCTTCCGAACACACTAGAAGTTATCTTCTGTTACTGAACAGAGAAGGCATTTTCTGCTTTAAAAAAAAAACAAAAACCGAAAGACGATAAACTTTTTTTCTTAAAACAAAAAAAAAAAAAAAAAAACAAAAACCCTTTCCGATCAGTAGGAGAGCTGAGCTGTGTTATTGCATAAGAAAAGTTAATCCCTTTCTCTTTATCCTTGGCTGTGCTCTGTGGCTGCTGTTTCCTTTTTTTTTATTTTTTTTTTTGTGTCTCTGTTCTTCCTCTAACACCACCATGAGCTGACTAAGTAGGGAGACAAACCAATTTTTTGTGTAGAAGATGATTTCTGTTGGGCCAACTCACTCAGCTGGGCAATTGCTGGGGTGGGTATAGAAAATGCTGGTCAGCAGCCAGCCAGGTTCAGTCAATTCCATGACTGTCAAACCACAATGCAGTTTTACAAGATCAGTGTGACACTTTTCTTCACAGAGAACAAAGCCACAGCTTTGTAGGGTGTATCGCATATCAACAAAGACAGGTAGACCAAAGGAAGTTTCCATGTCTTATTTTAACAGCATCTGGTCAACACCTTTCTTTTAGTGAGTTTAAAGTAAAATACTTCAATACCAACTAGTTTATGGTATGGGATGGTTATTTGAACATCAATCAAGCGGTTTCTTTAGTAAATTCTCACAGATACTGAAATTTCAGGCATGCTGTAATCTTAAAATGAGCAAAGAAATACCCAGTGGGAACATTGTTCAATAAAATAAAGTCTTCATACCTTTTAATCCTAACTGCTGATATCAATATATCTTAGTTGGACAGTTACTTCAGTGCTTAAATATATGAAATTCCACCGTGTTCCTGATTACTTATTAGGTGATGCTGGCTACGTAACAGACTAAGGTCAATATGCTAAAGGAGGCTGGCTCCTGTGATAAGCAATTGTTTGCAACAGAAGCATTTGAAAAAGATTACAGAAGTAGCAGTATCAAATTATGAAAAGAAGAAATAATATTATCTGCACAATAACCAACACCTCAAAATACACCTGTATCAAAGAAACAAATAGAACTTGAGAATGGCTCTGATTAAATCCCATTGATTATTTACCTGGATGAAAAGGTGCTACAAGGCATACAGGGTGGAGGGCCACAATTCCCTGAAGCCCAAAAAAGAGGGGGTGTGCCAGCCCTCACAGTGTCTCTAGAAGGCTCTGAGTTCCCCCCCCCCCTTTTTTTTTTCCCCTAAGTTGCCATATCATTTTCCCTTTTTTTCTTCATTTCTTTTTTTTTTTTGTACTTTGCTTTATAATGTCTAATGAATGTCTATGGCCATTAACTGGATGTCTTCCATATGAATTACAAATAATATCTATACCTACAGGGGGTTATTTTGCTTTTTATTATTGTCTGTGATGAAATGACCATTTTTGCTTCTGTAGATTAAAAATATTAATTATGAAACAAAATGTGTTTTGCTATGTAATTTCTAAGTGACATAATCTGCTTTAAATTTACGATTTTTAAATCCAAACCTCTTATATTAATTTAAAACAATAAAATAGCTTGTTTTTATTGTTACTGTTTAAGTAACTCAGAGTAACTTACTCTATACTGTAACTGTTTAGCTTGCAAACATTGGAAACCAAAACGTCCTAAGAATGTTGGTATGTTGGGCCTGAACAAAGATGACCTTGTTGGCCTTACATGTTTGACAAATTGCTTTACTCGTGTCTGTAGCATTTAGCCTGAACCTACCTTCTTGTCTCTCTCCTAACTACAGGATTTTACTAAGTGAAATTATAGCTCTGCACTATATTTATTTTTTTAATTGAAAATGAAAACACTTCCTTCATGTAATTACAGGAAAGCTAAATGTGATGCATGCCTTATTTAGCATCCTAGGGCTAACAGGGATAAATGAAAGTGAAGTAAAATACAGAAGCAAGCCCTTTCCAGATGCTTTATCTTCAGGCTGTTGATCATTGCCTCTGGCAATCATGTTCGCCTGATCAGTTATCAGTCTTGATTCTCAGTTCTGGTATCAAAGCAATTCCTGGTGGCTTTTAAAAGTACTTTCTTTCCTGTAAGATTAAACTTCATGACTGTATGCTACAAACTAATACTTCTGCCCTAGCAGATCTTTCCATGGCGTTCTGAATGAGCCAGCCTCAGACTGCTGGCAGAGACCCAGCTCTCCAAAACTTGGAGTATCTGTGGCATAAAAGTTGTATTTCTCAACGCAGCAGCACCATCATAGGAAATGGTTATCTTTGCCTTTAGTAGGATTGGTGTTATGGTGCTGGGTTAAAAAGGATGCAAACCCTAGGCCATCTTTCAAGTATTATTCAGAAGAAAAAAAAAAAGGAGAAAAAGAGAAGAAAGTTACTCAGAGAATGATGCTGCAGGCAGTTTGCCTTGAAGCAATCGTGATTTTCACCAAGTTCTGAATCACTTAACTATAAACAGAAACTAAAATGTATAAGCAACATGAAATCCATTCCTCTCTCCTCTCCTATCTCTTCCAAACACACAAGAACATGTATGAAAAGAAATCTTGCTTAAAACAACATTTTATTAGCTTTCTGGCTGGTATTATCAACTTTTATATAAAAAGTATGGATGTATGTCTGGAAGAGAACGTATTTAGTGTTTGTCCTATGATGTGGTAGGTATTTATAATAGATAGTTTCTCATTTTTGTGACTTCTCCCCCTGTTGCTATCAGAATTTAATCTGCAAGTAGCCAAAATATCAGGTCTCTGATATGCAAAGTCTGAGTAACAATGGATAGAAATTATGGATATGGCAGTAATCCAAAAATCTGTTTCCAGGGGATGTATTTGAACTTCCCCAGACCTTTCTTGTCACTAAAGCACTGATCCGGATCAATATTTCACAGGTAACTCCTTTTTCTCTAGTGTCAAAATAAATTCCAGGTCCAAGCATTCCTGAACTTTCAGATTTTTTTGTTGTTTTGGTGGGGTTTTTTTTCCTTTATTTAGGTCTATTTTTATTTCAAGTTAAGTGTAGATAATTATAAAAGGAGATCTGTACGTAACTGAGCAAAATTCCACTGGAATCAGTATACTTGCAATTGCTAAAATAATGTCACATTTTGAAAACAGGGTTTCTTATTTAATTTTCCTTCCTGCGAGAATATCTAGTATTGTTGAGCTCTTATGGACTGGCAATAATAGAGACCAAAGTCTTTTGTAAATTATATAATAAGTTAGAGGGACCTTTTTTATCACATTTGTTAAAGTGCCTTAAATGTTACAAGGACTATTCCTTATGTATGATACCCTATTCATTCCTTATGAAATCTATTTTTTGTTGTTGTTGTTGCTAAATCAGACAATATGGTGTCAATGAGGACAGGATATTCTGTCATTTACATAGCAATGGAAGGTGGTAATTTTCTTCTGCCATATGAGACTCATAAATATTTGTCTTAACATCTGGTGCCGAGGTATTAGTGGAGATGAACTGAAATATTGCTTCCTTGAGATCTTATGAACAATGTGTAATGGGCTGGAAACCTACACAAAATCTGCATGCAGTGACAAAGAGCAAAGTGGCAATCTTTTGAAAAACCTCCAACCTGTGGATGTGAAGATCTTATAGTTCCTCAGTATGACATTACTGAATCTAAGCAGTCTTCCAAAATGCTTTACAAGTCCTAAAAAAATCAGTGCTACAGTCTTAGATGGGGAGCATCTGAGTAACACTTCCAAATGAGATTGTACCCATTCAGATCACAAGCATCACCAGCTGGAAACCATAGACTCCCTGAGACAGACACACTACAGATGGTATTGTTCATGAGTTGCACTGTTGTCCTGGTTTGAGTTAGAACAGATCTACTTCTGTTCAGTGCTTTTACTTTTCAGCTCAGTTTCTTCTAACTGCACTTTCTGAAGTTAATGGCATATTTCTGCAGACAGTGTCTGCTTCTAGCAGTGGATATTTAGAGTTACTACCAAGGACTGGTGTGCAGACCAAGGTCACTGCTAAATCTTGTGTACCATGTTTTGGGGTGCAGAGTGTAAAAGGCCACACCTGCAGAAGTGGACAGGACAGGTGACCCTAAACTGACCAATGAGGCATTCCATCCCATATACATCATATTCAGTATAAAGCTGAGGGATCACAAGGGTCAAACTGTCTTCTTCAATAGCCATCATCTGAGGAGGACTCTGTCCATTCTGTCTTTGATCCCAATCTGTGTGTTCCTGAATCCAGTTTCTGTCTGACTCCGAGTCCAGTCTGGGACTTTCCCAGTGCCTGCTCCACAGCATCAGTGATGACAATGATGTAATTGCCATCAGGGGGATTGGGTTTGATATTGTTTTCATATATATTCCATTTTAATATTATTATTATTTTCATTAAAGCTGTTTTAGTTTCCTTTTCTAATCCATAAGTCTCTCTCTCCCTTATTCCCTTTCTCTTCCTCTTTAGGGAGGGAGAGGTGTTAACAGAGAGCATCTGTTATAGGTCTAACAGACAGCCCTGACCATAAACCTTGACAACTTGACAAGCACCACTCTGAACATCTTGCAGTAGCGTGAGTGCTCTTCCACACAATGAAGCCCCTACAACTACAGCTCTTCCTCACAGAAAGCATATAAAGCTTGTTTCCAAGTTTATTAATGCTTCATTCCAGTAAGGTGCTGTTCCTGAATCAGAAGTTCTCAACCAGCTCATATAGTTCCCAAGGCTGAGCTCCATGCATCCCTACAGCTCTCACACAAAGGGTAATTCATCCTCTCCCCTGACAACCTGCCCTTGTTAAATCTCTAAATCTATTCTTTGCACCACCACCAGCCTGTTCTGTTGATTACACGCCACCTTGCACCATTTCCTTGCCAAGCTGGTCCACCACTTCCTTACTTGATTGTAGATCATCACCTCCTTCCCTTGTCATTCCTAGTTGCTCTCCTCACTATGTTGGCCAGTCATTTGTCAGATTTGCTTTTGCCCCACTTTGTCAGGTGCATCCTGTTTATTCCTAGCAGTTGTCGACCCTCAGATAGGGTCCTAGAATCAAAAAAACTCAGTACCAGATTGATGCCAGATGGTGATCTGCAGTATCTGTCGACTCCTCCTTAAGCCCTCCTTTCCCTTCTTTAGTGGTTTTCAAGGAGAAAACCTGTGAGGTCAGGCTGGTCATTGCTTTGCTAGACTGAGCTCCTGGCTCCTCAGCCCCTTACCAGGGCACTCAGTCTATATTGTAGGTGCAGATCTGCATGTGGAATAGGAGCCTTCCTCTTGTTGCTAGAAGCCACGAGCCTTCATCATCACTTCTTTCCTCCCACTTGTGCAACTGCAGGAGCAATGTGCTCTGTTTTTTGCAACACAACTCAAATGTTGAAAGAGGAATTGATGGACAGTCTTTCAGTGTCCACCCACACCTTAGAGCTTAATCAAGATCTTCCTGTCTTACCAACATATAAACCGTTGTCAGTAGTCATCATGTCTGTGTTTTTCTAGTGGAAAGGAAAGAATCTTACCTTGTGAAGAAACTCTCAGGATGAAGGGGTGAAAAGACAGGGCAGAACAGAAAATATCTGGAGGGTAGAGCCTGTACTCAGTTGGGCCCTTAGGTGTTACTATAATAAAAAATGCTAAATCCTATGTATCTAGAAATAGAAATCAGACTGTATGTTTATGAATTCTTCCAACTCAGGCAGTTGTCACCAGCATGGAATGATTGGATCCCATCCTTCTAAGCCTTAAGTGATGAGTAAGATAAAAAGTGCAGAGACATTGGTGATCACCCCGTCTCTACTGTTGTGCTTGGCTAGACCACAGAAAAGAAATTGCAGCCTTAGCTGTAGCTTGATAGGCACAAGCCCGAAGTGGGGATTGATTCTAGCTCTAACCACAGCATTACAAAACTGGTAACAGAGGCATCTGACTGACTGTCTGGACAGCAGACGCACGTTGTGTGAAGCAGATACAAATGCAGCTGGATTTAGGCCAAATGGATTTATCTAGAGAACAGACTAGGCTGCATCATTGCCCAGCTAGTACAAGCAGCTCGGTTTTAATTAGAGGATTCCTGGCAACTGTGGAAACTCCAGGAGCAGACACCTAGTGATGTAATAGAGCTTATGGCTCAACAACCATAAAATCAGACTGTAAAAACAGTATCTTCAAGGACCAGGAGATACAGTAATATGGGCCTAAAATACCGAAGCCGTGGCAGTTTGGACAGTAAGGTTAGATGACATTACTTTGCATCTGGGGGTAAAGAACCAGAACTGTGAGAACTTCTGGAATAATTTGTCAGGTGCTGGCTCCTCAGTTAACCTGTATGCCTTCTAATAGTCTTCACTTGCCATCTTTCCACTGGTATTATGCCTCTATAGATCTTACTGCTATTGCTGGGCATCTCAAAGTAGCACAGTAATATTGATAGTGAAATGCAAGCAAACTCCTGCTCCACCTCCTGTTAACCAACTCCTGTCAGAAAAACTCTTCACACTCCAGTTGGGGCAGAAGTTCAACCTTGCTGAATGATAAAACAAAGGCAGTGAGGAGTTTCTGTTCATCTGGTAACAAGCATGGTGGTTTTCTGAACTCAGCAATTTAGGAGGAAAAAAAATATTTTTCATTGTTTACTTCCTCCTACCACAGAGTTAACACAGACAATGAAACTCGGATGTCTTTGAGGGAGGCTTACTCTATAGTCAGAGTAGTATGGTATGAGAAGTAGACGGTTTTAAGAACAGTCTCATTAAGCAAGACACCCTGTCATAACTGCAGCAGGACTGTCCTTATACATCAGCACTTTCAACTGTTTCTCATGCTGCTGGGTTCAATACTGCACAAACCTGACAGTGTGGAATTTCTAACAAAAGACCTATGTGGCTTTCAGTGAATTTAAAAAGCATATATTCCCATATGATACAACTACAGATGAGTTAAATTTTAGTTCAGATAATGACATTGGGAGAATGCTTGTTCCGTTTCATAGCAAAGCGCTGTACAAACAGCATAGGAAAGAAAATGCTCATGAGGTACAGGAAGATGCAGTTTATAAGTAATTCAAGGCAGGCACCATTTGGTGCTGAGGTATTTCCTACTCTGCTTTTGCTGGGTCTCACCCAGATTGTTAAGCTTGTGTTAAAGTCTTGACTTAAATACTATCCTGTGGATTGTCCAGACAGCAAAATCTCCTAGACCCCACCCCCCCCTAAAAATTCAGAAGGGCCCACCTTCTCAAGGAAAGTCAGCTTCTTCAAACATGCATGAACTTCTTTCTCCATCAGGTGAGCACAACAGGCCATGCCCTGTTTTTCAAACCTGTGTCTCTATAGGAAATTTCACAAGTTCTAAAGGATTTGAGATTGTGCATGTGCCTGCCTGTATAAGTGTACAAAATGGCTTGCACTTCTTAAAGAAAGTACTAACAGCCCTTTCTGGCAGCACTACCAAAACATAAACCAGCGATTTTGTGGTCGTTTTTTGTTTTGGGGTTTTTACCATTTATATTTGCCTGAATGTGTTTTTTTTTGTTGTTGTTGTTTTTTGTTTGTTTGTTTGATTGATTATGTTTGCTTGTTTTGTTTTTAATTTTAACAATCAAGCTTGTCAAAAGGAAAACCTATTTAGTACTTAAAAAAAATAATCTAGGTAAGACTTGAATTCTAAATTTTTATTACTTGCAATCAGTCTTTTATCCTGCAAACAGAAACAGCATGAAATGAAAGGAAAGGAAAAGAAAACACTGGAGGAGTGAGAGTCTGTTATGCTGTTGCACAGTTAGTTTCTAGACAGGACATATTGAAGCTAAAGTCACTTGATTTATACTAGGCAGAAGTGTTACTGTAACAGATTTGTGTTACAAATCATCCTTTTGATATACTTTCCTTCTTGAAGTACTGTATTTCCAATAAAAAATCACTGAAGCGGTTTCTCCCAGTGCACTGCTTTAAATTATCTTTCAATCCTTTCCTTTTATAATACCCCAAAACTGTTACTTATTGATCACATAAAGTCACACGTAGTTCTTATAGAATATTAGGAAGAAGCTGAAAAGGACCTTTAGTGGTCACCTTGTCCATCTTTTTACCTCCCGTGAGAATCGTGAACCTTTCCTTAGCATTGTTGCTTTACATTTATGTTATCTCCATCTGGTGATGGAGACTCTAGTTTCCATAAGTGATTCATACCATTACCTATCTACGCATATGATCCTAATGTCTAGCCTTCCTTACTGTAGTGCAAGCTCATTTTTTCTTCTCATCTCCCATGATGACAGAGAACCATGTACTTGCTTTGCCTTTCTATTAGCCTTTTATGTGTCTGAATACTTTTTCTTCTGTTTTCTCTTAGCCTTCCTTAAACAAACCAGCCACACTTGCTTTAATCCTTGCTCACGGATCATGTTTTGCAGACTTTCGGTCTCCTTCTCTGAATTCCAATTTATTTGAAACATGGTGGCCAAACTGTGACACAACTCTTCTACTTAGGCACTACCAACATAAAAACATCTATGGCACACAGTGTTCTTACATGATGTTTTCTTCCATTTTTGCCACAGCAGTTTTGACTGATGTTTGGCTGTAGCTGTGTATGACCCCTACATCCTTCTCTGTGGAACTGCTATCCTGCTGAGAGTTTCCAGTCCTATATTTTTACAGCTGATTTTTTGAAGTCTAAACTGTAGCCTTTCTTTCTTTTTATACCATTATCTGCTATGTGTCAAGGTCTTCTTGAAGTTAATCCCTTTCTCTAAAGTCATCACAGGCTTTTGCAGATTGGTTGTATCTGCTTATTTAACAATTAGATACTCTGTTATCCGGCGTGTTAATAGGAGTAGTGTTCTGTACTAGAACCAGAACAGGCTGCTGGGAATAGCACAGCACAAAGAGATTTTGGCATTATACATCTGAGTGCAGGATTTTTCCTGTCAGTGTTGCACCCGTGGCATAGCAGTTTTCTCTGAATCTTGTGTACCAAGATTGCTTCTGAAAATCTTGTGAAAGGAAAAGTCCACAGCCTCACTACCATTAAGTATTTATGACATCCTTATGTTATCCATTTCTCTTATATACATGGACTGTTACCTTGGTTAGGTCACTCATCTAAACTATTTTATTCTTCTTTAGCATGATAGGGCCTCTGGTGATTAACCTGAGGAAAAACATTTGGTCTTCGTGGTATTTGAAGTAGCATTTCTTCTTCATTAATAGAATTTTAATGGATTTCACACCAATTAGATGATATTTACCCACCTAAACACAAACCACATTTATAGTCACAGAATGATTGTTATTTACATACCACTGTTTTTAATTGAAATAACCAGGAAATCCTACACTTTTCGAAACTACTTTTGAGGGATTAGTTTTTATTTCTTGTAGCACTACTACAAGCTAAGTGAACAGAAACTGCTTACAGAAACATATACCAGGATTTCAGTAGGAAATCTTCCCTTCCTGTATTTAAGACTAATCTGGTATTAATGTGTATCTTTAATCAGAGGCAGGCCTCTAGTTCAATTAATTGTGTAAGGACTGTTCTGAACGTAAGAGCACTTATGGACATACAAGAAATGCAGCAGTAGAGAACAATTGATTATCTTTTGGTAGCAGCGTGTGTCACTTGATAACAATTTCTCTAACTGAGGCCTGAATGATGGAGCTGGAACTTAGATTTCAGAGAGAGGGAGTGGTTCCTGGAGTAAATCCTCAGAACCAAATGCAACTGAGTGTTCAGAGTGCTTTGCTCATTAATCTAATCCTACCAAACAATGTGGGAGTGTAAAATAAATAAATAAATAAATAAAATCCATAAAATAGCTTTATCTACAACCAGCAGAGAACAATCTGGCTAGAAAATTTCTGATGAAACATTTTCTCATCAGGATATGTCATTCATTGAAATAAAAATGTTCCATGGGAGTATTTCCATTTTTGACCAATTTCCAATGGAATTCAGGCACGTTTCCAAGACAACTGAGACAACCAGTTTGCCTGTGTCCTCTCAACAGCCCTTCTGGTTGGTTCTAGGGGATCTTGAGCTTACAAACTCCTTCACTTTGGGGCTGACAGAGTTCTGAGAGCTGGGATGGAATGATCCTCCAGTTTGCAGCTTCTTGGCAATCCTGATTCCCCAGACATGCAGGCACTGAGGCTGACAGGCTGCTCCAGAGCTAGGCATCGTGCCATGAAAAGATTCAACACTCCTTGGTTTCATTCCAAATTTTGAAATATTAAAATCTTCTGCTGGAAAAAAAAGCCTATATTTCTTCATGCTGCTCTAATGAATCTATTCCTGATCAGAGCCTAATACTGTAAGACAGTGCATATATATTTTTACAGGCTGTTGTATAAAATGACACAGTTACTTAAAGGGGCTTTGGCAGGCTGATTACACATAGGTGTATAAATGATAAAGGCCACACCTGAACATAAGACAAGTGCAAATGATGATGTGGATACATACCACTGCTATTACTAATGCTTTTCTTCACAGTACTTACTTAACAACTGATTATTCTTCCACTTCCTTGAAGTACTAATAAGTAATATTCAATTTTAGAGGCAAAAAACTGACATGGAAATGTTGCTGGTTTTCTCAGAAAACATATCAATATCATCAGGTTTACTACTGCACAGTTCAGCATATTCTGTTAAGAGTCTCTGTTAGCTTGAATTATTTTTTCTTGAGCCTTAGATATCATCCATTTCTGATCATCCATGAAAACAACACCTCTGCCTATTCTTTTCACTTTTCTCATTTTTTTCTCTTTTCATACTTTTCACTTTTCCTTTTTTACTTTTCACTCCTTTTCACTATTTTTCACTATTTTTCACTATTTTTCACTTTTTACATGCTAGGCTTACAATCAAGGGACTTACAGCTCAGCTCATAGAGGGAGCATGTGACTGTTTCTTATCCACTTCTGTCTGATGGCTTTGTCTCTATCTCAAACTTAGCCTAACATGGCAACATGACCTATGTACTGATTCTGCTGTTGGCTTGGGGATCTGCAGGAAAAGGATAGTAGAAAACAGCAATGGAGATGGTAGTGTCTTAAAAGCCACACTATATTTTTCCACCAAGGCTACTTGCTATTCATATTATTCATGGTTGTTTGGCATTCCCACGCTAAAGTGTTTTGGGAAAAGCTCCAACATCCTCTTCATGATTCACAGTGTCAAATATAGAAAAATATACAACTAGAATTACTAAACGTAAGGAAAACTACTAACAATCAGCTCAATTGGGGTAATGCATGTCCTGCCAAATGGTAGAGCTTCAATCCAGAAAGACCTTTGGAAACTTGATGATTTGGCCAATAATAACCTCATAAAGTTGAGAACAGGAGTCTCAAGTGTGATCTGATACCAGCCTACAACTGCTTGTAGACAAAGACAACAGATCTGAACTCTTCTCAGTAGTGATGGATAGCTTGACAAGGGGTGAGAGTCACAAAATGCCAGTCAGGAGGTCCTATCTGGACGTTAGGAATATCTTTGTCTCTAGGAGAGTGGCTCAGAAGAGAATCTGGTCACCCAGAGAGACTCTGGAATCTCTGTCCTTACAGATTTGCCAGTCCTAACGAGAAAAACATCTAGCTGACCTGATTTAATATTTGCTATAGTCCTGCTCTGAGTGGAGGATGGACCAATTAACCTCCAGAAGTCCCAACTACTATGCCATAGATGGAAAACACAGAGTAACTGGGCAGCAGATGAAAGGCTAGTGTCTGAGCCTATACAAAAGCTCAGGCTTTTCTTTCTGTTTGTTACAGCATTCTCAAGCTAACCCACACTCAGGTTTCTCGCCTTAAGGAATATATTATTCCTTGATTTTCTTTCCAGTATACTGGGGTCCCAATTTTACTCTCATTTTCTTAGAAGTGATCAGATTCATTCACTCTGTGGATACACTTTCATCTACTGTATTGCAATACTTTATATCTAACAGGCTATTTTAAATTAAATTCCAAATTTTTAGTTATATAAAACCTCTGGGTGGTTTTGACTCAGTCCAAGATTTATGTGTCTCTGGGCTTCTGCTGCTGTTTGTCTTGGCTTGCTTTGACAGTTCTTATTTCTCTGTATGTTGTAGTGCTTGGGAATTCCATTGGTAACTATTCTTGCTCTTGGATAGAATTTTGCAGTCTTATAACCTAACACTTCTCAAGGAGACAAGAAAGAAATATTGGATACAAGAGCAAGAGTAGTTAACTTTCTTGAGTCTTCTGCTTCACTCCATTGAGTACTCAGCCAGTCAGAAAACACACAGCTGAAAAGGCATTTTATACATGTAAAGTACAGGCCAATTTGGCACAGAGTGGAGAACCCCACCCAGAGAAAACAAAGATAGCAGTATAAGACTAGTACATCAATGCTGATCTTTCCTGACATGGGTTTCCAGCCCAGTGTATTCCCTTAGAATTTCTATTCACAGTTTAGCTTCCACACTGTCTAAATAGTTTCCAAGCTCTCTGAAATAAACTAAGAACCTAAATCAGTTTATTTGTAATGGGTCATCACAATCCCGGTTATACTGTGGTCTGGCATTATGAGTGAACTGTCATCGTGACCACACTGGAAAGCTAATCTGCAGCTCTGCTATGCCAGGCATGCATGCTGTTTCTGTACCCATTTTAGCAGCAAGCTGCTGCTATTACAAAGCACCTGAACTACTTTTTTTTTTTTTTTTTTTTTTTCCCCAAGGATTCCTACTATGAGTGCTTGCATGTTCACAAATCCAGGACATACAGCCACTTCTCAAGTGCTTACTTGTGCTATAGTGTATAGGCACAACATGAGAGGTTTATAGCATATGGGGCCTGCTGTACAACTGATTTGCACATGCACTGGAAGTAAGACACCTTCTGAACACTGATTTTGCAGCACAGGCATTGAAGCTCAATGTGAATGTGCACAGCAGCTCTAATGCATCCAGGATACAATAGATTCCATGTACATGCAGCTGTGTATGAGCTGTATTAGTCTGAAAAAAGATTACAGGAGTAGAGGAAGGCAGAGTTAAAAAAATGATGGTCTTTCTCTGACTTTGCTGGACTCATTACCAGAATGAGGTGCTGTGCAATGCATGCCTGTAGTGTCTCTGATTTCAGACAACACAGACCCTTTCCCCAAGGCTGCAAGATAGTTTGAAGTCAGAGAACCAGGATGCTCATAGCTAAGGAAGAAAACAAGAAGTATTCTCATCTTAGCCTCATACCTTGGTAAAGCCTTTATAAAACTTCACAAATACGGATTTAGAATTAATGTCTGTACATGAACTGCTAATTCTTAAAGCCTGCGGTAGTACAGCGTGACCTCCCCTTCAACCTGGACGGCCAAGATGGACATCTGCCACATGATCAAAATGAAAAAGGTGTGGTGTATCAAGAAACACTGCTGGGGCTATCTGCCTCACATACTTAATGGCAAGTATGTAGAAACTTTCTCAGAAGCAGAGCTGTGCTTCCTCTGAGGACATGGTGCTATCCTTTTATCCCAGTGCTTTGAGAACTCTCTCATGCAGCACAAAGCAAGGAACGAAATGTACACCTGTAAATCATGTACCAGCTCAATAAACCAAACCAAAAGATCAGGCTTCATGTCTGAAAGAGGACAGACAGGCAGCTAGTGCTGCAGTAAGCTTCTAAGAATTAACAGTAATTTTGTTTTCTTTGTATGCAAGAAAACCACCAAACATGCCCACAGAACAGGATGCACACACGGATGTATAGACATTATATTTCCACTGTATTCAATTCCATTGGGTAGAGGAGCTAGTTTTGAGTAAGCTGAGCAATAGTCGAGAGTCTTGCCACAAACTAATATACTTACTGCTTCTTGCTTCTCCCTTTTTACAGCCACAGACTTGTGAGTTCACTAGGGGTGTGCACAACCACACCTATTCTCTGAGGTAAAGTTTCTATTGAAAGACATAGCTGTTACAACATTGGTAAATACAGTATTATTTTCCCTGTTAGCTTGTAAAGCAACCTATGAAGCGTTATCAATTCGACCCCAAGTGCAGTGGCTTGAGGTATGAAGGTCTATACAGGTACAGGTTTTTCCACATTGTTTTGCCAATGTACTTCAGTCATGATGCGGAGCTTGTAAACTGCCTTGATCTCAAGCCTGGGCTGAACTGCAACTGTCAGCTCTGATGATTTCTGTGATGTGAATGCAGACCTTGAGTGAGATAACTGCCTCAATTTTCACTTTAAACTGCAGATTAAAAAATAAATTAGTTCAAATGCTACTGTAGCTTTAAGATCTTCAAGCTAAGGCCTTAAGAAAAGGAATATATCTAATTAATTTTTTGAAAATGTTTCTTGAAGAAAGAAATATTAATATGGTGGTAACAGGTGGCAGCATTTAGCACTGTAGCCTTGACATTTCTTACTAAATATTTAACTGCTGGCAACTGTATACTTCACAAGCACCTGTGAAAATGAAACCTGGTTTTGAGAACACAAGGTTGAGCTCATGAAATAAAGATGAGGACATGGATAAAAAGAAATATTATAATCTTATCACATGTTTTGTTAGCTCCAGGACAATTTTTGAGACTTTTTTTGATATTTACTTGAATGCATAGTATTTTTTCTGTGGGGACAAAGGCCTGTAGACTTACTGGAATACATGCATTTAATTCACAAACTGTTTTTTTTTTTTTCAGGAATGTATGCAAAACATTCCTTGTACTTTTAAAGTAGACTATTTTTGCAACATGGTGGTCAAAATAAAGTAATCAGATGAAAAGGTGAATAACTACACACAGATATCGACACTGTGCACCTTTGTAGCAAACCTCAGTAAAATTTCTTTTGCAATGATACGTTCACAATAGGAAACATTGGAGTCATTTTGTATGAGAGCTGAAAGCTGGTGGTGATCCAAGTCTCTGTTGGATTTTTACCCTGAGAAGTAGCTGAAACGTGGCAAATTAGGAATTATTTCTCTAATTCTTGCATCACAGTACTTTTTTTTTTTCTATGGGAATAATAAGAAATATGATAAATCTAGTAGATTTCCTAAGCACCTATGGAACTTTTTTGTTATGTAATTATTATACAGTGTACTTCCCTATCCCTATTTTCCTGCATCATGTGGGAGCATTTACATTTTGATTGTAAGTAGGGCCTAGTAACACCTGGTTTGAATAAGGAATACTCTGATCTGCTGAGGATTAACCTTGGCAAAGATTGCTTCTCAGAGACAGCCTATACAAGTCCATTTCTAGTTATTTATGAGGACAAGAGTTTATTATTTTCTCTTCAGTATATTAAATTACTTGAATTAGTGATCACTTGATTATTCCTAGTAAAGGCAGACATACCAATTTAATGTCTGATTAAACCGGCTATAGTCATCTTGAATGAAGTCTCAAAAGAAGTGGCTGAATAAAACACTGATTACAAATAGCGGCAGTATTACATACTTGGTATTGCCATATTTAAGCAATGTTGTTCCTGCCTACATACCTAGAATATACTAAGTAATTTATATTTTGTCTTGTTATTTCTTAAAAAAACCCCAACAAACATAACATGCAAAATATCAAACCAATAAAAAATATCACAACAGTAGGCCTGGAAGTTGGATACCTCTGCTCAGCTCAGTTGAAAGTCAACTGAAACAAGCCTCAAGAAAGTGGCTTTGTGCCTAGTGACTGTGGTGGGAGTGAGAAGTTTTCTTATATGTGCTGGTTACACATTTATCATGTTCACCTCAGTTCTTTATCCATTTGAAAGAAGAAGGGAAAGAAGACTTTGATGCATCATAAAGTATTAGACACGTGTGTGCACACACACTGCTCAAGTAATTGAGTGATGAAAGCTGTGTAAGGATAGGTAATTGGTGATAAATTGGACTGAGGGGGGAGCTGGAGGCTCTCAGACAGTAAATGCAGGTGCTTGCTGCTCTTTGGTTCTGCGAGTGTGCCTCATGTCTGTCCCAAATGACAGTCCCTAAGGAGCAGTAAAGATTTCATTCTGTGTCCTCTGGCAGTGCTTTCATCTATTCCGTTGAAATTGCCAGCACAGATGCTGGTTAGTGGCAGGAGCAGCAATGATTTTGTGATGAAGATGTGTCTCTCTTGGGATCTAGATGAAATCCACCTAAATTATTTTGCAGGACTTATTTCAGCAGACTTTATTACAACCTCTTTCAGTAAGCATGAGCCTTACTTGATTCAGATGAGCAACAGATTCAGAAAATGAAGAGGAGTTTAACTTCATTTTTGCAATGGCATTACCATATCTATTCCTGTTTCTATACGTAGTCTTATTTTCTTGGCACTGTTTCTGAGCCATAGTGATTTTTGACAGCTTGTCGCCTAATTTCATTCCCCAAGAAGAGACACAAAACTGGATGGCAGATGAGATGCTTTTATTATACACACTCACGTCTGTCAATGTGCTGGAAAGGACTGGGCAATCAATTCTGCCTTGCCCTTACCCTTCCAGCATGTTCATTGACAACGGCTGCAGCCACAGAGCAGTCCTGTGTGAGTCACTGGTTAATTTGTCCATCTCCCCATTGCTCTTTGGGTGAGCCTGTGTGCTCTTTTTATGTTCCTCTGTATACAGACATCACAGAAAGTTTTAGCTTGTGGCCTAGTCTTCTTGTTTCACACTAAGGTTGATGTGATGTTCTGTGTACATGCATTGATTTACTGTAACTACAATGTTGCGTATTATTTCTTACCATTTCTTAGATGCTACAGTGGTTAAGGCTTTAGGCTTGCCAAGAGAGCCACGGTGAACAACAAGCAAATCTCCCAAGTGTGCAAGAGTTTTCTGTGTCACACGGTCCACAGAAGGAAAATAATACAAAGTTCAGACTAGAGAAAACCCCATTTGCACAGTAAGTATCTCAGCACTTCCATTTCTCCCTTAAAATAGAGGGAGATACTGTGGTGTCCAAGATTATATTGAAAAGCAACTAATGGAATGCTTATGAAGCAACTGGAGTTGAACCTTCTTGTACCAGTGGTGCATATGGCCTTGCACAGATGGTCAGAAAGTTTCAAGCCACTTTCTAAATGTTCAGTGCAATGCAAGATGCTGGAGTATGGTTGAGATAATTAATTTAACACAGCACTTTCTGTCTTTAGTTAAAAGCAACATTTAAGTACTCTACTTGCTTCTGTAGTTTCTGTGTATATGACTTGCTATGCAAAAGTACTGTAACACATACACAGTTGCATAATCTAGAAGAATAATGCTTAACACTAAGACTAGATGAAATAATGTAGAGAGCATAGTTACAGTCAATCTGTTTTACAGATTATTAATATCATTATTATAAAATAAAATAACATTTGTTTGTAAAATTGCTACAGAACCAAGAATAGGCTTTCCTGTATTCCTGGAAAAGTACTACTATGCAAAATAACAATAAGCAGAGATGTGGTCTAATTATCTGTGGGCTGGCTGTACTTACAAGGCACTTGTCTGTGTGTACAATATGACATTCCATCAGCCCTATGACACCTCTGGAAATCCTAAACGTGTTCCAAAAAACCATAGTCCCTTAACTGAATTGTCCATCAATCCTTTTCTAATCAATGATTAGAGATAGGCACTTGCAGTTGGCTTGGATAAATAGCTCTTTAAAAGTACCTCGTATCACTCCCTGCAAAGTAATACCCTAAGCAACAAATTAGGCACTTTAGTTAGGAGCCTGAAGTAACTGAGATGAACTGTGCAAAGGCCATCCAAATATTGCAACATCCAAGAAAATGTTTGCACTGTTATACTTGGAAAGGACATTTTTTTCTTTCTGTTCTGTTCCTTCAGTGCTTGCAGAAGGGGCACTAGAAGGGGTGCTCCATTCTGCACTGTGAGAGCAGAGCTAACTTTCTCAAGGGATAACAAATATTGGTACTGTCACTATTTCACAGGCAGAGTAAAAGGGGATGTCTTCTGACACCATTTTGCCTTCTGGAGTATCTACAGAAAAAAAGCCCAAAACACCAAACCAAGAGAAAATCCTGATCTTGACCTCTGTTACTACTCCTTAAATGATTTTGAAGACAAACAGCACCTCAGGCAGGGCATTTCTAATGGCTGATTCCATGTCTCTAGCAGCCAGTCACTTCGCATGCAACATCATGGCTCACAACATTCACTACCTGAAGTGTGATAATAATTGCTCAGGAATAGATTTGTTTATTTGCCTGACTGAAAAGAAACATTTACACTTGAAGTTGTTGTGGTAGGAATGTTTTTCATATCAGCATAAACAAGGTCTGCATAATTCAATTGCTAATTGAATCTCTCATCTCAGCCATAGCTGCTTACCTAATTACTCCAGAAAATTAATTTTATTTACTTGACTGGCTTTTAAAAATGATTACTTCTGTGATACTGCAACTTAAGGGTAATTAGTTATTATGGATGTGAAGTGTCTTTGTGACCAAATGGCTGTAAGGAAAGTGAAATCTCCATGCCAGCAAAGTTTATTTTTAGTGCTGCAATTTCTACATTTACCATAAGATAAATGCAAGCTTGGCACATCAAGTTTTGAAACTTATTAGACAGCTTATGCTAATTTATGTGATGTGCCAGATTCATCTCTGTCAACTCTCAGTCAAAACCAGGATGTCTGTCATCGGTTTTAGTTATTGGAATGCAAAAATTTGACTGCATGAAGCAGAAGGGCTTCATCTACATGCTGTTAATATAAGACAGATTGGTGGAGCTGAGGTCATTGAGGAGAAGGAGGAGTATGGTGGAACAATGAAGGTGATGGAGGCCAAATATTGATCCTAGCTCTAGGGCATGACCTCAGCTAGAGAAATGAAGGGCTTTTAGGGGGGTGTGTAGACTGAAGGAAAGCTAAAAATGAATTAATAATCTGGTTTTATTTCTTTCTTCTTCCTCAGTACAAAGATAGGGAGCTTGATACGCATTTGAAAAAAAAAAAAAAAAAACCCCAAAAAAACCCCCAACAAAACATTAACAAAGAAACACACTCCCAATCACTTTTGCTTCTAGACAGAGTAGCAAATAACTCCACTATTTTTGGCTAGCTACTCAGGATGAAGGGAATAGCGATATTATATTAAACTGTTGCTTTATCAAGTCCCATTATGTTAGAACAACATTACAGTTTCATGCATTACAAGTCCCAAAGGAAGTCCAAAGCAAATTTTGCTTGTGTAAAATTTCACTACCTGTCTCCTGCAGAGTGAAGCCTTTCAGATGCTTTAAGTGCAGCATGACAGGTGGGAAGACAGGTGCAAGCATATCAGCAGATCAATAGTTGTGCAGGTAAGGAAAGCTCCCTCCAGCATGTTGTGGGAACGGAAGCTTAGCAGGACCCTGCATCCTCCACTGTTATGGATCCTAACAGGAAGAGCTCCTTCAGCCCCTTGTGCCATCTTTTGTGGCTTCATGCATGGCTGCTAGCATTAGCTATTAAGATTATACAGCATTTTTAATGGTCATACTTGGTTTTCAGTATCTTATTTTTTACATTTTAGATGCTTAATGCCCATTCCTGTTGATTTCATTGAAAAACATGGCTAAATGAGAGAAGAATCTGACACAGGGTTCATTAGAATTGGGAAAGCACCATTTGCTATGCTTGCCAAAGCTTGACTGCATTTTAAATCTGAAAATATTCTCATCTCTGGAAGTGAAGCATGACTTTTTCTGTAATGCAGCGTAACAGAATACTGCTGCATGTAAGTTCATCAAGGACCTTTGGAAGTTGGGAATGAATTAGAGAAGTAGAAGATTAATAGTCTGAATGGCAGAAAAGCACCAAAGAAAAGAAATTGTAAAGAAAGAGACTGTTATAAGTGGCATATATAACTTACAAACTTGTGACTCTTCCTGGCATAGCATCTTATGATTACTATCTGCTTTTCCAGAAGTTCAAGTGATTAAGGGGACACTGGGAATGAAAGTTAAATTTTTAAAATTAAGTTCAAAATTGGTGCATTAAAAGAGAGAAAAGATTTTAAACTCATGTTTAGAACCTAAAGGATGACAGAATTGAGGATCTCTGTGCAATTTTAGTTAATCATTTAATGCACGGAGTTTGTGATTGTCTTTAGTATGAAACTGTACTGCCATTTTTTCCATAGTTTCCCCACCTCATCCAGTGATTTGGATTAAAAAGAAATCTCATTTTCTTTACAGAGGTTTTAGGAATAAGCTAAGTAATTCAAACCTATTATTACTGTTATCTCCAAAAAATGACTGTTACATTGTGTGGATATCATTATTCTCATTCTAGAGGCAGAGAAGTGAAAGCCAAGATTATCCATACTAAATATATGCCAATTTCTACTGTTCAAAAAAAAAATCAGGGTCCTAAATTTTCAAGGCATGAAGTTTACTTATTGGCCAAGACATCAGGTTAAATGTAAAAAAAAAAAGAAGCAGTCCATAGCTGAGGGAAGGATAGGATTCAGTCACTCAGAAAAACACTCAACCCCTCACCATCCTGCTTTTCCCTGGCTTACCCACTGCATGTCTACTTACATCTTTAAATGAGGCAGCATACAGCCTCTACTCTTACAGGCTCCAGATTTGTCCCAGTGTCACCCAGACCCTTGCTCAAGTTTGAATAGCTTGTAATTCATTTACAGTTAAATATGATATCATAACACTTCAGTAAATATGATATCATAACATGCACAAGAACAAACTGAAATTGCATGAATAGCTCTCTCTGGGACATCTTACAGACTTGTGAATTCTTGGATTTACTGATGTATTCTTTTCAATGTTGTGTTGGAATTATCCCAAAAGCAGAGTCATTTACATGCTGTGCAATGAGCCAGTTTCACACAGTGAGACGAGGCATTGTTTTATTACAGAGTTTTGCTAGTTTGGGTGCAAGGTAGCACAAAGCTAGCACACTTTGGTACTTCCCAGAGTTCCTTTCATACATGAAGTTATCAACTGATACGTTTCCAAGAACTTCCCACTAACACTGGTTGATCAGTAATTTACATATGGTTACACAATCACCTATTCATGCTACGCATGCTTCATGAGGATGGGTCTTCGCCTGCCCTGTGGGTGTGATTTTTAGTATTATAATGATGCTAGTTCATATAAGGATAGTACTAATCATAGCACTAGTCATTGTTTAGCTGACAGTACAAAAATACATAAAACCAAGATAATCTCTTAAGTACATAAGGTTTATATATTTTCCAGGATATTTCTTCTTTAAGGACAGCCAAGTCTTGATTAAGAGTTCCCTAATTAATCATTTTGACAATTTTAAGGATGGTCATCTTGCCCTAAACATCGTGTACATATTTATCTGTTCCTTTATATGTGCTAATAGTTATCAGATAACTTAGCTAAATTCTTAAGCAATATTTCAAAAAGTTTTAACTCCTTTTTTGTTTGCCTCTTTGTTTGCCTGAGTAGATAACATTAGGAGAAAGGAAACCAATTTCAAACATGTTTCCAGCAAGGGCATGATCATCAGAATGCTGGAGTTGTACTGATCTTGAGTGTTAGTTATAAAGCAACCAGCCATCCAAACAATATTACACTAACTATTGTGTACTCAGCTGCTCAAATGAGTGGAAAAAAAAAAAGAAGGAATAATTACAGATTTCAAAGCATGGTGCATTAAGATAAAGGTACAAAACAGTATACTGCAAATTCATTCTTTTGCACTGTGTGTTAATTGTCTGTCAGCTTTGAGATGTCTGAGTCTGATCCAGCTCATACTGAAATATGTGGGAATCTTCCCATTGACTTTAGCAAGCACAACATCTCTGGATGGCTCTAAGGTTTGTTGGCATTTGACCTGAACTATGCAGATCCAGCACCTGCAGTTTTGTGTTACTGTTTTTAGCTCTTTTCTCCTAAACACAATGGTTTCACAGATCTTAATCTTTCTGTCATTTGTCTGTTTGGAATGACGCTTTGTGGTCGTTGTATGGTCAGGTATTTTTTAAACATATGTCGTGTAGTAGCTGAATCTGAGAACATACTCTGCAGAATCATGAAGTGAATGTCACTACCTAACTGCAGCTTTTCAAGGAGCTCATTAATGTTCTGAATGCAGCTGTACAAACAGAAAGCTAGAAAGAAAGGGAAAATCAAGCCCTGACCATAGCCATGACTACAATGAAAATAAAACTGCATCAGCAATCCCTCCTGCTGGAAAAACACCAAGTATGACTTGGACCAAGTCCAAGACTTCTGCAAATTATATAAAAATAAAGTTATCACTTGAATAAACAAATCTGTAAGGTCCAAAAAAGCACCTTTCACAAACATTCATACTCTGTGCTATCAGGGCCACGTGGACTGTGTCTGGTGCACTCTCTGAGCGCACGCAGAGGGAGGGCTGCACTAATGCGCAGGGATCCCGGCGCTCCTGTGGGTAATCCAGTACAGACAGACCTTGCCAGACTGTTCTCTGCTCTCCCCAGGGAGCCCTGTCCAGCCTTGCCGCAGGGTGGGTGGCCCAGTGGACAAGGCTGACTGCAGCTGTGAATCTCACAAAGGGGAAGAGAGAGGCAGTACGTAGTGCTGGTGGTTCCCATGTCCATGATTGAGAATGACACTTCACATCACTTTCTCTTGTAAATTAATTCTTATGTTATTTTGTTTAATATTTGGTAAAGACTGTCCAACTCTGGAATTTCTTGTAATAATTTGCTGTGTTTTTCTGAGATTTTTATACCATCATCATGTTTTTGCCAGGATTGCCAGTTTTCTAACATGACTGGATGCTGCTGCTCTGACTAAGGTTCCCAGACACTGGGCAGCCCTGAGAAATGAGTACTTTGTACTTCTTCTTTGCCTGCGCAATGAGTCACTTTGCATGTGTTAACTACTACGGTGTTTGGCAATGGCAGGCTGCCAGATACCCACCCAGTCACTCTGTCACTCCCCCTCCTCACATAACAGGAGGAGAAAATAAGGTGAAAAGGCTTATGGATAGAGAAAAAGACAGGGAGATCACTTGCCAATCACCATCATAGGCAAAACAGACTTGTCTTGGAGAAGATTAGTTTAACAAAAAAATTATACAAAATTATACAAATTATACAAAAAAAAAAAAAAAAGGGGTAGTGAGAAACAAAGACAAAACACCTTCTCTTCACCCTAAATCTTCTTCCTAGATTCAACTTCAGTCCTTTGTTCCCAATTCTTTTACCTCTTCCACCTCCTCCTCCCCTAAGTGGCACAGGAGGATGAGAAATGGGGGGCTGTGGTCAGTCCCTAACAGCATCTCTCTGCTGCTTCTTCTTCCTCATACTTTCCTGCTGCAGGAGCAAGGGTCCTTCCCACAGGGTACAGTCCTCCGGGAACAAACTGCTCTGCCACAGGTCCCATGGTTTCCTTCCAGGAAACCTGCTCCTGTATGGTCTTTCCATGGGCTGAAGGTTCCTTCAAGGCACATCCACTTGCTGTGTAATGGGATCCTCCATGGGCTACAACATGGATATCTGCTCCACCAAGATTTTTCAGAGGGTGCAGGAGGACAGCCTGCATCACCTTGGTTTTCTCCATGCGCTGCAGGGGAATCTCTGCTTTGGCACCTAGAACACCTGCATCCTCTCCTTCTCTGATTTTGGTGTCACTAGAGCTGCTTCCCTTACATTTTCTCACTCCTCTCTCTCACAGCTGCTGTGCAAGTCTGTAACCCCTTCTTAAATCTGTTTTCGCAGAGGTTCCACCAGGTTGCCTGACTGGATCAGCTGTGTCCTGTGGTTGGTCCATTTTGGAGCCAGCTGGAACTGTCCAACACAGGGGCAGTCCCTGCTCTCCTCTCACAAAGGCCAACCGTACAGCCCCCCACTGCCAACACCAGGGCATGGATACCCAACACAGTTGCTGTGAAGGAAGTCCAGCTTGTTCAGAATGCACCAGGTTGCAGCACACATCCAGCTCAACTCTGCAAATGATCTGCATTTGTCCCTCCCATGGTAAGTCATTATGCAAGTTGGGTGTAGTTTGGCTGTCTTCATGGGTCATTGCTTCCTTGTGCTTTCTTCCCATGTTTGCAGCTGCATAACTCTCTTGCCCCAGCATGCCTCACACTACATCATATGCTTGCTGATTCGGATGGCTAATCCAATTAAAAACTGCTCCCTTTTCATTTACAGTTAGTTCTATAACAAGTTTGTTTCCTGACAGATGGTGAGCATCTATCTAAGTTAGTTCATCTGTAAGATTTAACTGGCATGATGGGCAGTTTGCATAGTGTGTACACACATTTTTATTCCCAGAAATCCTAGGTGAAAATATCGGATGGTCTTTTAATGTAGAGTGGAGACAGGTGTACATGATTTAAAAGAGTTACAAATCCCCATGCTAGAGTCTATTGGAGCTCTGGGGAAGAAAATTATCAGGCTTGCAGGATGCGCTATTTTGCACATTATACTCCAAACAAAACAATTAAAACCAAGGAAGGGACTTGATAACATGTAAGGAAAACAAAAATCTCCATCTGAATGTCCAGAGAAGGATAAGGTTGATCAAATGTGTAGAACAGAAAGGAAAGGATTTGCTTAATAGACAAGGCTATTCAGCCAGGAGCATTCCCCTGAGATAGAGAGATGCCTATAAAATCATGAGTGTCATAGTGAAGACGAATAGGGATTAACTCTTCAGTGATTTGCTAAACCACAAATCTCTAGCAACTGGGAGCATATCTTGTTGATGTGCTCAGCTATTAGTGTTAGGAGACTAGACTGGATGGACATTTAATCATGAGCAGTACAAACACATTCTTAATGATGGCCTATAGTTTAAGTTGTCCAACATATATAGATAAATAGCATTATTTCTTGAACACTTGAAACATTATTATTCATTACTACGCTATGATCTTTTTCACTATCCATGTCCTCATCAAGCACTGCAGGTAAACATGAATGTTTGCCTCCAGCCAAGGGGATGATACATATGTTTTCCACAACTTGAACATAGGAGGGGAGGGGAGGAGAGAGCAGGAGGGGTGTGTAAGGGAGCATCCCAGAAGATGCTTCATGTTTCTCACTCCTTCAGTTCAGGCAACCCTATCCAGACAAGCAGGAAGACTGAGTGGAAAATGGTTGGACTGCCTGAGGACCAGAAATAAGAAGCAATTGGGACAAAAGAGCCACAGCAGAGAAACTCAGTAGATTCTTTGCTTCAGTCTCAGGGAGATTCCCATAACTTATATATCCTCTTTAGTAGAGAGATCAGATGAGATAGATTGGTTTGAAGAAGTATTTAGACTGACCAGAAGAACTAAATGTTAATAAGTCACCAGAATCAGATGACATTCACCCAGGACTGTTGACCATCTACAGCAAGTGCTGGAGGCAGGCAACATGGGAGCTACTGAGCTCACTGAGCTAGTGAGTCTGATTCATGGGAAAAAGGTAGAAAAGGTCTATAATAAAGGAAGGGATTGCTGAATACCTGAATAAACAGTCTATTGAAAAAGTATCAGCATGGCTGAGGTGAAGGGGTGTCCTGCCTCCCTGGCCTGCTGGAGGTCCTATGGGATGGACAAAGGGGGTAGCACAGCTGAATTTCAAAAAAAGCCTTTGACCAGATTACATGCCAAAGGTTACCAAAAAAAAAAAAAAAATCATTACACTGCCACAGGATTGCAGGAAATGAGTTTTTATTGACTGGAAGATGGATAAAAGATGGGAAATAAAGACTATGACTTTCCATGGTGAAGAATCATCAGCAGTAGAGTCCTGTAGGGACTGTTTTTATTCAGATCTATTCAGCATCTTCACCAGTGATCTGGAAAGGGAAATGCAGCAAAATCCTCAAGTTTGAAGATGATGCCTTCTAGTAGGCAGGGAGGAACTCCAGAAGAACTTTACAAAACTGAGTGGACAAAATGGCATCAAATTAGTTTCACTCTATCTAAATGAAAAGCAATGCATCTAGAGAAAAGGAATCTGAAGTGCACCTACACATTCAGAATTGGCCATTTCAGATCAGGAAACTGATCTTGGAAACAACATGGTCAGTTTACCAAAATCTTCGGCCTGGTATTTAGTAGCAGCCAAAAATAGCCAGTAAAATGTAGATCACTGTCAGGAAAGGTGTTGAGAATAAGACAGGGAACATCATTTTGCCATTATGTAAAACACCCATCTTGCAAACTTAAAATTTCTTTGTTATCAAGAATTGCTGTGGTGTTAGACAAAGTATACAAAAAGGCAACTAAATTGATTGAGGGAATGTCATGGCAGCCCTATTAGGAAAGAATAAAATGGCTGAAGTTGTTCAATAGGGCAATGAGAAGGCTGAAAAAAAAAAAAATTTACAAAATTATGAAGATGGTGGAAAAGGTCAATGCAGAAGTGCAATGCACTACATCTTGCAATGTTAGAACTAGAGAGCACTTGGTGAAGCTAGTTTAAAAGAGATGAAAGGGAGATACTATCACAAGCTTGAAAGGGTGTAGACAAATTCTTTAAAGAGAACAGGCAGCGATGTATGTTACCTTCTGACATTTTCTAACCAAGACTTGTGGATGCTGGGAAACTATAAGGGGAATGCACTCCAGACAGAGATTTTGTCTTGCCACTGTAAGAGACACTGTTGGTTTGACTCACGGATCCTATAATGTTTCATGTAATCTTACACACATACTAAATGGGCTGGACTAAATGAGATGTTAGGAGAAACTTTTTTCATCATAGTGAACACATACAGAAGTCATTGCTTTAATTTCTTCAAAACCCTTTCCAAATAAAAAGGAAAAAAAAAAGCAGCAATTTCCTTTCACTACGTTTCTTCCTCCCACACATTAAAACATCCTCTTTCCACTCCTTCCTTTAGAACCAGCTTATTAAACATTAACAACAATACAAGTTGGGCAATATGCTCCTATTGAATACTAATACAAAAATCAAGTATAATAAACACAATGATACATCAACATAAAAAAATGCCAGATTTCTTCCTGAAAGTCCCCTGGCCAATGAAATGTGAGTTTTTCATTGTATTCTGTGCCCCATGCACTAATGATCAAGTGAAGTGAGAATTCAAGTTTTCAAAGTTCTCTGCATCTCAGAAACCTACAAAAGGTTGTACTATCCTACTACTCTTCTCACTGCTCCTCCAACAGACATGCAAATGAAATCTGCTCTCCTCCCTTGACAACTCCCTTCCTCCCACCATAACCAATAAAGAACACAATAAGGGTTGGTTTCCTGACTTCTCATTCTGTTGATGAACATGCTTGAAACTTACCTCACTTTCTTCTCCCATTCAGAAAATAAAGGAACACTGCACTATTTCCATCTGGTACCTGTAAAACAAAGCAAATAAAAGCTTTTCTTTCTTCCCACACTTTACTCTCTCACTTATCCAGCTTTACTTGCTGTCTTCCTATTAACCCCAACAGGATGGCACAGTTATCTTTAGTTGTTTTATGACCTTTATGTGTCTCTACTGTTTCTTATCCTCCTGTAATCCTCATCTATTCAGGGCTCATTCATCCTGTTACCTTAGGTGAATGCTTAATTATGGCCTCCCACATGTATCCCCCACATGCACCTAAAGTCCTGGGCATTGTGCTCACTTTGAGTTGCCCGTGAAGCAGTCGTACTGCCTAGTGTTGCCTGTTGCCCACATCACCTAACCTGGGTGGGGAAGTAACAATACACTCCACAAGCATGGCCCAGGGGTATCTCTCCTATGCCTCTCAGACAAACACAGGCAAGCAAGACAGTAAGGCACTTTGCAGTGAATATTCCGTGCTATTCATGTTGAGTTGAAATGTGTTAAGGGCAAGTGACTGGAAAATCAAAGTCCAACAGTCTCTGGGCTTAGATGATTTCAAGCAGGCCTCTGGATGATGTTTGCTTGGTTGTCCCAAAGCAGAACAACACTGTGAACTCAGGCCATTCCCAGCCCTAACCAGAGGTATCTGTCTGCCAAAAGGAAGTGAGGCTACAGCCATCCCTGATTTTCTTGGTCCCATCTGGGCCTCAGAGTGCAATTTCTTATATTAGGTATTTCATTTGCTCTAAAACTAATCATTCATCCATTTGAATGCAAAAGCAGATAAACAAAAAAGAGCAGTATTCTAGGTTAGCTAAATTGCACTTTTTGGAAAGGTTTATGTTCTGCCACTGACTTGGATGAGCCATTAGTCATAGAGTTTTCACCTATTAAATTGCATAAACAGCCAAAAGAGTTATCAGAATAAATGTCTCATCCAAAGTGACCACATTTTCTAGAAAGAAGAGCATAATTTTGTAATATTTTTGTTAATTAGTGTTAAAATCAGCTTTTTTATAATGATCAGATATTTTTGTTTCTATTATCATTTATTATCCTTTTTATTTATTGAAAAGTTTACATCATTGTGTGGTATGTGAGCATATTCTACCTTTTTGTTTTGAAGACAGTAATACATTCTAAGCATTAATATAGAAAAGTACGTCAGCTTAGAAAGGGGTGATTTACAGAAAAAGATCTTTATTTTAAGGAGACCCAGTAGGGGACTTCTCATTCTTTTTTATTCAGAAAGATTCAGAGCAAATATTGAGAGAAACATAGATGAAAAAAATTTCCAGGAGCAAGAACTTCACCACGAATTTTCAACACTTTAGTGCAGGCACCCACAGATACTCCCGCGTTTTCACATTCTTCAGTCTGTGTTCTGTGTATTTGCATCAGTTTATGATAGGTACAAATTTTCATAGCAGAATAACTACACTGAATCAGTTTTGATAAGAATCATGGCATGACAACTGTGGGGAAAATACTCTTTTAATTTATTGCTCCTAGTGAGCAAAATGTCACCCTACCTTTACTACTGAGCAGTGCACTGCATATTTCAAAAAGAATCAATTCTCAGTAATGCATGACAATATGATCACACTCCTCCAACAAATAATTTCTGTCTTGTTGAGATAAAAGCCTGAACAAATTCTAACACATCAGGGATAAAGCTGGTAAATCTGTAACACTTACTTCTGTATGATACTGTTCACAACTCAAACAACCAGCAGATCTTGCCCAGTGCAATCCAGAAAAGCATTCTACTGTGTATCACAGAATCTTGAAATCATAGAATCATAGGATGCTTTGGGTTGGAAAGGACCTTTAAAGGTCAGCTAGTCCAACCTCCTCCAATGAGCAGGGACATCCTCAGCTAGATCAGGTTGCTCAGATCCCTGTCCATCCTAGCCTTGAATGTTTCCAGGGATGGGGCTTCTACAGCCTTTCTGGGCAACCTGTGCCAGTGTTTCACCACCCTCATTGGAAATAATGTCTTCTTTGTCTCAATCTACCCTCACCCTACTAAAAAGTCTGTCCCCATCTTTCTTATAGGCCCCCTTTAAGTGCTGAAAGGCTGCAATAAGGTCTCCCTGGAGCCTTCTTTTATCTAACTGAAAAAGCCCATCTCTCTCAGCCTTTCTTCATAAGAGAGGTGTTCCAGCACTCTGATCATTTTTGTGGCCTTCTTCTGAACTAGTATGTCTTGTGCTGAGAACTCCAGAGCTGAACACAGTAGTCCAGGTGAGGCCTCACCAGAGCAGAGTAGAAGAGGGGCAGAATCACTTCCCTCGACCTGCTGGCCACACTTGTTTTGACAGATCCCAGGATACAGTTGGCCTTCTGGGCTGTGAGTGCATACTGGTGGCTCATGTCCAACTTTTATACTGATTACAGCAAGTGAAATGGCTACAGCAAGTTTCGGCTTATTTCTGATAATACATTCTGATGTACAACACTGATGTGAGCAGAAAATTGTAATAGAATTAAATAAATGATTGTACTCTCTAGCTCCTAATTTCTGAGAGAAGGCTTCAAAACTCTAATTTATCTTTTCTTTTTTTTTTTAATAGGAAATCCATACCTTCTGGTTTCTTCAAGTACCATACAATGATAAAAATAAGCAGAATGCTACATAAAAAAACCCTGTACTGTTAAAATAGCTGTGAAAATTAGGACTTCTTTTGTAATAATGCAAGAATTAACCCATGTGTCCTAGATCCTGAGAACTGCAGACTTAAGCGGTGTACTTAAAGAATACAATGTTTTATGTATGCAATTAGGAAATTGAATTGCTGTGGGAGCAGAATTGCAGATGATGCGTGGTGGCATCCTTAGGAAATTGAAACCCTACAGCAGAAGGCTCTTGGTCAGGGAAACCGTACAATGGATTGAATTGGTAGTATTTTAAAGTCAAGGGGTTTACAATAACAGTACTGGAGTTAAAAACTTAGCTGATGTTTTGATTGTCTGGGCATACAACCTTTTGACAAGTATTCATCATGTGTTTTGGACAAAAAGTGTCTTCAGTGCATTTCTCAGAGAGACAAGAAATTACATGAGATAGGTCAATAACAACTAAAAATCAAGTGACTGAGTCCTGGATGCTATCATTACAGTCATGAAATTGTATCTCATATAATTCTTGCCTGTTCTTGGTTATCCAGTGCATCAGAGTGTGGAACAGGAACTGCAGATAGGGGAATACAGAGAGCTACTGTTCAAAAGAAAAAGAAAGCCTACTTCCAGTTTTAGCTTCATAAAAGAGTTGAGCTAGATAAAGAATTCAGTGTGAGATTTTTGTCTAATACTTTGCTACATGAGATGCTGTTACTATATACACATTTATTGTAACATTACATTACTTTTTTATATATTAGTTTTTAAATAAGAATTAGGAAGATGACTCAGCTGTCATTTCTTTAAATCTTACAACACTCACAGTTCTCTGTTAAATCTGGATAGGCAAGAGTGAAACACAAAGATTAGACAGATAAATTTCTCACTCTCAAACAGAATTTATAGTAGATGCATCAAACTCTATTAAGCAGCTGGAGAAGCCCTGGGGTTATAACAGGGGCCCCCTGTTCCTCCAGGAGCTTGGCACCTTGAATCGATGCTTACCACCTCCAGGTGTTAGGCAAGCTGTTCAGCACCTTGAAGAATGAGGTTTTACTCAGAGTTGCACATAAAGCTCCAATTAGCGTGCATTAGATTCACAGGCATGATAAAGAAACAGGATAATTATCATATGCCTGATTAGATATTGCTGACTTCTTATGGTGCTGAAGAGCTCCTAGCTTTTGAAAGAGAAAATTTGTTGGTTTAAGTAAAATAGATTTAATGTATGGTTTATAATTCATAAAATCTAGAGGGAATACAGAATTTGCCTATGAATTAAATTATGTTTTTAATAAAAACTGAAGCAATAGTACAAAGCAATTCTTCATTTAATATGAATGAGCTCCATAAAGGAAAAGATATTTCTCCAAGAGTGCAAGGAATTAAACAGATTATGGAGACATGCTGTCAAAGCTAAGGACAAAGTATAATCAGTTTACAAAGTCCATTCTATTTTCGTTATCTGCTCCCCAAAGACACAGTATTAAGATCCATTTTGATTTAAATTTGTCCCAGGCCTAATTTTTCAGACTGCCTCTTTTTAGATTCATTGTTGCAGCAGTTTTCTGAATGTGGGAGAGCCCTACACAGTGAAAAAGGAGGAGCTGCATTATCCATGAGAGTCCATTTCTGGGAACCACACTTTTTACTGTATAAGAGAATTGTATTCAGAGCTGTTGGTAACTGATGTAAGATGTAGGATATAGTCAAGAATAAAGCCTGCTTGTTAACACTATTCATTTTAAGAGAAACAGAGCCTTATCTCAGAAGCCCTTAAAGGAGCTGTAACTCCTGAAATACAGATCACATTCACTAAGGTTCTGGAAAATTTTGTATTTGCAGCTTGTGTTTAATTAAGAAATCTTCCTAAGATATACTCTGTGATGTACATATCTGGCTGAGAGAGGGAATGTGGAGTTTATGTAGAGTCTATTTCATTTAACTTGTTAACAGAGAGGTTAGTCACATCTCAGCATTTCTCTTTTGGATGGGATTCACCACCTCTGTACACCATGCACCGGTTATTTTTCTCATCTCCGAAGCAAATGTAAATTGGCTTACTAGCAGCTAACTGTATTGCTGTAAATGACTGCTAAGATGCAGAAAAAGGGTGATTCAAATGTGCTGCATGCACCTGGGGCAGGCATGACAGAGTTACCTTCCACTTGGTCTTGTCAGAGGGGTCTCCGGCAGTCCATCACACTGCATTGCACAAAGCTGTTTCGTCCATTCCAGCCCCAGAGAGCGAAGTAGGCTCAGTGACCTCAGCAAAGCAGGAAAATGCATTTTTCTGCTCCACAGTTGAAGAAGATTAAATATATTCTTTTGTTCTCTTACTGGGTCATGAAAAAATCAATTTCATGTCAGCAGCAAAACTGCTCACTAAAGTGTCATCTTCCATGACCAGCTTGGAGCCCTGAGGCTGAGCAAATCCCCTTCTCAAGCGGGGGCAGTCATGGCTCTGCTACAACCATGCCCAGATCCTGCAAGTGCCAGCCCCTCTTTTCCATCCCATCTCCTGTGCCCAGCCCTACTCAGGCAGTACTATGCCACCAACCAGGCAAAAGATGAGACAAGGTAGTGTTGCCCACCCCAGGGTTTCCTCTTTTGCACTTATCCCAGTGCTTGGAAGCCTCCTGCTGAAGTGGTTGCTTTCCCTACAAGGTGCAGAGACAGACATGGAACAAGGGCAGAGGTGCAGGCAGCAGCAGAGAGTGATGTACTATGGGAGCTATGGAGCTTGCTTGGTATCTCTGCTCTGAACCAGTCAGAGCCAATGGTGTTGACCAGCGTAGATTTTCCTGCAATTATCTACTTCACCTCTTCTCAAAGCCAATCCTGACTATGAAAGACCTGGTGTTTATATAGGTCCTTGTTGTCAAAACATGAGTTACAGGGACTGATCATCCTCCTGGGACAGCAGTGAAATTTTTTCAGTCTTGTTTTCAGTGAGAGTATGTTCAGCTTCTAGATATAAGAGTGAAAAAGAAGCGAAGTTATGTGTCTACTGAAACCAAAAGTAGCATTTGGAAAACTTAAGGCCCTAAATTTCTGGGGTTTTTTTCTTTCACACATTTTTTGAAGTAGACTGTGTAAAACAATTCTTCACTAGACCATCTTTACCATTGTGATTCACAGTCAGCAGGAACTGACAGTGGACAGAGGCACCTGACAATAATAATGAAAGTGTCTTGCTGAGAACTGTAAATATTGTTAAAGTTAGAATATAGTGTACTTGGACTTTGTGTTATCTTTTTATAAACCTGTAGAAAGTTGGTCTGTTAATATTCAATGCAGAGACATTATTATGGACATCTCACTTCAGGTCAGCACTAACTACATGGGGAGGTGCAAATGTATCACATACCTACAAGGCTAAGTGGCAGACAGGTTACAGTTCCTTATATATCAGTGTTTTCAAGCCGACCCTTGAGAATTTAACTCTATTGTATTAATACTTTTGTGTAGCACTTTTGTGTAGCAACTGCTTTTCCTATGTCTAAAGTGCTCCATAAGTCAATTCTGTAAGCTAATGGGATGGTAACAGATCAATAGCAATAGCATGAGAAAATGTTGCTCTAGCACACAGAAGCCATCAGATAAGCTGATTAATGCACCATGAGTCATATGGTACAATAGAAATAGTCATTATGAAAGAACACCAGTACATGATCCCTTTGGAAAATAAACACTCGAACCAGACATTTTTTTCCACAAATGCTGGAATGTTCCCTAAAAGCATTTATGAAGTGTCCAGATGCATTGACCACACATAATGCTAGAAAAATCAGCTCTCCAGCAATAATTGTTCTTCAGCCATAATCCTGAGAAATACAGAAAGTGACTTTCACCTTTCCCATGTCCCTTTGGTGCCAATAAGTCAATTGAACCACCCTTACAGGAATTACCTGGAAAGGGATAGGTTTGCTTATTACTTGGGTGTGTATGAACAGGGCCATTCTGTCCCTTGCTTTGTGACCTATTGACTAATCTGCTAAACTAAAACCAGGAGTGTGGGGAAGAACACAAGGGCTTACACATCTGAGTAACTGAAAGCCAGTAAATGTTATCTCATGCTAATGCTTCTGAAGCAGCTTTAGACTTTGAAACACAGAAAGGAGGGCAGGATTCAAAGCCTTAGGAAACTTAAAGACCAAAACTGAGCCAAGATTCACCCTGAAACCTGAGAAATCCAAATGCCTCCCTAACTAGCGTTTTAATGGAAAGCACATTATCACTGACAAGCATTGAATGCTTTGCTAAGGAGACAAGAAAACCTTCATTACCCAAGGAAAGGTGAAGAAGAGCTGAACAGTTAGCATTATGTGAATCATGAATTACACAGTCCTACCAGTAAGAGTTCCTTCCATCCTTGTTTTAGTTCCTTTAGCCCTTGGATGTCTGTCAGTGGTTAGTGAAGTTTCTGGGCCCAGGGCTGTTTTCAGGAAGATCCATTTCCAGCTGCCTACTTTCTGTAAAGGAGCCTTGCAAATGCTCCTGGCTTGGTACCGTCCCCTGTAGCTGCAGTATTGCCAGCAGCAGTCACGGTGTTTCTGCCTTATCACTTAACCCGCTAGTGTCATACTGCTTCTGCGCTCGGCTCACCCAGTACAAGGACTCCTGTATCTAACCCAGTAGCTTCAGCTCTAGGGGTCGTGCTTTCCTCCTTTCTTTTGTCCCTTTCTCCAGGCAACGTCTGAATGAGACAGGATCCTGCTCAATAGCCAGGATGGTTTCTGCTCTGCAGAGTACAAAGGAGGGAGCAAGTCCTCAGATCAAAGCCTGGGTTTCAGTTCTGTAAGGACACTTGAGAAATGTCTGAGCACCAGGGATATCCTTCTGCTTGAGAAGGCATTTCAAACCCATTCTTTTCCACCAGCCACTCTCACCTTCTGGAATCTGTTGATACTTCAGTTTCTTGCCACAAAAAGCAGTACCAGCTGCACCCCATACCTGTCTCAGGGAAATCCACTGTTTTCTGTGAGCAATGAGGGGGAAGTGGGAGAAGGCATCAATGACTGGAAGGTCTGTCTCTTGCCACGGCCTGCCAGAGGCAGCAGCAGCACTGTGTCAGTTCATTCATTGCTTCTGGAGGAGGCATTTGTCTCTTCAAGTGTAATTCACACTTGAATAGCTACCCCACCTCCTCCAGGGAAGAGACCAGATGGAAGTATACTGTATGCCAGATATGACTGCACTTTGTCAGTTGGACCATGCTGGGTCAGACAAGAAGACTCACTAGCTTTACACCAGAAATTCAAAGGATTTCTGGCCAAATCCCATGCTGCTTAGCCTGGCCTGAAATCATGCAGAAGCTGCCCGCCCATTTCATTCCTTCTGTAGATGACATCAGAGAGCACTCTTCATCTGTGAGCTTTAGCCTTCAGGGCTAATGATGCTTTTGTCATTCTCAGTCTTGGGTAATTCCCACGTGTGGCACTTTTACAATTACCACAAACCTGCTCTTTTCTTCACTGGAATCAGCTGATTCACACAGCAATAAACAGAGCATGTCACTGGTCATCAAGATACTCCTACAGTGTCTATATGCAGCAGGGGAGACCCATGGCGTGAGGCACATTATCTTCTGTCGAACACCAGAGTTAATCACACAGTTAATGCCTACAAAAATATGAAGTATAAGAAGATGCTGTGAAGTAAATTAGGCTAAAGCATGGTGCAAAATTATGCTCACAGAATAAAAAATTACCAATCGATGTCAGTGTGCCTTTGGGTGTTCTCATTGCAGAAGAGAACAAGGAATTAGTATCTTACTAACTCATTCTTGGTTTTATAAAAGTTATTTCCCATTAAAAAAATCCCTCAAGGACATGACCTACTAAGCCACATTCTCTCATGCAGCCTGAAGTATTATCTGTACAATAACAATCCTGTAGTTGGAATGCAGGACACCACATTATTTTTAGCAGATTAGTATCCAAAATCATTCGACCACAAGCCAAGGAGCCCTTCTGAGAAAAAACATGAGCTCAATCATCCATTTATTACCTGCTAAAATGTTCTCATTTGCCTTCCCTTTGCAAAATTTGCCTCTCAGTATGCAAAGAGATTAAATTTTAGAAAACATATTTTCACAGTAATAAATAGAGATATTGCATCAAAGGACATGAGCTGGAGGGAAATATGGGGCTGTTTCCAAACAGAACCATCTCTAGGACAGACAGGTTCTATTACCTCTTTAATTCTGGGGAACTTGTGGCAAAAATCAGAGCAAAATAAACTCACCGTTGTTATGTGTTGCAAACTCTTTTAACCAGCTAATACAGACTGGATGCCTCAGTCATTCCTTCCTGGGCACAGAGCAAAGGGAGCTGTATGGAGCACCAAGCTGGAAACACCTTCTGAAGGTCTGAGCGATTGCCCTCTCAGGGCACATATGTTAGTGAGTATGCGAAGGCAGGGAGACATCTTTCTAAACATGTATTTCTAAGATGGAAATGAATAACAGTCTTTGCCAGCTGCCATGAGACTAGTGGTAGCAAAACTGTGAGCTAATCTATCTGGCTTTTTATGGTGACGCTTCCCAGACAAAGCATCTCTGTGTCTCACAGGTAAATAGAGACCTGGCAATGTGGCTGCTTTGCAAGGAGGTAGAGCTGAGTGTGGCATCATCTTTTTTGTCTCTTCCCAGGGAAGAATGCTGGCTCATACATTTTCCAGGAGGAACTGACTGGCTGCTCCAAACATTGCTCAGGGCAAAGCCATGTCTTAATGCTGCAAATCAGGCCAGATTTGTTTTGGAAATCTGCTTTTCCAGAGTGGTCTGGCTGACATGCTAATTATCTCTTATTCTTGGCAATTGCTTTCTCTGACTGAAATGTTCTTTTGAAAACTGTTGACAAGACCTGTGCACCACCCAGAAGAGCCTGGCCTGAACATCTCTTGATTCACACACAAAAGTACTCTTTGCTGAAGTTCAGAGTGTGCAAGTGAGTGCTGGACAAAAAACTAGCTGTAAATATGGACAAGGAATAATTGTGGTCATCACCACTGCAGCTACAAGAGTGAAATTGATATCACAGATCATCCACACAGAGAGGCAAACCCCCCAAAATCATCAGATATTTTATCTGCAAAGAATATCCTGTGATTCTGTCATTTTAGACAGTGCAACTTTATTGAAGACTCTGGAGTATTGTCAAGAGACATTGATCTTTGGGTTTGTTTACATCAAATGCTGTAGTACTTAATGACTGGCCCTCCTTTTTCATTAGGAGATATGTTGCCACTGTTTTTGCTGCCCCCAGTCTGAATTAAAAATACTTCCTTATGCAAGGAAAAGTATACCTGGCTGTACTGCCATTATACTCAGTGGCAATGCAGGAAGTCCTGGGAGAAGCAGAGGTTTTGAAATGGAAAGCAATTATCTTCACAGGATGGTTCTTGTTTCTGTGTCTGGTTTTCTGCTTGTTTCCACATATGTGACATTTCTTCGGGATGTATTCCTTTCAGTGACTTGTCCACACAATTAACAGCAATTAATAGAGATGATTTTCAAAGTATCCCTTTAAATTCAGAGTGCATTTCAGTGTCTTACCTGCTTCTTCATGTTTCTAGGTCAAGGATGCTTCTAACATCCATTGCAGGATTTTCACCTTCTTGCTTTTTGCTTGTGAGTGCTAATGATACACCTTGTAGGTACTATACTAGTCAACAGGGAAGAGAAAAAAGATGAATGGAGCACAGTAGTGGCTAATCATGTTAATTTTTTCCTCAAGAGAATGGAGATCCAACAACTTCTGGTTTTAGTTTGTTTCTAGGGTTTTAGATTTATGTGTTGTATCTGTTAGAGCCCAAGCACTGGATGAAGCACATTGCTGTCAAACCTTTGGATGAATGATTATCGAACTTTGCAGTGACACTCCACTTTAAAAAAATCACTACCACAGAGTAAAATGTCACTTCCAGTGGTAGCAAATCCTCCCAAAGGAGAAAAAAATGTTGTCTGTACAAGAAGGTTTTGCAAAGTGATTGTGATGGATTTCTTGGGCCCCTGCCTCCTTCTGGCTGTATAATTCCCTGAGGATTCCCCTAAAATACAGGCTGCTTGAACTTCTCTCTTTAGCACCCATCTTTCTACCATGGAAAGCAAAAGGGTAGTGCTGTGCAGCAGAAGACTGCTTCAGGATTGGCTTTCAGTTCTAAGGCTGCAATTCCTTGATGTGTTTGGCTTTTCCAAAGCTGCCTGGTCCCATCATGCTTACATAGGACAATTTCTGTAGATTTATACAGGAGGAAGAGCATGAACTGAAGCCATGGTTTCTCCTTTACTGTAATGTTTGCATTTGTCCTTTGGTTTATTAGGTACTTATTTATAGGATGATCCAAGATAAAGTTTCTTTCACTTCCTAGAAATCAAAGATAAATGCAGAGGGAGGCTGAAGCCCTCCTCCATCCTGATGACTAGTTCAGTGTGGGAATGTTTGTGAGCCAGGATAACACAGACATAGAAGCTGAGAAGAAAGATCAGTGCATGGAGAATCACACACATTCAACTTGAGCTCCTCTGCAGTGCAAGTAAGCTGAATTTTGCCACTCCAGAGTGAATTGGCCATTTCTTCCACAAATAAGGTGCAGAAGGTTGGAGGGCAGGATGGATAGCGGAGGGAAGAGCCTAGGGAAGCTGGGCTTGCACACTCTGCAACATCTGGGGGTTATGGAAGGACAGAGGGGTGATTTCATCATGTGTCAGGGCAACTTGTCCTGCAACAACAAGCATCTCACAACCTCCTGCCCTCCCACTGACAGTGACAAGAATAGTAGGTGGCCTGGCTTCCAATGGCTGGATAAGGTGGCTTCCAGGCTGTGTAACACTCCTACCTTCTCCCCTTCCTACTGGGCACAGCTGCACCCTATCCAGCTGCCCGTTTACCTCTGCCTCAAAGCAGTTCCAAAATAGGTTGGAACAGAGGAAACACATCTGCTGCCAACCCAATGCCAGTGCTTATTTTCTGAAGAAAAACAAAATTACAAAATAAACATGATGTAAGTTCTTGTAATACTTTATAGTAGGTACTGCTTAACGCAGAAAAAAGACAAAAAATACTCACTAAAAATAAACGCTTTTAGTACAGAACAAGCTTTTATTCAGCACTGACAGTATAATCTCCTATCCTACAAGGAAGGCTGTGCACGTTTCTGTTTCTAAGAGCTCCATCATTAGTATTATTCCTTCATCTATAAAGTGAACTCATGACTCTGCATAATCAGTCTCCCTCTTGTATAAAACAGAATCGAGCCAGCATTGTACATACCATTAATCCTGAAGGGCAGCTTCCAAAGCTGCATTTTAATTAGGGTGATATGTTGTTCTGTGTCTAAAGGTTCAGGCACGTTAGTGGGTTTCTGAACCTTAGTAAGCTACTGCACATCAGTCAATGCAGGTGACAGCCAAGCTGCTTGCTCCTTATCTGGCAAACACCAGGAAAAACATTTTTTCTCTCGTTAACCTAGCCTGAAGTCTGAGCTGACACATTTTACATCACATTTGCAGTGAGAACCTCCAGTCAATTACCAGTAGCTTGTTAAACTGCAGGTGAAATAATCTTGTCTCTTAGTGTGGAGTGCTTAGGCACGGCTGTGACACTGCCTGTTGTACCTTCCTTAGGACAATGTGGTTAATGGAAAAGAGGAAAGTTCATCTTCTCTGACTTCTGTTTCTTAAAAATGAATGATAAATGAAGCTCAGGTTAATTACATAGGTTTGCTGTCTGTAGGAGGGAAGATAGATCTGTATGTTAATGATGAATTCACAGACAGGTCATTTCATATATTCTGACTATGAAATATCATTGGGATTTTCTGATACCAGCCTCTTCTTCCAGTGAACAGATACTGAAGTAATTTAGGATTTAAGCTTTCCTGTGCTACCTGGTATCATTTAACCTTGCCTGATCTTGTTTGTTTATACAGGAAGTGGGGAAAGTACTGCTTGTCTTTCTCACAAGTCTATAAGGAAGCTTTTATTGAACAATGGCCGCAAAAAGCCAAGTGCACCTTGTCCAGAAGAGATAACATGAACTGTTAGTGTGCTCACATTAGCTGGGGATAATTTTTTTTTAATGTCACTCTATTGGAGGAGAACTCCTATGATCATTTAGTCCTTCCAAGGAGACACCCAGATATTTTTCTTCTGGTGTCAGAAATATTGATTTGCTATCCAAAATAAAACTTATATTCTTTGCATGCTCATTAACACCACAGCCAAAGAAAGCACATTTGTAAATTAACCAGGGAAGGAAAGGCTATTAAAATGATTATTTCTAAGGAACTGATACAATTTAGAGTGGAGGATTGCGTGATATTGCAAAGCTAAAGAAGAAATGGTGGGAGCATTGCAGTTGAAGGTGTTGATGACCTGATGATTCAGGCTCCTGGAAGGAGACCTGGCCTCTAGTTTGTGTTCTAACCCATGCATAAAGCATTAATGAGAGCAGAGACTCTCTTGCTTACCTGTAAATGTTTGATGGCACCACAGGATTTAAAGCCACGATTTCTGTTGTTATCACAATGCTTTATTTGGCATTACCACACTCCCAGAAGATCCAGGTTTCTCTTGGGTTATAGCACAACTCACCTAAGAACCAGACCATTGACTGATACTCATTTTAGCCTAGTGAGTAATGATTTCTGTGCAAAGTGGGAATTTTAGGTTATGCGATTTAAGGCTAATCTTCTTAAACATGATAGAATAGAGGAGCAATATAAGTCAGAGGAAACCAGTAACTTAATTGACACCAGCCAAGCACACTTACTCTCTGGCCTACCATGGGGGAGTGATCAACCCTGCTGCCTGGGATGCTGTCTCCTGGATCTGTAAGGACCAACTGAGGGGGTAGTTCCTGCCTCCAAGGGTGTGGGACTGTCAAGGATTAGGACTCTGCTGGCCACTAGAAAAATGATTGATGGTCTCTATTAAGCCCTCCCCTTCCCAAGGGGGGAGAGAAAGGGAATACAGGAGAGAGACTTATGTATTGTAAAAGAAAACTACACCAGCTTTAATGAAAATGATAACAGTAATACAAACAAAACCAATATCAAACCCACTCCCCATCCCCCACTCCCTCCACCCATGGCAATTGCATCACCATCACCATGGATGCTGTGGGCAGGCACTGGGGAAGTCCCAGAAGGGACTCAGTGGCAGATGGGAATCAAATTCAGGAGATGAATTCTGGAAGTGGGTTCTGGAATGCAGAGATAGGGATTGAAGGCAGAATGGACAGAGTCCTCCTCAGATGCTGGCCATTGAAGAAGAGAACTTGACTCTCGTGACCATATTCGGCTTTATACTGAGTATGACACATATGGGATGGAATACCTTTTTGTCCAGTTTGGGGTCACCTGTCTTGTCCGATCCTCCCTGCAGGTGCAGTCTTTTACTTTCTGCACCCCGAAACATGGTACACAAGATTTAGCAGTGACCTTGGTTTCCACAGGAGCAAATATAAGCAAGAGCCTTTCTGTGTAGCATTCCTTGGTAGTAACTTGTTAAGAGTGTTATCCTTGCTAGAAGCAGACACTGTCTGCAAAAATACACCATTAACTTCAGAAAGTGCAGTCGGTTAGAAGAGCCTTAACTGAAAAGTAAAATTACTGAACAGAATTAGTTCTGTTCTAGTTCACACCAGGAGAGGGATCATTTATGGTATGCTGGGAAAAGCATTTTGGGCATGTAAGAGACTTACTTTGGGATGTTTAGGGGAGGAACCAAAGGCAGGGCAAAAGGGAGGCATCAAAGTCATTTGAGGAGGAATAAGTGTGGAAAAATAGAAGGGAAAAGGTATAAAATATGTAAACAGGTTGTTGTGTCTGTCCGTGCCCTGCCTGATCCCCACGATGTGTGTGTGTATTCTGTGTGTGTGTGTCCATATGTGTGTGCACGGCAGAGCACCAGCAACTGGACTGCAACTATGTCCCAATGCCAGCAGCAGGGAAGACGGGGATCAAAGGGCAGCTACTGGTCATATGCATATACATATTCACATTTTTTCTCACTAATAGACTTTCATCCAGATCAGAGAGGGGCACAGCATCAGGCCTTTTGTGCTGTGCTTGCTTAAGTGCTGTGTTTTCTGTCTGTGTGGCCAGCTGTGTACATGTGTAGATGTACATGTATATGTACATCTATGTATATATGCATATATGTGTATATGTATTGTGTGCACGTGTGTCTGCCTATTGGGCATACATGCTCAGCCTCACTACTGGCTAAACCTGGGGTCATGATGTTGTGGGAGCCTTGCCTCAAACGGGCTAATGGATATGTCATTCTAACAGGTACAGTCCAAACCACAAGCTATGAATTTGAGGACCCTGGAGGGAGTAGAATCAATCTCTTCACAGAGAAGAAGAATGAAGATGCCACCGTTCCTTCCCAGTCACAACTCCAGAAGAAGGCTGTGAAGCTAGGAAAAGGTTGAAGCTCTTTAGTGGTGTCCTGATTAACACATCTAAATTTCAGAAGGAAGGGAGATTTTTTTTTAAGGACTAGCCTAGAAGGCTACCTCTGCACTGAGCTCATTTCTCCAGAATGTAAACTGCTCCCTTGCATCGAGGCAACTGATTTAGCCTGAAGAAAGCTCTTACTGCTTGGCTCACATGATAAAACACAGTGTTATGATATCCTTTCTAAATGCTTCTCTTTATTATGACAAGTTCAAAACAAGTTCAGACTTGTTTAGTTGCATAAAACCAGGAGAAGAAGAGAGGGATACATATGCTGCTCATTTTTTGAGTGGGAGAACCGGATGGTACAGAAGGAGAAACTACTGTTTCTCAGGATTGTAAATAGCATTCCTACTGATAGAAAGGTCCAATACAAAGATAAGAGCAGACGGAGGGAAAAAAAAAAAAAAAAAGAGAGAGAGAAAATTCAGCATAAGCAAATAAAAGAGATGCGTGTGTTTATTGGATGCTATCATCTATGAAAGTCTGGTCCTGGGGAAAAAGCCTACTATAAACAAAATAAACAAACACATGCTAACGTCGTGGCCCCAAATAAATCAATTTTATCACTTCTGTGAAACAATGAATTTACCAAAAATTTGTTAAAATATATAGCATAGTATAGTATAGATAGTGTCTTGGTTTGGCCAAAGGTAATGGGAAAAATTTCATGAAATTCTACTAGAAAAGACTTTCTTAATGAACAGAACAAATTTTTGTTATAGAAAAATACAAATAAAATAGCCATTAGTCCTTAGCATGGCATTAATTGCATTGTATTTGTTTCAGTAACAAAATGAAATAGAGTTATAAATAGCACATGGGTTCTAGGGATCCATAGAGAAGGAGAAAATTCCTAAAGCTCCATTAACTGACCTCTGTCTGGACTACTACGGTCCTCCAAAATACACTGGTCAGACTTTGCCTGTGTGTGCAATATTTATGGCTTATAATTAAAATAGTAAGATTCAAATAACCTTTTGCTAATCTTTTCTTGACAAAAGCAGGATTCTCCATCTTTTAGGGTAAGAATGGAATTTCAACTTTCTATCAAAAGCTATGAGAAGGATCTAAGAATTATACAGGGAGAAGAGAAACAGAAACATTAGCTCACAGTATCTGGGAAAAAATTTTCTTTCATGTCTGGGTTGTGTCTGTGGTGTTTTTTGGTTATTAATATAAGCTTAATAGAAGTTGCTTTGAACATCTGCACAAAAGTTTAATGATGGGAAAGAAATTACAGTGAAAAGCTTTCCCAAAAGAAACCTTAAGATTCAAGATTTTCATATTGTTGCACATATCATTTTCTTTTAATTCAAACAGGTTTTATGGCTTCAGTAACACAATTGTGCTAAAGGTTAGTGCTGCAAGTCCAGTTAAAAAAAATGTCACAATGCACATTCCAGATGATTACATCCACTTGCATCTTTTCAGATTACACCCACTGGAGGTGATAAGATCTTGATACAATGGAAGGCAATATTTCCCTTCAGAGATTGCAATCACTGGTGACGTTTTCTATTCATATATGGAGTATCAGGCTTGGCAAGGTGCGGTCCTGAAACATGTTGAACACTTCAGAATGCCAAATTGACTCAGCACCTGCAGGAGCCAGCATTTTGGAGCTGGCAGGTGGTTGTCATGTTACAGGGCAAGTAGTAGTGAAATTACATTTTAGGACTTTTCCTTGTAATTAATTTGTTTCATGGGAACCCTAGATTTTCTTCTTCCTTTTTCCTCTTGCAGATGTTACAGTCATGTGAGAGCTATGTGTAAATGGGTTGTTCTCATTTTATGAATGCTTCAGTTGTCACCAATAATGTGATGTTCGTGGCTATATATGTAGTACCATATTCTAGCTCTACTTATCATGAATTGAATTCAGGCATAACAGTCTTCTCTGTAATTCTCTCCACAGGAAAATACAACAGAGAAAGAGCTGATTAATTCATCCTCTATGGTTAGAGGGAAAAGTGCCATTTATCCAAAATACTAAGAACTGTCTCCTTTGCAGTCCACACTCCAAAATGTATCCCTCATGACTCAAAGAAACTAAAAGCTTCATAAGCCCTGTCATATTCACAGCTTAGTGTGAGATTTACTATAATATTCAGCAGCACCTTCCATCACAAAGTCACTTTCTCACTTCAGTAATGCTAATTATTTATATAATAAACATATAAATTGATATAGGTTCTACTAGATACTTGTTAGGAGGTCTGGATTCAGTTAACTTTCCTACCAAAAACTCTACTTTGGAATCAGGGTTTTTTTCTATAGATAATAGTTTTCTTGGAGGGTATGTTTTGAAAACCTTATTAATGTACCTCATCCTCTCACTTCTGCTCACAACCCTTTCTGTCCCTTTAGGGGCCTATGACTGAGATTTCTGAGACTACTCAGCCCATACAACCCAATGAGTCTGAGTCTGATTCTGCTCGTGGTGAAGGGGACTCTGAGCTCAATTACACCACTGGAGCATCAACATGATGTGCTTTTTCACATTAACAGTCACAGGTAATAAATTTTACATCTCTCCTCACATAAAGATCAAGATGTTCTAGTGATCTTTGAGTCATATTTCACTTGTCCCAGTCTGGGGGATGTGAAGATAGTGAGTTTTTAGCAGAAGAGAGTTTTGTGTCATTTTCAAGGAAGAAATAATAATAATTACTATTATTATCATCCACAACAGCTCCAGTGTTGTAGTTTAATAATTTTATGTTATTATCTACAGTGAGCAGCAGTAGGAGCAGAGGCTTCAAAGTAATCTTCAAAGTTTGTGCCTTGAAATTGCAACTTATCATACAATGACAGCAATCATAGAGGTCCCCAAACAATCACTGCAAATTCAGAAAGGCCAGAAAAACCTGTCCAACCCCTGAAGTATACCAGAAACTGCACAACACTTCCTGCAACAAGCAAATTTCCAATATTTACATATAATGAGCCAGGAGCGTAAAATATACACAGGAACAGAGCAGGAGAGATCAAGGCCACGAGACTATCAGGGAGTTTGTTAGGATCTTAGGAAATGCTTCATGTTCCCATCATGTAGAGGAGCAAACATTTCTTGCACAATATGGTTTAAGGGATTTTTTTCCTTGCTTGAAGTCCCATGACTGTTTAAACTGCAAGAATATTCCCCAGACACACCTATTAGGTACTCACAAGTTGCTTTGCATGCTACTTGATCTTTCAAAAAATAAATTCAAACTGAGTATTGACCAGTGTCTGCCATCACCCTTTATTTGCACTAGCCCCTCACTCTTTTGTGAAACTTTCCCCATATAGTTGGTGTTTCTTACTATGTAATGAACTAAAAAACAGCAGAAATTGCATAGATCAAGTAAAAAAAAAACTTCTGGGGAGTGATTTGATAGAGATGAGCAAAACATCAGTGAATTTCTGGCTTGGGAAAATCAAAAGATGATAAAAAGGAGACTGTATCTTAATTTTATCTTAACTGAACTCTGCAGCTATGGAAGGATTTAGAGAAAAGCTTCCAAGGTCACATCATCTCCTTTGGTGACTGTATGTGGATGGGTCAAAGATAAAAATTCTGGACCTAGATTCTGATCAGAGTCCCCTCTCTGGGCTTTCAATAAGTGCAGTATCATTTCAACATATGAATTATTTATTTATTATATTGATGTTTGAGAAAATTAGAAATCACTATCCATCAGAAGTGTACATGTGACATGTTATGATAAACGGTTGTGCAAAACTGTTTTACTTTCAGTAAAAAAAAAATAAAAAATCTTATAAATCCTAATGAAACATTGACACGATGATGAGTAAGGTATTTGGTTTAATAACTGCAGCCTGCGATTAGGAATTGCTGGGGCTCTTAGTGCCATCTAGTGATACTGAGGTGGAATTCAAAGGTAGCTGGTTTTATGGTATTACATACATGTTATGAATACATCCTGGAATAAAAAAAAAAACTCTCCTAGATTAACATTACTTGTATTTCTTCTTCATAGAAATAACTCTTTGAATTCTGTTACGGATGAATAATATCAGAAATTGCATACACGGGTCAGATTTGCTTTTAGACTGCAGCATATTGAACTCCGAAATATGCATTTCTAATAGAAAAACAAGACAGTAATTACAGCAACAACAGAAAAAAAATGGTGAATTCAATTTAAAGTAAATGCAGAAATCAATTTTACTGAGAAAGTTACTGAGCCTGACAAATTTGAACCATCTAAAGTGCAGCAGTGGTATATGTGCTGGGTGACCTGATAAAGCAAGGGACAGCAGCCACCTGCTTTGTGTCCCACACTTCAACCCTGCATCTTTTCTGGGTTCCTGCTTTCCCCCTGCTTTCTTTTCCACCCTGTAGCATCTACATATTGCTTTGTCTTCACAGACACCTTGAAAAAGGTTGATTTGTTGAAAAAATTAACAGAATAAAAAGTCATCAGAGAAACTTTTAAAGTCCAAAACATAGGTAAGGAATTCACCTTTCACATTCAACTACAAAATAACCCCAAGATTACAGCCTTTATTGATGACATTTGCACATTTTGTTCAGAGCTTGTCTTGAAAAGGTATAGCAGCTGGTTCTGTCGTGTACTCTCTCTGAATTTTCTTGTGAATTGCTGAAAATCCTTAATTTTTGTGTGTGTAAAAAGAAATTTATTTCAATTTTTTTTTTTCTGCTTCAGAATATGAAAGCTCTTTATTGACCAATTTGGACTGTAATGTTACAATGTCTGCATTTAAAACAGATAATTTCTGAAATAGCAATAACATTACAGATCTTAGATGTAAATAATCTTTTACTGACTAAGAATAAAGCACATATGAAGTGTGGATTCCTGTCTCAACAGTGCACAGTCCAAATCCACAGTGCAACTGTACTCGAGTGGGTGTAGTAAGCAAATGGAAAAACTGTATTTTCAAAGACTGAAAAAAATTCTAAAAGTGGGTCTGTCTGGATGGTGGGTGCAGGTTTGCTCTGCCCATGTTCAGCACTGACGGAGCTCTTGCCAGAACATCTGGGAGTTGACCTGAGCTACCTTGCCATAGCAACATCCTATAGCTGCTTGAAAAATCTAACTTCTGCAGGGCAGGAGAGGAATTTGGTGGTCTGAACACCTTTGCGTAGAGACACACTCTATAAAATCTGTGCAACCTATAGAGTTTTTGGCCCCAGGGGAATAAAGAAGAAATATGCAAGCAAGATCTTACTTTCACTGTTATATTTAAACTGCATTTCAGCCCAAACTGCTTACATGTGGCAGTGAAAAGGAACTCATTTCATAGACACTGCATGGGAGAGGGGACTGCTTAATAGAGAAAGCTTGCCGCGAAGACCACCAATTTCTTGATGGGCCAGGGTGACAGGACTGAGGAAGGCAATCTGTGGGAGCAGGTGGAATTTATCAGATGTTTATGCATCTTTCACCTGCCATATGAAATCAGGAGAGAAGCAGAGCCACAGCCTAGGTCAGTGCTCAACACTAACACAAAGGAAGTTGTATTGATGATTTTTTTGGTAAAAGTTTGCACATTATCACTCTCATTTTGCCTTCAGAGCAATTGCCTTTGACAGGGATGTGTTTTATGGTTTAGAATAATTATTCATACTGTAGACCTATATTTCATCCACAGCATTACATGCTGAGACTAGCTAGGTATTAGATAAATTTGGGCTCAGACTCCCAAAGTATATAGGAGAAGTATTTCAGATCATTCAGCAAATCTCCCCTATGACAACAGGACAAAAATAACCCAACAAACCCTGATGACTTTCTATTTCTAGCTTCCCAGACAACAACCGTGACTTAAAAGAGCTTCTCTTACTGCTGATGTGAAGGGATTGTATTAGTTTCTCTCAGATACTGTGCTTCTCATTCCAATGTGTGCTAAATTATTTCAATTTCCAGTTGATCTTCAAGACCAAGTGCAAACTGTAAAATAAAATGTAATGCCTGAATTGCGCAGCCTCAAGACAGTGTGGCCCAGTAGCAGTATGGGCATCAACTGCCTCCAGTCCTATAGTTGTCAAAGCATCTGTCTTAACCTTTAAAGCTAGCAAAAATCTAGGTCAAGCTCTCAGAAAGTCTGACTCCTCTTTCCTGACCTTTGAAGCAAATTCAGTATCTCTGATTCAGGAGGGGGAAGGGATAGAGGAGGAGATAATTTCAGCTTCTTTCCTAAAATATGATGTGACAAAACGTACCTGCAGTTGTGACAGGTGGTATTGTTAGACTCCATCACAGCAGATGTGACAGAGTTACATCCCTCCAAAGAGGACCATGCTTACTGCCAACTACAAAAGACCTCAGTGTTTTTGGAGAAAGGACCCAGTAGGAATTTTGGGGGCTGTGGATGGGGACACCTGCTGCTGCAAGCTCCTTCTGGGTAACTTCATCGCCTGATGCAGATAAAGGTGTTAGGGCTGCTTCTCCTCCAGCCTCTGTGGTAAAGGAGTCTATCGTCCCTCCTTACCTCACTGTTACCCAAGGTGCTCTGCCCATAGTTCATTCATGGCAACTCTGCACTTCCCTTCTGGACAGAGGAAGTTGCTGAAAAGGGCAGAATGGACTGTGCAAAATTTGGCACTAGGATCATTATGGGGACCATGGTAATTTCACTGCCCATGTTGTCTGGTGGTGGTTTAGCATTGTTATAGTACAGCAGCATCTCTACATTGCCTTTCTTCAGAGTGTGCCCTATGCAGTGTGACATGGGTATCAGCTTTATATGTCATGATAATCAGGAATGCAAGTGTGGCTCATTCTATCATCACAGGTGATGGTCTCTGAGGAAGGTGGGAACAAGCACTGAGGACAGCCCCGATTCATTTGCAGTGCTCCTGAGCACCCATGAACACCTGAGACATGTGGCTGAAATGAGATTGTTAAGTAGAGGCAACTGCTGAAAATGCATGTGCTGTGGTGGGGTGTAATTGTCCATTCATTGGTGTGACTTGCTACTAGACTTGGTTTACTCATCAATGTTTCATCATGATTAACATCTGATGAAACTTAGAAATTTATCAAATCCAGTTAAGCTTTCTAATCAACTTTCAACCTGACACAACCAATCACAGCAGCCAAGATAAGCCATCTATCACTTGCACGATGTAGATTTTTCTCCATGATTCAGGAAGAAGTCAGCATTTCAGAAGTGCTTTCAGAAGGCAACTCATTAAACTCAACCATACTGAGTTCTATATCTTTCTGAAATGATTTGTATGTCAATGAAGCAAATCTTTTTGTGATTTCGTTGTTTGAGATTAAATAAATTTCATTAGTCTGCTGCTTGTTTGTTTTCTGAAATCTGTGGTAAACATCCATGATGTTCACATTCAGTACTTGACAGTGTCCCTGTTAGACCAGGCTAAACTAAATTCTATTAATCCAGTATCCTGTTGCTGATACTAGCCTAGAAAAGTCTGTAAAAGCAGGAAGAGATATGCAATATGTTTCCCAAGCATTTTCTGATCTCTAACCAGACTCAGATACTTTCTAAGCTATGTTCTCTATATTCCTTTTAACACAGATGATTTGTTCTCCAGGAACCTATATCAAGCCTTCCCTTGACAAACTTCTAACATCCACATACTTAAAGAAGTTAACTACACCCCGTGGGAAAAAAAAAATAAAAAATCCTTTTGTTTGTTTTGAACTTGCATCTTCACGATTTCCTTGATATCACTTAGCTGCTATACTAGAAGAGCAAGTGAACAATCAATCCCTAGTCCTCTTCTCATGTCATTAATCACTGAACAGACCTCTGCCAAACCCTAATCAAGACTTGTATTCTGTTTATTTCCATCACCTTTGAGTCTTGCCTACATTCACTCCCTGCTCTTTGCAACAGTATTCCCATGCCTCCTTGATGTAGAGGGTTTCACAACCTGACTGCCTCTCTCAGTCTTAGAAACCTCTCTGATGCTTTTTTACCCACTTTCCTAAAATCAATTTCTCACTGATGGACTTCCTTTGACTTCAAGGAACAGAAAGAGGTACTTTTGTTGGTCTTATGTTGCATCTGCTAGTCTACTCTTGCCTGGGTCATGGTTTCTCTCTGAACAGTTTGCATCTGTTATACATGATACATGCCAGCAGTATAGAATGACTGATTTCAGTATTCACAAGGCCCACTTGTGAGGGATGAGGCACTTTCCAGCCTGCAATATCTCAAGTCAAGAGGAATAGATACAATATAAGGACAGAAATGGTTGTTCTGATTAGAGCAAATTATTTCAATGATGTCAAGTTCTGGATAATGTAATCAAATTTTGCTGAGAAAGAAAAACTCTCCATGCCATTTTTCTCTTCCAGCAGGAAATCTATCAGGCAGAACACCTAATGGGATCCTCATCTAAAATTCCTAGTAGTGAAATAATAAGAAACCCCTTAATTATAGACAAGTATTGAGTCAGACATGAAATATTTGATTATTTTGACAGCACTGAAGGTGGCTGCTATTTCTGTATGTAAAAATTAATGCAGCACAGGACTCTTGCAGGGGGTCCCAAGCAAAAAAAGAAAAAAAAAATAAAACAAATAAGTCAGATGTCTTTGAAAAGCAGATGTCTTTATAAATCCTTACTGAGCAGGTGAGAGCATTTTGGGCTGTAAGCCACAGGAGAAGGTAAGACAGGTGTTTTGACAAATCTTGCCACTAGTCAGAGCAGAAATCAGGCAACCACTAATACTGTCTTTCAGCCAAACCTATGCCTCCTGCATTTGATTTAATAACTTTTTGCCTGGCAAGGTGCCTGCTGTGCAGTGATTCACTTCATATTTTAATATAGAATAACTCAGGAAAGAAAATTGAATATTGGATGATAATGCAGTGTAGGGAATTTTGATGACCTGCTAATACAGTGAATTCAACTTAAGTGGTTTGTGAATGACAACAAACCCCTCATATTAAATTACAGTCCAGCATATGTTTTCAATCATAGACTCTTTACTGTAATTTATAGCAAGAAAAGAAAATCCAAAACACAAATAGTACAGTAAGACACAGATTCCTCTGCACAAGGACAAACCAGGTAGTTTGGAAACATAATAACAGAGAAACCTACCTCTGGTTCATTAAAATGAAAGTAAACATGTTAGCACCTTGACCTGTTTTGCTTGGAGCTGCTCCAACTGATAGATATGTAACGCGGGCTGCAGAGCTAACCTGTGCCACAGCTGAAGGAAGGTTTCTTCATGCTGAATGTGGAGTGGGTGGGGGAAGGAAGTTGTGTCCTAGCAGAAGCAGCAGCAGCTGTGTTTTGCTATCTGATGTAGAAGTAGGATTATATTTGATAGAGTGAAAGAAGGATTACGGTGCATCTGAGAGTAGAGGGGGGGTTGCAGGAAAATTGTTTGCCATGGATTATGGGGACATAATCTTTTAATGTCCCCAGTAAATGTTGATTTTGGAGGAAAGACAGATAAAGTGCATATTAATCTTTAGTGGGAAATGGATTGTGTATCTAATTTTCTATAACAACCTATTACGATTTTGATTTCCTTGTTATTGAGAAGGATGGTTCCTTTTCACAAGGTATATTACAGGTAGAGCATGGCACATGTATAAATATCACAGCTGTAAATAACAGACATGAAAACAACCCAGAATGCTACATCTCTTTATCTAATACATTATTGATGTAGACTTCCTACCGTGAAGGCACATTTTGAAGCCATTCTTTAATGCCTGGCAAGGAAAAAAAAATCATGCTGTGCCTTTTTATTCTTGTTTTTAAATCCAAGCTTTACAATCATCAGATAAGTAAAAACTTGACGTATATGTGAATAATCTGGTAGCGTTTCATATTTCCTAGTGTTTAAATTAAAAATGAGAAGTGCATTTAAATAACCAGTATTGTTACTATCCTTCACTTCTGGGAACTCATTTATCCTCTGAAGCTTGTGTGAACAAGTTTGTATTGTGGGGATACAAAGTATTAGATCTCAAATCCAGTATAAGAAGGTGCAAATCCCATTGAAAATCCTGCAGTTTATCTCTTGCCTTCACTTTCTCAAGTTTTCTTCCATAAGCATCCACTGACAAGCAGCTCTGAGAGCCCTGGTGTGCAGGTCTGAGTACATACTGGATTTCTGAGTGTCCCTTGGGACTAACACCTGAATGGCAAAACCTGGATTACCTTCAGTTATTACTTGATGCCGGTGAAGAAAGAAAGTAGTATACATGTTGAGAAGTATGTCTAAAAGCAGGCCAGAAGCTCAGGCTCAGGCTGTTTTAACTGGTCGTTCTGACAATACAGGCAATTGACCTAATTTTTGCAAGTGAAATCCGTGGGACCGGGATTTTGCTCTGGAATTATCTATTAGTATGTAATTAGACACAAGGGGTTTGTAGAAAAAGTGTTTGAGGCTTAACTAGGAACTTCAGAACAAATAAATAAATAAATAGAGAACAAAGCACTCAGTAAAAACATGGCACCTACCACAGGAATTTAATTAATGCCTCCCAGGCACAATCTACTGAGAAAATGTGGGAATCACATCTGTTACCCAATAGCCTAGCTTCCTACTTTTCCTTTTCAGCAGAAAAATCCTTCTCATGAGAACCAGAACAAATAGCAAAGAGCAGATAGTGACAGATAATTGCAATGCCCTTTGCAAGATCCCACTCAAGGTTGTCCACATCTGAGCTGCAGTACTTCTACTGTTCAGGCAGAACAGTGCTTCTACTGTGCTTAACAGTGAGAAAACCTGGCCTTTGTGGAATTGTGCAGGACTGTAAGAATCCCTAGAGATCAGACTGGCTGAAGGGTTGCATCATTCCTGTAAGACCAATGGATTGTACTATTGTACCTTATCCAGGGATTTGATTCACTGACAAAAGTTTAGGACCAGGCTTCAAGCATCAGACCTCACTTCTGTGGGTGAAGCTCCAAGGACATATGGTTCCCAGACTCTTGCTTATTGCCACTGAAATCAACAGCAAACCTCAAGCTGACTTTTAGAAGAAAGGGTTTAGGATTGCCTCACTTCGTAGACTATGGATATATTTAATGTTAGTTTTGAGCAGTCAATGTCATTAGGAAAAGCAGTTGAAATGCATATGTGGCTGACTGCCAATGCTAGCATTTAAGTTTTCCTCTGAAATTTTTACTTGCCACCTTCCAGCATATTTCTGCACCTATTTAATCTACAAAACCTAGTAAATCTTCAAGTGTATACATATTCTGCCCAAATGATTTTACATGGGTATATAAAATTTTAAGAAAAAATTATTGGGTTTACACTTGATTGAGGCAACATTTCACTTTTCAGGGAATTTTTACTACAGTAGCTAGACCATGACTAAAAATCACTGGCAGTGTTAAGTGGATTCCACTTAAACTATCACAACAGAAGTGACGTTGATTGTCACAGTGTTTTATATGGCAGCATGAGTATGACTAAAATTAATATGTGAAGCAGAGCATTGCTTCATTTTTCCCCTGGCAAAAAATGTCTTTATGCTATTGCATAAAAGGTCAGGATGGTCTTAGATGAAGATGAGCAAACGCGATCCTCAGAACTGAAAAAAATCTGTTTAATATAATAAAACATGTAGACTCAGAAACAGTTTCTCTGTTTTCATTGGCCACATTGAATCTTTGGAATGTAAAGAACCTGCTGCATATTCAACATGAGCTGTTCTTTTGTAACTGGAAAAATTACGGCCCTTGGTAAATAATTAATAGACACAATTTTTAAGTAGAAACTGATCTGAATTTTAATTTATTAATGTAGCATAAAATTCTAGTAGTACATCATTGTAGCATGGCTATATCAAGCCACTACTACATCAAACCATCAAATAATTATAATATCTAGACTATATTATATTTTTATAACTGAATCACATATAACATGCTTTCTTTAGAAACTAAGTGAGGGTACACAGACTATCTGGAATTAGCTTGAAGATCAGTAATTAACCTTAGAAAACAGATGCAATGCAAATTGTTTGCTGTATGTCATCCAAAGCACATCTGTTCACACAGGCACCTACCATAGCAATGCAGTGATTGATTAATTTAAAATTTGAAAAAAAAGGGTATATTTCTTATACTATCAGCATAGTTACTATCAGCAGTACTAGAAGTACTGTTAAGAGTCCAAAGAGTGAGAATGCTTGTTTCCTACAACTAAAAAATATTTTGCCATTTGTTCTGCAATGTTCATCAGGTGTCAGGTAAAACACAGAATGAAAGTGTAGAAAAATACAAAAGGCATGTGTTTCTGTGCAACCACACATATGGAATTCCTCTTGGCTTGTGGAAGAGCTGAGCCATTCTGCTCTTAGGAACAGATTTTTTGGATTTAATTTAGTCTTCTACAAGTTAGGTGTTTAAAGCTGAACAATGTGCTAAAGGTTCCTTTCACAGCCAATAGAGAGAAACAGGCACCTTCATAAAGTAACTTTTCCTGCAATGGGCAAATAAAACTTATTCTTTATGCTAGAAACTCCCTGGGTTTTTTTGAAAAATGTAACTGATTGGGGACCATATCTTTTCTGACAATATAGAGAATTACTGGGCTGAAATTTCTCCAATCCTAGTTTTGACCAGTGTGTCACAGAATTGCCACCAGATTAAAAAAGTAATGCTGCTATTTTACAAATTAAATATAAAAATAAACCAAAATTAAATTTCCTGCAAATGGTGTTGGGTTCTGCGAGAATATTAGATTCATTTTTCTGCAGAAGATAAGAAGTAGACCCAGGAGTTGCAGTGTTACTAAAAGAAACTGTCAATTTTCCTTACTACACCTTTAAATATTAAACTAGGCCATGAATTATTTCTTTTAGTGAACAATAGACCAGAGAAACTATTACGGAAGTAAAAGAGAGAGTTCAACATGTGACGCAAGATTACAGAATTTACCATCTTTGGTACAAGTACTCCCCCAAAAGGAAAAAGAGGAAAAAAAGCAGAAATATCTTAAATCCATATATGTAGATGTCAACTGGAAGATTGCCTAAATTTATTTTACCAGGCACTAAATAACTGCAGTATGTGGTTAGTAGACGAGATGAGGGACTGAAGTGTCTGCATGGTATAGGTACATTGCACAGCTTGAGGTTAGTCTGCAGTGAAGTTTTTAGCGAGATTTATCTTCTTGTGTTAATCTATGAAATTCACTTTTCTATTTATTCTAGAAGCAACTGATTGCAAGCCACATTATCACAGTTTGTGAACCCGTCATGGTCACATCAAGACTGTACAAACACCCACCATCAGTGAGGCCCTGCTGCTTCATCAAGGCATATTCACTTCACCTGAATTGCTGTCAAAGGACTTTCCTGAGATTTGATGCAAAAAAAATGACAGTCAGTCCACCAGCTGATTTACCTGTAGCTTGGTGTTAAGGGATACACGCTGTGAGGAATCTCAATAGAGTGTGGGGGTTTTCTTCCTTCTCTAATGGCTTTTGTGTATGGATTTTAGCTCATGATGTTGTGTGATAAGATTGTGCTGATCTGGATAGGGTCTTGGGGAATAATTTGTGGTTTTTATGTTCCTAGAGATAACAGGCTAAGTAAGAGAGCATGCAGAGTATCCTTGGAGTATGCAGCGCAGTGCCATGAATGTCATGATGTTGGATTAGGATCCCAAAGCTCCAGGAAAGGTGGCATTTGTCTGCATTAGCAGGGCAGGAGAAAGCCTGGCTGCCACAAAGTCACATTGCAATAGTGGCTTCATCAGCATTTGGTCAAAAAAGTGGTTGTAGTTTTGTTTGACAGCAACACCAAAACACACACCACCTTTGTTAGCAATAGAAAGGCAAAAATGATGGGTTTAATCTCCCTGGAGGGGCCTGGTTTAGTCCTTCTCTTCTGATGAGCTGTACCATGTCTTCAGGTCAGGGGACAAGGGGACTGCTTTCTCTTGTGGCCACCCCAGTGTCACTGTGAGGGTGGAAGCCAGCAAAGCGGTTGGTAGGAAACGGCACCATTGGAGGTCTGCAGTGGTGGCAGGGCCACCTCAACCCTGTGTTTCAATGCAACAGATTCTCTTGTGAGAGAAGTTCAGCCATGAGGCTATTTCCATTACTTTCTCATTTTTAACTTCACACCATATTTATGGCTGAACGTGGGCTCCCAAGCAGTCAGCTAAATCGTCTCACCGAAAATGACATCAGAAGATATGTCTAAAGCATTGGGATCTGAAATCAAAGGTATGTTAAAAAATGAAGGATGTAAAGAGGAATAAAACCAGGTGTTTAAAGATAGAAAAATCATGGAGCAAGTGGAATGAACCCCCTGGATTATACTTGTGTGTTGAGCTCTAGGCAAAAGCAAGATTAACTTTATTGAGGTCAGTAAATAAACCTCCCCTTCAGAAACAAATTACTTAATTTAGCTCTGTGGTAAGACAGAGCCATCTGCAATACCCACCCATTGCCAGAGCGCTTCTATAAATAACTGTTGCACTAAAGCAGAAGAGGATTAAAGCTCTCATTTAGCTCCCTGGCAGAGACAAAATATGAGGTTTTTACTGCATGTGAGCAGTGTAAGTGGTTGCCTAATGCCAGGTGAATGATGGCCATCACAAAAACCTTCCCAGAGCACAGTGTGACACAATCATCTCTCCGTTTGGAGCTAATACTTCCAAATCAGGAATCAGAGAGAAAACTTTCCCAGGAAAAAAACAAAACAAAACAAAGCAAAAAAAAATTAAAAAATCCAAAATTATATGAGTTAAAGTAAAATTGCAAACAAAATCACTGTCTAGGTTGAAATCTGGATTGCCAAAACAACTTGGGACACATAAATGTTTTAAAGACTCTTTTTATGTCCCTTCATTTTTCTTCAATACATATTTTGATTATATAGATCCTCTATAAAAAATATCAATGAAGAAAATCCTGCAAATACATTCTGTTTCAAATATACTGACCAATTCAGTGACAGCCTTACTTTTTTCATCAGTTTAATTTTAGTAACTTCAATGCATGCAGTATCAGAATAGGTTCTGCTTCTTTCCTAATGATTCTATCCTTAATTGAAATCTTACTATGAATGGTAAAGGGAAATTTCCAGAATGCAGTATTTTATGCTGGGTTGAGACCCGTAAAGATTAGAAATAGAGAGAAAGGTGGAGGAAAGAATATCAATGACAAGATGAATCGGTATGTTAGGCATACATTGATATTTTTCACTGTCCCCACAGCTCTCTCACATGGATTATGAGTTGCTGAAGACACTTTTAAGTCTTTTTGGGTAAAATGTTAAAAGAAAATTTAGGAGCAATTTTTTTTTTTTTTGGGAGAAAATTAGACACCAACTTTGGTAGCTGTGAGTAGAAGTAATGGAAATGGGGAGACACTTATTAATTTATTCTTGTGGGGTTCTCTCTAGTTATTCTTTTTACCCATACGTGTTGCCTTGTTTGCTGTCTGGAATGCTGTAAGTCACTGACAGTATCAGCTGAACCTGCCCTTGAAGGGGTTTCCTAGAGATCTACAACAGCAAATCTTCAAAGGACACATGACAGAAACACTTGAAGACATCTCTTCAGCAGCTATTCACTAGGGTCTAATGACTGAAATGTAGTTCTCTTTGGGGTGGTAGGGTAAATGCAGAGAAACAGCATTTTTAACTTAGCATCATAGTTTCCCACCTCCAAATAGACCTGCATTTTTATTTATGAATATGACATTTTTATTGTGAGTATAATCCAAGAATCTCAAAGTACCATGCACACACTCAGGGAAGGTCTGTAGGCTCACTGAATGTTTAGGCTGAGATCTCTGATTTTATTCTGATGCAGATGAAGCACCGACACTTGTCTATCTCTACTGGGTAACTTTTGGCAAGAAAAGCAACCTCCATGGGGAAAAGGGATATGGAAACAAGAAGGTATGCTTGAGGGAGCAAATGGTAGTAATAGCCATTTATTAAAGGAATATATGTTCATTTTTGACATGACAAATTTAGAGAAAGGCGTGACACCTGGTGAGAGATGAGCTTCCCAGCAGCACATATGTCCATCCTCTTATCTCTTCTTTCCTGAGAAGTCAGAGGAAAATCCTTTTTAACTAAGCCTGTAATAAAATAAATGTAAAAGCGGAGACTATGAGATTGTCAAGACTGACTTCTCTAAACATGTATTTTTTCATTCTAGTGCTTTGCTGGAGAAATCAGACAAGACAGAGAAGCTTTCTAAGGGAAGAAGGAAATGCATGTGTCAGTGTCTGGTCAACATAATGCTAAGTGGGTGGTGCCCATAGTCTAAGAGTAGACGTTTCTTCCACCTATGTCTAAAGCAGTAAATAAAAGGGGCAGATGCTGCTGTCTCTCCCCAGTGAAGGCAAGCAGTGAGGCACAGAGCACTTTCAAGGACTAGATTTTTTTCCCTTGAAAACAGGGTGACCTTACCTCTCCTGCTTACCAGCAGCACCCTAATGGCCTGTGCCATCCTCTGGGGAAAGCAGGTAACACAGCCCAAAACTAGCATGATAGTGACTGCATGGCATGGGCACTCACACATCATTGCAGGTGGCCCTGCCGTTACTCTTTGTGCTTTACTAGTATAGTTGTAGCCTCAAAGACCAAAAAGGGACAGGGATATAGTGATCTTTTTAACCTACTGAGTGGCAGACACTTTCTTTTTAAGTGGGAAAATGCCTTCTGTCTTTTTCATACCAAAATGTAAAAAGGAATCTTTTTTCTTATGTCTTTACAACAGGATTTAAGGAGATGTAAGGAGGATTTTGCAGCAGATCACAGTTGGAAATAGTTATGAAAAGAAAAAGGAAATGCAACGTAATAAAATCAGAGAAGATCTCAGGCCTTTGTCTTTCTTAAATATTTATATATTCCTCTTTACACCCACCTCTGACTATACATTCTCCATATTTTTCATTCTCTTCCATGTCTACATCTCTTTTTGCCTCACTGTTCTTTCTCTCATTCTCATTTAATACACCTACTACAATGATTCCTCCTGCCTATTGCCCTCTGGCTCTTCAGCCTATGGTTCCTCCCTCTGTTAAAGAATATTTCTGGCAGTTACATGTTAGGAATAATTGACAGAAAACATTTCTATCCGAGAATAACAATTTGTCAGGATATGTGACCAAGAATCAGACAGGCTAAAGGCTGTACATTTAAACAGTTTAAAAACCTAGAACAACCTGATGCATAAATGTCACAAGAAAATACAATACATATGTATTTTTTAGATATAGATTATAGATTTAAAGAGTTCCAGCTCAGTGCTTCTCAATTTTTACCATTCAATTATGTGACTAAAATGAGTTTTCCAACAAGCTCCTTATTACCAAGTTCTACTGAAAGGACGTAAACAGTGAACAGTATAAGTTTTCTGTTGCCTCTGTCTTCCTTACAAAAGCTATCACTGAAGAATTGGTTTCATCTCAGGTATATTCTGTTGCAGGTATTAAAAAGCAAAATACAAATTTCATCTGACTCCCACAACTTGTACCCAAAGTGACTACTTCAGTACTCATTTACAACTCTCAAGATTTACTCAGACTTGGGAAAGGAAATTCTCCCTCCCAGAATGAGTCCAGTATAAGACCCAAAATACCCACTTGTCACTCATCTCAACTATGCCAAGCTTTACCTCACTTAACAATGAATTTTCACCCTTTACAGGTAGTCATGTCTTAACATCAGAGCAATCTGTCAAATTAAAACTATCCAAATGAGCCAGCAATTGGCTAGAACCTTGTTTAGGTTTTGGAAATTCTACTGCCAGAGTGTGCAGAACCTAGGAATAAAACACAGTATGGTTTTGAGACTGTTATCTCATAAATCTCTTTTCATTGTTGGTATTTCTTCAAGAAATACAAAAAAGGTAGCTGTGGAAGACTAGATAATTATACTCACTACAAAAGGTTAAGGGTTCATGATAGCCTCTTGATAGCAAAGAGTCTATTCCAGAGAAAGAATATTATGAGAAAATGCATTAAATATTGAAAGTGGGAGAACCAGCTGAAATTCAGGGAGCTGTAAAGAGGTGATGGAGAACAGAGCATGAAACTGAGACAGAGCCTCTGACCATGATACAGTGGTAAATCAGAATGAGTGGAACATTTTTATAATTTAATTTTAAAAAGTCAAAAGTCAACTCTGTACAATACTGAGACACTAGAAAAAAGCCTGCATAAGTTTACATTACTCCCACAAATTTTATCAAATGTAATTTTGGTGGCCTTAGTGGGTTTAAATGTGCTTACCCCTGGCTGAATTTGGGCCATGCAATTTATACAAAGGCTACACAGATACTTTGTTTGATTTCTAATAGAACTGATTTAATTAGTGTAGTTAGATTGCTAGCATACACATTTCAGAGTTTGCACCACTCATGGACAGAGAGTTTAGACAAAAGGTACTATTATGTACTTCAAATGATTTGCCACAGTTTATAAAATCGCAGAATCATTTTATCTGGAGGGGATGTCTCAATGTCATCTCACCTAAGCCCCTGCTTAAAGCCGGTTTAGTCAGCTCACATTGCTCTGGGCCTTGTTTTGAGTTATGAAAGTCACCAAGGATGAACAACCCAGAATTTCCATGGGAACCTGTTCTGGTGTCTGATCATATAGGAAAAAAAATTAACTTTAAATGTAATCAGTATTTTATCTCTTTCAACTTCTGGCCTTTGCTTCCTGTATTGTCACTGTACTTTTGAAAAGGATCTGTATCCATCTTGTCTATATTCTCCAACTAGATATTTGTAGACGGCATTTACATGTCCTTTGAGGCTTCTCTGTTTAGGGCTGAACAAACCCAATTCTTTCATTTTATTTTCATTATGTCCTGTCCTCCACCTTCCAGTGACCTTGTTGCACCTTTGCTGGACCTCTCCAGTGTGTCACCGCCTTTCTTTCACAGAGGACTCTAAGGCTGGACACAGTTCTCTAGATGTGGTCTCACAAGTGCCAATCGAGGGGAATATTTATTTCCCTTGATCTGTTCAGTACCTTCTTCCTAAATAAAACTCAGTATTCAGTTTGGCTTTCTTCACAGAAAGGAACAGCACTGCTGACTCATGTTCAGATCATTTTCCACCAGAATTTGCAGTTCCTTTTCTGCAAAGCTATTTTCTACAGTTGGTGCCCAGCCTGTGCTGTTGTATGAGGTTAACTCCTAGACCTGGGACTCTCCACATGTCTTTTTTGAAACTGGAAGACCTGCTCAATCACTTTCCATGAGACAAAGTGAATAACAAACATGATTCTCGAATCTAGTCATTTGATTGCTCATTTAGAAGAAAGGAGTCTTGCCTCCAGTCTGGATTTCAGGAAAAGCCTAAATATAAAAAATTCTCAAGGACAGGACTGAAAATCATCTCATCTCTCTGTTAGGTGAATATTATAACTGCTAGACTATAGAACTCTATTATACGTCTGGCCCAGTGACACTTTGGATGAGGCAGGAAAGAAAGAGAGTGTCATTCTGAAAGACTCTGTAACTTAACAGATGAGAGCTGTTTCACACAGTAAACTTATTCAAAGCTGTTCAGGAAAAGAAAGAAATCAAACCTAGTTGTACTGTTACCTGGACAAAGTCTAGAAACACTGAGCTACATGATAAGAATAGAATTATTCATCCATTTTGTAAGAAAGGGCTGATTCACTCACTTATCTCCAGAAGAAGTCTGAAGACTATATATCATAATTCAAGATAGGCATATTTTTGCAATCAGGGTTCATGCCTCTAATCCTGGTGGCTTTAGTGCACTCCTTCCTCCATTGCCATGGATGTGCTTAGCTGCTAGGTTGCAGTTTTTTAATTCAGCATAAAAAGTTCTGTGGAGTAAGGTTTTATCTCACTCTCCTTGTCCATGTGCAAGGCAGCTCCTTTAGGTATAACTCCATCATAGGCTTCATTAGGTACCAAAGTCCAGTTCCATGTCACATACTTTTAGGATTTTAATTGTAATTCGGGGCGTCACGGTACAATAACCAGTAAAGAGAAAGGCCCAGACAGTGGTTCATGCCAGAAATCTTCTGGCCTACTCTTTGGAAGTGCTTTCTTTTCTCCATTGTCTGTTGAAGGATCATACAATGAGGATGTTCCTGACCCAGCCATCTCTAGGAAAATGCCTAAACTTAGCCAGGTAGATTCAGAATCCTACTGTTAAAAGTCTACTGTTATAGGTGCAGCTCTAGTCTTAATGACTGGAATAGCTTATGGGCTCAAAATTATTTTAGCTGAAAATAAATATCATAAATTGGATCATGTGGGACTTTTGTGTCTTTGCAATGGTCAATGTTGGATGAAAAAGGTCCTAGATGATGGATAATAAGGAAAACTTTGTGTGTTGAAAGCACTACAAGTAAGATGCACAGTAACATTCATAAGGTTGTTGGCACTCTGGAAAAAAAGATAGGCTTGAATTTGACAAAAGTATTCAGTAACTTTACAAGAGTCCTCTGTGATACTGATTTGGTGAATTTATATCAACAGTGTGCTTGTCTGAAATGCACTTTGATCACCACCCACATGGCAATAAAGAACACTGAAAATAATACACTTTTTATTTAGCAAATAAATCTATTTAAAATGTTGTTAAAGTGAGAATTGTTTGTTATAGAAAATAGAGTGTGCAAATAAACTAAACCCATAATATCCAAATTGCAATCCTGGGGAACTAAGAATCGTTCTTTGAATTCAAGATCAAGTGTCATCGTGTCATCCTTGAATTCACATAATTGAACAGTTGTCCCCTTTCCTTTCATAACCAAGGTGGTCTCATCCACACTTGCCCTTCAGAACAGTCTCTGGCCTGTGTTAGTACTGTGCACAGCACCTGAAATGGATCACAGTTGTCCCCAGGAACACCAAATAATTAAACCATGTGGACAACCATGAACAGATCTGTTTAGTTCAATATGCATGGACTTCTTCATGGGTAATTCAGAAATCCCTTCCTTAAGCCAACTGGATCTGAGTCTTGACTATAACTTGAATACTAATATTAAAAGTATTAAATATAACATAAATAATAACTGCTAATATTTAATACAGGGACATACTAGATGTTTTTATAATCTCTTTTTCATGAACAGATATTTGTGTCTTGTTTAGGACTGTTAAGTACTAACCATTTTCTGTTTTGTGTTTTTATGGTGATAATCAGTAAAACTTTTTTACTGCTGTTTTAAGCAGTTGCCATTCTCCTTTTCCTTCTTCAGCTTCTTCTTGTTCATCAGCTAAAACACAGCCATTTTATTCAGCACAGCCAAGAGGGCAGACATTTCTGGAAATGAAGCAGTGCACAACAAGGCAGGGGGAAATACTATCAGTGACTGTCAGGTCCCTGAGATGTGTAGCTTAATGTCATATCAACTGTCTGCCTGGCTGCCTTTTAATCTCTGGTGTGGGAGTGGCATATAGGAAAAAGAGGCTTTTAATATTTTCTTTATTCCATATGACTTTGTATTAAGCTTTGTGAGCAAAACTAATAGTCACTTTCAACTCACAGATGGAAATGTTGCTGTGGCTTTGGCTTGATACCATGTTGGTAAAAATCTCATTGAGAGATAGAGCAGTGTTAGCGTCCTACCTGGATCACACCATCACCAGCAAAAAGATTTCCATTCACACCAGCTGCACTAAAGCCCACCACAGAATCCTTAAAATATCATGGTCTGAAAGTGACCATATACCTCTTTTTTTTAAATAACTTGCCTGTACTCAAGAGTTTACTCAGCCTTCAGGACAGAAAAGTATATAGAAGCTAAGTGGGACTTTAAGGCTATGATTTTGTATCACTAGAATACCAATAAAAATGTAATTCTTCAGTAAAAAAAGGCAAAGTAATCTTGTTTCTCAGGAAATTGGGGCAGACAAGAGTATTACATTAATTGAGGATAAAGGTTAGAATTTCTTCACTGCACAATTTCATTACACCAAACATGTCTCAGCAACAGTATTGTTCTAAAGCACTTCAGATATTAATAATATCATTTTCCATACAGCACCTGACCTTTAATACCTTTGCTATATGTACCAGCAGTACAATGTTTATGAAGGTGTTAAGGAGCAGTTAATGTAAAAGATGTACTTCACAGTGACAACATATTTCTTTTCTCATGCATGTGATGCTGCAGAGGTTTTTAAGTCGTTCTTCTCTTGGTTTAGAGAAGTAAGTCCCAAAGAGACTTGTGGCCTTTTCTTGCTCAGTATGGCTCTCAGTTGCTGCCTGTCAATTCTGGGGCTCACAGGACCACTTGTGCTGAATGTCCATGGTAAGAATAGGAGTTGCTAAAAGTGGGGAGAATCATGTCCACACGCATCAGAGAAAGGCCCAGAGGTAAGAAGTCTTGATGTGCACAACCACAACTCTGAGAAAGGTTGACTTATCTAAAGAGGGAGAATTCAGCTGGCCTTCAGCTTCTGATCTCCAAGGATGCATTGAAAGACACAGGATTTTCCATATTTTCATTGCTCTGAGACTCCTTTTTTGGAAGGATCTTCAACATGCTGCTTCATACTGACAGCTGTGTTAAGGCTATTAACAATGTCATTATCCAAAGCAGCAACATGCTTACATCAAGCGACAGTTCACCCCAGAGGAGACAAGAAGTGGCAGCTGACAGAGGTGATCTGTATCTATCAGGGAACGATTGTACATGAGCATGTTGTCAGAACTTCCTGTAGTCCACCCCACCATTCCATCTCACAGCTGATACCTACCATGGACCAAAACTAATTCTCGAAGTGGGTGGGCACATCCTTCTGATCACAACAAACTCCAACAGACCTGAGGTACAAATGCTTGGTGCTGGTAAGTCTATGCTGATAATAGTTTTCTCTTTGCCATGGTAACTAGGGGCCTTACTGTGCCTGTAAATGGCCAAGGTGTACATTGCCATTCAGTGCTCCTCAGAGCAATGATCTTCTGGTAACCGTAGGTAGGCTATCCAGGACATCCCAGCACCACACAAATTACCACAGACAACAAATGTAGAGTGGGGTTAGTTAAGACCATGTTGTCTGCCAGGACAGGTGCCCTCTGCCTATGTCAAGGAGCTTGTGGTGCCCCTGGTGAGACCTTTCTAGCAGTTTCAGCACTGCTGACTTGTCTACAGCTTCTACACCCCATTACTTTATTGTGCAGTTGCACTTAAGAGTTGTCACTGAGCACTGCAGCTTACTGCCTACCACATTGTCTCTGTTCAATTGTAACATGCTCTGACTTCTGATAAAAAATATTCTAATTCCAGAAAAAATATTTTTTTAATCATTGTTAGCTGTTAGCAGATGACAGGAGGGAGACAAAAATAAATTTCAACCTTTTTTATTAACCTATATCATGAAACAAGAAACTTTTCTGATCCATTGAATGCAAGACAGCCACTGTTTACACATAGCTATGTAAACTTATTTGCAAGAATCCTCATGGACACTAGAAGTTCTGCAACAGAATTAGGTATCAGACATCAGGATTTAGTTAGCATAAAGCCCGCAGTAATGATTTCAAGTTAGATGAACCGTCTTTAGTGTGCTGGTTAAACAATCACTGTCAAATGAAAGTATTACACTGCCTGGAACAAGTAAGAAAACATACCCTAGTGCAAGCGAAGGAAGGGAGTAGCTCGTAAAATGTATTTGGGTTAAATGCTGAATTTTGGTCAGTATCCGTGCATAAGAGGTTTGGCATTGTGGGCAATAATTTATTCTTGTTTAGCTTTTTCTGAACCAGAATCTGGATTAGTTTACTGGAGATACAGAATGATTTTTTACAATGCTGACTCATTTTATTTTGTAGTAGAATTCAGTATCTGTTGAAATATTGGTGACTGGATGTTGTCAGAAAGAAAGCTGAAATAAATTATTCATAACAATTAGCACAGAAGTGCAGAATTCCACAGGAGGGATTAAACTGGAGTGGCTTATTCACTCTATCCTGCTAAAGAGCAAAGTTTCAATAATCTAGTGAGGGTAGAAAAATTGCCATGTGCCTGAGGTCAGGTAAAGATATGTTTTGAATTAGGTAATTGTAACAACAGTGTCTGAATAATGTGTTGTCTGAAACACTGTTGAAAAGTACTGACAGCTTCTGTATAGTGGGTCTTTAGCTTAATACAGGCTAATTTGGAGATGGTGGATACATTAGGTCAGTGAAATGAGCAATGAAGTCTGTCCACAGACACTATCTCAAAACATCTCTCAAGGCAATGGAGTCATGCAAAGACCTGATCAGAAGCTAAGACACAGTGTTGCTGGATATAGTTTCAACAAGCAGCAAAAAATGAGAGCTTGTCTGGCCCAGAAATGACAGAAGGTTCAGATATGGCACTTGAAAGCAAAGAAATTGCCTGTTTCTTATATACAAGAAAACACCTTCATATACATTCCTTCTAAACAAGCAGAACTGCAGCAAAAGAAATTCAATTCTCACCATTTGTGTCCCTCTGTCACAAGTAGTCTTGCAAGTCCCTAGTCATGAACTAACAACTCAGATTAATGGGAAAAAATATATTCAGAAACAAGAGACTTAGATGATAAAAAAGCTGTCATGTTTTATACCTCTGCAAGGGCCTTAAACATGTGTCTGTATTTGACCATGATAGTTTGAGGTCCTTTCTGAGATCATCTAATATCTTTCTGTGACATCATGTTCTTTTTTAGAGGAGTTTGAAAGGATAGCAAGATTTTGACTAGAAGACGGTGGTGAAAAAACATTCTAGGATGTAAGTCAAGCTGAAGAGCAAAGTTAGAGGAGAATCCATATGGTTAGAAGGCTATAGCAAGATGAAATTCATAGTAAGTATTTGTAATTTGTCATGCATCTTGAAGAAAATTCTCATAGTTAAAGTGAAATCTAAGTAAAAGGTGACAAGACAAATTCAATTTCTCCAAGACTTGAGTGATCAATGCTCTGCAAACATAGGTCCTTTTTTTTTTTTTTTTTTAATTAACATAATTCGATAGAAGGATATTTTGTACAAGAAATATATTTTGGGCCAATCCTTTTAAAGCTAGCAGATAATTTAAGATTAGTTGAGCATCTCTGTTGCATTCTCAGCATTCATTCATTGTCTTGGATAATTTCTGCTGGTTGCAGTGCTGTCAAACTGTGAGTTTTGCTGAATAACAGCAGAGTAGCCATCTCTGTGTAAGCAAGTACACCTAGTGACCTAGTGATGGCACAGTATTTGTAGGTCTTAAAGTACAGTGGGATTCAACTCCGTACAGTGGGATTCAGGTGCAAATCTTCCAGGGAACAATTTTGCATAAAGAGGAACAATCAGAAGAGGAATTTGATTGGAGAATGAATTATAGTATGTGATGCACAAGACAGGGCCAAATTCAGGTGTTTAGCACTGGTTCTGAAAGCTCAGCAGTATGCTGGGACTTTTTGCCAGGATCTTAATAGAAATAATTGTCATTTATGGTTATCAGACTATCTCAGTAACTCCTAAGTTTATTCTGTACTTCTTGTAACAGGAAAAATTACAAGGTCTTCTTAGTCATGTATTCACCAACTTCATTTCTGCTCCACCTGCAGTCTGAAGAAAAAGCTTCAGAATTTAATAAGTGCAATTTTTTGTAAGACTCATTGCCTTAGTATCTTTTGGGCTGGGATAAGAGTTGATCTAACTAAATATTTCTGGTTTGTACAGAAGCATTTTATCATCTTTTATGAATTTCTGCATACCTTTGGGCAAAAAATGAGACTCCCATATGTATAAAGTCTGATTTTTCAAAGAAGCTTGATTTCTGTGACATAGAAGAAGGATTATTTATTTCTGTAGTTTTTTACTTTAAGCCTTATCTTTCAGTAAATTATTTTAATGGCTACTATCTCATTTTGATGGTTCACATTCTGGTCCTATGAATCAATCTTTTGCTCTTACTTCACTAGTAAGACTGTACTGTTTTCTGCATACAATGTGTCAATGTAACTGCATTTGTGTTTGTGTTTCCACACTATTTATTTAAAAATAAAAAAGCAAATATATGCTTAAAATATGGTACAAGCATTTCAATCATATAAATAAAGGAGAACAAGAAAAGAAGTATAACTACTGTGATGGGAGAACAAAACAGAAGTAAAAGATCATCTGGAGATGCATTAGCTTCTGATTTCAATAAGGATCATGAAGTTAAAAATAGAATGATGGGATAATTACATTTGAAATGGACTTCCATGTGTCACCCATTGCACACACTCTGCCCCACCAATGCAAAGCAGATCTAATCAGAGCAGATTGCTCAAGGCCATGTCCCAGTGATTCATAAGCTTCTCCAAGGATGGGGATTCCACAGCATCTCTGTGCAACCAGCTTTGGGCTAACCTCATGTTTAAAAAATAATGAAATTGTCTTAATAAATCACAACTTACCATGTTCAAACTTGTTTTCCTCTATTCCTAGGGACAAAGACAATCTAGTCACTGGAAATGAGGATATGAACATGACAACTATCATAATCAAGAAGGAAACAAAAAGGGGTTAATGACCTTAAGATGATTATTTAATTAATGTGGGTAAGAACTGATCTAATGGATGGAACACCGTGAGTTGTGCTGAAGAAAGAATTATTAAGTTGTAGTGAGGTTAGTAAAAGAGGCTTGTAAAGATTATCATTGGCAATGAGTTTTCAACACTTTCTCTAATAATATGGTCACAAAAAAATAAGACTTTGTTAATGCAGTTTGCTAACAATGTAAACTTGAAAGATAAGAACAGTACAGAAAGAAATCAGAATTGTGTAGACACATAAATAGATAACCCTAACAACTGGAAAAAAAAAATATACACACACACAATTTAAGAACACAAAATGCATGGAAATAAAAATATAAAATATAAAATACAATGAAGTAAACTCACATACCCCTCCACCCCTCACATTCACACTTTTTAAACTGGACTCTGTCTGTGTGTCTTGGGCTTAGGGGAAGCCCACTCCCCTTCTTAGGGTTAAGAGGGACACAAATTTTAGAAAGCTGACAGACTAGAAGGTCTAGACCATAGATACCTGTTGGGGCTGTGGATTAGCCCAAGATTAGGGCTTGTACTAGTTTTAGGTAGGGTTGAGGTTAAAGTACAGAAAGACAAAGGTCTCATACTCTGCCTTTGATATGAAGTACTACTAAGCAATTTCTTCTGTTATATTTGCAGTGTCTAAGGTGAGAAAACAAACCTTAACACCCAGACCAGTGGGCTCATCCATCCATGAAAGCATTAGTGCTAACATAATTAAAATCTGTCACAGCAAATATAATCTAAAAAGGAACAATGCAGCTTTTCATTTCCCCAAACACAGTACAACTATTGGCCTTATCAATTGAAATGAGTTCATTTTTTTTCAAAGTTTTTATGAGTTAAAGGAATTTCACCAGAATACGTAATTTTCTCCTGCTTCCTGTTCTCAAACATTATACTGCTCAACTATGAAAGAAAAAAAGTAACCCCGTGTATGTCTAGTTTTGAGCATTCAACATTGAGTTGTACTAACATAAGAACAGTAGGATATTTTTAGTGTGTATTAAGAGTCTGAAGGTTTGTTTAAATCTCTTAACACTGCTGAGTCAGACTCATTTTATATGAAAGAGTCCTTTTGCTGCACATGCAGGTTCTCCTAACATCCATAAAATGTCTTATTACAGAGCGTCCAAGCAACTCATATTCTGACACTGCATACACTGTGAAGGAAAAAAATGTCCCACTTGTTTGAAGAGCTACAATACCAAAAGTCAGAAAGGGTAGTGGCAGAAAGCTTGTGTGACTGTGAAGTCACTGGTCTGAAAAAGACTACAACAGAAGCAGGACGGATAGAAAAAGCTTCTAATAACATCCATGTTAAGTGCACTATTGAGTGCACAGTGGGGAAATGAAACTAAGTAGGAGGTTGCATAGCATGTTCTTAACATTTATAATCTTCCAAGCAACTGGCTCTACTTGTTTTTTTTTCTGCACTGCAAACAGAAATATCAGGGAAGAAGGTTGGTTTGTCAAGAGGGAAAGGTTTTTGAAAAGCACATTACCGTGTTCATAAGGGATAATTTCAGTGGTGACTGTGGAGTGTTGTGCTCACTTGCATGCTTCTGGGGGTCAGGGGAAGGGAAGTCCTGAACACATTGTTCAGTTTTGCCTTCCCTTGGCTCCCACCTACACTGCCTTACAGTAGAAGCGCACCCACACAGCAGATAACCTGTACTTAATCAACTGTCTTGTTAGTATTGTTCTAAATAGTGCAGAGCAGTTCAGGCTTGAAGGAGGTACCATATAACATTATGATTCTACTTAGTAAGGGCCAGAGTCTTCTTACCATTACAAATCCAGATCAATACAAATTAAATAAATCATGTTACTTGAGTCATGAGATTGGAGATGAATGGAATTAGTCCCACTGCTGAAGGAGCACCTTAATCAGTCACAGCTGGATTGTGCTACCTAAACCTGTGTCCTGGTTTGAGTGAGAACAGAACTAATTCTGTTCAGTGATTTTACTTTTCAGCTCAGTTCTTCCAACTGACTGCACTGTCTGAAGTTAGCAGCCTGTTCTCACAGGCAGTGTCAGCTTCTAGCAGTGATAACACCCCATGTTTAGAGTTAGTACCAAGGATTGGTGTGCAGACCAAGGCCACTGCTGGATCTTGTGTGCCACATTGGGGGGTGCAGAAAGTGAAAGGCTGCACCTGCAGGGAGGAGCAGACAGGACAACTGACTCCACACTGACCAACAAGGGATTCCATCCCATATAGATCATATTCAGTATAAAGCTGAGGGATCATGAGAGTCAAGCATTCTTCTTGCTCATGAGAGTCAAGCATTCTTCTTGCTCATCTTCTTCTTCCTCTCCTCTTCAATGGCCAGCAACTGAGGAGGACTCTGTCCATTCTGCCTTCGACTTGTGTGTTCCTGAATCCAGTTCCTGAATCCAGCTCCTGAATCCAGTTCCCATCTGCCACTGTGCCCAGTCTGGGACTTCCCTGGTGTCTGCTCCACAGTATCAGTGGTGACAGTGATGTGATCATCATCAGGGGGGTTTGCTTCAATACTGGTTTTGTATATATTTGTATACAACTCATTTTATCATTATTATTTTAATTTTCATTAGAGCTGTTCTAGTTTTCTAATCCATGAGTCTCTCTCCCTTGCTCCCTTTCTCTCCCACTTTGGAGATAGAGAGGGATTAACAGAGAGCATCTGTTACAGGTCTAGCAGACTGCCCTGACCCTAAACATTGACAACGTGCTAGCAGAGACCCTTTCTACCTCAGGTATTCCTGGTAGGAGTGGATATAGTAGAGGAAGAAAAGGTACTACAGTGCCTTAGCACTGCTCAGTATTACAGGATGAGAAGATGGTTTCTTGATATTGCTTATCTGCCTCCTCCTCTCAATGAACACCTCAACTGTATCCCTACCTATACAGTTATCACATTGAGTAGATGATAAACATAACTGTGAGCTTCTGTTAGTGCAAAAAATTAGCCCACATTGATTATATATATGTTGGGAAACTCAACATTTCTTGCCAGCTCTCAAGGCTATGTGTAACTGTAGGCAGATTTTCACTGGAACTTCATGAGCATATTCCCCAGAATGAGTGAGCTTCCAATTTTAATTACTTGTCCCAAAGCATTGAGATGCAGGATATTTTCAGGTAAAAATGACACATTACCATTTACTGATCTCACCTTTGGAACTGACTGGACCCCTCAAACTGAAATTAAAAACAACGACTTTGGGTAACCATCTGAACTGGACATATGCTTAAAGACTTCAGATTTGGCAATTGTAGAAAGGTTCATATAATCTAAAGCAGTAGTGTAAATTACAGGCATCATTAAGGGTGCTGCCTATAGTGAAATTGGATCATTCATTAAACTATAGTTCTTAGCCAATTAGAGCTTTAAACATGGTGTAATATGAAAAATTATAACAATCACCATGATAATTAAATGAGTCATCTATGATTACACATGAGCTTAATGTCATGCTTAAGGCAAGAGGTGCACTTTATGCTTTAAAATGTTAATTGGAATCCAGGAAAAAAAAATGGACTTAATATGAAGGACTAGATGGGACCTTAGACTGTTCCTAAGTAGTTGACTGTAGGATAATATCAAATTTCTCTATGACCTCCTTGAAATTCTGTAAAGAAATGGTACCTGTAGGCCTAAAAATTAATAATTTTTAAGACATTCTATTAAGCAAGACAATTGCTTCTTATTTTTCTGTTCAAATTTTCAAGAATTTAAATATTTTAATAATAACAACAGCACCTCTGTTGGTGGACAGTCCTATAAGCATCAACTGTTATTAACTGTCATGTGAACCTGTGGTACTTAATGCTTTATGTTAACAGTAAAAAAAAATGAATAAAGCACTGAGATTTCAAGGAACATATGATATTTACTAATGCTTGGGAGTAACAGCACTCCTGCATTGTAGAGGATTTACAGGATCAGGCTGCCTATATTTATCAAGCATGAATAGCCTAAAACAGCTTGAAACAGCCTAAACAAGACTTGCAAAGCAGTTGTCAGATTAACACTGCCCCCAATGTTAATTAACATTGCCAATCAAAAGAGAGGTGTTCTCTTATTCCTCTTCCTTCTGATGACCCATGACTGCTGTGAAAATGTCACCTTAGTGTTCAGTCCTCATCACCTGTGACATTTCCATATGCTCCCTCCAGCTCCTTATTTCTCTTCATCTCTAGCTCCCCATGCACACAGAGCTAATGCTGGGATGTCTGTGTGGCTAAAGTTATTGTACGACAAGAATGGGTGTTTTTGCTTGTGGAACCTTTCATTCCATTTTTGTTGTTGTTGTTGTTGTTTATGTTTTCTTTAAATGTTTGTTACCTTGCCTTACAAATCACATTGAAAATGGTTTTAGTTTCAGCCTGGAGAGCAGCTGTAATATCTAAAAGAGTCCTGATTTTGGTCAGAGACCTCTATAATGCAAGCAAATAATTCAGCATGCACTTCTCTTTGCTTTGACTTCAGACACCAGTATGTGTATCACTAGGCCACTAAGCTTGTTTGCAGGGCACAAGGCACTCACTGCCACCCTTCTTAAATCCATGGTCTAAGTAGACCTTATATGACATAAAAGAACTGAATGAAACTAGCTTACATGAGGGACGGCTCCATCCTCTCTCATCAAATTCCATGTGTTTGGTTTAGGTGCCCACCCCAATCAAAATCGAAAGCTATTTAAGATGCTCTGTGCTACCCCACATTGCAATTAGCTGATGATGCAAAAAGGTATGGATCTTTCACAGGTTTTCAGTAGCTGTGTTTAACTCAGTCTATTAAGCACCTCTTCTCTGTTCCAGAAACAAGTACGTCACTGGTAATTTCAGGGTAAAAATCTGTATTAGCTTGTCCCTAATGCACTTCTTTTGTCTGATGGCAAAAGATTGTTTCTCTTCCGTGAAGAGACCAAAATTTCCCTAAGAACTCCCTTAAGACAGGACCTGCTGCCATACCCTTCAGTGGCTCCTGACTGAGTCTTCTCCAAGGTGCAGTCTTCTTCCTACAGAGACTGAGGTGGGAAGGGTTATTCTTTGTAGGATTAAGAAGTCTTCAAAAATGTGAATAAGCTTCCCTACATTTGGAAAAGACTATCTAAACCTGCATCATCTCACGACCTGAATGAGAGCATTTGTACTCAAAGGACCCCAGACCAACTTGGAATTTATGTGAAAATTCTCTGCCAAGAGAAGATGAAGATTGCTGCCACATCTCCCTGTTTTAGTTTGGGAATCCTGGTAGACAGGATTTCTATAAAGTTGCCAACGCTGAACATCTCACAAAGGAATCACCTTTTTAACGCTCTTTTTTCCCTCCTATGCTTTTGTTGCTATGTAGTTTAAGCAACCTTTCAGAAAAGATTTCAGATTCACAGAGTGAGGTCACTCCTTTAAATTTACTCCCTCAGTTCACTCTGAGCCAAATTCTCTTTTTACTCCAGTGTTGTACTATGCTTGCCCCTGGACTCAGAAAAAAAACTCGTCAGAGAGGCAGAACATTAGTAAGAGGGAGATGACTGACAAAACCAGTTTCTTGTCCACAGAATGGTGCTGAATAAGAAAGCAATAGACAGCAGTGTCCATATTAGGTAGTTTCAGGATTGGGAATGCTAGAGAAGTGGTAAAAAACACAAGCATGGATAATTTAGCATGCACAGCATGAGGCAGAACCTCTGGGGAATAATAGAGTTAAACCTGATTTTGTTCTCCGCTTCTAATATCTGCTGTGGGCTCTGGCCTCCATTCCTCTGAAGAAATTGAACATTACAGTAGGCAGGCACAGAATTATGACTATGTTTTGCCTGCAGTCTTAAGACTTTTTAAGTCTTATCTCTCTAAGGGTACCCTATCCTGTATAATCAGTGATGATCTGAAACTCTGAATATGTAGGAGCCAAGCAAACTGTACAACAGGTAGCAGTGAAAGGCACAAGGTCCAAAGATCCTGTTCAGCACCATGATATCAGACTGCATCAAGACGCAAACAGTAGCTATCACTGAGGCTGTCTTGAAGCAATGTAACAGCCCAATTAATAGATCTGATACGTCAGTTTCTGCTGTTTCTTTCTTTTCTCTGGTAGATTTCTGATGTCTCAAACCCCACATGCTGTAAGGTACAGGCTTACGGACATGCTGCAAGCCCCACATCTGATTCTGCTGCATTGACAGCCGCAGAAAGGTTGTTGTCACAGCTCACAAGGCTGGACTAATGCCAGCAAAATATAGCTTTAATAGGATCACTTTCTCTGGTGACTGAGGAGGCTTAGCTGCCATATGGTCTATTCAGGCTTCTTTTCCGCTAGTGTCATGGAAGTGAATTGCCCTGCCACAAGCTGCGGAAGGGGAGATCAAGAACCAATGTTAAGAACGAGGCCATAAAAATACAAGATGGCAGGCAGATGTATAGGCTAGTGGAGGAGTCATTCATCATGAAGACTAAGTCCTAGTGAAAGCAGCAAATGAAGGGGCAGAAGACACAAAGTTCACTGCCTGGTAGGACATTTCCCTTCTAACATGGAATCTATCAGCAAGCTATTTGCCTCTGCCTCTTAGGTGTTTTCCAAACTCCTAAGAACTAAATGTTTAATATAACACAGATGAGCCTGTAAAAGTATCCAGCAGTGTTCAGAGAGCAGCCTTTGGCAATTCCCACAGGAATACTGAGGAAAGTAGTCCTAACAAGGACCCAGGGTGTCCTGATGAAAGTAGCTGTTGACTTTTCAGCACATCCTTGAACTGATAATTAAACTAAGGGAGATGAAGAACAAAGTAAGTGGTATTAAAATGTAATCAGAGAGTGTTAAATGCAAATGTCAATAATTTAATTAGTGGTATTCTTCCTTGAGATGCAGCACGTAAAAAACTCTGGAAGATTACAGTCTAGGACTGCCTGCTGTATAGCAGAAACTATTGCAAAACCACTTACACTTTCATAGCTGCCCTTCCACCACCATGGCTCTTTCTTCATGGGACACATAGTTTTAGTGTGTATAAAGTACTGAGGATGCTGGATAGACTGACTGGCATAGACCTTCATGACTTCATGATGATGGTACAGACTTACCCCAAGAATCCATTGGCACAGCCTGGAGCAATTAAAGCCCTTAGTTTTAGTTCATTGGTTTTCACTGTCAATATCCAGGTATAAGAGCTTTTTCTGACTGATCCCACTGAGGGAAGCACAGTCAGTGCCTGGAGAAAGACATTTTTCCTTCCTGAGACAGACACACTATCATACATAGTGATGTTAACCTTGCCAATGAAAGCGCTCCTCCATCAGCCACATTCCACCTAATGAGAAATTTTGCTGGCCTAAGCATGTGAAACATAGGACACAATTTGTTCACACTGCCTATGATGAAAATATTTAGTACAGCTGAACCCTCTATCAGAGTAACTTCAGGATCTTAAGCCAAATGCATACAAGCTTTTGCCAGCATAGCAAATGTTGATTAAGACAGCATCCTCCATAAGCAATTTAGTTACACCACCAAATGCAGCTTGTAGACTTACAAAATGGAGAGTGTTTTTTATTTTTCACTTTGTTTATCTCTTTGAAGAAAAAGTAGGCAGGTTGCACGGCTAGAAAAAAAGCCTCCTGCTGCTGCTCCACATTGCATCTCCACGAGAGGGCTCTGCTGGCATACCTACATGGGACCAGTCGGACCGACAGCCAGAGCCACCTCCCACACACAGATCCCTCTCATCTCTCTGAATGGCTCCATCTCTCTGTGAGAGTCCCTCGTGAACCCTCAGAGTAGCTGAAAAAAACAAAACAAAACAAAAAACAAACAAAACAACAACAGAGCCAAAACAAAACAAGACCAAAAAACAACAAAACAAGAAAGAACCCAAAGAAACAAGACAAAGCAAAACAGAAAAAACACAACCAAAACAGCCAACCAAACAAAAACCCAAACAAAACAAACCCCCACAAACCACAAAGAAGTCAAATCTGAAAAAAAATAAAGAAGTGATGACAAAAGTCTTGACACAATAAGGAGCTATGTTATGGACCTCTTTACAAGATGAGGGCCAAAGTCTGCAGTGAGAAGTGGAACCCTGCCATAGAGTAAAAGACATACCCAATCTGTCACAAACTTTGCTCTCCAGTGACTTTGATTTTTATATTCCTTACAGCATCATTCAGCTTGATCTTCTACTCCACAGCTGCTGTGTCCCCCAGCAATGTAAAATCCAGGTGAAAAGAGTTCCTCTCTCTAATCTAGCAGTGCAGTGTTTACCCACTTCATATGAGGACCTAAACAGCAAGAACACTTTATTTCTTGTTTGCCACTATAGGACTGACCTCATGCTCCCTCATAAATGAAAAAGTCAAGTTTGTGTGACTGGGTGTATGTGAAAAGAAAACCAAGTCTAGGGCTTTCACCAGTGTACTCAGCATAAAATCATCCTGCACTAAATAATGAGATTTCTGAAACACAAGTTGATTCTGATGTGCATAGCATCAGGAAAGCAGAACTAGGTCACTCTCATGTCTAGAAATAAATTGTATGTTTCACTATAGCAAATGCTTGGCTTTATATATGGGAAAGTTGTGGAATATTATTAGTTTTCTAAAAATATAACTAATTTGTAGGGTTTTATCTAATAATTACAGAGATTTTGCATGCCTAAGGCTGACTATATGTGGGGTTTTTTTCTATTTTTTTTATATATATGGAATATTGCTGTACTGTGCAAATGATATTTTCAAGACATTTTTGTGAAATAACTGCAAGCCTTTTGTAAATGTGGCTTATGAATTTGAGACACCTACAATTTTATTCTATTCTCATGGACATCACGCTCATGAAGAAAGTTGTGAATATGTCTAAAGACATTTCTGCATGGATCAGGGGCAATAATGAATCTAAAGACTCAACTCTGGTAGAGCTAACTACTGTCATCTTAGTTCATGGCCTGAGATCTCACCTGAGCATAGACCCTACATACCAGCTTGCCCTCTGACCCATGTCTAGAATGAGACAACTGTCTTTCCAAGCAAGCAAACTCCTGTTCAGACTGGAACTGTCTTACAAACCAGTCTTGCCCTTCTAGGCAGAATGGATACACCCAGCTCAAACTCTAGTCCAGCAAAGAGAGATAGTATAAAAGTAGTCACTGATTGTCTCCTGTGTTTTAAACACACAGGAGAACAAAGCCCTATGTGCCAGTCTGTGCTTTCCTGGCTGAATGACTGCATTGTGCTATCATCTGCATTTGAAGGCTATTCACAAATTTCAGGTGGTTCAAAATGCAGATGGCAGCTGCCTGATCTTTACTCAATGTATCTCCAAAGATGTGCAGTTCACTGTACTGCACAGAGTGCCCTGGGTCACAAGTCATTTGTAAACCATGGTCAGCTGTAGCCTGTGGAGTGACATGGACCTTTCCCTTTGGTGGTTTAGAACTTGGTTGCTACCCCCTCTGAGGTTAATGATGAAGCTCATTTTTACATGAGGGGTAGAATGTTAGCTCTGAAAGATGGACTGTTATTGAACTCAAATAATGTCACAAAAGTCTCACATAAAATTGGATCAAAAATCTAGAACTCCTTCCTCCCCATCTTCCCACACACATATGCCTTTTTGGTCTCCATCACAACTATTGAGTTAATCTGAGAGGCCTAATCAAACCCTACATCTGTTGAAACCTCTGACTCTTGGTGACACAGTGGTCTCAAGGAAAAGCATTTGACTAGCACTTGCCTTAACCCTTGATAAGTGGCTTGCAGCTCTTAATTTCCAGACCATGCTGAAACACCTTCCACTTAATTTCATTTCTGATGAAGGAGGTTGATGAGGAAGAGTAGCATTTTACAAAAAGATTTTAAAATCTGATGTTTGTTTTTTTTAATTTGATGTTGTGTCATTCTGGATTTGACTGACTTTTAAGAGGTGTTTTGACTCAAATGCTGAGAGGCATAATTTAATGCACTGGAAAATGAAATTATTGATTGTCAGCATCACTATATAGAGATTGGAGTTCTTAGTCACTCTCAAATCTGTGACATTTTTAAATATTGCATGGGATTTTAGTTGGATGAGTTCTGCTGAAGTCCTATCAAATCAGACACCTTTACCTCTCCCCTCTCAGCAACTGATAGGAAAAGAGCAGCCGTCGGGCACATGGGTTTCAAACAGTAGTGCATACAGGGAAGCTTTAGAAAACTTAGTATGGCTTAAAATCTTGTTAGTACGTCTGAAACTGTGAAGTAATTCTTACAGAGAAGTATTTTTCACTTCGCAGACATCATTCCAGCACAAAGTCTTGCGGGGAGTCTAGGTGTACGCACTGCTGATTTCTGGTGTTAAGTGGAATATCTGGAATTGCGGAAAACCTGTCTTGGTATGCATATTATTATTTTAAAAATACAAGACACAAGCCAAAGAAAGAAGAAATGTGTCAGCTTCCATGGCAGTCAGGCATACTACACTGAGTAAGCAGTCTGTAATGTTTCCAGGGGCAGACCAAATGATGATCCAAATGGAAGCTCTTTGCATCTACAAAGGTGGCCTATGGTAAACACCAGGCTCTGGCTTACGTGCTCCATATTCCTTTCCTTGAAATATGAGGCAGGAATTGGGACAGTTGTCCTAAAACCACAACATATACCTGCTACATTTTTGTTTCAGACTGCAATCTGAACTCCATTTTTCAGGATTTCAGATTTCAAACAGCTTCCTCCAACCAGCAAGATGTTAGAAAGTTCCACTGATTTGCTAGAACAGTGTGCTTAGCTTTGAAAATATGATCTCTGTAATGCAGCATGTGGAGTTTTGCCCTCTCTCTGAGATTCCTAGGATAATTCTGCTATGGGTGCTGCTATAAAATTCAGTGTTGAGAATTGTGTTCCATTGTCTTAATGACTTGCTTTTCACATTCTTCTGCACCTAATTAGATTCAGATCAAATGAAGTCATAAATGCCTAGGGATAAAAAGAAACTCTTAAAGGGCAATTGGCTCAGACAATGCAAGCCTCTAAGGGGAGTTTGAAGCAGATGCAGTGATTAATTGGTTATTTGAACTTTGTGCACTGAACTGTTCTGACAGGACAGGTATTGTCATGCCAACTGGCTGACTCCATTGCAAAAGCAGTTTGGTTGTGTAAGAAAAGTGCAGCAATGAAATGAAGAGATGGCCATTTTACATGCATATGGGGAATGTATCATCAAAAATGGCATATGGCAGCTGTGCTCCATATTTAATAAAAAGCTTTTTAATTAGTGTGGGGAGGCTAAGAGCATATTTCTAAGGTCTAGAGTGTGCTGAATATTTGCCCAAAAAAGGGTGCCATTAAGAACAGTATGTCAATTAACAAATATTTTGCTGAAAAAAAAATTACATCAGTAATTTATAAGCAACTGTTGGAAAATGTAAATTCTTCTGCATTATGAAGTCTTCAATAATATGTACTGAACCAGCAGAGCAAATGACACTGGGAGCAAATGCAAGGTCCATTAGGACCTATGCTGTTACTGAGAAACCATACCCCAGCGCTGGCACCTGTTGCCTCCAGTTCTTTATGGGATTGTCAGTGTTAGGACAGCCTTCTGAAATGTCAGTGTCGTCCTCTTCTGCTCTGATTAGCCACTGTTGAAAAGAGACTCCATACTCTACAGCTTCCATTCAGCTTCACAATGCAACCTTTCAACTACTGTTTCACTTACTAACTTGAGAGTGAAACACCTTCAGCAGGAGAAGGGATTTCACAACCTGGTCACCTCAAGGCCCTAACTGTACATCATTTTTGTGGTATTACTTTGACCTTCCACATATGCTATATTGGTCACGTTTTTAAGAGTGCAGGTTTTTTTTTTTTAGTTTAGTTGATAACAGTCACCTCAGGATCAATTTGAGATCCAGAATGCATGATGGACTTTCTTGTAACTAGCCTCTTCTCATCATTCCCTTACTGTCACATCTTTTGCACAGTCAGATTACATCCTGGCATTGGTTCCTTAATCTTTCCTTGTTTTTTTCATCAGTCTCTCTTTCTTCTCATTTTGCCTTGTCTTCCTTTTCCCTGCTGCTGTATTCTGTGCAGACACATGCCCTCCTGCCATAACATTGGTTTTTTTCTTATATTTTTATATCTTTTTTTTTTTTTTAAACAAAATACACACAGAGGTGTGCACAATGCCTGAACTAGTAAGACTCCTGAAGGAAGAGAAAAGGAAACATATTAAAGACTGTTTTGGGCTTGATTTCCTTTGTTCTTATCTTTTATTTATTTATTTATTTATTTATTTTTCTTGATCTGTCATGAATAATCAAACATTATGAATACTTTGGACTAGGAACTATATCCTTTATCAGTACAACACTTAGCACACTTTTGGATGCTTTATAAAAGCTAAAATATGTGGTTGAAAATATTTGCCTTAAGAACTCAAAGATATAGGTACTTAGCATTCAGACTTGATTATCTTTCTTATATTAGGCAATTGGCTCTGAATCAACGATAACAACATATGGAATTAGTCAGTTTGCATCAGTCAAGGCACTGTTCTTGCTTCATTTATAGCTTGTTTACATGGGAAAAAAAATCAAAGTACCTTTCTCTACAACTTCTACCTGACAGTAGAATACTTCTGCACTCAAGATTATACGCCTAATTTGCAGACGAAGAAGAGCAGAACAAAAGCTGATAAACTGCAAATACTGCTCAAATTGCACACTATATTACTCTGTAAACTCAGTTCAGTGCTTTGAATTTTCCTGATTTCACATAAGATTTTGCTACTGTGCATGAGCAGTGATAAGCTACTGGAGCTCCCCAGTCAGTGAACCTCTTCCCCAAGAAAATTCACTACACTCACAGGGCCTGCACTCCCTTTTACCATATCCCATGCTCAGCATGGGAGACACACTAGCCTTGCCCACAACTTGGTGGTTAGCAAACTTGCTCAGGATGCTTGATCTGCAAGTCTGAGTCTCTTCAGGTGCATGTGCCAGACCTGAAAGACAAGTCCCTTCCCACGCTTGCAGGAGTGCTGTGACCACAAGAGGCATGGAAAGTATTACAGTAGGCATGAAGGAGGCACTTAACTGTACTGAGAGGGACAATAGAGAGATCACATGATAACTGCAGTTCTTTAAGCGATACTGCAGAGGGACAGAACTTCAAACATAAGTTTCCTTTTGGGTTTTTTTATGATACTCACCTATTTGGCAACAGATAAGTCTTGATTTCTATGCCACTAGTCCCCCATTCATTGCATATGAAATTCAGTCAGGACTATTAAACACTGAGCAAAGAATCCCAGATACCCAACTGTCAGCATGGCAAAATCAGAATCCTTTGAAGCTTGGCTATAACTTTGTAACTGGGGCAATTAGACAGTGCATTAGACAATGCACAGAGTGAGATCCTTACAAACTGATACATTGCCATCTACTAATGGCTTATTACAATAATTATTTAATTAAAAACATTGAGGTGCTGGAAGAAAGCAACAAGCCTGATTTTTAATTTCATATCACACTCTTAAAGGGTATGTTTAAGGAATGCTCAATGCAAAATTAGCTTTAATACACAACCTTTGCATCATTCTGAATAATGCTACATTATTAAAAGTGAATCAGTCTGAAAAATACAGTTTTTTGCTGCTGGCAAAGTTTTTGCATTTTATTCATTTGTTGTGATGAGCATAGACCCTCAGGTTATCATTTTGTTTCAATCTAGTTTTACATTTCACCTTGCAGACAGGATCAAGTTTTAGCAAGCACTGAAGGGAATGTGGTTAAATTCTCTTTCGCTATTATTTTTTATACAATGGAACCATGTGAATCTAATTCCAGTTTTGAAATTTTTTTCAGTGCTAGGCAACACAGCAAAGCTAGGAAAAGTAATCATCCCCTCCTCAGATATGAGGGCTTTGAGTCAAAAATTACATCAAGAAACTCCAGTTAGGCTGATGTTCCAAGAGCACTTCAGGACAGCACAGGTCAGCCATGATACCAAATATAACCATCTGCATCACCTTCTGTGGCTATGGAGCAAATATACAGGATCAGGGAATTGATGTGATTAGAACTAAAGTAGAAACAAACAATCCAAACAATAAAACAAAACCCCCACCCTTCTATGCACCCAGTCTATGCAAAACCCCGGTTAATTTTAATCCAGGTCAGTCCCCTGACCGCACAGCAACTTAGGATAGGTTTCAATTCAGACACCTAAATGCTCTTCTCGCCAGTGTTGGAGTTTAAAGGTGAGCCCCTTACAGGGTGTCTGAACCTCCACTGCAGACAAGAGAGACCTAGGCAATTGGTACCCAATTCAGTGGGTACCAGCTAATATCTCAGATGCCCTAGGATATCTAAGGTATCTCCACAGAGCTTGTGTGTCTAAGACCTAAGGGACGCCCATGCCCTTCCAGATTGGTAGCTGGAGGGCAGGGGGTTAGTCTAAGGATATACATGATGCTGGATACTATGGTGAGACAACTCAGTATGAATATAGACATTTGAAACAATTACCTGTCTTAATCCCAATCCTAAACTGCCTTAACCTACAGCAGAGCCCCCCCACCTCACAAACATGCCAGTGATCACCAGGGAGAAGGGCAGTGCACTCTGTTGTTATTGCTCAAAGGCAGTGGGGATGAAAGGCTTGTTTCTTACAGCAGAAATACTTACTTTTGAGAGTTAAAAGTATTAAAGGAACTAGTGTGAGAGAGTTAAAAGAGGCCACAAAAGTGATTAATGAAGAAAGATAAAGCTATCAGTTGCTGATGGGCACTAAACCAGAATGTTATTTAGCACTCCTTTACCCCTTTAAATTCTTCAGATACCCAAGGTAGCTTAGCTTTAGCCACAAACCCAACAGTTCTAGTTTTACACTAAACAGAGGGATACAAAGAGATCTCTACAGCCACACTAAGATTCAGTATCTTCAAGAAGACTTCATTGAATGGAATTCTCCTTGTGTACTAGAAGATGTGTTTTTATAATTATCATGGTATTAGTAAAAGCAACAGACATAATCTTTTACTTTTAGAATAGAAGAGGCCATTATTTATCCTACAGTCCTGAAAATGGGGAATGAGATCTGGTCCAAGATGCATCTATTTCTCTTGACCTCAATGCATATTAAATGATTCTGGAACATTTTCTGCAACTAATTCAAGTTTCTTTCTCCACAGGTTAGAGTCCCTGTCTCAAAGTCCTTCTGGACTCAGCCCATGATGAGGGCAGCCCTGAAAGTTTAGCTCCTGCAGGGACCATGCTTTCTGGTAGTGGCAGTGAACCCTGAGGAATGGGACAGTAGAAATTTGAGGTGAACTCCTCTCCGCTTCTAAATCACTAAAATGACTTAAGTTCAAATACATGTGATTAAAAAGGAGAAAACTGTATTTGAAGAATGCAAAATGCTGCTGATTGTAAGACTCTGCAATCAAATACATGGATAACCTGAACTGAGCAAGGATGAGAAGTCTAATTCCCCTCGGACTCATGAGTTTCACCTCAATTCATTTTAATTCTGATTTGATTCTAATTCCTCACCTACTCTTCCCAAAAACTTGTCGATGATAACTTTGATTTGAATATTTCACCTCTAATGAAAACAAGTGTTCGCACATCTTCCAGTTTAGGTAGGATTTCTATGAGTATCTTCATACTGTGGGGAAAGGGGAGAAAACCTGTTCATTCCCTGTTGTCATCTGGACATTTCCTTCTTGGAGTTTAGTGCCTTTCTCTCATATCGTTCCTCGGAATAAAGACTGAAAAAAAAAAAAAGCTGCAAAAAGGACAAAGAACCTTCAGGAAGCACAAAACTCTCCTTCAATGTAAAGTTTACTAATTTTTTTTTACCAATAAACATCATTGCACGATGTTTACATATATGAACAGTGAAGGCTCCAGAGAGCAGCATGTGGCAGAAAAGAAATGGCATAAAACTTGTGCAGAGAGGATGATTCAAGACCTGGGAGCAACCAGACAGTCTCAGAAGGCATGGGAAGAGCTTCCTGGGAAGAGCTGTTGCAACTCAGAAAGTCACTGACTCAACTAAAATCAAACCTGGAAGCAAGCCTGCAGGGATACCATGTGTAGGAGGAGAATTTGGATATAACCCCCATTTTTTTCTCCTGTTCTTCATGACCTAATCATTTTGTATTTTGTCCATGTAGTCAATTAGATCAGCTTGTATAATTAATACTGCGTTTTATATTTAGAAGTCCCTTTGGTCTTCTTTGGGATGCTCACTAACGAAAGTTCAAGCCAGAAGACTCAAAAGCTCATTCATTTAAACTCTCCATGAAAATTTCACATAATAATATTAAAAATTATGAACTGGTGAAGGAAACCGTTACTGGTAGTGAAATAACAAAATCAAAATTTGCTGGGTAATGTTATAATAGTTTTAGAATAATAGAATATAAAGCTGGAAGGGACATCGAGGATCCTTTGGTCCAACCTTTCTTGGCAAAAGCACAGTCTAGACAAGATGGCCCAGCACCTTGTCCAGCTGGATATTAAAATCGGTGTTTAGCAGCTGTTTCACCAGGTATAGCAACAAGACTGAAAAACAAGAAGCACTTTTGAAATACTAAGATATTTTTAAAAGCCATAGAAGTATAATAAAACATGAAAATCAGAAACTATCCTATATGATGTGAAGTTATTTCTTCTGTGGAAATCATCCATGATTCTGTCCAAGAAGATGGACCATCTGCAGGTATGTTGGCTTTAGCTTCTGTGAATTGCCTTCAGCTGCCTACAGGTGGCTAGGCATATGGAGGTGTAATGAGGACTTCCAAAAGAGACCTCACAAGGACATATAAAAAAGGAGAAAAAAAAAAAATGCTTCCTCCTCTTCTTAGGCTGAACACCATTAGGGCTGACAGACACTTCTGCTAAAAGCTTCATAATAGTTAAATATTTTACTTGGAGAGGGCCAGTCCTTTCAGGAAAAGGCACTTAATTATCTTCAGACCATACAAACAGACCAAGGTTACAGGGGTTTTTCTGTGCCAGAAGTGTTTTAATGTTACAAGTGCACCTACAATGTATTGAACTACTATGCAGAAGAGTTTCCAACAAAATTCAGGAAAGGATATTTGAATCTGTTTAGTAAAGGTGTTTAAAATAATTGATTTCACAGTAGTTGACCTTCAAGCATTTCATGCATAGAAAGTCTCCAAAGTTATTAAGGATGTTGAAAATCTCGTGACATAGGTAACAGAAAAATAAAAAAGCAATGGAAATGCACATTCAAGATGTGCTTCAGGTATGGCTTTAATTTCAGTCATTGCTGAATTGTTATTCAGTCTCACTCATTGTCAGTCAAATGTCAGCTCACAGAAAAATCACTACAATCAGCGTAGAATACCTGTTTGCTGAGCTCACCTAAATAACAGCTGCCTTCTGAAGCAGAGAAGACAATCAGAATAAAAGACTACTAACAATGAGCATAGTCATGGTCCTATCCTTAACACTAAACTATGGCTTTGACTTAGAACAGGGGAATCAGAGCTGGACTGATTTAAGTTTTCTCATATAGAGAAACCAAAAGAAATTAAATGCTTCAGAAGAACACTATAAATAAATGTAAAACAAAGATCTTGTTTGAAACTTGTCTGAAATTTTCAATATACCATTATTTTTGTTGTTATGGAAAAAAAAAAATCCCCCAAAGTAAGTCTTTGCAAGCCATTTCAATCCTTATATTTCTCTGGGAAAAGCAACTGTGTCCAATATTTCATTAGAAGCAGGACAGTATTTCTTACAGATTGTCTTTTTTTCTTTTTTAAACTAGTATAGTCTCCTAGATGCCTACACCCAGGCTTTTCTCCACATAACATTACATTATGCATAAAGCTAAAATTTAAATATCAGGTAGTCAAGGTAGTCATCCTGAAAGTAGTTCCACTTGTGTTTTGCTGTATAAATTTGTTGAATCTGGATAGTCTTAAGTTTCTAAGGTGAAAAAAAGCTCTAGTTTATTTAAGGAGAAAAAGAAAAAAAAAAAAGAATGAGTGAGCCTTAATGCTATGGAGGAGCTTGCAAGCCTAAGCCTTGATACTCTGACAAGAGATTGAAGAATTAGTCCGTATTTTTACCTACAAAACATATTACGTTAGAGCCCATGTCCAGCAGAGGACTCAGTTCATGATTTCTACTGTTAGTTTGGCAGTGCTGGTTACCCAGCAATAAGTTGAACTTGGCATCAAAAGGACTGCTTTTAAAATAAATCACATACTTACTGCATATGTGAGGCCAGGATAGATTTTAAGGAAAACAATAACAAACACTTGAGTTCTACCTGTCAGCCAAATAGATGACTCTTAAAGGCCTTGATTCTTCAGAGATTTTCAACATGCAGTAGATTACATAGAGTGATTAGTCATGTTGAAAATAACAGGACCTTTTGTGTGCACCAGTGTCTGAAAGACAAGCTACTAAACTGGCAGGAGCTACTACACATTTACTCTTAGTTAAATAGGCTGAAAATCCCCAATCCTTCTTTGTATCCTTGACAGTTTGAATTTATTTTTCTCTTTACAGGTAACGTTTTGGATGTCAGCTCAGTTCTCTGCTAACTCAGTTGTTTTGGTTGGTTGTCTCTGATAAACTGAAAACAGCAATTTTGTTTAATCTGCAGGTTTAAAAATATGTTTCCCATAATTACCTTCTGTATGGTATTCCTCTCTGCAGTATCTGCTCTTCAATTTGCAATGGATTTCTAGTTGCTTCAAAGTGATCTTCAATACCAATCCATTTAAATTTTTTGTATGAATCCTCATGAATATTTGATTTGGTAGCAAGGTTGTAGATTTTTTACAAGAAAATATATCTGGCCTCAATCAATTCCATAGTCATTCTTTATGATATCATTTTAATTCTTCCCTTATAGGATAGCTAAAACCTGCAGCAGCTGCACATCTTTAGGGACACTTTTTGAAAAACAGATACATTTAAGTATCTCAAAGAGGAAAATGCATCAAAATAGTCTGGTTTTCTAATGTAAAAATTCATATAGTTTCAAAGACACTAAAATAAAATGGTTCAATCCCCTGTTAGGAATAAAAGGGAGATGTGTTAGGTTATCTAACAAAACTCCCGAAAGAAAGGGGTTCAGCCTGGCTAAATCTAGATACTTTCTACTGCCACTTACTTACCTACCTCTACAGGAGCCTAACTTCATCATATGCCTCGTTATTTGTCATGGAAGCTTCTAGACACTGTAATACCTTTTCCTGGAAGGGGAATATTTATTTCCCATCTGAGGATTTACTGCCCAGTAATTCATTCAGATAGGTGGCATTTAAGTCCTGACAGCAGCCTGGAAATTCAGTTGTTCTCAAAGCTAACAGATAACTTCTGACCTACTGGTGCTCTTTTCCCTTTCCCCACACATCTTTATAAGAATGTTTGAGGGGATTATGGAAAAGGGGCTGGTCTGGGTGCTGGTTTCTCTTCATTTGAGAAATATAGACAAATCACAAGCCCATGGGCAATGGAAGCAATCTGCTTGCCTAGTGGGGAGAGGAGACTTCTGCCTCCTGCCACTGGGGTTCTGCATATTCCAAGAAGAGTCTCAGCTTTACAGAGGACTGTTGCTAGATGGAAGCAAAACCAAGGCTGAACATAAGGTTATTTGCCATAGGCAATTGCCATAATATTGAGGCTAGAGCCAAGCTTTTGCTTGGCGGTCTTCCTCTGGCTTTTGCTCCCAGCAACCTGGGGCTCAGATTTGACAGAGGAACAGAAGATGCTCTAATTTTCAGACCATGGAATGCCACAAATTCAGGTATTCTTTTTAGATTGGGGGAGCACAGACACATCACCTAAGTCATCCTGCTTTCTGAGCAGTTTTGTTAAGCATTAGGTTATTACATTTAAGATAAATATCACTGCTATAACATAATTCCATTAAAGTTACTAGCCTTGGAAGAACAGGAGTAGACAGCAACATGAGTGACAGATAGCTAACAGCAATCTGAATCATCCCTTAAAGCTGGCCCATAAAACGAATCACTTAAATTAAGCATACAGGGTTCAACCAGCATGTATTTTATGTAACTCTTTTAATGGCATGGATTCAGAACCTGGGGGAAGCAAGTTCCCATCTGGCCATGAAACAACAGAATTGTCTAAGAAAGAATCAAAATGACTATTTTGCAATATACATCATGATCAAGCAATTCTATGATTGCAAGGAGTCGTCAGGTGGCTTATCCTCTTGAAAGGATAGTCACCGTTTCCTGAAGAGATATTTTTGTACATTATTTTATGTGTAAAATGCTCATTAAAAAAAAACCAAAAACAACCAAAACCCCAAAATCAAACAAAAAAAATCATTCAATTAATCAATCAAACAAACAAACAAAAACCAACCAAACAAAAACAAAAAACCCTACCCCAAAACATGTAGCAGTGAAGAATCCTTTCTGGATGACTATTTTGCTTCAGGCATTCTTTTGTCTTCATTTTCCACGTTCTCTTGCCTTCCTTTCCATTAAGACATGGACAATGGAAGTCTCACAACTGTTGTGGTTTGGCTAAACTCTGTGGCTAGCTGCAATCTAGAAACACTCTGTTGTTTGTCATGCAGATGGTGGGTATCACTCTAATTAACATGCCATTAATCTCATAGATATGTAGCTGAATAGAATGTTAAAATCTCAGGCAACTGTTTGGACATCACAGGCTATAAATGGATTTCATTAGCACTGCACTAATAACTCAGTGCATTAGCAGAAAGAAAAGCATATAGGAAATCTGTTAGCAGGGCATTTGTTTGTTTTCATTCTGGGGTGACAGAGCACAGGAGTTGATGCTTCAGTACTGAAGTTGCTGCGTAAGAGTAATAGAGCAAATAGCTGATAAATCCAGGATTTTTCTTTTCTAAATGATTATGAAAGTCTATGAATCTATTTTTGAATTCTGAAAAACTTCATCTCCATTCACTCAGTTTAGGATCAGTGAACAAAATGGATCCTGATTTATGTATTATTTACCAAATTCCATTTTCATATTGAAGGTAGAATGACATAAAATGCGGGATTAGTGATGAGTGTCAAGGCAAATAAAACAATTGCCTACAATATGCATTTGTCTTAAAAGGCAGGCAGCAGGAAGGAAAGAAGGAAAGAAATTATTTTACAAGAAGGATTTTTCAAACATCCACAGGGATAACTGTTGCATGCTCTCACTCTCAGTAGCCCCTTTACCAGAAAAATTATGGAAAAATGCAGAGAAACAGCCTTACTAATGGATTCCTCTGGCACTTTTCTTTTTCCTCTTTTTAAAGCTCTTTGCTCTTGTAAGGCTAATGGGGAAAAGCAGTGCAGCTGTGACTGGATTGTCACTTGGACAGTGCTCATCTAGTAAAAGTAAAACTTGTTCTTTACAGTGTGGTGACAGATGCACCAAGTTTATTTGGGCTTTACTGGAGAGAAAAGCACTTGAAGAGGGGTCCATTATAAACTACAAAAGCTACTCAGGAAGCATCCTGGACTGAAAATGGTTGGAGACTAAGGGAGGTGGGAGAAGGGTACTGTAAATGCCTGTCCTCTTCTCACTCTTCTTCAGGTAGCTGCTCACAGCTACCTCTGGAAAAGGAATACTGTCTTAGAAGAAGCAGTTGAGTTTTTCTTAGTGTATCAAGATTTTAAAGAAAAAAATGTTTCCGCCTCATAATTAAGCAGAAGACTAGAAAACATCTGGGTACCTTTAAAGAAGAAAGTATGTTCATTTAGATAAAGATGCCAGTTAAATTTTAACTCTAAAAAATTTACTAGGGAAGTCTCCCTCATCTCTGACTTTACCATTATAATATATATCCTTACAGGTCTGTAAGTCAGATCCCTCCTAAGGGATTTTCCCCTAGAAAGTTTCTAACATTTCTTTAGCTTTCATCACAGAGATTACAGAAGCTCAGTTGAGATCTTACATGTGAAACAGTTAATCACTGTACAGTTATATGAACATTAACAACTAAAACTTCAGCATTCATTTTATACACAACCTTGTCTATAGCGTGCAAATAATCCAAACTGTAATGCTGTGCAAATTAATATGAATAGTCAGCTGTTACATCACACCCAGGGAACTATTATTTAGTAGATACATAGTATTCTAATCCTCAAAGAGTTTCATAAGAAGCCACTTATTCATCTCCAAAAAATACCTCAAAGCCAAGCAGGTAAATATTACCATATCTGTTTCTAAACATGAAAGACAGAAAGGGTAGGGAAGTTAAGTGTCTCACCCAAAGGCAATCAATAAGAGAAAGTCAGTATCAGAGACATAATTATAAGCCAAGCACAACTAATTATATCTGGACTGTGTTTAGACAAGGAGCCTGAGGCCATGCAAGTCTAAATACTTTTGCCAGAATTGGAAACATGAGGTTGTAGTGACCTCTGGAAAAATCCAGGGAAAGAAATTTTGGATCATATTATCCCTTAGCGAAGCATGCCTGATCCAAACACCTCTGTAACTCCTTCCATCAATATTTCCACCATTCCTTGCTGAAAGATGAATGTGCATAGAATTATTCTGAGATCCCTAGTACCTCTGCACTACGAATGAGTGGGATTTGTTGACAAAATAAAAACTCCTACTGTCAGCAGTGTGGATTCATGAGATCAGTTAATGATGGAGAGCAAGCTGGGCTGAACCTCATGCTTTCCTATCCTGAAAGTGTAAGGTTGTTGTGGATGCCACCTCCAGTTCTCATGATTTCAACATAAATCTTGATTTTCCCATCACTGCTCCTTTTATCCCTGTCAATTTCATCATGTGGAACCTTTCTTGAAAGATCAGTCTTTCATTGAAGTTTATTCTTGCCTGCCTGCCTCACAGAAAAATATGCTTTGTTCACGCCCATATGAAATGTAGCTTTGACTGTTGCCTGTTGACTGTTCCTTCATGCAGAGGGAACTCATCGAATTGTCTTAACACCATCATCATCTCTTATCTTTAGTCCTTATTAGATTAATTGCACAAACTCTTCATAGGAGTCCTACATTCTCCACAGCCCTTCTACGTCACCTCATAAACTTTATTAACTGATATTTTGAACTTTTTCTATTACTTTTATGTGCAACCATATCTGTGCAGTTCACATTGTTCCTCTCTTCTACACCAGCTGTTCTTCAGAGCATCTAAACAGTATTCTGCTTTCTCCTCTCCATCTCCCGTTCCTTTCACCCAAACCCTCTGCACTCCAGCAAAACTTCCTTCTCAACATTCCTTCTCTGCTCACCAAAAGCTACATACACCAAGGAAATTAGCATAATTGAGCAACTCAGATGACTGCAACCAGGTGAAGTTTTGAAAGTTTACCCTGTTCTCTTTTGCCTCAACCTCAGCCCATCCTCCTCCACTCCCACACAATCAATTCCTTGATGACTAATATCCTTGGTTTTTACATCTATCAACCAGCATAAATTAGACTGTAGATACTATAAGGAAGAGCGCTTGCCTTACTTCCACTTATTTTTCTAGCACAGTGCTTGACTTCACAATAAAAGTCACACGACTCTTTATAGTTCTGTTCCTTCTAATTTACCATACGAAGGTAGTAAAGCCTAGAGCATTCAGTGAACTAAGTGAAGGGAGGATCTCCTTGCCTCAGTGGACAAACATCCAGAGCTCAGACATGTCTTTTCCATAGGCCAAAAAGGCAAGAATTGCCAAGATGTGTCAGCTTACTTACACAAAAACATAAGATTTCAGGCACTGTTTCATCTGGTTTTGTGTGACCAGCATATGGCCAATAGGGTACAAATATACAGTCAAGATCTTTAACCATTAACAAGACCATTTTAATTTATTCATACCAAGGACTTTTTGGAAAAAAAAAATGGTAAGCAAGCTTAAGGATCGAATTCCTCGCCTTCAGAAGAATGCCTTGGTTTTATTTAGTCTTCCTCTATTGTATTTCTTTTTCTTTTTTAGTTAATGAAGAATAGTGCAATCTGGAAAGCTGAGCTTATCTCTGCTTTCAATGAAGAAACCTTGTTAGTAGAATTTGTTGAGTGAAAAAAGTAAGCCCACAGAGACTCACTGGTAGGATCCTTTTCTGAGATGAATCTTTTCTGTTTGCAGATATTTCCAACAGTTAAAGCAATTCACTAATGAGAGCCATCCTGAATGGTTGTAAAACACTTTGCAACCCTGCAGAAAGACACAGGAGATGGTATCTCCAGTACTGTAAATGAACGTATCACTCTTAACTTCAAGGGAACCAAGATGTTTCGCACCAGGTGAAGACCAAATCCCGTAGGAGTTTTCTGTCATGCCAGTGTTGAGTTGCTGTCACATATCTGGCCTTAGATGATTGAATCAGAAAGGTTCCTAGTCCCAGTTGCTTCTCACTGTCTTCTCTGTATGTTATCTCCCTAGTTCCCTACACTGCCCCTCTGATATGTGTACATAATTGTTCCCTAACCCAGTTCAATCAAAATGAAACAGGTTAGGAAAAACCCCCTACTATTTAAAGTGTGTGAGCTAACCTGGATCATTTTGACTGAACTGGGTCATGGAGTGATTATACATGCAGTTGTACCGGCTGAGTGAAAAAGAAGAGGGACACTCTATTTGCTTGGCTTAGTAACAGTCAAAACAAGCCATAGGACTCCAGCTTTATGTGAACGATACTCATAGACTGGTTTTGGATGGTAGAAATTGTCATGTGGTCTAAGAGATGCCTCACTGAGCACTGCTACTTTTCTTTTGATGTGGTTTCTGCATACTCAAAATGCCCCAGCAAATACTCCTGAAATCATAATGGAGAAGGCAAGTGGGAATTCTAGCTCTCCCAACATGCTGATGCCTTGAGAAGTTCTGCCACACTTGCAACCTGCCACTGAATCCCTGCAACCAAAATGGTTTAGAACAGTACTGGGGGAGATTGAGCGCAAAAGCTAACATTTATGTCTTTTGAAATCAGCCTGACAGTTCTATTCTGGGAGATAGAGGCAGCCTCCTTTTATTTACTCTGAAGAGCAGAAGGGATTTGCTATCCCCATGAGCATGTGAATGTTACTGCATCCTGTTTAACAGATTTAACTATTCTTCAAGTGACGATAGCTAATGTAGACATTAACGGAAAGCACGGTCTTTGTCAACAGCTCATTTCATATAACAAGCTTGTACTCTGTCTGACCTTTTGTTGAACCATGAAACCATGGCAGATTTTACATGGCCTTGGATGTGAACCTTTTGGGTACGCAGAAATTTAGGCCTTTCCAGAGCTGAGGCTAATATTATTACTCTGACACTTATTTGCTTCTTGCAAGTTAAAACAAACAAACAAACAAACACCAACAAAAACCCCAACTGTAATGATTTTGTTTGGTCTATATACGGAAACATTCTTCATTACAACTCCTCTTCCTTGGTTGTCCATTATCCAGGTACTGACAAATGCATGGGAAACAGTGTCCCCCAATAAACCAACATTCTGGGACCTGAGTAGGAATCCTATTCCTATCCCAGAGGAATAATAGTCCTTCTTTGCCTAATTCACCCTGGCGTCTGCTTCTTATCAGACCTAGGGCAGGAAACCATCTTGTCTTGCAGACAGCATCACCTGGATTCAGCATTACCAAGCACTTTGAAGAAGGTCCCTGTGTCCCCAGTTCAGTGTTTTCCTGGCCACACAACATTAATCATTTAACTTGTCTATTTGTCTTTCATAAAACAGCCTGAAGCATATCATAGATTCACAGATTAGTTAGGGTTGGAAGGGACCTTTAAAGGTTATCTAGTCCAACCCCCTTGCATTAAGCAGGGACATATTTAACTAGATCAGATCACTCAGAACCTTGTCCAGTCTGACCCTGAGTATTTCCTGGGATGGGTCATCCACCACCTCTCTTGGCAACCTTTGCCACTCTTCCACCACTCTCATTGTAAAAAAAAAATCTTCCTCACTTCCACTGTCTCTATTACCCCTTACCTTTTTGCAACAACCCCTGCTAAAAGTTTTGTCCCTGTCTTTCTTATAGTACCCCTTCAAATACTGAGAGGCTGCAGTAAGGTCTCCCTGGAGCCTTCTTTTCTCCACATTCAGCAATCCCAACTCTTTCAGTGTTTCCTTGTAGGTGAAGCGTTCTATTCCTCTGATCATTTTTGTGGCCCTCCTCTGGACCTGTTCCAACAGGTCCATATCCTTCTTGTTTTGGGAGCTCCAGAGCTGGACACAGATAGGTCTCATCAGAGCAGAGCAGAAGGGCAGAATCACCTCTCTTGACCTGCTGGCCATACTTCTTTTGATGCAGCCCAGGACACAGTTGGCTTTCTGGCTGTGATCACACCTTGCTGGCTCATGTCCAGCTTTTCATGAACCAGCACATCCAAGTCCTTTTCCTCAATGCTGCTTTGAACTCTTTCATCCCCCAGACTGTATTGATACTGAAGATTGCCTTGACCCATGTGCAGGACCTTGCACTTGTCCTTGTTGAACCTTATGAGATTTACATGGGCCCACTTCTCATGATTTCAGGTGACCCAAAAGCCTGAACTTGAAGCAAGACTAAACATTTAGTACAGATTCCCAGAAAATATTAATAAATGTTAAAGGTAACTGTGAGTTGGTGTTACTTGAAAGTCCTGCTTGAGAGCTTTGGTTCACAATCCATCTCAAATTCAGCATCTCTTCAGAAATGAAGGTTAACCCAAGCTGATGGCAGTTGACACAGGTATGCTTGGCAGGGAGCTGTGGAGTGTAAGGAGCAGACACGCTGCGTGCTGGACGGACTCTGCAGCGGATTGTTAATCTTTCAAGCAGGAAAAGCGTGGACAGCTGGAGGCAGTAAACCTCTTTTGCCATTGTAGTTAAATCCACCAGAGACTGTGAATCAGAGCCCTTATTATTTTCCACTTGAGTGTTATCCATTTATGCTCTGATGAAACGACGCATTCAACAGAAAATAAAATGAAATGCTGAAGCCATTAAACTCTTTAATAATCTGAGACACTACAAGTTTTTGTCATTAATCTGCCATAATTAGGAGCTGCTGTTAATGTCTTTCAAAATACAGAGTACTGAAATGTTATTACTGGAAATGTTATAATGGAACAATATGCTGGGATGCAGAATCTCATCTACATCCTGTCTTGCAGTCCTGCCTTTGTTGTGAATTAATGTAGGAATAATGTAAACATAAACTTAAAACAGTATGGTTTGAAATTAAAGTTTAACATCTAGAATTCTGGTGAGTTTCTTTCTGAAAATAACCTTTTCAAAATATAGGAAGTGTAAGGGGAAGATCACCTGTTTAAGCAAAACAAAAAAAAATGTTTGGTTTTGACTCCAAATTTGGATGAAGGGGAATTTCAAAGCTGATCACAATCCAAAAATTTGGAGTTTCAGCTTGTACTTGAAATCATGTAAGAAAAGTGATAAGAAAATGTGACATATTTACATGGAAAGAGGAAATGGTTTTCAGCTTACCATATTTTAAGCCACATAAGATGGACAGACTTGGCTATCTCTATCATTACATACAATTTTTGCCGAATTAATACTGAATGAAGCAGCGCTACATGTATATGCATGTGTCTCTGTATATACATGTATTTTATATATGTATTGTACATATTTACATAGGCATATATGTTTAGACAGGCAAGAACAGCAATATAATAAAGAAGTATTAACTCTTAAATATACATATTTACATATGCCTGCAAGAATGACAGCAAAAGATAAGATCTCTCCTTTGCACAGCAGAACCTGCTAGATGTAACAGGCAAATACAAAGCCAATCCTGATTATGCACAGAGTTAAAAAAAAGTTGACAAAGATTTCTAAAAAATTCAGTCTGAAGAGAATGTCAACCTCCCTCCCTAATAGTTTTTATGGTTTCTATAATAAAACTCAGATACTTAGAAACAAAAAACTGAAATTTTCAGTTTCCACATATGATGTGGAACTGAAGAGCCAGGAAAGCTGATTTTCCATTTTTTCCCTCACCAACGTGGGTCGCGCTGCTGTCTCCTTTTGGAGACGGGATATTCAAACTCCCTTCCGTGCACACAAGAAACAGAGAGACAAGGGAGAAGGTAGGGAGGGCATGAGGCTTCCCTGCTTCCCACTAAGTAAGCCTGTGGGTTCCCAAGTGGAAGACTCTTTTCAGCTCTCTTTTATTGCTGGCTAAAAGCAAAAGTGATGAGAGCCTGCCAGGCTGAGAGCTGTGATTTTAGTCTTGTCAGATGGAAATATTGCTGACTATGCAAAAGGATGAAAAAACTCTGTCAACCCTATGTAACACCTGCTTTTCAGATGTGTCACAAGAAATGGGATTTGTTAATAACATGAGGAGAGGAAACAAAGTGAACACCACCTTAGGGTTACTCTAAACTGTGCACATCTTGAAGTTCCCTTCAAGATGAGTTTTTAATGGCAAATTCAATTTTCTTCTTGCAGACAGAGTGGAAGCAGCATTAAGCATATGTTACCTTCTATTCCACAAGAAAATAAGACCACTCACAACTAATTATCCTGTAAAATCACATTCAAGCACCGAATATGGCAGCCACAGTGAAACTCTGGGAGGTTGTTATTTATCACTTTTATTTATGGAAGCCTTTGGTATTCTTGGCATTGTACAAAACAGAAAAAGCCAGGAACAGTCTCTTCCCTATGGAGCCTACAATCTATAGCTTATGCTGTGCTATTTAAGACCAGCCTGAGCATAGAGCAGCAGAGAAATGCACCATTTGCTGAAGTGGGAGCATGCCAGCTGCTGCCCTCCTTGCAAAGATAAAGCTTGCACATCTGGCATGCTAAGCCAGCTTTGCCCTTTCTTTTGGGTCAGAACCATCCCTAGGGACGCAGTAAAAGTGAAGGATAGAACAGACCTTTGAGAGAAGCAAAGCCACCTTGAGGCACAGGCTGTGCAGGGAGTTGTCTAGAGCAGCAGATTGCTAGGCTTGCAAAATGGCCAAGATTTTGCCTACTGTACACAGGGCAGTTACATTTGCTGCTGCTGGTACTGTTGCTGAGAGATGGGTCAAGGCAGGTGAAGCGAGAGTTACTGAAGTGTGGGAGCAACTGCAGTGCAACTTCTTTTTGCAGTTCTCCCGTTCCTGTGGCAGGGGTGGCGTGTCCCTGGCCTCCCACCTTCCAAACAACAAAAATTTAGTTTCTCCTAATCTGGTTCTGAAAAAAACACTGCTCTGTATACCTGTACAATTTATAGAGTGCTGTGAAGACAGCCCCATGCTAGGTCTGGATAAATGAATATATTTAAATAGAACAGTGCACTGTCTTGCAGCTTGATTCCCAGAAGCATAAATTAATAGTTTTCCACTGGGGCAAGTTTGGATGATGTATCATTCTGACATGGCTATAACCCTTGCAATTTTTGAGCTAGTTCATTTGCAGACAGTTTGGATATGCTACATGCTGCTACACTGCCTGATGTGGATTTATCCTTTGTGATCTTCTTGCCCTCACAGCCTCAGTAGCTGAGTAATGACCCACCCCAGGCAGGTCCTAAATTTGCTAGAGCAGCTCAGACACTGAATATACTGAGTAAGCAGATGGTGTACCCAACTCGCACTGGTTTAGATGTCATTTTGTGGTTAAAACCTGTGTAATGAGCATAATTCTTGCAACAGGCTACTCCTGGTAGACATTTATAAAACTGTAAGGGGAAGAGATACTGCATGTGGGTGGTCATCAGGCAGGAGTTCAACTATAGGTGGACTTGGAGAATGTGGGAAGACAAGACTGGACGACCATGCGGTACTAAGAAGTGACATCAGACAGTGGAAGAAGAAGCAGTGAGAAAAGGTTTGCACACAGAGTGAGGAGTCTTCTGAGCATTCAGAACAGGTTTAAATGTGAGTACAAAGGCTCAAGTAAGTCAGTTTGGAAATTTAGAACTTTTGAAGAGGGAGAGAGGAGATCTTCCTGTGATGGGGATGCTGCTACAATACATCCACCACAACAGGCATCATTCAGTAAGAGAATCCCTGGGTTTGTTTGCTGGGGAGGCAAGCAGCAGAAAAGAAGCCAAATTAATTTTGTTAATATTACTTTTCCCTAAAATATAGAATATTATGTTATTTTTAATACATTTTTAATGATCATTTCATGGAGGGAGAAGAAATAGACTTGTTCTGCATATTTAGTATAATTCCATTTGTTTCTGTTCTTCTGATTGGAGATGGAGAGGAGTAAAGAAAGAAAAACAGGTTTTTTTCCACACTCCTCCCATCCTTGCTGGCACGGCTCATGTTCCCAGTCATACAACAGGGAGGTGCAGCAGGAACATGTGTGTGTTCACTGCCTCTTCTACTCAACTGTCTGGAGCAAGCCATTGGCCTTATACATGACTGTCTCTCCTGTAACACAGTGGAAAATGTCAAGAAAGGAGAAGTCACCAGTTAATCAGTTTGAAGAGATTAACTCTTGTGTCCTGGCTGCCTGGGTAACAGGTTATTTCTTCCTTACAGCAACAGAGTGCATGGGAGGACACGTACTTTTGTCATACTCTTCTTGTCCCACAAATGCAGCTATATATCCTATGGTACATATCACACAGGGAAAGTTGTTCACCAGGTATCTAGCTCTTGTTTTCAACAGAAGCCTGAATTTATCTTTATCAAACTAAGCCAACCACTTTTCTTTCAGGAGCTGTGTAAGGGGAACGTAACAATTTGCACTACATGTATGTATATGCGTTAATAATTATTTTGGTTGTCATATCTTTGTGAAATTTTACTTTCTTTGTAGGAAGTCATGGTCAACGCAAACAATAAAGTCCCATGTTTCACTCACTGTGAGGACGTGCTAACTTACAAAACACAGAAAGGCGACTCTGGCAGAGACATATTTTGTCTCAGTTCCTAGACTCTAGGTGATCAAGTATCTAAGTTGAGGCCTCCAGGAGCTCAGCTTTTTCTGAAAGTTGGGCCTAAAAAGTTGTCCCTAAAACTGATATAGCTGAATCTCTAAGTACTTATAAAAATGTTCTTGGTCTTTCTTTTCTCAGCTTTCATAATGTTTTGCCTAAATGTCCTCTCATACAGGTGTCCTTCAGGATCCTCCCCACAATGTACACACCTAAAATAGACAGTGTTCAAACAAATGCATAGCTAGTACCACTGAAGATGCCTGAGGTTGCCCAATATAGAATATCCCAGTGACCAGGCACTCATCCATAGATGTTCTCTATTTCCCCTGCCTTGAGAGCAGTGAAACCTACAGAGCCCAGCTCCAAGTAGTCATCGGACTATTATCACCTTCCATCCTCTTGTTGAAGCTGGAGTCACAAGGAAATAAAAAAAATAAAATTTCAGGATGACATAGGAAGGAAAGTCAGATTCTGTAGCAGTTTACTTCACATAATGAAATTCAATAAATCAGACACAAAACAAGATTATTTAAGGAATTTTAATGTTGATAACTCATTACTATATTTAAAAATCATGCTACCATTAATTATGTAACTGTCTCAGAGATGCTGCTCTAAAGCAGAGATGCTTGTTACTTTCATGCATTTTTTTCTCTTTCATAATATACATACTGTAGAAATTCACTACTGAAATTATTATTAATCATATGATGATGAATGAGCACAAAACTATTAATGGCACATAATTTGCAGTGCACATGTCCACTGGAGTATCTAGCAATCCATGCAAATCTTATAGTATGCCCTATGTGCTTTGATTTTCTCTGTTAGATGATTGAAAAATATTCATTAAGAGATTTCTCTAATGAGCTGTGTTCAAGCATAAAATAGGCCACTCCTTTTATAATTTAAGTGTGGGTTTTGGAATATAAATATCCTTCAATTCCCTATAGGAACTGACTTCAAATAGAGATTTTGTCTTAACACAGATTTCAGAATCTTTGAAGGGTCTTTGAAGTTTATAATTGGGTCCAAGCTGAAATGTGTTGTCATTCACTCAGATACTAGAGTTCACATTGTTTATGGATGATGGGAAATATATGCTTTATTTTTTTCAGATATATCCCCAAAATTATTTGGAGACACGCTTAGGCAGAAAATTGGGAGAATATTCACATTACAAAACCAGTACCACACCTCACTGAGCCTCTGGTCAGTTAGTCCTGGAACCCATTCATACAATTACATCAGCCTTACTCTGTTTGCCACTAATTTATTAAAGAGAAGGCTTTTTGTGCTTGTAGTTATTCTGTTTTCAGTTGCAAAGCACTGAGAATGCTTAAGCAGAGCAATAGGCAGTTTTTAAGAATATACATAAAAGCCAACAAAATAGTCTTCTCTCACCTACACAGGTGAAAATCATGGAGTGGAATAGCCCTCTGAAATACCAAGCTCTGTTGCTGTTGTGCCTTTCTGAAGTCTGTTGGAAGTAGGAGCCTTTGCAACATGTCCTGAGAGTGAAACAGACATGAACTTCTGTCCTCCTTAGGGAAGTAAGCCTAGCTGACTGAGGACGTGGCTTGTCAGAAGTGGCATTTGCAAGCTAGATGAGCTCACTCTGGTTTGTTGTCCCTTTCAGAGCTCACTCTGGTTTGTTGTCCCTTTCAGGGTTGAACAGACGGACCAGGAGCATTCTGCTTCAGTGAAGTTAAATAGCTAGTTATGTGATGAAGTGAGAGGACTGAAGCTCCTTTCCTTTGCTATTTCCTTTTTAGTCTTAAGCGATTCATAGCTGATGGTAAATGGAAATTCACTTTAGCTTCAAGTACTACCACAGGTGTCCAGCTAGGCTTCAAGCTGAGTTGCTGCATTCACCACTGCTTTGGCTTTCCCAAGGAGTGACAAAGCAGCCTTCACATATTGGCAAATAAAAAAAAAACCAACCCAGAGACAGAAAATAGACCTTGTCACAGAAGTTTGACAAATGTGACATTGGGTGATGGCGCAGTATAAGCAAAACAAAACCCCACTTTGTAACCTGCTGTGTCTTCCAGGGCTCCAAGGATGAGTGCAGAACCCATCGGAAACAGACTGTAACTTTGGAATGAGTGGAAGGTCGATCCATTGTCCACTGCATCTACTGAGCCACCTAATACAGCTAAAGAGAGTCTGCTTTCAGATTAATGAATACTCTGGAAGAACAAACATTTAAGGGCTCTGCTCCCACAGGAGTGCTCTAACCATTAGGTTATAATTACATTTCCTCATGCCTTATACTCTTTTGTCTCTCTGACCACTGGCCTCCAGGTGCACATATACATCCTCATGAAATATGGGATGTATGAGTTCAAACCACTCCTCAGCTCAGAAGTCTGAGTGAGATTTCTTCTTTCCTAGGCAAACACTTGAGATGGTAAACTTTATGGTAAAAGATAAAACTGCCTCCACCACATTCAAGTCAGCCATCCAAATGGTGTATGAGAAAGAAGAAAGTGTCATTTTTGTATTATATGCATGATATCAAGATGATGAATGTTTAATACCAAGTTTGGCAACTTTCTTCCTTCTTTTTCTCAGACAAAAGACTCTTGGGGACGCTCCTGAGACTGATTATGAATGTATTGTCACATCATAAGCTAATCACTTCTTCTTTTTCCTTTCCTGGAAAGTCATTTGTGTTTTCTGTGCTGCATGCTACACAATTAAAATCCCATTAGTTATACTGTCAAAATCAAATTCATTAAACTTCCCAAACAAATTTATGCAATTGTTCTTCAATGTCATTGGTGCAGTTGGAATAGTTTTTCAGTTAATTTTCAGTAAAGAAAAATTCCAGGGTTCGGAGTGAGCAGCAGTTCCTGCTCCTGTAGGTCACACTTGATTTTTCACAGCCTCAATTTTATTGTAAAGGTTCAAAGACATAGTTTTCAGTTCCTGTAAACTGTCTGTCTATTCACTGAGACACACAAACAAGTCAGGTAATTAGGCTAATCTTGACAGCCCTAAATTACCTGTGCCTTCAAACCTGAAATCAGTATGAAAACTTGTTTCTCAGACCAGAATTCGAAGAGACAAAATATCCATTTCCAAAACAATAGCCAGCTCATTTCCTCTTGAAGACACTTTTGATAACTGTCTTCTGTTTTTCTCACATCACTGAAAACAAGCATGAACTCAGTGCCCATACCTTAATAAAACTGACAGCTTTACAGTCTGACTAATCCACAGCCTTTTCCAAGATAACCAGCAATTTAAAAAAATGTAGCTTGCTGCATTAAATGGCACAGTGACAGAAATTCTTCTTTTTCTTTAATTCTCATCACTCAGTCAGTGCCTTCCAGTTGCTGCTCAAAGTCCTGTGTGGGTTACCAGCAACACCATTCATTGTGAGAAATCCGTTGTACTTCTTTTGCCATCGTTCATTCTGGCACAGCTTTGTGCTTTGAGAATATTCCATGAATAATCCACTTGGATCCAAGCCTCCCTATGGAAGAGGCTGAAAAATGCTTGTGAAATGGGTACATCTAATTGCAGAGACCTAATCATTTTGTGAGCTTTTCTAGTGCTTGAGAAACCACGCTGCAAATAATTTTCTACAAATACCTGTCTGATAAAGAAACAGTGGCATTTGGCAGCATTATCATATAAGCCTTATATTTAAAGTCCTTGTTGGAGGGATGAAATTGTGCAGTGTGACTAGCCAAACATCCCAAAAAAGACACAGTGGCCTCCCTTTTCTCCCTATGCTCTTCTCTGAAGAAAATTCGCATTTAAGGGCCCTTCTTAGTTATTATAACTATGATCAAGAGAGATGTGAACTTAAGTCACTACTAATCAGACAATATCAGTTTATATGATCAGTAGAAAGAAGCACATACAATAACAAGGTTAGGAGGACTTTAATCTGTAGTTATACAGATTTTATGTATGTCATTGAACCAACAGCTTGGGACTAACACGTGAAGAGCAGGTGAAACAAACTTCTCCCATTTCTCTCCACTTTTGATACCATACTGAATTACTAAAATGGCATGCTTCCATATTGTCTGAATATGGCTATATTTTGTTTCTTCACAAAGCATGGGAATCTCATCCATTCTGTGTGGCTTTCAAGTCTGAGTTATCTCAATCTGGTCAATGCTTTAGTGTCTATGGCACTATCACACACCTGTTCATTCTCCTTAGCACTCAAAGGCAGTTCACAAGACAAGTGATATGGGCTTGCACCTCCTAATGAGTTGGCAGAAAATACTGCTTACTACAGAAAGTGTACTTAGTTGTGCCTAAAAGCTCTTGAAGTTCTTCTGCTGAAGTCTATCACTTGTCTGACCAGACCTTCATTGTGTCTCTATGTGTTCTCTTTGGAAGGTGACTACTTATCTGCAACTGAGGATCACAGTCACATTGCCAAATGTAAGCCACCTTTTACACAGCTAAATCAGGTACAAGAGAAGGTTTCTAAAGGTATGTGAAGGCCAGTGTTGAGCCAGGACATGGAAACTTAGCTAAGTCTCATGTAGACATGAAGATTTGTTAAAGATGGTCTGGCTGGCAAAGATAAGCCTGTGACAAATTCAGCAAGAGCAGGGCTTGGTAAAGAGATTCTGAACGGGAGAGTGAGGAGATTTGAGGTAAGATAAGGGATATTCTGATGAGACATGGGACTTGTGTAAGGCTCTTCATCTGTGTAAGGCCACTAGGATTCTAGGGGCAAAAGTAAAGCCCTTGAGAGAATACACAAAATTTCATTTAGGCATCAGTCAACTTCAACTCTCGCAGGCACTTTGACTCTCTCCAGCTTAAAGTTACAATGATAGGCAAACTGCACAGGGGCTGAAGACAGGTTCCAGCTCCAGTCAGCCACACACTCTGACCATTGGACCTCAACAGACAATTCCCCTGCCTGCTTTTCCATGAACACTGGATAGGATTCATTACACCTATCCTGCTGTTAGGTAATAAAGGCTTCTGTTGGGCTGGTGGTGTAAAGGTAGTGTATGGACAGCAACTATGTGTTACGTGGATGCTCTGTGATCTGAAATGACCTGGAAAATGCATTTTGCTTTTTGGATATGTTCTGGCTTGCTCTGAAGCACACGCAAACAGTCTCTTGCAAACTGAAAGGCTTTTTGGCATACCACTTCAAACAAGCTTATCAAAGAAATACCTGTGGTAGATATGTCTCTGGGCAAAACCCCCACAGTATGGAGAATTAAAGTAATGACCACCCTCTGCATTCCCATGTACTTTACCACCTTGGAACTTACAGTGTTTTAGGAACTCTAAGTTGTAATACCCCAGCAAGCCAGAGGAATATTCTCCATTTTGATAGATGAAGAAGCTGAAGCTCAGACTAGCCAGATGACTCACCACTGTACCTAGGAGTATAAAACATCCCTGGTGTAGCGGAGATGAAAGTTAGAAAGCAAGCCTAACAAAGAGCTTCACATGTATATATGACATATCTCCTGCCAGTCACATTCACCTGAAGTACATTCTTCCTTTTTACTGTTTTTATTGTTATCTTTCATCCCATACTTTCTCTAAATCCACATAAGCTGTACTAATTGTTCAGTCCAGTCATGTGCCTTTTTTGGTCATGCTTAATATTTTGCACCTGAGGAACCTCAGTTGAATTCACAACAGTATCTCATTCTAGGTGGTCTTGCAGAGAGCATCCATTGACTTTCTTAAGTAATAGCTCACAAATTCTACTCTTCTATTGTGTAGAGGACAAGTACACTGGGAAAAACATTTTTAGTTATCTTTCTGGTTGTTTCACATTCTTTGTATGATTCTCCCTGAAGAGTCTACCAGTCCAACTGTTTTTAAAGAAATGTTATGCTATAAATCTATTTCATTTGCAGCTTCCTGTACACCTTTGTGGCAAACAAGAATATAAAATCTGTACCTTGATTCATTAAAATTTCCCATGGTAGACCAGCTCTGAAAAACTTTCCTTTAAAGGCTAGCACAATATGTTAAACAGTCGAAGAGTTCAATGCTGTTGCCTTTGGAAACTGCATAACATGGTACCAAAATAAAAGAAAGATATAGAACCAGAAATGCTGCACAGAAATGAACTAATTAGGTCATTACTTATTCAAGGGAAGAGATCTTTCATCTCCAGGAACTCAGGCAATTAGGTGAGGTCCCTCACAGTACGCCACAGGGGCAGTCAGCTGATACTAATGAGTTTTGTGCTGTAGTTGAGTAAACAACCGGTCATCATGGTCTCATTAAGGCTCTTCCATTTCCATGTTTTCTTCCCAGATGCTGGGCTCTGTGGTCTGGTAACGTGTAAAGGCCTTGTCATTACTTTGTGCCTGCACATATCACTTCTGCTTATTTCTTCTGCTCTGTGCCCACACTGTTTTGTCTGTAGTGTGGGACTGGTGCTGACCCTGCCCATTCATCCCTCACCCCATCCCCATCATTCTTTTCACATCCTAGCACAGCTTCCACTGAATGCGCAAACCTGCTTATAGATGTGCCTCTTTCTTGAGCTCATTTTACCAGTGATGAAACTTGCAGTTACAGAGAATAACTCTTTCAGTTCTGGTCAGCTATGATTCTTGTTAGGATAGCAGTCATAACAACTGGATGAGTTTTAGGCTATTTTATAATGATCATTCACAACAAGTAGAAAAATTTTAAGTTAACATTGACAGCACTTCTAGCTGTCCAAATACTTCAACATAGCTGATTTTCATTAAGCCTCATGAGCCTGTTGTTTTTTTTTTTTTTCAGGTATCAATTAATATTTTGTGTGTTTTTTCCAAAATAGAAGTATCTACGCACAAGAAATAACTAAAGTATACCAGCCTCACTGTTTGAATTCATAAAGAAAGACTGGCTTTAAAAGCAGATGCATGAAGTAATTTGTGGACTCTGAGACTGTACCTTCCAGTGTATATTGCCTGTAACTTTATACGGGAGTAAATGACAACAGACGTGTGATGTGAGAAGCCATAAGAGGCTGGAATGTGAACAACAGAATTGGTCAGAGAAATTTAGGTAGCACTAGAGACTGATGGAATCAACCATTCTGCTGAAACATAAGACCTCAACAAATAAGATCAATGTTACTTTTATTTATTTTAGTTTCATAGAAAAGTAGACTACATCAGCACACTGGTTTATATACTCCATTGTCTTTTTTAGAAGATTTCAATGTAGATCTTTTATGTAAAAAGAAATAAAAATACTTGCAATTAAACCAAAGATGAAATGCAGTCACTTAAACAGAGGTACCTATTGCCATTTCAGAGGCCTTACCTGCCAGCAGGTCTTCCATAGTTCTTGTACACAATTAATATAACTCGCGTAGGTAGATATAGATCCAGTTACAGATACATGCATTAGATGTTTGTATTTAGTCAACTAAATCCCAGCACCAGTGATTGTCAGTAACCAAATTTAGTGCCTGGATGTATTTCAGCATCAAGGTTAACATCTTCAGATTTCTCTTACAATTAAAGATATGTGTTTGTTTTGTTTTATGGCCCATAACATCTTCCTTAAAACAAATTTGCTCTGCCTTTTTATATATATACTGATCACTTTGATGCTTCTTCAGCTATAGCACATAAAATTCCATTGTCTCTAATGAAGAAGAAATTATTTTCATAAACAGGTATGTATAATGTCTCCCTATGTAGACTTTATTTGGGACTCCTCGCCTTTAAAAAAATTCCTAATTAAGACACTTATTCCAGGAGAAGGGTGTTCTGGAAGTTGATAATGCCAGGAAAATGTGCTCTCATTCTGTACTTAGACTTATACTGCATTCAGTAGTCCTGAATACATATATATATATGTATGTATGCGTGTATGTGTATCCCATCTTAATCCAGGATAATTTTCAGATACATGCAAAGTCTCGGTTATTTGCACTTAGTTATATTAAACAAGCTTTTTCTTGTCATATGCTTTTCTTTCCCAATCTTTTCTTCCTTGAACTAACCGAACCCTTTTCAAGCAGAAGCCTGCCAGACCTCAGATTTTTTTGTCACTGAGAGAACCCTGGGGTATCACTGAACAGGCATAAAGAACACAACAATGCCCAAGAAGTAAAGTATGCTTTATATAAGCATATTTAAGCAGCAGAACCTGTCTCATCTCTCAGCTTGAGCACATTTCACAATAAGCGCAGGAAACTTGAAAGGATGGGGAAAGAAATGCTGCCTGGTTTAATGCTCTCTGAAATGGTAATTTGCTACAAAATTAACATTAAGGTGAAGAAAGCTGCTCACAAAGTACACCTAAAACATAATGAGCCACTAACTTTTAAAAAACAGGAGGTTTTTGCTCTATATGCATTTTTTTTATAAAACAGGACTCATGAGGTGGAACAAAATGCAGAACTTTGAATGCACATTCAGCTCTTGGTTTAAGTTTCTGCTTTACCAGAAGCTTTTTAAATAAGTGGAAAAGCCACCCAGGGACTAGACCCTTGAAGGGAGCCTTTAAGTTGACCCTTAGACTTCTATAACCATGACTATATGCTGGATGTCTACGCAAGTCTCATCCTGGCCTCAGATGTGCAGAGGATATTCCCATCTGTTTCACACTCAAGACACAGGCTCTCAAGGATCAGCTAAAACATGCCTGCATCTGATTGACAAGTGAAACCCAATATAAAGAGATGAACCAGATGATTGCTGGGCATGGGAACTCCTAGCAGGCAGATAGATGAACATAGGGTCTTCCCCAGTCAGAAAATCTTTGCACTTAAAGAATGACATGTAATTGCATGTAGAGAAAGGGACCAATGATGGAAAAACATGACTATGTCACTTCCCTCAGCTCATTTATACAGGCAGCCAATTTCTATAGCAGAAAGGATTACACTTAGCTTTACACTCATGAAGTAGGAGTTGTCTATGCTGGTTTTAATGGAGTGTACATTGCAGTGTCAAAGACAGAGTCAAGCCCAGTCTTGTTCATGTGTCTAGGTTTTTCCAGAGACTGAGACCACCAATTAATTTTGCACAGGTAACTAAAAAGCTGTTGTGGTAAGGATTTGGTTTTTTCCTATTGAGCTGGGCTACTACAAAAGTCATTGACCTGGAAGTGTGATGGCCGCATAGATTTAATCATCCTTGGATTAATTATATGGTTTTTAACATAAATTTTCTTAAAGAGTGACCAGGAGTTGATATTCGTTTTTTGAAAATTATTGAAGATTTTCTTCTTTTCTCATTTACACCAGTTTGAGTAATACCATTGAAGAATCTGATCCACAAATTAATGGCAAATATTTTCTCTGATATGAACATAATTCATTCCTCTGTTATGTAACTGGAACAGATTTTTTTACTTTGTTTTCCTTTGTGGTGGTTATTTCTTTTTTGTTTTTTTTTCTATAGCTTCAACAGGAAAACAGATGGGAGTTCTGGTCAATATAGATATTTGTGTGAGAGAGAGAGAAATTTAATGTAGTGGGTTTAGCTAGTACATAAATGAATGATTGTCCTTCTGTTCTTTGTCTTTTCGTTATTTTTCTTTCCATCTGTGGTTTACAAATGAACTCTTCTTTCTTTAGTAGAAAAGATCATTGTGTTCCTGTAATTTTCATGTTACATTTATAAGACACATCCTTTCTATTATATCCAGTCACCCTTAACCTAAGCACCAAAAATTAAAAATTCAGCACTGCTTCATGCATATGTAAGAAGACAATGAGGAACACTCCAGCTAGACACTGAGAATATTAGATAGTGTTACAATGGCAAGAAACTTGTCTATCAAATACAATAAACGTATTCAAGAAGGACATTTAGATTCTTTAGTTGATATAAAGGAAAATGCAGATACTTATCCAATTACAGCTAAGATACTATTACAGTCACATGGCTTCCTTAAGTGCTTTGTTCTAGCACGCGATGTCTAAATAGGCATTGTAACACTATATTTTATAGCACACTATAATGCACTATAGCATATAATAAAACCCTGCTGTGTTTATCATAGAAAAAGACTTAACAAGCAAAAAAGCCTGACATTTTACAGTGAATGTTCCATCTATAAACATTCTTTAAAATGCCATTATTGCTTTAGTTATAGTTAAGTTTCCAAAGTGATTTCCATGTTAACCTTGTTCCTAATTGTTTATAATGTTCTAAAAGATTCTACTTTTGGACCCAGCATCTCTGTGTTTTGCCTAAAGAAAATAATATAAAGTTTGTGTTCTTTATGATTAGTTTTCCTTATAATACTTATGTCTCCTTGTTTATTCTTTGTCTTTTCTGACATCAGATGAAGTGAAAGTACTGTGACCCAAAATTACATTCAACATCAAATCGTTGTGCAGCAAAAAAGTAAATTTGTGTAATGACTTTTAAAGATTATGCACAATTAATTCTAAACACACCTGTGATGTTCTGTAAGCCACAAATGAAGACCAGCTTTTATGAATAATTGTATGAAGTAGTGGGTGTACTTCTGCAAAGGCAAAATCTCTAACACCAAATACTGTCACAATTTTCAATCTGAAAAACAATGTTTTTATGTATACAGAAGGTATTACATCCTGTATTTCAGTATTGACACTCTACCTCCCATACTGGTGTCTGAAGCTGGTAAATAAAATGGAGCAGGTCCCATTCTTAGGCTCTGAGGGCAAGTTGCACCATATAGATTGGATCTGCACAGATAAATTATATCCTATATGCTAGTAGTGTTTTCTAGTTTAGGCCAAACCCATGTCAATGTAAGTGCGCTAGCAATGTGGAATGCTCAAGGCTGTGCTTTAGCCTTGCTTAATATAGTATTTTAGCCAGCTTACATGATTTCTGGCGCATCTTCAATTGTCATTTGGTATTCAGATGGTCATTCAGCCTTCATGCCTTGCAACTGTATTTTGACTCTGTCCAATATTACATCATGGATAACTTTTCCAAGATGTTCAGTATGCTTTCTTAGGTCATAAGAGCTCCAGAAGTGCCAAAATCCTGGGGCATTAGTCCATTTTCTATCTTGACCTTCTGATAGGTCTTTTCAGAAAGCAGACTTACCTAGATATATCTGCTTTCAGAGTTTTATCTAGTGCTTCTGGAGAAAGTGGAGACCTTCAGAGATGTATGTGGAAATGTACAGAGTGTCTTGGACGCAAGACACAAACATTGCATAGTTCAGAGGAGTTCCACCCTCCTGTTTGACTTAGCCTGAATGTTGTCAGGAGCAAGGATTAAAGGCCTGAACCTGCTTTTGCCACCCACTCTCAGACCTGAGTAAGTTCTGTGTTATGCCAAAAGTATAGCATTGAAGAACATTTAAATAATTTTTCTTCCCTTTTTCACCTTTTGCTCAACTGTCTAATCATAGAACCATAGAATGGTAGGGATTGGAAGGGATTTCTGGAGATCACTGAGTCCAACGCCTCTGTCAGAGCAGGATCACCCAGGGCAGGCCACACAGGAGCATGTTCAGGTGGCTTCTAAAAGTGTATAGTATAGAGAAGGAGACTCCACAACCTCTCTGGGCAGCCTGTTCCAGTGTTCCTTCACCCTCACAATAAAAAAGCTTTTCTTCATGTTCTGATTATCAATGGTGTTAAAGATAAATTATTAGCATTCAGTAAGTAATGAAGTGGCATTTAAATGTGATGATGAAGTGACATAAAGCAAAATGACTCTTGGTTGTTAACATGATACAGTTATCTCCCCATGCAATGTGACTTTTATAACAGGTAATGAAAATAATTTTCCATAAAGTATAATGACTGCTGTCACTAAAACTAATAGCCAAATCTCTACAAAGATATCTCTAGGGGGAGGTGGAAAACAAAACCTTTTTCTTGCCTATAGTCTCTAAGTGGAGGCCTGATTATGAAGTTTTTACATCAACATCAATGACCTGATACAACATGTTTTCCTAGTTTGTTTTCTTTACTGAGTACTATCCTGGATAACTTATATTGGTTTGGTGTTGATGCCATTAGACCAGAATTTACACCTTTCTGCCTAGAGTACTTGGGTCTCCTCAAGTATCAAAAGGCTATCCATATATTTTCACATCTCAGTGTGGTATGCTGCCATTACACAGAATTACAAACCTGGGAATGACCCCTCTGATTAGATAACATGCCAGTGTTTAACGTAAGTCGCGTATGCTCTTAAGCTTTCTTGGTATGAAGAGAATGAAGCATTTTATGTTTTCTTATCCAAGACTCCCACTCAGGGTTTATTCTTGAGCACACCACAATAACTGAAATAAGCAGATACAAGACTTCACAGGGTTTCCAAAACATAATTATTTTCTATTTTTCATAAACATACACAGATGTAGAAAAATAATAACACACCTGTCAGAATTTCCCCACCTCAGTTGCCTTCTTTTCAACACTCATTGGACATACTTCAGAGTCCTCTGAGAAATCCAGCATCCTTCACGCTGAATATGAAAGCTCTCACCATATTAATTGCCTTTCTCTCTTGCTCTCAAGCAAGCAATTTTATTTTTTCTTTGACTTGTCTCACCTGTTACAGCTAACTACATGAGACTGGAGCTTATTGATGTGACGTAAACTTTGTGCATGGAAAATTTGCTAATGGTGAACCCACCTGAAATATATCTGTCCTCGGTATTGGAGAGTTATAAAAGCATGTTATGAATCACTTCAGCAAAACTCATCACTGCACCTCATCATCACTGCAAAACCTGAAGTACAGAAAGAAATGAGACTCAGGTAGTTCAGACTGCTTGAGGATGATTTTTAATCTAACTGTAGACATAAACTTGTGTCATATGAATTCATGTACTTTCCCTGCTGTCCAGCATTCCTTTGGCAGTGTTAGCTCTCCTCTTGTTCACCACTTTTCAGCTGTGGCAGTTTTCAAGGGCAGCTGTTCTGCCCTTGGAGAAATTCAGCAGCCTCAGATGCTGGTTTGCTGCAGAACAATTGCAGAAAGATGTTTTTCTCTTGGATTTATCCATTCCACGTCAGGCCAAAGAGTTTTCTTTAAACAGTATCCTCAACCCTTTGGATTCAAACCCCGTATTCAAGTCAAGGTTGCAATGTGCACATGGCACACACAGGATGTACTAATTTCACATCACTGTTATAATCTGCATTTAGACATATTCCACAGATCATTATGTGTAGATCAGCAATAAAGACACATTTATAATTTTTAAACCCCTTAACTCAGCATCATTCTTTAACCCCAGCCAGCAACAAAGCACCACACAGCCACTAGCTCAGTCCTCCCCACTCCCATGGGATGGGGAAGAGAATTGGGAAAAAAAGTAAAATATGTGGGTTGGGATAAGAACAGTTTAATAACTAAAACATAATATAAGAATAATAATAAATAGTAATAGCAATTAAAAGGAATATAATAAAAAGAGAAATAAAACCCAATAAAGACAAGTGATGCACAATGCAATTGCTCATCACCCACTGACCTTTGCCTGAGCAGGGATCAGCCCCTCCCAGTCAACTCCCCGCATTTTATATGCTGGGCATGGCATTCTGTGATATGGAATATTACTTTGGCTAGTTCAGGTCAACTATTCTGTCCATGATCTCTCACAACTTCTTGTGCATCTGTTTGCTTGCAGACCGTGGGAAACAGAAAAATCCTTGATTTAGTGTAAACACTGATTAGCAACAACTAAAACATCAGTGTTTTATCAACATTATTCTCATATTAAATCAAAAACACAGCACTGTACCAGCTACTAGGAAGAAAATTAACTTTATCCCAGCTGAAACCAGGGCACTCAGTATTTTATTCTGAATAATCAAATAAGAGGTGTTTTCATGACAATAAACATAGACAGTGATTTATTGCTTATTTATCACAAGATTTACTATAAGATCTCCTGATAACTACATTTCATTTATTGCTTTAAGGAAGAGTTAAGAAGGGTAGCTGTGTTAAATGCTTTTTCAAGAGTTTTCATAATAAACCAGGAACATGCCCATTAACAATTTTGCTTTCAATTTTCTGCTTGTTTTTGCTAAAGACAGACCAAATGAGACTTTCTTTTAAGAAATTAATAACTATTGGGCAACCCTGCACTGGTTTTAGAATATCTGTTAGAAAATTATTTACTTTTGCTGATGATAGTGGTCATTAAATTTTTTCACGTGGGACAGGTGAATACTTCCAACATTTCAAATGCTCACAATGGAGACAGGGTGTAATCTTTGTCCTGCTTAAGTGAATGAGTTAACTCGTTTTGCCTTTTTCTTTCATATTTTCACAGAATGACAGAATAGTTGAGGTTGGGAGGGGTGTCTGGACGTCATCTCATCCAATCTCCCTGCTCCAGCAGGGTGAACTAGAGCAGGTTTCCCAGGACCACATCCAGATAGCATTTGAGTATCTCCAAGAAGGGAGACTCCACAACCTCTCTGGGCAACCTGTGCCAGTGGTAAGTCATAACACACTAGACACCCAGGCTCTTTTCCACAAAGTTGCCTTCCAACCAGGCAGCCCCCAGCATGTACTTGTGCCTGAGGTTGTTCCCCTACAGGTGCAGGACTTCACCTGATTTTTCAAAACTTTTCAGAAATCACAGAAAGTGTCTTGGCAACTACAACAGCCAATTCCCTCAGGACTCTGAGATGCATCTCATGAGGTCCCATTGACTTATGTATTTTCAGGTTCCTTAGGTGATCACGAACCTGATCTTCTCTTACAGTGGGAGGGACTTTGCCCCCTTGGTGCCCATCTTGCAGGCCATCAACTGAGGAACATGAGAAGAAAGGTTGCCAGTGAAGAATGAGGCAAAACAATTGTTGAGAACCTTAGCCTTCTCTTCATCTGTTGTTACCAGCTTGCCAGTCTTACTCATCTTGGGGAGTATGTTTTCTTTGACCTTCCTTTTCTGATTGACGTACGTCTAGGAGCCCTTCTTATTATTCTTTGCAACCCTTGCCAACTTCAGCTTCAGCCACACCTTGGCCTTCCTGACCCCATCCCTACATAATTGGGCAGCATCCTTAAACTCTTCCCAGGATACCTGTCCCTGCTTCCACTGTCTGTGAAGTTTCTTCTTGCCTTTTAGTTTGACCAGTCTTCCCTTCCTTGCCTGATTTCTTACATTTGGGGACCGAGAGCTCTTGAACTCTGTGGAAGGAGTCATTAAAGATCTGCCAGCTCTGTTCTGCACACTCACTTCCTGGGGTCCATTTCCCAGGGTGTACTATTAAATAACCCCTTGAAGAGCTGGAAATTTGCAGGGTCCTGACTTTACTCCTCACCTGACGCATATCCCTCAGGACAGAGAATTCTACCAGTGCATGACCACTTTAGCCCAGGCTGCCTCCAAACTTGATGTCACCAATTAGCTCACTTGCATTGGTGACCATCAGATCCAGTATCACATCCCCTCTGGTACGGCTGTCTATTACCTAGCTTAATAAGTTACCCTCCCTGCATTCCAGGAGTCTCCTGGATTGCCTACAGCTTTCCATGCTACTTTTCCAGCAGATGTTGGAGTGGTTGAAATCCCCCAGCAGGATGAGAGCCTGAAAGCATGAAGCCTCCTCTATCTGGAGTGAGAAGCCTTCATCAATGGGCTCCCCTTCATCAGGTGGCCTGTATTAGAAACAAGAGAAACACAAAATTGTGGTGGTGACACCAGCCATAGAGCCATGTATCAATAGACTGGATCCATCTGTTTCTTTCAATGTCACTGCCTACATCAGCAAAACTGTTGAGGGTACACTCTACCCCATCATCCAGATCATTAATGAGGGGCTGAGGAGTATTGCACCCCATATCAACCCCCGTGATACATCACTAGTTATTGGCCTCCAATTAGACTTCATACCACTGATGACTACCCTCTGAGCTCAGCCATTTAGGCAGTATGCAGTCATGTCACTGTCAGCTCATTCAGTCCATATTTCATCAACTTTTCTATGATGATCTTATGGAAGACAATGTTGAAAGCATATTGATGTCAAGGCAGTTTTCACCATAGATATTTTGAGGTTGGTTTGGGTATTTCGTTTGAGACAGAAAAAGGAAACTGCTCTGCAAGGGCTAGCAGAGCAGTGTCTTACGCTGAAGCTTTTTCAGGACTTCTGAAGTCACATGGGACTTAGAAAAGATCAGAAACAGAGTCTTAGAGATAGTTAAGTTTCTGTCCAAAGGCCTCTGTAAACATAAGGCAGTGATGCAGGAAGGGACCAATCTATACCAAAATCAGGTCTGAGAAAGAAGATTTCAGTCTTCTTCCTCTCCAGTTATGACAATGGAGACACGGAAAGGGGACATGTTATTCTGTCTTAGCCAAAAGTAGAGTTAATGTTGGAAGATGAAAGCTTCAATATAGTAAGTAAGGGCATAGGGTTCTTTAACTAGCAGGACATACTTGCCTGAAATAACACTAGCCCTGCCAAAAAATCTACTACACACACAAAAAAAGAGCAACTAGATTGTAGAAAGTATCTATGTTCAAGGAGATTTAAGGGAACTGAGTCTACACTGCCCATGTGTCTACATTAGGGCAGAGGTGGCTGTATGCTTCTAAGTTATTATAGATTCATTTTCCAAATCTGTAGATCTTTTTCTATTTCTTCATTTCAGTTTTTCAGTTTTTTTCACAGTGGCCTTTGTCACTATTTTGTATCAAACTGCTTACTGAATAATAATTACTTCATATATTAGACAGCAAATTCTTTGCAGGTGGTATAGTATTACCTAGGTTGAATTTGTCAGGGAGCAATTGTGTCTGGGAGCAATGTGAAAAAAATCACAAAGCTGACAAGGTTTCCTGTGTTTCAGCTGATATGTCAAAAATTGTGAATTTCCCTTTCAGAAAATATAGGTTGAATTCTTATTGACTTTTATTGATGTTATTAAAAAAAACACACGCACAAAAAAAAAAGGAAAATCAAAAATGTAGTAAGAGATTTTGAAGTTCTTTTTATATTCTTAGCTAATGTTCTGAATCATTATATTCTATTTCAAAACTGGTTAAGAACAGAAGACATGACTGCACTAAGGGAATAAAATCTTTTTGCCATGAAGGATTTACAGCATCATCTCTTCTAGTTTTATACTACAAGATAGTTACAGAGAGGTTGAAAACTGTCGTTTAACATCTTTTTGTTGTTGTTGTAATCATGCCTATTCTGTATGATGAAAGATAGTCCAGCTATTAGAAACACAATACAAAAATAGGTCAGTGGTGGATTACTGAGATGCTGTGGAGATCACGGGTTTGAAATGTTAGTCCTCAGGAATTCTGTGAGAAGCTAACGTAAGAGTGATTTTACTGAACCTATCTGGATTCACAGACTTTCTCCATTTCATAATAAATGTACCCAGGAAACACAGCAGCATTGGAGTGACTAAAGTCCATGTGAATGCAATGTAATGACAGCTCTTTCCTTTCACTGGTTTTGGCTAAAGTCAGGTACAAGAACTGAACAAAGATGCATGTGCACTATTATGCATATTCGTTAAAAATAATGAATTGAAACTGCTTTGTTTATTTTTTCTTTTATATATTTCCCATGGATACAATTTCAAACAGGAATCATCAGTTAAACAAAACATTTCTAATGAAGCATTAGCAAATAAATGTACATTTTTCTTCTTGTGAAGAAAGCTATTTCCAAGTTTTACTCATTCAGCTTGGGGAAGAAAGGAATGACATGTGATCAGCATGTTCCAGCACAGTTCAGATTTTGCATATTCCTGCCAGCAGAGTCTACATATAAAAATTATTTACAAGAAGTATCTGGTGAATAAATTTGAATCGCAAAAAAATTTATTTGTAAATTAAAAAGAAAATAAAAATCATGTGATTTGACTATGAGAAATGATAAAAGAATCAAATTATTAACTGAGCGTTAATATGAGATATTTTTGGAAGTAATTCTAAAGAGGATTGAAGTTCATTCTTTGTAAATATCCCAGATTATCACTGGAAAAACTAATTTGTTTCAGATAGTCAGATGATAGCATTGATCGCTTTCCTAAGTACATGTGTGTAAATAAAAACTAAATTCTTTTTGAGCTTTATTAGTTACTTATCACTTGATCATAAGAATGATCACTTTTAAAGAAATACTAATGTCTATATTAAAAGGTAAATAAATACTTAGAATCATAGAATCGTAGAATAGATTCGGATGGAAGAGACCTTCAAGATGAGCAAGTCCAACCTTATTCCTAGCCCTATCAAAACCACTAAACCATGTCCCTAAGCACAACATCTAATCACCTCTTAAACACCTCCAGGGATGGTGACTCCACCACCTCCCTGGGCAGGCCATTCCAATGCCTAACAATTCTTTCTTTAAAGAAAGTCTTCCTAATACCCAGCCTGAACCTCCCCTGGTTCAACTTCAGGCCATTTCCTCTTGTTCCTGCTTGTCACCAGTGTGAACAGACCAACTCCCACCTCTCTACAACTTCAGGTAGTTCTAGAGGGCAATAAGGTCTCCCCTCAGTCTTCTTTTCTCTAAACAGCCCCAGATCTCTCAGCCTTTCCTCATAAGACACATGCTCCAAACACCTTACTAGCTTTGTAGCCTGCCTCTGTACCCTCTCCAGCAACTTAATGTCCCTCTTGTAGAGGGGGGCCCAAAACAGTATTCAAGATGCAGCCTCACCAAAGCCAAGTACAGAGGAATGATCACCTTCTTATATGCTTATCAGATCCTTTTCTGCAAGACAATTGCTTTATATCTGTAAACCCAGACAGGTTGTACTGATAAACAGTACACTCATAATCTGCCCCAGCAACTTTCTTATTTTATTTTTCAAGGGTGATCAACAGGTTTTCCTGGGTTGGGCTGGTTTTGTTTCAGCGTGTCTTGCATGAAGAGTTGACTTTTGTCTTACATAATGTTCTTGATTGATTACTTTTCTCCAGCATGCAAATCTTGCAGTACCATATGATGAGCATATTATTTTCCAGCTGATAAAAATCAGCATTTCGTACAATAAATTTTATATCATGACATTCTACAATTGTGGCATTTTTATAAATTATTTGAAACTCTTACTGGCCACTATGAAAGAAAATGTATTTCTTCTCTGAAAATCTCACCTCCCTTACTTTTGTGTAATTTATAGTTAATTATTCCAACCAGTGACAATTTATCCTTTCTTTTGTAGAAATATCCCTCAAATCTTTCCAGAATCTGACTATATTTCACTGCAGTGTCTGTGTTGTGGATGGCCATCCTTTCACTCAGCATAGTCTCGCGTCTTTCTCAAAAAACAAGGCCTTTAAAGATGTTGCATTATTGGTCACCAACTCCTGGTAAAGTCCCACTAAAACCATTGCAGCCATTAAAATTTGTATTAGATACATTGTTTCTATCACCTAAACTTCAAGACTGATACCACAAGGAAGAGATTTAGACATATGACCTTTTTCTCTTTCCCTTTTTGTTGTTGTTGGTGTTTTTTTGTTTTTTAGATGTCTTGTAAGGAAGAGCAGAGGAATATAGATTGATGTGGACTTCCTGGGCCTGCCACAGACAGCTTTTGGTGCAGTCATGCAGTACACATGTGTGACATGCAAGAACAAGCAGACTCGAAGGCATGTCTGTTAGTATATTTGTTCATGTTTGCTTTCAGTTGTAGTGCACCAGGAAAGAGTTGCTGCATTGCCACAGAGAAAATGTTCATCTGACAATTGCACTGGTCCTCCAGCTTTTTCAGGAGTAGAAGTGGAATGGTTTACACAGCCTCTGCATAAAATCCATTCTCACAAATCCACACAATTATCACTCCACTTAGTTCTTGTTATCTTCTCCCATCTCTCCTTTGCACGCTTTCTCATCTTGCAGAGGTGAGACATAACCACATTAGCAGAATCAGAAACTATTACCAAGTTAAATAAGGAAACAAGGTATTTTCTCTGTGTCAGTGCATGTGCAGAGAAGAGCAAGAAGAGGTAATACGTCAGAGTCAGTTTCATTTGGAAAGTGCTGTTACCTTTCAAGTAAGTTATACCTCATGTGATTTGGTAGATTTACTTTCCCTTTTACCATTTTGTCATGGGTAAGAGTAAAGATTTAAACACTATAAAGCAAGTATGTTACAGAAAATATTTTAGAGGAATTCTGTGATTATAGTTCACCCAACTTTTTTCCCCAATTAATTTTAAAAGCTTTTCAACAACCATTGCTGGCTTGTAAATTCTTGTTCTCTAATTACTTACTCTGCCCTGCCTGTATAACCTGCAATATATGTAAATGCAGTGACATACTAGTCTTACCTCCCACCTCAGCTGAACCAGTCTCATGACAGTGATTTTGGTAGATTCATCCATGTTTCAGGACAGTTATGAATATTAATAACCTTTGTATACTATGTAGAATATTGAACAAAAATGCATAATTGAGAAAAGAGGGCAATGTACTAACAATTGATTGCTTTCTAGTACATTTGCCTTCCTACTGATGTCAGGGACAGCAATGATGATGAACGTCTTGTTCAGTTATACTTGCTATAGGGTTGAAAAGCTCTGGGGTGGGTTGAGGTGGAGCTCTGATATAAGACCTGGCCCAGCTATCTCCTCTTATAAACCTGAGTCAGAGTCCTCAGGCATAGAGATTTAAACTAAAATGTTTCTATTTTCATAATTACCCAGATTTGAAAACAGTAGCCTAATTTTCTTACCCATCTTGACAGAGGATTTTCCTGACTCCTGGCCTAAAGACATGAGGTCTTTTTCTAATGACAAGTCCTTTTTTCCCCTCTTGTCTCCCTGCCCCTTTTACTTTTTTTTTTTTTTTTTAATTGTATAAAATGACATTAAAACATTCCTTTTGAGGAAAAGCATTTTTATAGTCACATTTCTTTACTAATACTAAAATTTGTTTAAAATAATATAAATATGCATCTTGTTGGCATCTTTGCACACAGAGCACTTTAGAGAGTCAAGGACCTCAATTTTCAAACAAAAGACAGAATTTCAGAATGTTGTTGCTTTGCACTTCTGCTTACTGGCCTCTTACAGGAACTCCATGGAACTTCAAGTCATGAAACACATGATTGCAAATTTCTTTGGAAAGTTTTACCCCCTTCAATTAAATTTTATATGTTTGGAGCACCTAAAGCAGGACATCTGAATGACTTTCTAAATACCTTTTTCCAAAGGACATGCTTTTTTACCAGTACCTAAAAATCTATTTTTAACACGGAAGTAATAGCGTTTTCAACATACAATTTGACAAAGGTCTGGCTTCCAGGAGATTTCACATTCTTTGTATGGTTTCTTTCACTTTGCACTTTCCTTCTTGCACTGAAAAAGTGCAAGAAATTCTGTGTGTTTGCCAAATGACGTTGGAGCTGTTGGCACTTTGGAAACACAGGGAAATGTGATTCTAGTCTTAAGATTCAGTTCAGCCACAGAAAATAGTTCAGACATGTCTAAATGTATGAAAGTAAGAAGATCTTTATTTGTAGGCTTAATATAATAAGTGTGCTTGAAGGAATGTTTCAGTTGCAAGATGGGAACAATTCCATGCACGACAAAGGAGGTGTTTCCACTAAGAAAGGGTGGAAAAAAGTTACCTGCTACAAAGCTGAAGTTTCAGGCTTTTAAAAAGTCAGAATTCTTTCCAATAAACAAGTTCATGATGCCAAATTTGGTGAAGGACATTTTTTTTCCCACCAGGACAGTTTCTCAGTACAGCCAACTTCTAATCTGGGGAGTAGCAGTTTTCCCTGAAATCTTTCACCAAGATGAGCAGTGAGACACACCAGGCTCATTTAATTCAATTTTGGTGGATATCCATGAAAGAACTTAATAGTTTTTTTCCAGCACAGAATGGGAAATACCACCAGCACGTTGCAAAGAGCCAGAGGCTATGTGGCTTTTGGAGTAGCAGGGAGAAGTTGAATAGGTTGGAAGCTGGCTGCAGAAAGAGGGCTCAGTGGCTTGGATATTGGGATGAAAGGCTCAGAGCTGGCACAAGAAACAACATGTTTCTGGCACAGGGGGCTATAATAGCCATGAAAGAGCCTTGTGGGTGGCCCATTAAAGATGGGGGTTACAGCTGTGTCTGAGGGAGGCTGGCAGAAGAGGGTTCCTGTCTGTTGAATATGCCAGCCTGAGTATGCTTGTAGCAAGGCAATGACCTACAGGGAGTTGGCTGGACAAACTCCATCTCTGCACCCAGCAGGCACTGGGTTGTCTTCAGGGCTAAATGAAGTATGGTCATTTTACATTTGTTGGTAATCATTTGCATACACAGAACATGAAAAGAATATTCCTTAGCAGCAAAGGTTGCGAAAGGGTATAGGATCAAGTGAACATGAAGCATTCCCGAGGAAGGCTTATTTAAACACATCTCTAATCCTCTCAGTACTAAGATTGTGCAGCCTCCTTAGACTATCTTTTCAAATCCTTTACTCACCTTAAAATTATAAAGCATTTCCAAATTAAAAAATAAAATAATAATTGTCAAAAATGAACCTATTTACTTGTTGCCTTATCCTATGTGGACTTGGAGTACAAAAGAGAAGCTTTGAAAGGCTTTTCATGTCTTTCCTCCCATGCTTAGTTTGCTTATATGTATGCTAAATATAACCATATCTTTCCAAACTATTTAATGCATCCTGTTTTCCAAAACTCTTTTTTGTTGGATTTCTCTAGACTTTCTTTGCATCTTTCTTAAAATATGATGGCCTAATTATAGTCCTCACCTAACTAAAGTAAGTCCTCCCCAGTGCCAGATACAGCAGAACAGCAACCTTCCAGACAACACAAAATGACACACCTTTTTACAACAGCATGACAGAGTTAGTCTGTGAAGCTTTCTAACTTGTAGGTGCTTCCTGTGTCGTTGCTGCCAATCAGTTAATGCTCTGTTCTATATAATATCCGCACATACAGTACATTTAATTTCGCCTTTAGTGAAATTCACCTTTTTTATATCAAATGATTCTTCAGACTGATCTACAGTGAACCTTGCCTCCGTCTTCACTCATTCGGTATTTAAATAAAATTCTTTCATCCAAGCTATTAAAAAATATTGAAGAATACTGAGCGCAGGACAGAAGCCCAGAGAACCTGACATAAGAATTTAATGACAAGTATCTCTGGAACAGACATGTGCTTTTTTAGCTGTGAACCTTCCAAAAGCATTACCTATACAAGCCTTCATTGAGACAGTGCCATGTGGAAAGATCTTAAAGGACAGAAGTCAAGATATATCCTCCTGCTGCCAGTTTCTCCATACATAACATGATTTTATCTGGAGAAGAAAGGAATTGCAGTGGATGAATATGTTTAATTCTTGACAAATCAGCTGTCTTTTTTCTTATTACATAATTGTCCTTTAGATAATTACAAACTGCATTAATAATTTGCTTTTGATTCTTCCTGGACATTAAAATGGCATATTTTTGTAATTATATTCTACACTTTTCAAAATTGGAAATATGTTTGCTGTCAGGTTCCCTTGGCTTCCATGATTTCTTGAAGAACATCCCTGCAGTGTTGGGAGTTGCTATAATGCACTCCATCAGGACCTCCCATATTTGAGAATATTTTAAATATTTAAAGGTTTTTAAGCCTGGGTTCTTACATTTTTTCTTACGATTTTAACCATATAGAAGAACTAATTTTTCATGATACCTGAAATAAAAGAAATATAGATTTCATTTATTTCTCTTTTTTCACCCATTACTTTCTCCCCTTTTCTGGTAAGTATGGAGGTAATTCTTGTCTTTTCCTTTCATTGGCTTCTAAGAAATGGAAGTTTTTCCTCTTGTCTACTTTCTCTTGTTAGTCACCTAAACTGAAACATTCTATTGTATGTTCTCAAACAATTGATATTTTAATAATAATTTTAACAGTAATGTGTCTCAACTAGCTCAGCCTCCTGGCTCAGTTGCAACATTACGGCTTACTTCTAATTTTATCCTTCCCTGGAGTCTTTCAATAGAGAAAGCCCTGGTTTCTTGGAAGCCATCACATCATGTTAAGCATATTCATCATTTACATATTACACTGTTAAATACATTGTGTTTTCATTCTTTATTATTTGATCTATTGCTCAGGTACTGAATGGAGTGGAAAAACAGGAGATTCTTGTGTCATAAGAAGGTGGTCTCATAGATTATAGTGATTAATCATCATAAAATCATAATCATACTAAAAATATAAATAGCAAAATGTGTACTGCTTTGGAGCTCACTTCTTAAGTGAAAAGAGAACTCCAGTTACGTTGAATGTCTCTCGGCACACACTGGAGAATTACTTTTACTGTAAGCTAAAGTAACTTCCTGCACAGTGAACAGGTCCTCTTTCTCTTCTGTTGAGATTCCCATTCCCATGAGGAAAGAGAGCTGTCTTTTTTATTTCCCTGTGTCCTGTGCTGAACAGAAAGCCTAAGGTCTTGCCTGGCATAAAGGAACTGAAATAAGTAGGCAGTGTATGCAATGGTGGCTTCTGGGAATGGTTTCAGGACTTTGTATTTCCTAGTTATTTTGTGCTTTTTTGTCAAAGGGTAAACATTTCAAGCTAAATTATTCAGAAGGGATTTAGGAGGTGTTTTCTTTAAGTTCTATTGAATACAAATGTGTGGAGAGAAAGAAAAATCAAGCATTCTGCTTTGGTTTTGTGTTTTTGTTCACTGATTACACTGAGATCTTTGAGGAGAAGGATTGTATAGATGTGTGGGGTAATCCAGTTCACCATCTTCCTGAGTAGGGTTTTCATGGGAAGCCATTCCAAAGTGCTACTTGAAGAAGTCTATCTCAGGCCTGCTAAAGGAGAGGGTAAAAAAATAACCTCTGGTAAATGAAGATCCATGATAAAATCTGAGGTGACTTTACTACCAAGACCAGTATGCAAGTGGCATTTCTTCAGCTAACAGAAGACACCGAGAACTTTTCAGGAGATGATAGTATGGAAAAGGATGGCATATTTTAGCAGTGCAATCCCAGCACAAGGCCTCAGAGTGCATATTATCACACTGACGGTACAATGTAGGCAAACTCATGGATACTTATAATTTTTTTGAAAAGCATCAGTGATTACTAGAACCATGACATGACCCAGCACACTTATTCTGCATGAAGCCAGAGAAAATCCCTTTGACTCCAATACAGTGAAGCCTTCCCCAAGGACCATCTTCCAGACTAGCGCTTCCCACAGTACACGGGAGCAGGTGGCCAGCCAAGACCCTGGTATACCACCAACTGTAAAACAGAGCCTTGACTATGTTTCATTATTGTAAAGACGCATCATTTTAAATACATGTGTTTTGAAAAATTTATGGGGCTGATTATATGGGAGGTAATAAGGTAACAAAAGCTGTTTCTTGATATATCAGAAAGGATACAAAATTGCAAAGACTTAAGGCCTGGTTATGCTAAGTAACCTGCTGAGCCTATGTGTCTTGGTTACACTGAGTAACATCAAATGCTCTTAGCAGGGTCACTATCTTCCTTCAGTGTGCCCACAGTGTGATTTGGGTACCGGAGGAAAGGGCAGCCCCCAGAAAGCTGTGCTCCCCGTGGCATACTGTCCCCAGGAGAACAGTGGGCTGTCTCCATTAGCGATCGGGCCTTGCTCTGGCATTCATCCATGCTGAGCATTACTCCTCTCATCTGTTATTACGGGTTTGGCCTAATTCCATGTGATACAGAAGCATGTGTTTACTTTCAAACATCTGAACCGTTATGCTGACAGCAGTACAATTATTCTTTAGCAACTAACCCCAGAACAACAATACTATTCCAAAGAAACACATTGTTCCAGATATTTTTATAATGATATTCCTTCATAGTTCACAAAGTAATAAACAGCAAGGTGCAGGCATGTACAAGAGGTTGTGTATATATTGGCTTTCAACACATGAGGTTCAGGTTTATTGTAGAATAACAGAATCATTTTGGTCAGAAGAGATCTTTAAGGTCATCAAGTCCAACCGTTAACCCAGCACTGCCAGGTCACTACTAAACTATGATCCCCAGCACCATATCTAGGCATCTTTAAAATACCTCCATGGATGGTGACTCATACATCTCCCTGGGTAGCCTGCTTCTGTGTTTTACAACCCTCCTGTGAAAAAATTTTTCTTAATATCAAATCTAAACCTGCCTTGGTGTAGGTTTGTCTTGTCCTATTGCTTGTTAACTGTGAGAACAGACCAACCCCTGCCTCCTTTCAGGTAGCTGTAGAGAATGATAAGGTCTGCCCTGAACCTTCTTTTCTCCGGGCTAAACAACCTCAGTTCCCTCAGCCACTCTTCCTAGGACTTGTTCTCTAGGTCCTTCACCAGCTTCATTGCCATTCTTTGGACATTCTGCTCTCCAGCACCTCAATGTCCTTCTTGTGAGGGGCCCAAAACTGAACACAGTATTCAAGGTGTGGCCTCACCAGTGCTGAGTACAGAGGTACAATCATTTCCCTAGTCCTGCTGGCCACAGTATTTCTAATATAAGCCAGGTTTACATCCCTGTCCTCTGTCTCAGCATGATCTGTGATGTTTTAGGGCACAGTTTTGAAGCTAGGACAGCTCTTTCTGGGTAGGTTTCAGGTATGCATCTCTGAAAGACTTGTTTGAAACCTTCGTGACATTAACTCTATTAAAGTACTGTGAGGGAGCACTACTCTTCCTGTGCTTAAAATAAAGTACATGCTTAAGAACCTCACTTATCTGGGGCTTGTGAACAAGAGTCTGCCAAACTATCAATAAATGGGAGTGAACAATTTATGACAGAGCTTCAATACAAAATGTAGAATTGAAAGGTAAGGATGAGCTTGGTGTACAAGAAAGAAAATACAATTAATTATCTTTATGATGTATCCTTTGTGGACTTCTATCATAGGCTTGAAATGTTACAGCAACCTTGGAAGAATTTTAGGGATGTCCTCAAGGAAGAAATGAATTCCTAATTTGCATAGAAAAGGACATAGAGAGAGGTAATGAGAGAGAAAGACCCTGCTGCTATGCATGACTTTTGATACTTGAAATTTCAGTCCAGAAGACAGTGAGTGTAGATATGAGACATGAAAGTTGTGTTGGAGGCAAGTTAGAATTACATTTTGCTGTTTGTTTTTTTTCCTTTGCCACTTTGTTTCCAACACTGACATTAAGAATTTAAGATTTTTCTTAGCTGGAATAAGCTTGTATTAATTTTTCCCATCATCTTTCCAGTGCTAGAGTTGAGGCCAAGGAAAGCTGACAAATTCAGTTCACATTCTGTTGCTGGAGGTAAAGTATGCAACTGTCAGTCTAATGCTCCCCCCCATGAATTTGCACCCTGACATGGGGCTGAATGCTCTCAGCCAGGCTGGAAGGGTCAGCCAGGGCCTGGGAGTGCCAAGTGCTGTATTGAGAAAGTTGTTCCTGGCAGGCACAGAGAACACCCCTTCTTCCAGGAGCAGGTAACAAAGAGAGACCCCTCACAGCAGACCCCTGGGGAACCTTTCAAACCAGTCCATGGCTTCAAGGGAAAATGCAGCAGCTTTCAGGAGAGAAGGTTGAAAGTAAATTAATCAACAGAAAATGAAAAAAATTTACAAATCCTTTCTGAAAGTTTGATACTCCTGTAAAATACTCAGTAAAAGGTGTTTTCATCAGAATTAAGAGGCAGCTCCCTTAGACTAATAATGCCAGAGGATCAGTTCTGTGGTCAGTGCTTTGACCTGAGATCACTGCTGTGATATTAGTCTGTTCTACCTATTCTGGAAGGTACATAGTGGTTTGTTCACTCCAGGAGGCATTGCAACCGTGCTGTTGTTTTTATCACTTTAGTCCTCTGTGCTGTCAGACTCATGCCTCAGGAGAGTCACCAGGAAAACTACTTGAAAGTCTGCTTATAATCCAGACCCAGGCTTTGGAGTAGGTCATTAATGCCAAGGAACAAGCTACCAGGGTATGTTTTCATGTAGATTCCCCATAAAACAACAGGATATAGACCATAGAAATATGTACTAAAAATGCTAAAGTAGAGTGTCTATTACCTGACACTGATGCCTAGACTCAGATTACTTTCTCCAGACACATCCAAACTAGATGACAGACCCATCTGCACTCATTTCATCTAATTATGACTAGTCATTTGACTGTTATATCTCTTTCCCCTTCCCCATATAAACCTCTCCCAGTTATGAGCCATTCATCAGGGTTTTGTGTATTTTTCTAAGATACAAAAAGCCTCATATAATTTATTTGCCTAACAAGCATAGGACTGTGTGTCTGTGAAATGCCATGTCTTCTTTATTCCATGTGAAGAAAAATAAAAAGCTCAAATGCAATCTACAAGGCTGCTTGTGTAATAAGATAAAGTAGGTAAGAACCATGAGAGCTGTGAAATAAAAGCAGGAAACCAAGTAATGTTAAATGTAGAGGGACATTTATTTTAAACCTTTGGAAGAATCAATCTGTACTCATATTTCACTGTGAAGACCAAGCAGCTCTTGGAATAAATTATGAACTTGAAAGCTTGTGAAAAGTATTTACTGCAACCTAAAAAATCATATTATTCTTGGATTTAAAAAGCAAACGGGATGTGGGGAGTGTTGTGATTTTTTTTCCTGAAAAATAGGTGACAATTACACAGATGTTTCTTTATTTCTACTGTTGAATTCTTTTTTAGGTTAATAATAAAACAACAGATGCATTATAAGGATATATTGGAAGAGACTAACAAAGGAGTGCATAGGTCCTTGTGTTCCCAGGTCCTTTAAAATGTTTATACTCTGCTTTAACAGGAAATAAAATGTACAAGAGGAGAGCACATCGCATTGCAAGGAGCTCAAGGGGACTGTCTGGCTATTCAGCCCCATCTTAAGGCAATGTTAAAATAGAAACACGAACGTTATATTTTCAAAATACAAGGATGTGAAATGTTTTCACTTGGGATGCTCTCAGACCAGATACCACCAATACAATCAAAAGGAGAATCTCCTGAAGAGCTTATCTGATATTTTATGTTTGTACTCAGGTATTCTTTGTTTAATCCTTTTCCCCAATTTAGGCAAAGCATTTAAAATAGAAAGTGGCATATGAAAAACTACACATTGTGCAGTAAAATAAACAATATTGCCATTCTAAGTCACGGGGACAAAGATGGAAACCAGGTTGCAGAAAACTGCAAAGTGCATTGAAAGTACTTTTAAGTAAAGTCTTTCAGAGATACTAAGATCTGTCAAAACAAGCAAATGAACTTCATTTGGAAGAAACAGAAAGCAACTGTGCAGAAAGAAACCTATGCTCTTCTGTAGAAGAGATTCAAGTGCAGAACATAGGACCAAATTGATGGTAATTCCAGCTTGAATTGGGAAGTATAACAAGTGAGAAGGATTAGCTTAAAATAAGAGTGCCCAAGGTACAGGTCTTCCAAAGGTCCTAACTGAGCAAAAAGGACTGCCCAAGAATATTAGCATCAAGAAACAACTCTAGTAACTTGAGTATCCTGACAATACAATTGATAAAATATTAAACTGATACTTTTAATCCAACAGCAGTCCAGGCTAAGTCATGCACTTGTTAGTTAAGCATGTGTTACTGAAACATCAGAACCTAAATTTTACTCATAAAATATACACACTTGCAGAAAAGTTAACATACACAGAGCAAAGACACACCTACTGAAAGTAGGCAGCCGTGCATGCAAAATTACCTCCTGTCTGTGCAGTGCAAAGGAGCTACTTAGATCCCTTCTGTGTTTAATAATGGGACTCAAAGGAGATACAGCTTGGTTACTGTGTATTGCTAATAATTGGAAAAGGTGCACTGGAGCCTGCATAACTAACTCTAACAGAAAGGGTTATAGTAATGCCTGTGAGCAACTACAGCAAAAAAAAAAAAAGAGAACACTGAGCTGTGAAAAATAGCTCATACTCCACTTCTTTAAGGCTTTTTCTTACAATCTTAAGGAGACATGTGCAAATAATCGATTTTTCAGTTTTGTGGCTGAACCTACAAATATATTTTCTAATTTGTTTCAGGTCAACCCTAAACTGATTTCTTTTTCCCAGCATAAAAAGCAGCAGCAACAATATTTGGGTTTTGATCACTTTTTACATTTACAGAAATGGTTTTATAGCTGGTTTTCCTCTGAATGAAATAGGATTTGACTTCTGCAAGGAATAATCATTAAACTTTTATTTTTTTTAAAAACATAAATAATTAAATGAATAAATTTGGAATTTTATTCCAAAGTCCACAAGTTATTTTGCTAGACCTAAAACCTGTCCTCTCATGTGAGATGTTTTCCTTATTTTTCTAATCTGAATGCAGGCACAATTTCCATTGTGAAAAGCGTTAACATTTCTTTTTCCTAATTTCATCTCATTAGACTTAATTCTGCCTTTGGAGCTTCCACAACCACAGGGTCCTGAATCAGCAAAGCCCTTGTGTATGACCTTAATGATAAGGAAACTAAGAAGGCATTTGTATTTCTTTCTTAGAAACTGGGTCAATTAAAAAAAAAAAAAAAGAAAACTTAGACGAACATCATTTCAGCAGCTTACTCCCATATTGTGTCCCTGCCCTGTGTTTGTCTGCAATAATAAGTACACTAACTTTTCTTCTGGATTTTTCAAAATCTTGTCCATCCTGTTGGGGGTCTTCACAGTGATGGGGGGGTGGTCTATAAGTTCCAATCCACACTACTGACTCCTGAACTGAGGAGCCCTCAGGGTGCTTCTGATCTCCAAGGTCTAGATCCATGATTTTGCCACAAGCTGGTTTTATCGTGGTGTGACAGGTCTCCTCACACTGATTATTGTGTGGAGGTCCAGACACATCAGCTAGATGAGACCCAAGGAAGATTTAGGTCAGGCTTTCAGCCCTTTTAACTGGGTGAATCAGGATCCCTGAGTTTTCCCACAGTGCAAACCTTCAGGAGTTGAGGAGGTGTGGACCATTTCCATCCTGCCTTCACCCCAGTAGTTAACCCCTTACCAAAAAAAAAACAAACCCACAATGAGATGCACAATAAGACAGTATTTGCTTGTATCAGCAAAAGAAGAAAATGGACTATGTCACTTGTGCAAAATCATAAATTGAAGGATGGGGAGGTGGAAATAAATCTAATTTCTTCTGCAAGCTTGGCTACCACTTGTATAAACAGTTCCCAGGACTTTTTACTAGGGATGATTGCCATACTGCTGCAACAAGTTGCCCAAACAATTTTATATTCCATCAGTTTCTTTACGCTTTTCTTTATTTCAGGTACATGTTGCACATGAATTGTAGCTAAAGACAGGAGTAGAAACATTTCCTTCTATTTAGGATGTGCAAGAGGAAGCTCAATTGAGGACATTAAAATCACAGCCAGATTCAGAGCCCTTTGTTAAAACCTCCTTTTGGAGAATCTTGATCTGTGCTGCTGCCTCTTTTCTGAGAGCTCTGTCACTGCTCTTGGCAAACTGGGCTTCCTCTCCTCGTCACAGGATCCTGATCAGATTCAGACTAGGAAATCCTGTCTCCTGGGTGGGGAATGAGGCAGTCCCTGCCATCTGCTCTGCCATCTCTGTGGGTAGCTCCTATTTCTCCTTTCTGCCTGTTCGGGCTCAGTCCTGGAAGTCCTTGCCTCTAAGCAAAGAGGTGCCCTGCAGCTCTCCTGTACCTAGATCCAGCTTTGGTTCCTGATCCCAGACCCAGCTGCTATTCATAGGACAATATGCCTTCCTATTCTCAGTCCTAGCTGAAGTAAAGAATTGGCCCCTTCCTTCCAACTATTTACTAATTTTTGCCCTGGCCCCAGCATTTAAAATTTGGGAATCCCATTGATGCACAAATGTTAAAATCCTAACAAAAGGGCCAATCTGTCAGGTGGATGTTTCGCCATGTGTGTGCACACCTCTCTTTATGTGCAATGAAGAGGGAGTGGAACAATCAACACTGCAGTGTCTGTGGGTACATAAATGTTCCCAGAGTTGCATGGTGATGCAATGTCGCTGAAACTGGTTTGGTTGCAGAAAACAGAATAATCCAGTTGAGTCATAGTGGCATACTGTGAAGCCACAGATTTCCATCAGTCCTGTCACACCACTTGACTTAGACTGTAACTCTAGATCTGTGCTCCATGACAAAAATCTTCACATCACTGAGACAAATACTGGACTTTTCTTCCCACAGTACGAGAGTCTGCACACATATGCAACCGATATTTATTCCATGTTGCAGTGGACCACTACGTGGAAAACTCTCAGAAACAGAAAGCAAATAGCAGGTAGAGGTAGCCTGACTGTTGAAATCAGGGCAGAATTTAGGAGGGTGAGAGTCCTGGAAATGTCTCTATTTCCCACACTGCTTACACATTTTGTCCAATAAATGTTGAGTGCATGCAGCACAGAAAGTAGTAGCATTTGGCACAGGAATGAGGGCATGGAACCTGCCTTCGCTCTCCTTACAGAGCCTCTGTACCATAGGACCGCATAATCCTATGTTCACTTTACAGTCTCTTTTTCACACAGATTCCTCTAATTGGTAAATTTCTACATGCACTTGTTTCCTTGTGAGCTAATATCTGAGCTCTCACTATAGTCAATTCTGTTCATTAGCCTAAAGAGAGGCACCTACTGCTGTTGAGACACCATTGAGACAACTGAGTCCCATCCTAGATATCTAGATGACACAAACAGTGGAAAATAAAGAGCATCTCAAGTGACTAGATATAGTTCAGCTTAAAATCACTGTAGTCTCTGTGAGCTGTTGGCTGAATATGCACTGACTCATGGGAGCTTCAACACCTAGTTAAGGTTTGTAAGTAGACACCTAGGTTTAAGTGTCTTATCTGAGAGATGTGACTTGATCCTATGAATCAATGGCCTTTTTTCACAACCATTTTACTCTGGCAGGTAGGACAGCCCAAGTACTTAAACTCTGTGACTGAAACTACACTACTAATTGATTTAAGAACCACATAGGTTTAGATCTGAACTACTGCCTAAGTGAGGCTACTAGACTATCAGAATCCAGACATTATTTCTGGATGCTGTAAAATCTAAAATTATTTATTAGGTTGATAGTAAATATGTTCAGATATTTTGTATCAAATAGAAAGAGCCATCTGTAAGACTTCTGACAGAGCAAAAAGCTGGATGCCAACATTTAACTGAAGTTCCTTGTAAAGGTAAAAAAACTTGTATTTATGTCAAAGACGCTCATTTGAAACTATCACATTATAACCAGCTGCTATTACTGTATCATGGCCATTTGATAGTGCCCATGTATAATGATCCCAGTCTAGCTACTGCAGAATGATGTTCTATCAATACAAAGGATCCATTCAGCTCCTTCATGCATAGTTTTTGAAAGGAGGCCAGAAAGAGACCTGTCACTAATGTTTTTACTCCCCCTTGTGAGTAAGACCTGAGACACATTAACTGGATATTGTGTAGGGACAACAAATTGTATCTTCCCAAGGAATTTAATATATTTCTTCAATTTTTAGATTGTCAGTCTGATAGCCTTTACTGGAAAATCAATGCACATAAAATGAATACATAAATAAACAGCAGCAGCATTAAAAGAAACAGTGTCAAGAGACTGAGAGAAGTCATATATGATTTCTGACAAAAATATCTGTAAGTTCTAAAATGGCAGTTGAAAAAACATCAGAGGGTCAGGGAAAATGAGATCTTTTCTACCAGTTCTGACTACAACTGTAATGAGAAAATTTTTCCCCAACACATAATAACCTTGGCAAAAAATCAGCTCTACGTATCTAGGCAATTGTACTTTGAACTCTTTTAGTATGATGGCTGGCGTTTTTTGCAGGTAAAAATGCAAGGTATAAAGGTAAATATTTTTAGCACAGAATCTGTGGCTTGTTGCAAACAGACTGATATTATTGTAGGAGAAAAGTATAATGAGTTTGCAGGATTATTTTCCAAAATAGAAAGACTTTATTCTACACATGAAATTTTCATGAACTTAGTGGTTCATCTTACTATCTGTAAATCCAACTCCCACTTCCTCAAAGGGCTTAAATCTGAAAAATATAGAACTGAAACTAACACACAAAAACTGTGGTTGGGGAAAAGAGTCACGAGTTTAAAAGTGTAAATGAATCCATTGAAATCAACAATTAAATACAATAAATACAAATGTCTTAAGCACGGATTATCCAGACAGCTATATGGAATTTGGGGAGTTCACTGTAGGGCAGGTTCAGCCTTATGCTGTCCCCCAGAGTGGGGAGGTAACTGGTGATGTTTAAGGCCAACTGAAAACAAGGGCAGCACCTACAAGCTTGGATGCCAGGTTTACAGGCTGAAGGGCACTTGTGATGGCCCAGGATAATTGCTGTCAGACTCCCTCAGCCTGAATTCTTCTGGAAAGGATTCCCCTAGCAGGGTAGAGGCTTTCTTCACTGAAGCAGCCAGAAGTTATGAGCTTCAAGGAAGAAATGGAAGCTAAAATTTCTAGTGAAAAAATATCTATGAGCTAGGCAAACTGTAGAGGAGAAAGGAGTTGGGGGAAGAACTGGATAATGAATTATAAATAAGAGACAGACAACTTAACTGCATAGGATGCAAAGACAAGCATCAGCTTTAGAGAAAAAAGACATTTTGAGGACAGGAGTGCTCCAGTAAGTCATGGTCAGTCCTGGACGTGACAGAAAAGAAGAGCGATTCTTGTTCTGAAACCTCATTCCTGTCTCTGCCTAAGTCCTCTTCACAGCTTAACAGTAGGAAAGAGCTGTTAAGTGTATGAAACAGATGCTGTGCTGCTGTTTTCTGAAGATGTGATTTCTTCTGTCTCAAGTGCTTTGATCATCAAAACATATAAGCCAAGGCCCAGGTTCATTGCTAAGCAACAGACTTCTTAAACATATACCTAAATTCAAGTGTTTGACAAAGTTCTGTTCATGTTAGTAGGACATAAGCTTGTAATTCTAAATCCATGTGAGCATTTTGCTGAAGAGTAGTGGGGTATGGAGGTGGTAGTGTGAACCCCTCTGCCCAACACCACCAATATCAGAGGAAAGGTCACATCAAGCTAGAAAAACATCAGATTTTAGCTGCTTTCTCGATGTTGCTGTTGGACTCGATGATCTTAAAGGTCTTTTTCAACCTAAATGATTCTGGGATTCAGTCTGAGCCATTTCCAGTCTGTGCCTGTTAATTCATTTTCTGCAGTGGTTCTTGAGATTCCCCTTCTCATGAATTAGGGAGACGTGGAGCATGAGTGAAACACGAGAACATAATACATCATCTAATCCCATTACCATCATCATGGGACACCATGTACTAGTTCTTCAGCATCAGGAAGCCTCTACACAACATTCTTTCCCACGCCATAGTCCTGGTTTATAGGACAGAATATAATATCTTGCCCAATCTAGGACAGATTAATTTATTAGTCTCTGCTGCAATTCAGCTCAAGTCAGCAGTTGATGGGCTGGTTTAAGCTGATGAATTTTCCTCAAGGAACACCTGAGTACTTCTATTGGCATTCTGTTCTGAAATTACAGCCCATAAAAATGAGTGGGGGAACTGACAATATTGATCCCTGGCTGATGGACCCATGGGAAGACTGACACAGAGAACAGTGTTAAAATGTTTCTTCTACTAATAAAAAGAGCAGATCAGACAGAACATACTTGGAGCCTTCTTACAGTCTTATCACAGAAGAATAAAAGCAGTGTGAAAACCACAGTCTGACAGGTTAAGGATTCATTTAAGGGCAAGTACATGATGCTTTCTTTTTCATCCTTCTCTAAACATTGCCTTTACTATCAGGTTCTTTCCAACATCAATTCTGTTAAATAAAAACATTGGGGTTTTTTCTGCATTTAGATTCCTTCTTCATGTCCCCTTCTTCTGCAAGAAGAATGATGCAATTTTTATATGTAGGTATATATGTTTACATGTGTGTGCATGTATATATATATAAGTGATATATACAATGTATACACAAGTATATACATTTACACAGCTACTTAACTTTTGAACCAATCGCTTGAGAAAAGGCAATACAGGAGCTTGCTGCTGTTGGACTTACTCTTTCTTGTCCAGTATTCTCCTTATTATTTGTTACATGCACTTCTCATAGCACTGTGAAATGAGTATATAAGCATTTGGGACATGCGAAGAGTGGTTCTGTTCATTCTCTCAAATAAATAATTTTACTTGCTTCTTATAATGTGTAAAGGAATTAGCTGTTTTGGGAAAAACTAAGTAACTAATCCGTTATATAAAGGCATAACAGACATTCACAGTTATTCTATTTGGTTTTACTAAAACCTACTAGGGAAATGTAAAAAGACTCTTTAAGAGGCAGCAAAGTGATGCCACTGACAGCTGGATTCTGAGCAAGGACCCTCATAGCTAGGAATGGCAACAAGGCTTTGTCAGTTCTTCAAGAGATAGGAAGAAGAACAAGAAATGCAAAATCTCCCACAGATGGGATTCCTCATACCCCCCTCCAAATGTCTATAATTTAAGTCTCTATGTTTGAAGTAGCCATCCCCTGGTAATTTTACCTGGAGGTAAAACATCTTTCCATTGCCAGATCCAGGGATCAACCTGACTCATCAGATGCAAGCAGTGTGTAATTATATAGGCTAATTGCTGTTGTGATTTTCTCCAGTTGTAACTTTGTTGTTTTCAAGTTTGGAGACCTGTTTGGTTTACTTGAACCGCATCTGCTCAGACAGCAATTCTAAAATTTTGCCTCATGCTTTTTTTTTACTGACATAATGATCATAATTATCACCCCACTTCAGTTAGCAATGATTTTGATGTGGCTTTGAGGGCTCAAAGTTGAGCATATAGGGAACAGCATTCCTTCCAAAAAATGCTGATTTTGACTTATGTAAAATATTTCACATAAATGTGAATGTCATTCTGGAATCATCTCTGTCTTCTGTCAAGTAGAAGATACATGCAAGCCATCTTAATAAAATGAACAAAGTAGTTCTGATTGAAGCTAACTACAATGTAGCAGAAACAATTTTCCCTCTACTTTCAACACAATTCCAATAGTCTAATAATACTCACTTGAAGAAGTCTGAAAGATATTTTATCTAGATAAAAGCCAAAAAAATAAATTCTGATGTCATCATTTCAATCATTATCTTACACTAAATGTTACTGTCTATTCTATCATAAAGTAAAACAATTGTTGTGTTTTATTGAAAGTAGAGAGAACATTGGAAATAAGCAGCTTAATCTTACCCAAATAAATCATTTTGTATGTATGAAGGTGAAATATCTCAAGATTTGTCATTTTTCTAGAATTTTGAAATATTTGGCTTCTTATCCTACTTCATATCTCAGAGTTCTTTGAGAAATGGAAATTCAGATGAAGCCTGGTGAAGTTTCATCGGGGAAAGTAATATGTAAGTATGCTGAAGTCTACTCAAATTCATCTACAGCCATTTGTATGAGTTGTGAAGAGTAACTCTTTCTAAAAACTGGATGATTTAAAAAATTTGTGTGACTGTGGCACTCAATTAAAAAGTCCATATGATATAAATCAAATAGACTCTTTGAGTTATTATTACTGAGAAGACATAAAAAATCCCATGCTTTTTGCACAGAAATAAATGAAGAGATAGCGCTTCATTCAGGTCTTCTCTCTTGAGTCTCTCAGTATGACTTGGAAAGGTAATAAATTTAAGCTCCAGAAAGTTCAACCCATTATTGATATTTTCAGTAATTTAAAAAAAAAGGTAATGGAAAATCAGTTAAGTGGAAGCACTCAAAACAAAGTACTTAGATGTTATCTCAGACTCCAATTATAAAGACCAAAGAGCAAAACCTTCCAGAAATCACTGTCATCACAGATCTTTTTACTAAGCTCATTTAAAACCTGGATGTGCACCTAAATCCATTCTCATGAAAAACATCTTCCTTCTGTCTGAAATTTCCCAGAAGTATAAATGTTGAGGCACTGGTGTGCAAGTGGAGCAATTAAGAGGAAGATTAAAAGAAATTTAAAGAATACATTTTCTTCATAACTGCTCTTATAACTGCTCTGAAGTACCTCTGAGTCTCATTTGACTTCCCCAAAGGATTTTTAGTCTTATTCCAGTATTGGTATCAGTCACAATTTCTTCTTGCAGAGTAACACATCTATTCTCAGGGCAAAGAAGGGCAATCAGATACAGACTCTCTTCTAAATCAAGACAGAAACCTTGTGAACTAGTCATGCATTTTGGTTTGCTTCTTGCATTCCCACAGCCATAGGGAAGACACAGCAGGTAAAGAGGTACACACTGTGGAAAGAAAAATAGCACAAAGATTATAAACTACAATTAAGCCACACAGTCCTCATGAAATTCAGATGTATTTAAATAAGCAGAACTCACATTTACTGGAAAAAATATTTTGGTTTTGGTAATTTTTTCCAAAGGTAATTCAGGATTTTGTCTATTTTTACTGAGTGTAACATAATAAATATATAATTATAAATATATATAAAATATATAATATTACTTTATAGATATAAATAAATACATATTAAGCTTTTATATATATAATATTTATATATATAAAAATAAAATAAGTTGTTTTTAAGATTGGAGTGATCACAAGCAGTTTATAGAGATAGGCAATTTTGGTGAAACAAAATTTTATGGTGAAAAATAGCTATGTTTGCCCAAAAGAATGGCCTTATTTGTTTGAAAATTAAATGGCTTAAATCCTTCTGAGGTTACATGAGCTCTCACCTTCCTAGATTACAAGCTGTATGCAAGGAACTCAGAACTGGCCTATCTTGAGTTTAAAAGCTCTTTATAGCTCTTCTAAATTACACAACCCTGTTGCTGCTGAAAGAATTTGATCAATATGATTTCTACAGTTGTCTTAGATTCAAGTTGAAGTTAATGGAAATGGAAAACAGTCTGCACAGTTAGGATTTTATTGCCAAAACATTCTCCCAGCTTCATTAGCCAATAACAAAAGGTGGCAAAACACCTTCTACCACCTTTGATGGTCAAAACTCTACAACTCACGCTCTAGGCAAGGACCCAGTCACAGCCATACATGTTGGGTTTCTCCTACATGGGTCTGGATGCTGAAGCAAGGTGAAACTTTCACTTCACACAGGATGCAGCAGCTCATCTCTGATGGGCATAAATTTTGAGAACACCTGAAGTTCAACACTCAGCCCCTGCAGCTGTCTCCCTTTCATTTCAAAGTCACACTGACACCGTTCACTGTCAAATGTTTGATTTCTATTCAGCGGACTTATTTAATTTCCTTCAACTGCTTCTATGTCAAAGAAATTTAGACAACTAAACCAGCAGTGCCTAGGGAGTGTAAAAATGAGCTCTCCAGCTGTGAACCAGCATAAGATAAATAGAAAGAAATACAGTGTAAAACCAGACCATGCTTGGAATAGACTATAAAATGTCTGCAAAAGGCTTAACAGGATTTAGGAACCAAGAAAAAAAAATGAAAGAATGAACTACCAAAAAATGTACAAAAACCTGTCAAAGTACAAAGAAGCAAAGATCAGTTACACTATGCTGTCCACTGTTGACAACACTGCAGTCCATGGCTAGCATACTGAAAGTCTTAGTGCCTAGCAAGAAAGTCAATACAGAGTGAAATCACCTTATATCTTTGTCCCTTTGAGAATTGCTACAGTTCAAATTAAGTAAGGCCCATAGCTATTTTATACTGTGTAGCAGCAAATATGTCCAAAAGTTAGATGTGGAAAGACATAGTAATTTATAAAATCCAACTTCTTATCTTTACAGGATTGTTTCCTCATCTATTACTTCATTAAAAGGACTACAAACCATTGTTTTACATGACTTTGAACTCCTGTCTTGTTTTAACATCTAGGAACCCAATTTCTGCCCCAAAAGAGAAAAATAAGGTTGATTATCTTACTTACTAAATGTATGGTGCCTTACAAGCCTTTAGAGAAAACCAGAAAAAGAAAAGGCATTTCTTCCAAATTGCTGGATGGAAAACTGACCTCAACACCATTTCACTTGCAAGACTGGACTGAATCACATTTCATGCTGTCTGAATCTTCTAGTTTATTTAATACATTCGTAAGTTTATATATTGGTTCTAAACTCTTCCATTTCCAAACTGCAACTGAATGAATGGACTGAGAATGCATGTCTGTACTGAGCTGTATTTCTGCTCCTTTGCCAGATGTAGATGGAGCACAATGGATTTTCTCCTCAGGTGCCTCTACCACTATGGATGGGAGAACAGAAATATCATGTTCAAGATAACCCAGTAGTGAGCGGTAGTATTTTGTGAGGTGAAACATAACATGCTAAATGCCCTTCAACTCAGATTATTTATTGATACTGCTTAGCAACAGACCTGAAAGTTTCAGGCTTTGAGTAGTCTATTTGGATGACTATACTTTCAGCCTTCAAAGGAAGCACAGAAGGTAGGTGGCTTGATATCCTGGACAATGGCTTCCAGTTACAGTAAATGGGAGCTGAAGGTGATCTGTGTAACATTTACAGAGTTTATAGCAAGGGCATGCTGTAAGAGTCATTACGAGACATTAAAATAATTCTTCTTTTCATGTCAGCAGCATGGCCTTCAATCTTTCAGCTTTTACTAGCTCCCCATCTTTCTTCTGACAGGCACTGTTGTTCCTGTTTTCAGTGTATACATGGGCAGTTACTTCCCCCATTCTTTCCCTGAAACAAAAAATTCTCACTTCCTTTTCAGAGCAAATAACAGGTGAATTTGGAATTCAAGGTACACAATCAATGAAATGACACATAGCTTCATGATCACCACTATTTGCAGTGTTCTGCAGGATGGCTTCTTAGTTTGTAATCAAATGACCTCATGTTTGCTTTGAACTTTTTGCTTCCTTGGGAGAACAAGTCTGACTCAGTATATGACTCTGTGATGCCATGTATACTGATCACATAATTTGATTTGGAAAAAAAAAACCAGATTAGTCAACAGCAATCTGCTAAACTCTCAATGTAGTCTCATAGATGGTGTCAGTATTACAACTATTCTGCACATGCTGGGTTCTGATATGTTTTAAACTACTTCTGAATAAGTTGTTCTGCTAGCAATCACTCATTTATTCTGACGTTCAAGCTTAAGTTCCATGACAGTAAAATAACATTAGAACAATTAATTGACTGTTGTGTAATGTAATAGAAACTACTATGTGTTTATATATGCTGAGGATAACAACAATTACAATTAACAAACAGCCACTGCAAGGTGTAAGTTTGTATCACATCAGGAAGTTCCAGATACATCGGAAACCACAAATCTAGAGCTTAAGTTATACAGCCACTGGAACCTTTCTACAGAATTTTGTCTTCAATAATGTAAAACAGCTTTATTTTTAATATTTTATACTAACACAGAGCCAGGGAAACCCCTGAGACAGGACCGATGGCCTGACTTCAAATGTCCAAACAATTGTTTACAATTCTTTTCAACCTGGAACATATCTTCCTTTCAAACTAATTAGGACTTTTCCATTTCATTCCATTTCATTCATTCATTAGGACTTTTCCATTTCATTCAGAGAGTAGCTCTTCCTCCTTATACTCCACCGCTGCATCTTCTCTCAATGTTCCCAGTATTTCCACTATAGTTTTCTAAGACACACCCCATCACCTACAGATCCTCTTCTTTCTCTCTGTTTTATTACCTTCCCATTGGAATGGCAAGTCCCACTGCTCTAAAGGATCTAATAATTCTTCAGCTTAAGGAACTTCATACTTTCTAACCAAATTCAGAAGTTATATTGCCACAAGATTTGCAATCAGCTGGGTGCTGAATTCCATGAACCATCAAAGTAAACTAACATTTCTTTGGTATTTTATTCAAGACTGCCTTGGGTCTTACCCTACTGCTCGAACCATACTGATGTGCCCATGTGACTGAACTTCTGCTGCTGTTATAAAGTGTGCTGAATTTATGACTCACCTCCACTTTAAAGATAGTCAATATGCACATATATACACACAAAGATCAAAAGACTTGTCATCGCTTAACCTTTTCAAATGCAGTTTACATGCTATTTGATGTCAAACACATAAGCCTTATCTGACAGTGAGTGCTGACTGCTTCTGACCATGACTCATTTTTAAAGTATCACAGTAGGAAGCTTGAATCAGAAACTGCTTGTGCTTTTGCTGAAGATCTTAATGTGCAAGCAGGCATCGCTTATTCAGTGATGTGAGGTATAAGAGAAGAAACAATATATTCTACTCGTTCACATATCAGATTCTTTGTCAGCAAGATAACTGCATCCCAAGATAACCACCAGATTTCAGAGGGCCATGTCACCGTAAACTTTCACCTAAATTAATGGCAGCTGCATATGCAAACCATGTTTCAATAATTGGATGCTGTGATGCACTCCTAGAACCACTGAAGTGAATGAGAAGTCTCCATTTTCAGTGGAGCAAATTCAAGCTCTATGGCAATGACCTTTAAAGTTGTACATTCCTGAATGTCAAATTATTCAAGATTAAAGAAATTCTGATGTTTCATTAGTAATTTTTACTGTAAATTACAACTGAAAAATACCAAATGTCAGACTTCTTAATGAACACATTTGCTTTTGCAAAGTTCAATGCATTGTGGTTTGCGTTTCTGGGGTTTTTTTATTTATTATTCTCATTCTAAAATAGGTTTTACAGGTTACTTGCATCCTAATATTCCTACCTCACTTTATTGACATAAGTTGCTCCACAGACGGTTAGTTCAGGCATAGACAAAACAGCACAGATGTTGAAGTTAGTTTTTGTAATTCAGAAGTCATGAGACCTAAGGAGAATGACTTATTGCTCAACACAGACTACAGAACATTATCCATTGATCCTTCCTCCAGGTTGAAAACTTCTAGTAGATAACTGATATTCCACCTGTTGAGTCAGGTAAGTGAGGAAGTTATGGACAGGCAAAGCATTATAAATTAAAATATCATGGATGATATACAATCCATTATTTTAGAGCCAAGAGAGACAGTAGATAATTGATACCAGTACAGTGAATAAATTTGTCTCAAACACACCAACAAGGCTTGAAGTTTGAGTCAGACATCATTTACTTAGTAGTTTTGTTCTAACTAAACTAAATGTTAGAAATATATACCCTCACCATAATTATCGGCTATAATTTCCAGATATTGTCTTTGCCTGATAAAGACTGTGTATCTACTGATCTCTCCTTGTTGTGTACATATATGTGTATGCATATATTTACATAAATATCAAAGTTTTGGCTTGATTTTCTTTCTGATCAGCTAAATAAATTAAGGATAAATTACTCACTGTAACATATGAACACTTCATAAACTCTGTTACCTTTTTGAGAAGTAGTGGCAAATGCCATCTCCTTTATTGTAATGTGTTCACTGGGAGAAAATAAAAATAAAAGTATCACACCCTATTAATTGCAATGAAAGTTTTAGTGTCTGTGTCTAGCTCTACTCATAGTAATTAAAACTCCAGAAAATAGCTCTTAATAGGATCAAAAAGGTCTTTTCAGTTTTAATTCTCCAAATACACATCAAAGCCTCCCACTCCCTCCATAGTGCTATCAAGCTGCTGTATAAATATGTTTTCTGTTGGAAGAAGGAAGTTTTCGCAAAATAATAGTTCAGCAGCAATGTGACCATTGCAAAACACAGTACTGTGGGTAGGGTAAAGAGAAAGCTTTACTGTGGAGGCATCATGAAACTCAGCTGAGGCAAAATCAGCTGAAGAGTCACCATCCTGGTTTTAAAAAAATCGAGTGTCCAAAGGAAACCTGGACTTACAGAATACGAGCACAAAAACTTACCCCCCAAACAAGAAAGACCAGATAAGCCTTCCATAATGCTACTCAAAAGCAGAAATGGATCACATTTTTCCGTATAACTTTTGTTATAACTTGTCAACTTTGCCAAGTAACAAAGAACTTACTGCTCTTCTAATCTACTGAGGTGCTGTGACAGAGCCTCTTTTTGAACCTAGCTACATCCCCTGAAAGGCTGGACTTTTAGTCAAGTGCCAATCTGAAAGGAAGAGTTTTCCTAGCTCTACTTGGGAAGTGTTATTTCCATGCTATTTGATCTTAAGACATGGTCTGTTCATTACTTCAGACATACTGGCTTCCTTAAGTCCATAAGATTTATGCAAATCCCAAGTGAGGAAAAAGACAGATGCTATTCTTTCCTAAAAGAACCCCAAACAGGTGTATGCATTGCCCTGGCTAGGCAGTTTGAATTCCATGGTGCTTGAAGGGAAACAGATAATTATGTGCTCTACCTACATCTCCAAAGAACAATGAATAGCTTGTGTTAAATAAACAATGGCAAATTATGCAATGCTGTACTACATTACACACCAGATACGAACAGATTGTTTCATATATTAAAACAAAGGACAAAGAATCATTTGTGCAAATTAAAATTTCATTTGGAGACATTACCTTCATTCCTTCTGCTCTCCAAGCATCACCATGATATATCAATCCCTATTACCTAAGGGATAACAGATTGTTAAAGACTACCATAACAGAGTGTTTCAGACCTCAACAGAAGCCTAATCACACAATCATCTTGGAGGTGCCTCTTCCTTTATTGGTAAGTCAGATCTTGGTTTTCTACATTCTTACAGTAGCATTATGGAAGTTTACTTATGACCAGTAATTCCAAAGTTTACATTTATTTGAACATAACTTATGATGTGCTTACCAAGAGCTGATATGCAGGTAGTCTCTTTGTCTCTAGCAGGGTAAAAGAAAAACTGGCTACAAGTATCACCTTTCCGTTGCATACTGAAAAGCATCTCTGATCATGTGGAAAAGATGGGCTCCAAACAGAAGCACTGGATTAGAAATATCAAATGTCCTAATTTTTGTGCCTGTTTTTCTGCCTAGATATTCCCATGGAATTGAACATGTCATGCAAGAAGCCCCCAGGAAATGAAGCATTCCTCATATATGAAGAATTCTGGCTTGATTCCTGGATGCTGTATTGCAAAGAAGGATAGGGGCTATTACCAGGAGGTCTTCACTGAATACCAAAATGCATCCTTCAGCACAATGTAAAAGGCCAGGATAGATTAATTCCTGTAAATCTGGAAGGCATTGTTATCCTTACATAAGGTGAAATCTTCAAAACTGCCTAAATTACTTAAGCTGTTGAAGTCCCATTTTCAAAAATGACATAGGCACTTAGAAACATAAATCTCATTGAAGCCACAGCTATAGCATAATAAATTACTTCACAACAGCTGAGCAGCAATAACTGTTACGTTTACCCTGCTAAGCTCTACAAATGAGGCCTAGGTGTCTCTTCATTTGCAGGTTAAGTACAGCCAAATGTTTTGTACTTCCCGTGTGCAGTGTGAGTGCAGTCTGTTTTGAAGGCCTATCTGACACATGGCAGATAATTAAGTTGTAGTAACTCCATCATTAGCAAATGAAACCTTGAAACTTATGAATATGTAAATTCAGCTTGTGAGAGGTTTTTGACTCCTATCCTAGAGAGAAGTTCCTTTCAGAATCCCACATTGGCTCATTGAATAGATACCTGAATGCGTTTGCTAGCCAAATACACACAGAAGCTTGCTTCCATATCCTTGGAAATAGATACAGATTTTCAATATTCTGAAATATTATTCTGAATATTCTTACACACAGGCATGTATTTTAATACTCTTCCAAAGTGAATGTTTTACTGAAAGTGTGCTGATACTTTTTATCCCTTTATTTCTTCTACCTATGCCAGGCTACCTTAGTTTTTGAGTAGTGCCTACTCTCTGTGTGTGTGTGTGCACGTGTGTGTATGCATGTGCATGTTTGTGTGTTAAAACTACAATTCATGAACAATGCCCTAAGAAAAGACACACTAACAGGTTAATCATCCATATAAAACTATCTGTGGGTAGCTAAATAATTCATCTGAAATATAGCTCACTTCTCACCCACTCACAAAGGTGTTACTGAAGGCAGGAATTTTCTTTTATATTTCTGAACAAAATAAGACTTATTTTTTGGCTTTTGTAAGAAATGCTAAAAGCAATGTGAGAAATCATCTTCTCAAATACACATGGTATTCTCACAAGCATTTATACAACAGCTGCTGCTGTGGGTTAGGGCTAGTAAACAATAACGTTAATACAAGTTAATGATGCAGTATTACTAATAATACAAAGTAATAATACATTTATAATGCTTAAGGGATCTACAAGTGTGGTGTCCTGGTTTGAGTGAGAACATGTGGATACCAAGGCAAAGTTTGGATTTCATCTGGAAAGGCAGAAAGACAGTCACCTGTTTACAGCAGTAAATGTCAT
>JANVCC010000010.1:23617021-23697191 GCA_025345505.1 Todiramphus chloris collaris | reverse complement strand
AGAAAGAAAGAAAGAAAGAAAGAAAGAAAGAAAGAAAGAAAGAAAGAAAGAAAGAAAGAAAGAAAGAAAGAAAGGGAAAGGAAGAAGTGGAAACCAGACAAAGTGCATACACTTCTGGTGGTGGATATTTGTGACTAAAGTGTGGTAAAACTTTTTTTTTTTTTTTTTTTGAATACCGGTCACATTTCTTGAGCTGAATAAAAATGAAAGAAAAAGGAACTTTAATTAATGGGATGCCTTTTGATTTGTAGAGCAAAACTGCCAGAGCAGATGTACCAGCAAAGAGGATTAGATTGTCCCTTCTCTGACGCACTGAAATTTCTTTTTCCCCTTGTAGTAACCCCCATTGAGGAAAGGCTGTCTTTAGTGTCTAAGATTCAGTACTGCTAAAGAAACTGTTGTATTTAGGTACAATGGGCAGCTCTCACAAGACTAGACAGAATATGTGAGGGGAGAGCTAATATTCCTTTAAATCCAAGGTTGATTCCACTTTAGTATTTAGAAAAGTCTAAATAAAAGAGAATTTATAAGTCTGAGTTCTTTCAAATCTCATCAAATATATATTAAAGTGAATCCTGAAACAACCATGAATAACATTCATCCTTTTTTAAAAGCCCACATAAGTTAGATAAAGAGTCTTGAACCTATTTTTGTTTTATTTATATTAGTCCATCAGTTCACCTATTACTGAGATCTTTGTCTCTGCTGAAATTGTCTTTCAAGCACAGTGAAATTATGAGGTGAACATTTAATTGATAGATTTTATACACACAAGTTAGGCTTACTTAACAAATTCCTTAGGTATTCCATTTAAAATATTTTAAATTATGTTTTCAAAACTCTAGTTTGAAGAAAAACTGATCTCCATTTCTGTTTAACTTCCTTTAGTTGTGAGATAAAGTGTATATTAAAAAAATCTTTTCTCTTAGTGCTTGCTTAAGTTAATTTTGAGTTTCTTCTTTACTGAGAAGATGCAAAATCCCCCCAGATTGTATTGGGAACGCATAGTTGGCTGAGCAGTGCAAAAGTTAAGGTGATCAGTATACAGCAGTCTAATTTATTCAAAGACAATCTGAATGGTTGCAGGAATCAAAAGAAATACTTATAAGCTCTTACGTATATTCTCTTACACCTATAAACAACACACATTTTCTAAGGTGAAAAAAAAAAGGGGGGGGGCAATGAAGCATTTTAGTGCTTCCTTTAGTAATTTCATTGGAAGGAATGGAAAAAACGTAAAAATTTTCAGGCCACAGTGTTTATTTCTTTCTTTTTGGATGACTCCTGAAACAGAGAGAGACACGGTACTTTGGTTTACATTTCCTTTCTCTTTCAAGGGATAGTAACTCTGGACAATGTTTATTCCCACCTCAGCCAAAGGCTAACCTTGATATCAGCTATAATGAGGATGTGCCCCAATTCATTATCTTATTGCTTACTGGCTGGTTAAATGATAATGCCCTTCCTTACCTGGTATTTTCCAGTTGTTAGACTGAAAAATTCTTTTGTTCCAGACAGAAATATATCCCCATTTTACCCAGAAGAATGACTCTTCTATTGTAAAATTATTTAAAGCAGTTAAAACCCTCAAAAAAAAATTTAGACATTCTGATATAACTGAGCCACAATGAAAAGACAGAAAAGCACATTTTCACTGTAAATCTAGAAAAGAAATTTAAGATAGGTAGTAAAAAAGTAACAATTTTGGCAATGCAATTTCAGAAGTCTTGCAAATAAAATCTTCTCAAAGATGAACAAGAGACATCCCACTGCAGAGGAAACCTTCCTTGCCTTATTCTATCTACATAAAACTGATTTTCTTCTGGCAGTGCTCACAGGAAATGTCTCTGCCAATCTTCTTTCCTAGTCTCAGCAACAGTGGATATTTTATACCTAAACTTCCAAGCACCTACTTGAAATGAAAATACCAAACATTCACCATGCTCTTTATATCCTACTGGGGCAGTGCAACATGTAACAAAGATAAAAAAAGAAAAAATGTGATTGGCACTCCAAGAATTTTCTCTTAGGTCTAACAATTTAGACATTTCTATAAATCAGTGGGAGCACTCACTGACTGGCATTATCAGTCCCTTTGCTCTGGAACACAGCTTACCAAGGATGAGAGCAATGGTAACCAACCAGTTCCAGGCAAAGTAGCAGGAATAGCTTTCATTGTCAGGGTAGCTCCATCAATCAATCATCATTTGAGGACACAGTTGGGGTAAGGCTTGGGACAACACATCTGTGAAGACAGACATGAGGAAGATGGAGAATTGTAAAGTAAAAAGAAAGACACAAAGACATCAGCAGTTAAGAGCCAGAAGCATATAACAGTATGATTCTCCTCATTTTACATGTTAGAATATGCAATGATGCCAATCCTCTGCTTTTGAAAGGATTATGAAAATAATAAACTGTTTGACATGATCATTGATCAAATTCTTTTTGTCGTGTTGCTTTTCCCTGCTTTCTTTTGAAGCCAACATTGAAAAAGGACAGGGACCCCCAAAATTTTAATCCTAGAAGGCCGCCACTTTGGTTAGTCAGGCTGGGGACTACATAGCAAATGACAGAAATCCTCCAGCATCACCCCTGGAAACATGATGGCCATTAACAAACCATTACTGAAAGCCACTATGCATGTGAGTATGTCCCTGGAGTCCTTCTGAGAGACAACTGGTAGGTAATTTGGTGAGGTGAGGCTTCCATGAGCTCTTAGGACCCTGGACCCCATGTGTCCAGCCACAATATTCAGTCTCCAAACAGCTGGAAGACAGCTGCCCCTCTGAGAACCATGTACAACCGGCCACAGATGACTACAGTTTGGCGTTAGCAGGGATTCTCTAAAAATTACTTCAATATATTATTTTTGTCAAGTTCAGTTCCCCAGAATGGTTTCTATTGCCAGATGTCACCAAAAATCAAAGCCCCAGTGTTTTCTTTTGGTAAAAATGGATTCTTCTGCTCTCCTGCTGGATAAGTTACTAGGTGGTTTAGGCTATGATATTGAGAAGTTCCAGTCCTAACGAAACAAATTTGTCTTTTCTTGCAAACCAGATTATACAAATGCTTAGTGTAATACTTCTGTTGTTACTAATGTGTCAGAAGCTTTATATTGGCATCAAAAGTATGAACGGTACACACATCATTGACAAGGAACCAGAGCTTTTATTTAACCAGCTGTAAATTCTGTAGAACACAAATCAAAAGTCAATAAAGGAAATTGGCAAGTCAAGTCGTCAACAGCAATGATGGTATTGTTTGTACAAGCCCTCCAACATCAAGACTGTGGATGGGTTTCTGTGATGGATCTAACGGTACAACCAGCATGCCATTAGACAGGTTGTCTCAGGAAAGGGGCTTACCAACATTAGCTGCTTTCCATGTGTACATAGTCTGCAGTCCTTTCTTCCACACTTACCTTACATAAGAGTCGGTAAAAATGAGCACATGTCTTGTTTAGCAGGGATCTGTGATTCACTGCTCTCTTCTTCCCAGCAGAAGCTTGGTAGTGTGTATCCAGCTGTTGATCGCTCCCCTCATCTTTGAAACGTGGGGAAAAAAGAAGTGAAGTGAGATTAATATTGTTACCTTTTGGCAAAAAAATTGCATATTCTTACAAAATTTTATGTCATCTCAACAACATATCCCTAAAACTGCTCATTCTAAAATCAATTAGATCATTACAGTATAGCTATTTTCCAGAGCTTTCACCACCCCGAAACAAGATTGGCAGACACAGAGACTGAAGTTCATATAGTGCAGAGAATTGAAGAGCAAATACATAGACTCATTTTAAGAAGTTATTAACATTTTAATTAGTAACATGATTCTGGCTGTGAAGTGGAGGTGTAGTAATACTCCTGTGATAATGATGAGAAGCAGAGGAGTCAGGCAGGGACCAAATTATCTTCTCCCATAGATTTCCTAGATGTCTCTAAGATTTTCTTCAAGTTTATTCCTCTTTCATTTTCAGAATGAGTTTTCATGTACAATTCTTCTGTGGATGCTTCAATTTTTTAAATGCATTATTTACCATTCATGAGCATATATATTGGCTATAAAATTGTGCTTTTGTTTAATTGTAAACATTTTTTAGAAGACACAGCTTTTGACTAGCCAGCTATTGAAAGAGCTACAAAACATGTCTTCCTTTATACTGGTTTTGTTATATCTGTAGTGACAGAACTAAAGCTAACATTTTGGGCTTGTGCATGGAAATTGAATTAGCAACAAAATGTAATGTGAATAAGTTTATCACAGTCACATTTCCATAAGAGCATTATAACCACTTTATTTGCACTTGCTGTGTAATTAAATTCACGATTCAGCCTGTTTTCTTAAATTACATTCATGTCTACATATGCAAAGACCTGATACTTCTTTCTTCCTCCTTTCCCTCTCCCCTCTCCCCTCTCCCTCTCTTTCCTTCTCTTTTCTTTCCTAAATTCTGGAGCAGAGTTAAGATGGAACCAGTTAAATCAGTGCTTGCTTATGAAGCATTACACTATTTCTGTATTCCTTGTATTTTTAAATTTTTTTAACTCTAACTTGCTTGGTTCATAATAAATATGCTGCTCTATTCCAATACCTTAGCTTCACTACAGTGTTGATTTGTTATGTTTTTATTTAAGGTACTACATTATTTTTAATACTTAAACATTCAGATAATGTAATGCATTATCTACTGATAGAGTAATACAGCCTCTTTATGTTCCAAAGTGGTTTTGCCTGATGAATGCTGCTTACTTGTTGCAGTCTATCTCTCTAGGCACTATAAGATGTATTCCCCTTTAAATATCCCTTAACAACTTGCCTTACATGGTTTCCCTGTATTCAACCTCAGCCCAGTCTTACAGCAAACACATTTCTGGCACCAAACTCTAGAGCTTTCAATCCACTTGTAACTCCAAACCACATACAGTTATTCTTCAGTCATTTGTCTCTCAAAATACAGAATATTCAAATTGATTATGAAATTATCCACTCTGCAATTCATGTCACAGCTGATAAAATTTACTTTTTCCATAATATATCTTATTGTTTTTCTTTTGCTTCTCCCATCAAACACAGCTTTGCAGGTTTTTAATTTATAGCTTGAGAACTAAGAAAAAGGTAATTTGCGCATTACCCTACTTGATTCAGATATTGTCCTTGATAACTCATATGTCATGCCAGGAATCAGAAAATAACTGATCACTAGACCTGTAGAGGTGTTCTTGTCTCCTTATTTTATGTGACATGAGAACAATGAGCAAAATAAGACTTACTGATGACTACCCAGCTCCAGCTGCATAGCCTCAGCATGATTACTAGTGAGTGAAGAGACATCAAACAGACATGGAAATACGCGTCCATGGGAGAAACCTCTCAGGGGCTCTGGATATTATTGTCAAATCAACTTGCAAAGCACAGAGTTATCAGGCAAGCATTACCCCATGAACATTGCGGTATCCAGGCAGGGCTACAAAAACAGCTTTTGAAGGCTGAAGTCCTCAATTGGTCTGGCAGAGTGAGACAAACAAGAAATGTTATACTAAGAGGGAAAGATACAGGCAGAAATTCCTATATGAAGGCAGAGACAGAAGTAATAAGCAAGAGAATGAAGGTGGTTTACTGCAGGGAAGAAAAACAAAGCAGGCGGGAGAAAGATCAAAGATCCACCTGTGGACTTGTGTGATGGCAGCTCACACAGAGCAACAATGTGAAGCTCTTTCCTTTTCTCAACTCCTCTCAAATACTGCAATATGAGGGATGATATGACATTTGGATACAGAGTGTATCCTCATCCCCTTTTTAATGAAGAGACTAAAAACCCAATTTAATCATAAGACACACTTCCACATTGGGTGCCTCCCACCAGGAGGAGGGAGCATAAGAGGAACACCTGAAAGTGGCAGGGTGCTGTCTCTACACAGAGAGGGAAACATTGGCTTTGCTTGACTTCTGCAAACATCACCTCCCGTTGTAGAACTGGACACCCTTCAATACAGCCTGAGTGAAAGAAAATCCTCCTCAGATAAAGAAGGCCTGGATTCCGGGTTTCCTATTCCCAAGAATGAGCACTAACTGGCAGCATATGATGCAAAGAAGAGACAACTGCTGGTTGCAGTTCAGGGTGTGAAATAGTTACCTGTCTCCTCAAAAAAAGTGTACATGAGTCTTGAGAAGGTATTTTCAAGCCTTCCTTCAGTTATGTGTTAGGAAGATCAGTGCCTAAGGGGTTAGGTAAGTAGCTAAGCTGGAAAGATGCTACCCTGCTTCATCTGTCTTTCACAAAAAAACCCAGTTTTACTTGTGTTTATCATAAGATCAAATTCTTCCAACTTAACTGTCATTGAATAAGCACCTTCATCTGTGAGCAAATCCATAAAAATCAATCAGCTCTTCTCACATATTGAGGTTCAATTCAATATAATTCTGAGTAAGAGTCACGGCCTTCAAGAAAATACGATTTACTGTGTTACCCCTCCCCCACTCCAAAAAACCCACTTGCTATAGACTTTCTGTCATTGACTCTTTCTCTTTTCAAGATTCAATTATTCTTTAAAATGTGTCTTAAAAGAACTCTGCCATTTTCAAAATTTGTAGTTGCCATCATGGCACTTTCATATCCCTGATTGAAAGGTCAGGACAGATTCTAAATTGGTATCAATTGGCAAAAATCCACGAGTTTCCATGGAGCTGAGTCTATTTACATCAAATTCCTTCCTGGCCTTTTCAGAACAAGTTTTTATTGTTATTATCATTTTAAAGGCTTTGAAGGCAGCAATATTTATGCAATTAGTTTCTTAAAACTTGAGTTTGTAAAACGAAAGCAAACCAAAAAACCACTACTTTCTCTTTATTCATTTTCTAATTAAATCCACATGGAGAAAATTGCCACTCCAAAAATAATTGGTTATATATACTTGTTCTTGCAAGCATGAAAAATTTTTCAGCAAACATGATTGCATGAAATGTCCCTTATAATAGGCTTAGTGGTTCTCACGACTAATTGTGACATTATATCATAGGGAAAAGTCCACAATGCTCCTCCACCACTGAACCGAAGAAACAAAGCATATTAATATAAGCACAAAAGTTATCCTCAAGCTAAACTCCTGCCTCTTGCTCAGAGCCTGAAGCTGCTGCTCTGTCCCTGGTGAAGGGAACAGCATTCAGAGCAGAGCCATGACAGCCATGTTATGTCTAGAACTATTTTACAGGATCAAGAGCACATACGCTACCATTGAGCATGTGTGTGTGGTGTGTGGTAAAATGCCATTTACCCTGTCTTGGTGACCCTGCATGTGGAGCAAAGAGGCTCTCACAGCTACAGCAGGGTTCCTCCTGCTGACAAACAAATGTCTCACTCTGAGTTCCCATAGACACTCCTGCTCACAAGCAGCACAAATTAACACGGGTCTGCAATAGCAGGCGCTCAGTTTTAGACAGACTAACAGTTTCCAGGCAACGCCATGACCCTTTTTGTACAGAGGTATCGTTTTGTTAACCGTAATTGTATATACTATCTCCACTTTAACGAAAGAGACCTAGTAAATTATACAGGGAAGCATTTCACTGAGGGGAACATAGGCTCCCTGAGGAACTCCAGGTGTTACTCAGCAGTATTTATTATTCATATGCCATCCCAGTTTTCTGTGTAAGGCACTTCACATTGCAACAAAGAAGAAAGCAAAGATGCTATCAGTTGACATCTTGCAACTCTGGGTATAAAAGTTGAACCATTCGCTCCTACAGACTTCAGGCAGGTTGTTCTTGGCTTAATAGGGTTTTTGCTGCGTAGTGAATAGTTTACAGTAGGTGACCAAATTAGCCAAATAAATTCTCTAGTATACTAATGGGCTTCATTTTTCTTATGGGTAGCATTAAAGCTACACAGTGTCTTCGTTTTTTTCTAGAAAAAGGCATAAGGATATGAGAGGTCTAGAACAGTGTTGTTTGCCACTGACAGGCAAAAACACATGTCCATGTGCCTGATCCACCTGTGGTGTTAACTGAGTGTCTTTGCAGAAGAAATGGGAGGTAATTACAGCTCATAACTATTCACATGCATGCAACAAACATGGAGAAGGGCCATAAAAAAATGGTAGGAGAATGAGAGAAAAACCTTAATCAAATTCCCCTACCTTTCATTCTCATGGCTGGCTGAATTCTGCTCTGGGTGCTGTGGTACTAGGAAAAAGCTTAAAAGCCCAGACACAGACAGATAAACCAACCTGCCTGTCCACAGTACCCTGACATCACAGGCTTTATGTCGGGAGCAGAGAGATGCAGCAACACATAAATTCAGCAAGAGCAGGCAAAAGAAGCAACTTTTTAAATTTATAAGCCAGTTTTATATACCCTAGCCCTATAGGGTGATAGGTCAGTGATCACCCATCTCCTAGGGTGATTGGCTAAAGTCCTACAACACCTGTTCCAAAATATTTTTCCAATGTACCATAAACAGAACTTAGCAAAACACCAGGTGTTGGTCTAGCTTACAAAAAACATCCTACTGTTTTTCATAACATGCATGAGAAAGGCATGATTCTCACTGAATATTGTGAGAACCTGAGAAAATCCCTCTGCTAGCAGCTTTTCAGCATCCACAGCTTTAAACAGGAGCAAATGCCCTCACAGACTGTGAAATATGAGCCCAGATGACCTACAGAGTGGATGTCTGATTTCATGGGCCACCATATTGTGTGAAAGTTCCCAGCCAAGCTTAATGAACCAACTCTGGTATTTTTCTAGGTACTTTCCAGAGATGGCATGTTTGGAGACACCTTTTTGCCCACTGATCAGAGCTTTGCAGACCAGGTAAGGATGGGTATAAAGAAAGAAATTTCCCACACACTACACAGAATGAGTGACAAGAACAAAAGAATTGGCATTACTTCAATTGAGCCTTCAGGCCTGTGCAATAAAAATACTGAATTCATGGTTAATAGCCAAAATACATAACATTTTCTTCAAAGAACAAACTGATGTACTGTTCAATAAAGCCATGGGTACTAGGAGAGTAGGCAGAGGTGTGGTGAGTAAGAGAGAATTACGGTGCCATATGGCAGCAAAGTCCACACAAAAAGAGCAGCTGCAAATCCACAGCAGCAGCAGCTGCTGCTGGAAGGTGCTGAGGAAAAGGGAACCCCTTAAAAACTCCTGGAACATAAAAATATGATGGAATAACAAGTGCCCACACAGCTATAATTCTTCCTAGATTTTTGAGCATGGGTTAATTGTTATTGCCAGGCACTACAGTGAAGTGGTGCAGGGTCAGAGGGGTATTTTCCTGGTTATGACTCTTTTGACCCCCAAGAGCATCTCAACTGCCTCTGCTATGTCTCTGTGCCCTGCTCCTCCATCCTTCCCAAGATATATTCCTGTTCTTTTATGACAGGCAAATAACACTGAAGAATCAGTCCTGTACCTAATCTGGAAGTTCCCTGTATATAGCTTTGCAATCAGAAGATGTGACATACAATCAACAACAGAGCAAAGGAGACACAAGTCAATTTTCAGTGTCCATGTTTCGATCCCTCCTGGCTGCACCTACTTCTGGTGAGGGAGAAAAGGAGACATATGCAGATCAGCATTAAAGAATAATCCTTTACCAGAGGGTTGCTCCATCCAGATAAATGTTGCAATACCTTCTAAGAATACAAAAATCTCTAACATTTCTGACACCACAGAAGGATAAAACAGAAGGAAACACTGTGCTAATTAAAATACAGCCCCTTAAAAAAGGAGGCTGGGACTGTTTTAGCTATCATTTCCTGTTTGAATGTGCACATAGCTTTTAGAAAAACAACCTGCCTTAAAGAAAATTCCCCAAAATGGCAAATCCATCAAAACACTGAATAAGTTGTTTCTCTGATTAATTAGCCTCACCATAATATGGTAATCAATAATAAATAACTACTTTTTAATGGCTACCACTCTGTTCAGCCTTTCATTATCCACAAGTTTCCTGTAAATCACCATCACCATCTCCAACCAAGCAGTAACATACTCACTAATAGCTCTGCAGCTTTGTAAAAATCTTTGGTGATTTGGCTGACTCATCCAAGAAGCTCAGTCTTGTTCCTCCGAAGTCAGGTACCTAGAGCAGTTTAACATACTTGGGAGAAGATCAGAGTATAGATGGGGAACAAGGCAAATTTTACCCATATTTATCAGGTAATTCAGCTTTTACCTAGCTGTTTTTCTCTTTTGCTTAACACATGCATCTAATTTGTGATGAAAGATGTTATGTCCTCATTTCATTTTTTATGTACTACATATGGGAAAAGGCTTCCATGTGGCAGCAGTGATCTTAACAGATGCTCCCCTTTGGGCAAACAAGGGCTTTTAATGGAAAAAGTGCTGAGTTAGGTGCCAGGTATCTTATCTTGATGGAACAAATTAATTGTGAAATGAAAGTTTAGTTTATCTCCAGTGATGCTTATTTGTGATGTTAGCTGTTAACATCCTGCATCACAAGCAATGTTTAACTTTAAAGATATTCACATCAGATATAAAACCAGGGATTTGGAACTTAAATCAGTTAATGAGCACAGTCCATTAAATTTCCAACTTAACCCGTGAAAAGGGAGATTATAATTACATCATATTCTTCAACTGACACTCATTTCTCTTACGGGAAATGACTGTTGCTTTTTACATGGAGTCATCAGTCAGACTCATGGGTGCCTGATGAACTGCAATAAAATGAGCGTAGGAAACATAAAGAGTCAAGTCATTCATTACTTTCTCTTGTACACCACTTGTAGACAAGGTGCCAGCTGCAGGAAAATCTTTCTCTGCCCCACACTTGAGTTGCAATAGGCCCATTATTCAGTGCCAGGCTACGGTTTCCTAACTTTTCCGGCATCAGCTTAATAGTAACGTCAGCTGGGCATCATGCCATGTACATCAGCTATGCCTCATTTACCCTCCTGCTCCCAATTAGCTCGATCATGATGATAAAACCAGGAGAAAGACCTTTGGATAGAAGGCACATATTTATTTGGCCAATAGTCTAGTAAAAGGAAGGAAGGATGGGGAACTCATAAAGGAGAGGAAGGATGGATTGTGATCTTGGCTGTTCTGCAAATGCTCTGCGTGACTGCCACTTCTCTCAGCCTCCTCTTCTCCTTCCCCCCCCAACTGGGATAATTCTTTGCTTTGCTCATGGGAGTCTTGTGAGCTACTCAGATACCACAGTGACAAGATACAGAAATGAGTATAAATAAAGGAGTCCAAGAACTTTAAATAGCAGGATTAAACACTTGTGTTCACAGATCTACAGCTACTTGCTGATGCCTGTTCATCAAAAATCTGTGTTGAATGTCATGTCATCATATTTTGTTTGCTGTGGCTGTTAGGTTGTGAAGCAATCATCTCAGCTGTAATCCAAAAAGCTGAATGTGGTTATTTAGGGCAGAGAAGAAAAACCTTTTGCTTTAAGACCTTTGTGCAAGTGTTACAATCTACAGCAGTATAGCTGTAGGAGAGAAAGTATTTGATTTATCCAGTAAGTAGTGTTTGCACGATCACACAGGATCATTATTTTTAGAGACCCCTAGATCTGAGATACAAGCAGGCCTTACTATATGCTGGACAACAAAAAGGTAATCTGCAATTCCCTGCTATTGACTTTGTGATATTATCTGGTAATTGAAGGACAGATCATTTAAATGCGAAGATCTTGTATCTCCCTGTGAACCATGGTAGAAGAAATGTTGTTCTCAGTTCCAAGGCAGACAAATTGAGAAAGAGGTGCTAAATACCTCTCCACCAGCTACAAATAAAATCTTCACCCAGTAAAACTCTGGATTTCCTTAATTTTTGCATTTTAGTTCATTTTCTGTGATCTGTTGCCCATTGTCTAAAAAAAATTATTTCTCCTACATCATTAATGGTGTTCTGAAAAGACATGTTCTTTTTGAAGATAATGGAATAGAATTAATATTGTGTGGAATCCTCCAGGAAATCCATGTCCCTTCTGGGTATGATGGATGTTCAAGGCTGGCACAGCCAGTTTGGGGGTGCCAGCACTGAACATAGGGCATGGAGACACAGTGAGAGCCAAGGTAAATGTTCTGTCCAAACTGAATGTCTGTCTGTTCCAGGTCAGAGAGGTGAAGAAAGTCAGATGCAAATCCTGTCTGATCAGGCCTAGTTCCTCTCCCTTCCTACCATCATTAAAATGGTCAGGTTGGGACCTGAAATGAGTCTTATTTCCTCATCTGAACCCCAGGCAATTTTCATAGTTTGTCATTTTGGCTGTGACCCTCCATTCATCAAAATGAGTGACAGTAGAAGTGAAAAAGAGAGAGATCAACATGTGATGCCATTTTTATGCCATCTGGTAGTAAGTATGGGGATGCATATGGGCACAACACTATCTAGAAGGCTTCTTAAAATGTTTACCTACAAAGATCTGTTAGTTCACTGATGCAATCTTTCCTAGCAAGAAAAATTCTCAGAATGACTATATCCTTTAAGACTCATAACAGTATTTACACCTACATTATTTAAAAGCAATGTCCATGTTCCACCTAAGCAGGCTTTCTGTGGGAGGTACTGAATAGAGTGTAAATTGCTTACAATACCTACATATTTGTATGTGACTTTCATTCTGCTTATTCAAAGACTGAATTTGTTGTGCATAGCAAGGAAACATCCTACTATTTTACTTCACTGAAAAGTTTCAGTTATTCTTTAGAGACCAAAGGCAATTCAAGATCTAGTCTGTAGGAATTAACTTCATCTGAATTGTAACAAACACCTCTTTCTCTGTTCACTTTCATGTTTCTTTACAAACTGGAAGACTAAAACATTTGTTTCTAGCAATCATAATTCCAATCATGTTCAAAATTAACCCCAAGTTTCTCTGAGACCCTTAGGTTCTTATCCAGAAGAGTGATTTTCATCCTCGGAAGTGTGCTTAGAAACACTTAATCTCATTCTAGGATTCATGTGATCCCATCCCTCTTTAAGGTGGCTATCCAGAAGATAAATACTGTGATGCCATGAATATGTTCCTAACTTTGCTTGCGCAAATTAATGGCATTCATTCTCACAGTTGTAGAATAGGCACTGAGTTTCTACTTGACCTGTGTATATAATGTAAGTATCTAACCTCCAGCAAACCATTAAAGTGATTAGATTTAGTTTGCTAAAGAAATAAAAGATGAGTACTCTTCCTAACACACCAAATCTTTCTTTTACTGCTGTGCAAAAGGTAGGATGTTAGTGGTAGAGACACATCTCAATTTCACCAGTATTTGGAATGTTTTCCATTTTTTCTTCAGTAGATTTTCTACCAGGGCACTGCAGCCCCAAGCATTCTGTCATAATTCCTCAAATAATTAACAAGGAGATCATTTAAGCCGAGCAAGTCTCTGAATACACCCATTGCTCTCTAACATGGGAACATCCACAAAATGGGATGGTTGTGCAATGGCATTTGTATGCAATATCAAATAATCTGGAACACTATATGAAGAATATACCAAAAGTCACGGACAGGATGTCTCCTTTGCAGCCAAAAGAAAATGCTGGTTTTCAGCTGAAATACGAAGTGGAAGAAATGCTTGCTTTCTTAAAAAAGTACTTTGGTGCCAAACATTTTGGAGACATTGTTGAAGAACAGTCCTTCCTCACATAGAGGTTATCCCTGTGATGCTGCCAAGGTCAGTGCCTGAGTGGGTGATTTGCCAAGTAAGTGCCAGTTGTGTAATATATGCTGTAGCAGGCATGGAAGCAGATTTTACTTTCACACCCGCCTTCTGAATTGGCATTCTTTGCCTCTTTTGTGCCAATGTTGCTTCTCTTTCCCATTCTGTGCCCTCTCTTTTAACTGGAATGCCCTCTCCCCTCACATATAAGCTGAATGTCCCATTGATTGCTAGAAAGCAAGACTTGCTGAATATGGATTTTATGAAAGTCACACAGGAAAGACAGACTGTATTACTTGCTACATACCTCACTGAATACATGGTGACACTACCGTGGGTATATTATTAAAAAACCTAAAAATCTTCATGTTTTGTCGTATGTACTTGCCTACCTTATATAATAGGGAAGAAAATAGCATTTTTCCGGAACTCTTATTTCTTGTCAACCCATTCTGTCTACATGATTGTCTAAATTCTGTTTCAGTTTTTTTCTCTCCCAAATCTCAACTGTTTTTAGGTATCTTCCAGGTTTGAAAATTTCCATTGATTAGATAAATTTTTTTTCTAATTTTCAGCCCTTAACCATATGTTTTGAGTCAAGTCTGTTAATAACTCCACACAGAACTTAAGCTTTTCTTTCTGAAAGCTGACACTTACGTGTATCCTCTCAAGTAGGCAAACCAGGTTTAACTAAGACTTTTTTGAAGCAAGTGTTAGCAGGCAAGTAGGTTTATGCAATCAAATGATAAAAATTGTTACACAATATCAAAAAGTTTCTGAAAGTTAAATGTATCTTTGCCTAGCCAACTTGGAGAGTGAGATCTCTGTTTTGTGGGTGTTGCTTTTGGGCCAGGCCTGCTGTAGACCACAATGTCCTCCTTCTTTGCTATGGGAGCAGGGCAGGATAAGCAGGCTGAACAGGGACCACATCTCTAGTCGCCCCTCTACCCTTTAGTGGACAGAGTAGGAGATCAGCCTTGAAGTTGCAAAGGATTCCTTCCAAGAGCCAAGAATGGGCAGAAGAACAATGGTTACTCTGAGGGTTTGGATGTATATTCATGTTACCTCAGCTGCACAGGTCTTCACTTGTCAGTCAAGCAGCTGTATTAGACAGGATGTGTGCTCAGCTCCTGGGGCAAGCGTTAGGTGTGTTTTACCTTAGCTTGCATCTCTTACTGTGGCCTAACTCAACTCAAGCTTCTTTTTCCTGTTATTCCTGGGTGTGTATCTAGGCAATTATTGTCGCTCAACTAGTGCTTGGTGAAATGTTAAATATAGTAACGTGATGGGGTGTGGAATCTCTGAGTCATAATACCTTCACTGAATGTGTCTACGATGGATCACTTAAGCTGCTTCCTGGCTCAGAAAAGAGCCCAAATGTTAAGCCAACCGAGTAGTGTATTAAAGTATATTGTGTACATCTTTTAGTCAGAAGAGACAGAAGGGACCTCATTGTGTAGGGCTCATCAAGCCTCCAGGGATTTGTGAGATCCAATTAATACATACTCTCAAGGGTGGCTGCTGCCACTGCAGAGCGAGAGTTCAGCAGTCTTATACCTGGTATGAGCGATGTCAGCGGAGTCTTTGGCATGCAATGATTTTGCCATGGGGAATTCTACTTAGTTGAATTTCTCTTTGGGAGCAAGTATTAGTTACTCATTTATTAATGCCTGCTATCAATAGGAAACAAACAATAAAGATACCCTGCTGGAAAAAGGAAAAAAAAAAAAAAGATACATTTTGAAACGCCTGGACAATGTTCTTTTTTATCTCTGCTGAGAACTATGGCTTCATCTAAGCGTACGTCAAAGTAAGCTATTAAGAAAGAGTAGTTAACACTCAGTTTAGACTCCCTGTCAGCTTTCTCCATTTCTAGGTTCATGAACACACAGAAACAGAGGCACATTGAGTTGTATTGGGAGAGAAGGGAGATGAATAGAAACGCACTCATTTCTTTGGAAATAATATTAAATAGGTCACCTCCTTTAACAGGGAGGAGAAACTCTGCAGATGCTAATTTTTTATTCACTTTGAATTGAATCACACTTTCCCTTGCAGAACACTGATATCTGCACTTTGTTATAATTGAATTCAGAAGAATTGCAATCGTAGCCATCTACTATTATTTCAGGAATCTAAACTGACAGAAACCTTGAACAAGCTTCCCAGTGTTTCTTTGAATTCTTTGAATTTTCTGTGAAATAAAATTCTGTACAATTTGATTGCACAGCATATCTTTAAGCAGTTTAATTAAATTTGGAGGGAAAAAAATCCCAAACTTACAGAACACATGAGAATGTATTCTTACTTATGGCAAGATATATTTTATTCTGATTAAAAGTTATCTTTTGCTAAGGTGACTTTGTGAGTAACTTTCTCTGTGGGAAATTTTATTTCTCCAGATCTTCTTACAGTAAATCTGTTTTTCTTTTTTAAGAAAATTGTTTATTAACTTCCTTCCTATCAGAGATTGTAACAGGATGCTCAAATTATCTTATTCTCCCAGAGATTGTATTTAATCAGAGACTTAACATTATCTTATTACTTCCACAGTTACATTACTCAGTATATTTAATATCTTTGTCTAACTTGTTACTATGTAATATCACAGCATTGCTGGTTCTCCATGAATAAATAAATAAGAACACAATAGGGTAAGTTTCCTTTCTTGAATTTTCTTAAATTCATGGGAAGCAATAAAACATAAATATCTAAGTGTTTGTAAAAGAGGTTTTTCACTGACAAAAAATCCATCATCTTTCCTGTAATTTTTCTTAGCCAGACTTTACTGGAATAAATGCCCAGTGTCATCTTCTTTTGTTTTGATTCTCCTCCTTCTTCTTCCTCTTTGTCTTTTTCCCTTTGGCATCAGCTTCAGCTTCTTTTTTCTCCACACAGGTTAGACTCAGTGTATGACTAGGACCCATGAAGATTGAAGTTCTACTCTCACAGATCTTTAGGCAGCCTAAACAAGACTAAATCTGATTCCAATTATGCAATATGTCAAAAAGACACTAAAGGGCATAACTTTCCACAAGGCTCCCATGTGTTAACTGTTGGAACCCTACAAGCTATGGCCCATGCTTTGAGATGATACTGACTCCCATCTTATTACATGCCAATACTAAAAGGGAACCTGCACTTGCAGCTGGACTATTACACTCAAGCAGCAAAAGAGAATCAAGACAGGATAAATTTAGCTTTTCTTTCATTAATAAGTGCAATTAAGTTTTTTAAGAGTTTTGAGTTTAAATTATTTGGGCATAAGTACATAGACAGTATATTGCCTTAATTAGGAACTGCTTATAATGGAAACCACTGTGTCTCCACTGATAACCTGATTTTATCTTGTCACCCAATAAATCCATTTATTTCTGTTAAGGGCCAACTGCTAAAAAAAGTTTAATATTCACCCATCAATGCACATCATTAGATTCTCTATCCTCTTTTTTGAGTTTAAGACATTATTGTCTGAGTAACTCACACTGCTTGAGTTCTCTAGACATAGTAAGAGTTACTCCACACACAAAAACTTACATGTTTTCCCACTTCTATGACACCCTTAGTAAAATTAATTTGTAGATTGCAGTTTCAGGCTTCTAGCTAACTTTGGGGAGATTTTACATGTCCTGATACATGCTTCCTGCTCGGATATAAAGGTATAGCTAGAACATTGAAGGCATCGGTTCTTTTTGTTTGGCTAATCACCAACTTCTTTTTTAGGCACCTATCATCAGATATATCCTTCAGTGGGTTTGAAGCTTGCTCTAATTTAGTGTTGAAGACTATTCCAGCATTCAGCGTGTCAAGAATTGGGCCATTACAAGGTATTCAGAGGAAAGAGCAGAGGTTGTAGAAAGAAGATTTTAGAAAAATGACGAGGATATCAATCTATTTGATAAAATGCTTGTTGTGGTTGTAGCCCTGTTATAAGTAGTTGAGGTTTTTTTTATAAAAAATAAATCCATGCCTGGATTCTGCTCATATCATTATCTGAAAAACAATACTTGAAGCATAGGGGAGTTCAAATGTGAGGTGAGAAATTCCTAATACAATTCATTAGTGTATCTAAGCAACCAAGCAGAGGACTGGATGTGCTGTCTCATGGCCTTCTGAAACTTTACAGTACCTGCCACTCACCAGTGTGTCCCCCTCTGACAACAGACATAAAGATGGAAACTTTGATAAATCTGAACTCAGGACAAGCAATACGATTAAGCTTTGTTTTAGCTTCATATATCCATCATACAAGCTACTCAAAAAAAGCAGCTACAGGCTAAGGAGAAAAATCTTTCCATTTGTGATTCATTCCCCATGATGTGCCTCTCCCTGCTTTTCTCTCTTCCTCAGCCCTACTTTCCCCTCCTCCTTTCCTTTTCAACTCCTAATTCTTTCACTGCTTCCCATTCAGGCCTTGCCCTGTGCATTCAGTTTCTGCTTCTCATTCCCCTTTGCCCGCTCCCCACCCTGCCTGCTCCTTTTTGGGTTCAGTTCTTCTTACTTCAGGCTTTTATTTCTCTGAGGGATTTGAATAATCACTCCTTCTTTTTTAATCTCATTGTCATCTCAATAGGTCTTGCTGCCTTCCATCCTCTCCTCAAAAGGTAGGTTTCCAAAGAACGTATTCCCTCCAGAAAGGAGGAAAGGGAGCTCTGAAACTCACTGACCCTTTTTAAATTGGATGTCTTATTGCCTATCATGGAATTAAGAATTTTTCCATTGTATAAGAATGTTAACTTTGTGAGTTTGTTTTTTTTTTTTTTTAATGAGCACATTAAATTCCCCCTTTGCCTTAAAAAGATGTAACTTTGTCTATTAGTCTATCATGACTAATTTCTGTCTCTGCTTGGCTGATGGTCAGTTTTAATAAGGCTGATTTAGTCACACACTACATTTTATGTAAAACTTCAGGAGTAGCCCTTACTAAAGGCCAAAAAACCTCTTTTGTAGTATACAAACTGGAAATCTAAAACAAGGCCAACACATAGCTTATATTCTTGACTATCTTTTCAAAATGCCCCTCAACTTTAACATCTGCAACTGAATGCTCCTGAATGCAGCTATGCACAGCTGAGCATCTGATCACACTGCTTGGCCAGAGAAGTCTTTCACATCTGTTCTTGTTCCTTGACATAGATCAGCCACAAACAGACACAACAGATAGCAGGTATCTCAGGAAAAAAAAAAACCAAACCAAAAAGTTACAGTGGTATTTCAGAGTTACAACTACTAAAAATAAATCAGAGAATAAGTAGAAAAATTAGAAACAATTAATGCAGCCATTATCAAGGGCTAGCTCTTTCTTTTCACCATATGTGGAAAGTGAAATAAAACTCTCAGTTATATGCAGGCCACAAAACAAGACCTTGAGCCAAACTTCTTCAAAGGTCAAGGATATAGGCATAAGACATTTAACAAGGCTTTTTTTACTCTTTACGTATTCTTTCAGTGGCAGACCACTGCAAGTTTGCTTACAGCTCTTGTAGCTAGGACAGTAAATGTTAAAAAATTCCTTTTTTCCTCCAGTACCCAATAATCAGGGTACTAAATAAGCATTCCAAAATAAAATGAATGCAGAACCATATGGTTAGTTCTGACTTCCATCTTGCAGTAAAAAAATTGCCCATGCTTCTATTCTGTACTACAGATGGTTCTGACGGACAGCATCATGCAAAGTCACATTTCTATTGCTGGGGAAAATGTGAAGATAATTCTGAATATCTATTTATGGAACATTGTGCTTCTATTAGACACAGGGATAGGTAACCAGAGAGTACCTTTAAAGAACTGCCATTTTCATTCTATATTCTGCTCCAAATGTATTATCTGACCACGCAAACACCTTAGCAAATGGAAAACCTGCCTTCTGACCAGTGCATCATTGGATCCAGCCCTTAAGACTCCATTTTGTGTTATCACTTTCATCTTGGTTCCCAGAATTCTCATTTCTACCTGCAAGACTGAACCTTTTGTTACTTGTCCTTTTTGTGCATCAGAAAGCATGGTTATTTTCTCTTCTAAACTTGGTAAGCCTGACTGCCTGGTCTTTTGAAGCAACAGTGGTCTTTAGTAGTTGCATAGTAGACATGTCTGACTCATCACCTTAATTCTGTGGGCTGTTCACTTGAGAAAAAAAACACAACTATAAAAATTAGTCCAAGATGTCTTTTCCTTTACACTAGTAATTCCCATTCATCTCAACAGTTTTATTGTTAGTGGATGATGTAAACCAATGAGTAATTTTAATTTTTAGGTTTTCATTTATAGTTTTCTGATACTATAATACAGTAGTGTCCAAAATATTCAATCTAAAGATATCACAATATTGCCAAATAAAATTTTACTGCACAACATTCTTATATAAATTAAAATGTCTCAGAATGATCCCTTCACAAAACATAGGAACATTCATTTTAACAACATCAAAAATTCAGTTTCGTCATTTGCCTGTGGCCATAATATTATGAATTTCACTTTGCTCCCCACAAATGAAGAGGAAGAGAAATCCAGCCCATTCTCCCTCCTCCTCCTCCTCCTCTTTGCCCTTTGTATGAATTTAAATAAGATTTCCATATCTACTTTTACCACTCTACATTCTGTTTCACAAATAAGCTATTTTGTGGAACTGCAGATAGCACACGTTTACAGGCATTCCTGTTCTACATTCAGTTTCTACTTGTTTGCATAATTTTCTCTTTAGGGATTCTTACAAAAAGTGACAGGGGGATGGAAGCGTTTTTTTTTTTTTTACCCCTCAGCCATGAATTCCATCTGTTGTCATGGCACTGAACCCAGTGTTGAATAGCAGCCAGCACTGCTTTTGATGTTCTGTAGGATTAGTAGAGATGTCTGATGTTATTGTGCAAGATTATTCATAGGAATAGCTCTACCTGAGCTTTATGCAAATGTTCAGTTGCTAAATTAATAAATAAATACGGTATGCCATCAAAGTTCACATTCTTGGGGCATTCTTTCAGAGCTTTAGTATTTTCATGATGGATCACAGAAAGTTTTTGCATTACTTTTATTTCTACAAGCACAGACCAAATGTATGCAGCATTTTGTTAGAGGCAATTGAGAAATAATATGGCAAATTAATTATAACTGTTGATCTGTAGCTGATGATCTGATGAGGCAAATTTTATTTGTTTGTTTTTTCTAATCATAATATTTTGTGACTTGGCTCTACCTTTGACATTTTTTACTAAGCTATCAAGTAGACAAAGTTCCCATTGATACTACCTCTGGGAAGAGTCAAATAGCCAATAATTAGAGTTATTCTTCAATGCTCAGGACATTCAGACTGTCCCATTTCAAGCCCTCAAACCTCTTGACACACATTAATCAAACTTTCACAAATGCTCTTGGAGTAGAAGAGCTTCTTTGTTGTTTTTGTTTTTGCTTTCTTATAAAGATAAGTATCAGCGCTGTTTAGGAGCTTTTCTTGTCAGTTTATCAAAACCTTAACTTGTTTATGGATACACTTTGGAAAGACTTCCAAGTTTCAGGATGGAGTTTCTGGTCAAAACAGAGAACATCTTGCCTTGGCATGAGATCAGGAAAAGGAAGTGTAAATAGTTCTCTGCAACATATAATTACAAAGAGCAGCAAATGAACAAAGCTCTGCTGCTTCCTTTTCTGTCTCTGAGAAACCAAATTTGCTGAAGTTTCTCAGGAAATAGACAGGTTATACTGGGCCAGAACAGTGACTTTTAGCTTGAGGGGAAGAAGAGGTAGCAACTGACACCTCCTGTACTCAAATGTCCTCCCCTGCAGGAGCAGCAAGTCCATTTACTGTGCTGTTTCCTGTGGAGAGTCAGTCTAGCACTTCATCCTTGGAACAGAAACTTTCAGGTTTGCCTCTACAGCTTAGAGGTCTTGTCTCAGCTTTGGTCCAGGAGAGTAGCCTAGTCAATGAATCTTTCCAACCGAAGTGGAAGACTTAGGTCTAAGGTGCAAAGCAGACTCAACAGAGATGTAGATTGGGCATCTCATAATGAAGGCAAGTGCCTTTCTACTGACTGTCCTCTACTTCTTCAATAAAATGTTTTAAAAGAGTGCTATCCTGCACTCTCTGCATCCTGAGAAGATGAATAGGAACTAGATCTATATATATATATTCTTGTCTAACTTCTGAAATATTACTGCTTTGCAGCACCTTAGATTTATGCTGTATTTCTAGGTGAAAATAGGCCTTTTTTTTTCCTAGGTTCATTATTTTCATATAAACTGCTTGAACATCCTACAGGGTTCTTGAGAATGACATTAGTCAAGTGCTTGTAATTTACTGTGGCTTTTCCATGTGCAAACCCTCTTTTGAATAAAACTCTGCAGCCAGCTCAGCTGGTGTTTATGTGGACTGAATCCACTGATTTCAGTAGTAATATCCTGAAGTTACTTCAGTGCAAATTAACATATTATTAAAGTAATTAATCGTCTTCTGATTAGAAATGCAAATACAGAATATAGATACATTGCCTTGCAGTTCAACGGCAGTTTTCTGAGGTTTTTCAGGGGAAAGGATAAGGATGGTTAGCCTTCCTGAGCTATCAGATGGAACACAGAATGGCAGTATGTTTTGCTGGATATGTGGAGTTTCAGCTGTGGATGTCTTGCCCTGACTGGTGAACAGGTAAGGCTAAATTTTGATGAATTTAGTGAAGTTAGAGAGCTTTAAAACTGCAGTGACAAATACACAAAAAGCACCTGTTAGGGAGTTGATAGATGTAATTTCTTGTTTAATTTGAAAAAAAAAAAAAAGTTCAGTGTCATTTAGTCTTTTGGCAGTGAACTGGCAAAAAGATAGAAGGTTTGGGGTTTTTTTGGGTTTCATGACCCACAGTACTTTGTCTCCTCTCTATAAAGCCTTTTAATCCAAACCTTCAACTCAGCCTATTAAACACCTCTTTCTTTTGCACCTGATGATCTCATTGTGGTCTGATGCTTCACTCCCCAGCAGCTACAGCCCACAGCAGATGTGTAGCATAGGAGTGGCATTAGGTTGGAGACTCCGCTGAGCACTGACTGCAGGCCTGCTCACCTTATGCTTCGATCCAGCCATCTCTGGCAGAGTAATGCAGTATGCTCAGATATTTGCTGTACAGTCTCTGTCCCCAGGGCTTGAGCATACGTCCTTCAGCAGAACTGAGAAAGAGATTATTACTGCTGGAGATATGAGTGATAACTGTAACCTTTCTTTTCAGTGGAGGGAAGAAGAACAGACCAACATTGGAATGAATACAGAATATCGTAGCTGGAGCTGCTCTGCAATGTTGGTGGGAGTCCCATCTGCTGCTCCATAGTATGAAGAAGATAGTAGAGCACTGACAGTGACAGCACTACAATGACCCCAATCCAAGGTCAACCATAGCTATTTTTCTGGTTTTCATGCACCACAAAGGAAAGGGAAAACCAGAAAGGACAAGAATCTGGACATCATTTGGAGGTTAGATTGAATCTTATCCTAGAGAAAAATCTCTCCCTGATGTCATGAATACCATTTAGTCCCTGCATTAAGCATTTAGTGCAGAGTATACAATACATGTGCATGTCATTTGTAGCCTGCAAAATGAAAGGCTGCTTTTTCACTGATGATTTGATTTATAAAATGCATCCTTTGTAGGCTCCCAGTGCACAGGTGCAGCTCTGCTATCTGAACATGAGCCCATGAGCTGCATGGTGAGGCAGGATGCACATGTATTAGCAGCAAGCTCTATCTGTGGAACTGCTTTCAGTTTCTGCTTCGTCCAGCGAGTTAGACTAAGCTGCCCTTCAGTAAGCAGAGTAGGACTTGGTTCCCTCTATCAAAAGGGAATAGCTTTGTCTAGTGATTAAAAGTCATGATCTCTAACTGTGTGTATTTTACTCAGTTACATTTTCTCCAGTTATTATCTCACATAGCCCACAGGTAAGATGTCCCTATAGGAGAAACATATCAGTCTAGGGCCAGAATGATCCTGCCACCTCTCAAGGCCCCTCCTTGGCCACTAAAATACCCTCCTTCTTAAGAAGATCAAAGAGTTAATCTCTTTTTTTAAAACCACACACAAAAAGATGTTGAAGCACTCTTTTTGTCAGTGTTTTAGTAGACTACACTGTATTATTTGCATTTTATTTAGCTTTGCAATGCACTGAGAGTATCTTCAGAGATAGGAACCTCATTGATAAAAAAGCAGAATTGTCTAATCTGTGTCAGTCATGCTGATGGATGCACAGATATCTTAGTATTATGGTGCTCAGTACTGTCAGATGGAGCTTGCAGATCAGCATAAAATTATATTTATAATGAAGCTGGGAGCAAATGGCAATTAATATGTAGTGTTAACAGGTTTTAAGAAAGTGGCAGGAAGCCTACTGAGCTCTCATCTCACAATATAGCACCAGCAAAAGTTTTAGAGATAACCTGTTTTCAAAAGAGAAACAACAAGAAAGCAAGACAGAGACAGAGCTCTATCAAAGCAAAAGCATTTAGGGCCAGATTATTAAGCCTTTACTGAAGATGCTGAGCACTTGCATGTCAAGTCCCATTGACTTCAACTCCTCATTAGCATGAGAAAGAGCTGCACAGTTTGGCCTTTAGTGAGATAGTAGGCTTAAAAAATACACATTTGTCGACTCTCAGACCAAGCATCTCACCAACACTAATTCTGTTCAGACTACCCACCCGAAAGAAAATTGAATAAAGTACCTGTATGTTTTTCCTATGCACTTGCATGCACAAGGGTGAAATTCTGTTCAATTTAGAGAATATAACTTCTAGTCTGTGATTTTTTAAAAATCACCATCTGCTGCATTTTCTTCCTCGAATGCCAAGCCAATCTTTCTGAAACTTGTTGTAATTTGGATCCAGTTTCTGAAATGTGCACAGATTTCACAGGTATTCTGAAATATTTCCTTTTTATGTATAGGGAAACAACACAAGTCTTATCAACAGCAGAATATACTTGGGCAAAAACTGCCTTACATAAGTTTGCAGCAGGAGAAAAATCTGTTTCTTGACATAAAAATAAATCACAGAGGGCTTTCCTTCACTCATTGTTAGTAAGAACTAGTGATTTCCTAAACCTATGAGGATTTCAAAATTATATGATGCACATATTTTTTTTAAAGCTTCTCAGGCATTGAAAAGAAAGGTGCTGATTCAAGAGCTCTTTTCTGTATATTGAAGCTATTATGTATGGCAGAGGAATTACACACCAGAGCCTGAACATGTACAGGGACAATCAAACATTTAAGGGCCCTTATCTTCTCCAGTAATCCTGTGTTTTAGTACATTTAGTACAAGACTATTTTGTCCTTTGACGATTTCTGTACATGTTTTGGAAGGTCAGTGTACACTTGCAGTTTTTTTTTAGATAGAATCCAACTGTATCCAAAGATACAATAATGCAGACATGGATCTAGAGAAAAAAACCAACTTGATAGAACTGTCTGTCTACAGTATTTAAGAGTCAGTGGAGAAAAGAAACATGCAAATTCCAGGGTGGGCATGGACTAAGTAACATATCTTATATGTTTGATATTATATATGTTTTAATTATGCCACCAGTGTTTTTCCTACACTTTCTTACTTGTTGCTGTTAAAGAGCAACATGTCTCATTATGTATATAAATGTTCCTCTCTGATTGTTCTGGAGAAATTATTTCTCTTCCTCTCCAATGTGGCTTTCAAAGATATTTGTTTCACACCTGGACTCTCCAAAGACAGAAGTGACAGCAGTTGAAAGCATGAGGGCAGCGCCTATTCTACTAATAATTTCAGAGCTGAACGGGAGTGTCTAAGTATTGATTTATAAATTCTCCATATCTGAGCCTGAATTGACCCCATAAACAGGAATGATGTACTTTGTTCTGTAAAACTGAATATTCTTATCTGAATAGAAATTAAGACAGATTTGGAGGGGGAAGATGTAGTGCTATAGCACTGTCAATCCCACGCCTAAAACTCTATACAGTGCATTTTTACAGACCTGGGACTAGACAAGAAGCATCTTATCTACATGGATCCTGCCCATGTCATTGTCCTACTTGACCCTTGTGAGAATATCCCTCACAAGGAGGTGGTTATATGGTGGTTATACAGGATAATGTAGGAAATACCAGGAAGAGAAAGGTCATCAACATTTTCAGAAGCCTTCTTATCCCAGGTTTGACCTAGAGGCAGTACTATAAAGATACAGTCCATACCAGAAGGATTGCTTCATTTTAATAGCAGCAGTCATCTGGCATCTGGGAACAGATGAATGAGGGACAATAACATTTTAACCCAGGTTTTTAATTTCACACAACATACTTTGTAAAATCCACCCATCCTGAGAAAGAGTAATCTATGTCCCTCATAGAAACATTTATAGCAAGTGCTATGGTAGGACAGACACAGTTCAATGGTTCAAGTATGAAAGAAATTATGGTCTAAATTTTGAAATGAGCCATAGTACACCTATTGCAAAGGACGGGTGTATTAGTGTGACATTTTAAAGCATTGTGGTTTATGTTTCTGGAGTGTTTCACAGTCAGTTGACAAGTACAGCAGTCATGTATGCCGCAGAAATTTGGGGAGGGGAAAGCAGCAGGGAGAAGAAAACTCTCTGCTGTTCAATGCCCTGAGTACAAAGAAACTGAATGCAAAATATTTCAAATTCAGTACTTTCCTTACCATGTGTAGCAAGAAACTATGAAACTGTTCTTTCAGGAAAAAGCAAAGATGTTTTATAGCTACTGCACATTTGTTGCCCTTGACAATTGGACTTAATCCAGCACCACAAGATTTGAGTTACAAAAAATCATTAATTTCTTGACAAATGTGCTTTCCAGTATCATAAATTGGTGGTGATACTTACCTTCATCTTAATAAAAAATATTGGAGCTGAGACCATGGTTCCTGATACATGGGAGCAAAATTCCCATTTTCAGTTGATTTGATCATTTGACAAAGCAAACCACAGGTTTTATTTCAGTCTTTGGTTTAACTGGAAGCTTTCAGTATGTACTCCAGAAGTGTGGAAAAAGGACCTGTTTTTTAGAGTCCTACCTCTTCCAGTTATGGAATTTGCCACACCTTTCCACACAGCAAGTCTATTTAGACTTAAACTTCAGGACAGTTAGATAAGGGAGGCCTTAGCAAGACTCACTGTCCAGCTCATCACTGCTCTGGGTGAAGTGAAGAAGCAGCTCACACCACTCTGGGTACAGTTGGTCATAGGGGAAGAACTCTGCAATATTCTGTCCTCATCTTTTAATTTTTTTTTTTTTTTTCCATATCCTTGACTGTTGCTGGAGTCTGAAAGCTTATCTGAGATTGCAAAATTAAAAAAAAAAAAAAAAGAATAATATTGTGGGAGCTTGCTGTACTCTACATGCACACACACATATATACACAATCCTCCACCTTTCTCTCTACCCTCCCCTGTTAAAGTAGCTATCTTACACATCAAAATTTTTGTTAAGTTCACAAATCACTCAGGAGACGAATGAGCTTATTTGTTCCAAATGAAGAAAGTTCAAAGTATTTCATTTATGCTAACAGTTCATTAATGTAGCCACTCATGTGTGCTAATGCCACTTATTAAGTCTCCCTGTCTCCTATTAATAATTTAGCTAAATAGATGTTTCAACAAGGTTATTCATACTTTCATATATAATTATGCTAGATATAGGCATAGGATCTTGATAATAATCTTCTTTTTCACAAAGTCTTTAATCTAAATAGAGCTTGGAATGCCGCAAACTGCACCAGCTATGTTTGCCTGAAAGACTCGTTACTGAGCTGTCTGCAGAGTCCTTATCTGCAAAATCCCCATGTGAGTAGAGAAGCGCTATCTTTCCTGAGCAGATAGAAACCTGTAGAGCAAAAAAACAAAGGAGCAGAACCCACAAAAGCATTTATACAACTTAATGTGTCCCAGGATCTTCAAGAAAACTCTGTGACTAGAAGCAGTGAACTTGGCAGATGAGGTGGTCAGAGGACCTGAGTGTCTATGTGAGAACTTCAGCTAGTATACAAAAAGGGGCTATTTCCTTCATCAGCTATGACTGAGAAGTAAGCCAATTATCTACACCTTGAGAGATGATTTAGACTAAGATAGTTAAGCCTTGGCAGCCATGGTTGCCAGATCTGTTTACAGGAATTGTGACAGCTTTGTTCACCCCTGCTATAAGTAGTTTCTTATATGTAAGTAGTTTCCTTCATCCCCCGCATAGTCAACTTCAGGCTTCCCCTCTCCAAGCCCAAGAAGCCCATTTCTTCCTCCTCATCAATACAAGTATCACATCTTCCCTTTCTCCTCAGCACAGTTCTGCCATCTCATTGATCTATGTTCCCACTCTCGTACAGGGTAGTCCACCTTCTCCATACACAGCACTTATACAATCAGTCCCCAAACTGCACTGTGCAAACAGCCTGACTTTCTCTATATCCTCCTTTCTGGAAACATCAGTCTACCTGCACTCCCTCCCAGCTGTCTCACAAGCACCCAAAACCTGTTCTGACAAGAACCACAGCAGGATGAAAGGTATCTCCCCATCTCCACAATGAAAGAAGGAGGAGGACAAACAGAAGTGTTCATGATCCCAGGTACACGGAAGGACTGAAACTCCAATCACACATGGACACCAGTCAGTCCTGCAGGTAGGATACTATCTGGAGAAAGAGGGAATGTTTGCCCATCCCTAAATACTGAGGGGTATAGCATTTACCTCAGGATCATGAATCTTACTACGAGAGCCAGGCATCTGAAGCCAATATGGATGAAACGCAACACTCATGTACCAATGCCCCTTTGTGGATTTAGCTCCTAGCAGTTCCCTCGCAGTGACAAACCAGGGAGAAGATTCAGCTTGAAGATGATGAGTGCACGTATGCACGTATAGGCATCTGGTGACCATTGAGATGCTTTATGGGTATCATGCAACTCCTTATGGCTGTAGGTCTCATCTAAGCGCTGAGGCAGATCTAACAGCACAGTGTGCAGGTCATGGAGCCTCTCAGGTTCTCAAATAGCAATAAATGGAAGACCTGCCATATGAAGAAAGGCTGAGAAAAACGGATTTGTTCAGTCTTGAGAAGAAAAGGCTTAGGGGAGACCTTATTACCATATACCAGTATGTAAAAGGTGGATACCAAGAAGATAGAGACCCTTTTTACAAGAAGTCACATGGAAAAGACAAGGGATAATGGGTACAAGTTACTCTTGGGGAGATTCCTATTGGAATCCAGAAGAAAATTTTTCATCATGAGAAAAATTAGACATTGAAATAATCTTCCAAGGGAAGTGGTGGATTCCCCTCCACTGGACAGTTTTAAGACTCAGATTGACAGGGTGCTGGGCCATCTCATTTAAACTATATATATATATGTGTGGATGCTGAAAAGCTGCTAGCAGAGGGATTTTCTCAGGTTCTCACAATATTCGGTGAGAATCCTGCCTTTCTCATGCATGTTAGAAAAAACAGTAGGATGTTTTTTGTAAGCTAGACCAACACCTGGTGTTTTGCTAAGTTCTGTTTATGGTACATTGGAAAAATATTTTGAAATGGGTGTTGCAGGACTTTATCCAATCACCCTAGGAGATGGGTGATCAGTGACCAATCGCCCTATGGGGCCAGGGTTTATAAAATGGCGTTATAAATTAATAAAGTTGCTTCTTTGCCTTCTCTTGCTGAATTTATGTGTTGCTGCATCTCTCCACTCCCAGTATAAACAGCGACATATATATATATGTAGTTTACCTTGAAATGTTGGACTAGAGTATCCTTGAGGTCCCTTCCAACCTGGTATTCTATGAGTCTATGATTTGTGTCTATATTTAGGAACCTGAATTAAGCCCTTATATGTCTCCATGTATGCGAGGTTTTCAAGTTCTCACAGTAGTCAGTGACTATCCAAACAGACATGCAGAGGCATTCAGAGAGCTATTCAACACACTCTGCAAAGCAGACACTGATATTTGATCAGAAAACACTAACCAGTTCTCCATGACCTATAATGGGAGCACAGTCATCGTGGAAGCCCTTACATGTATGTGTCTTTATTTGCAAACTATAGCCTCCCCATCAAGACAATCTAAAACAGAATTAGGAATTCAGCTGGGGCTTTTCAAAGACATCCACAAAATAAGGCAGCCTACTCATTCTGGAAGGGTGAAATTATGTAGCCTGACACTAAGGATTGACTACCATCCTGGTATATGCCCAAATTATATTATACAGTATTTTAAAACAGTGATAGATCACAATAGACGTGACAATTCAGGCAATAAAATGGGTCTTCACACATTGCTGCTGATTCATAATACCAACTTGGAATGTTTCAGTGAGGATGATTTAAGTAAAAATACTAACTGACCAGCTCCTTGATCACACATGACCAAACCCCTTTGTGCTACTCATCAACATTTTCCTACGCACATTTCCACATCCTCCTTGATACTTCCCTTTCTCCACTCTAGTATCCCTCCAGGTAATCAACCAACTTGTATCTATTTTCCCCCATAGGTCACAGTTTTCCTATATCTATACCCAAATTTGGACTTTCTGGTACAGTCACCTAGGTAATCTTGACTGTACATGGTTGTGCTGATATTTTTACCTAGGTACTGTAGGGCATTGCAAGTTATTCTTCTCAAAAGACTCTGCTTTTTCCCCTACAGTTATTGTGAAGTTTGGCCACCTCTCATGTAACTCACCCTAAACCAACTGTGAAACATAGCTGGCCTTCACAGTACTCTTTGTAACTTTTGACAGCTTCTCACTCTGCTATTCACTACATTCCACAACATAATGTCTCATGTCATGTTCAGTTTAGCTGAACCTTGAGCAAGGGCCCAGTCATCTCCTTACATACGTTACACTTGGCTGCTTAGCTTTTGCTTAATTGGTCCCTAACCCTTGCTTTAACCATAAAATCTAGGGATTTTGCTTTCTCCTGAAATTTAGTTTCATGGAAATGTTTACATTTTTTTCAGTTATATTTTAAAATAAACAAATTACATTTGATATAAGCATAGCCTAATGGCATATTTATCAATTGCAGACAGAATATTTTGGTATTTTGATGACATACACCATTGGTTTAGGATTTTTTTTCTGGCATAATTAAATGTGTTATAATTTATGTCATCACTCAGAACCATATCTGTAATTAACAAGACCTCTAAAAGTCTCAGCCACCTGTGCTGAAGGTACCTATAACAATGTAATCAAAAAGTGTTATTTGGCTAAGAAAAAGCAACCATTCTCTCTCCAGTGGTTAGTAGATGCCTTGGAAAGACAAAAAGAGGAGTGGTATATGATGCCACCAGTACCCAGCAAGATAATGGAGCAGATCCTCCTGAAGACACTGCTAGGGCACATGAAAAATGAGTGTGGGGGGAGCAAGCAACAATGTTGGCAACATGTTGGCAAGCAACATGGCTTCACCAAGAGAAAATTCTGCCTGACAAATTTGGTGGCTTTTTACAATGGAGTCATGGCATTGGTGGGTAAGGGAAGAGCAACTGATGTAATCTTCCTGGTCTTGTGCAAAGTGTACAACATCCTGATCTCTAAATTGGAAGGACATGGATTTGATGGATGTCCACTTGGTGGATAAGGAATTAGCTAGATGGCCACTCTCAAAGAGGTGTGATAAACGGCTCAATGTCCAAATGGAGATCTGTGATGGTTGGAGTGCCTCAGGGATCAGTACCGGGACAGGTGCTATTTAGTATCTTTGTCGGTAACATGGACAGTGGGATCGAGTGCAGCCTCAGCAAGTCTGTGGACAACACCAAGCTGTGTGGTGTGGTCAACACTCTGGAGGGAGGGGATGCCATCCAGAGGGACTTGACAGGGTGGATATGTGGGCCCATGCCAACATTACGAAGTTCAACAAGGCCAAGTGCAAGGTCCTGCACCTGAATCAGGGTGATTCCAAGCACAAATACATGCTGGGTGACAAGTGGATTGACAGCAGCCCTGCAGAGAAAGTCTTGGGGGTACCGCTTGAAGAAGCACTTAACATGAGCTGGCAATGTGCACTAGCAGCCCAAAAAGCCAACTGTGTCCTGGGCTGCATCAAAAGATGTATGACCAACAGGTCAAGGGAGGTGATTCTGCCCCTCTACTCTTCTCTCATGAGACTCCACCTGGAGTACTGCATCCAGATCTGGAGCCCCCAACATAAGAAGGAAGTGGATCTGTTGGAGAAGGTCCAAAGGAGGGCCACAAAAATGAGATTGAGGCATCCCAGACTCTTTTTTTTTCCTCCAATTCCTCCAATATATTTCTCCTTGTTTTTTAAACACAGAAGCCATCCCACCTCATCTTTGATCAGCCTTGTTGTTCTTCTGAGAAGAAAAAAATTTGGGTATTTGCATGACTGTAGTCAGAAAAAAAAAGAAAAAAAGAAAAAGAGCCTAAAGAATCATTTTGTGTTCAGTCTGAGTTAGAAGTAGCAAGAGAGAAGAGAATTTATAGAATGACATAAGTAATGCTCTCCGTTTTCTTCTCTATTCACTTTCTAGTAATTATTAACAATGTTTTTGCCTTTTTTTGACATCTACCAAGCACTGAGCTAATATTTTATACCACTATCATAACCCTGAGTCTCAATCCTGAATGGTAACAGTACTTTCTCAGCACTTTCCATTAGAAGCTAAGATTCATTTCTCTACATGCATCACGTTTTTCTCTGTGTACATTAAATTGTATATATTTCTGTTGCCAAAGTTGATAGGCAGCCCTGAAGATTTAATGGCAAACTAAGTCTAAGTCTGTTTGCTGATTAAATTTTGTTCATATTTAAGAAGCTACTCTTTCTAGTGATAGATATTCTGCAATCTTAGAAGCCATTACAATAAAATGACTGCCTTAAGTATTTTTAGATGTTAAGGAGGAATATTGGTTTAGTTATTCCTTTCCCTACTTGAAAGACTTGTGCCTTTTGTTTCTGTGTTCTAGAAGCCAACATCTCTGTCCGTGTTTATTTTCCTATCAATGTACCAGCAACACTAGTGATACTGTCAAAAGGAGGATGAGCTGTAAAGAGTTTATTTTGTGAATACCTGGAATGCTGACAACTAGTGGCTGGGTTATTTTATGTATGTTATGGCGTATCAGCATACCCTTGTTGTTATGCTGTTGCCATTTACTTTTAACCCCACATGAAGAGTAGACTTCAGAAATACTTACATACTTAAAAGCAATGACAATAATAGCAGTCAAATATCAAGCCAGCTCCGTAGTCTAAGTTGTTTTTACTTCCAGCTAAAATTGAAGCATATCCACTAAAAGTGGTACAACTGGCTATAAACAAAAACATGCAGAAAAAAAAAAAAAACAAACCTATAAACATGCACTTAAGGAAAAAAAAAAAATAAAAAAAATCTGTGCTTCATTTGCCAGCAGTGAAGTGTTCCTACCATTTAATATGCATTATTTGAAAACTTCTGTGTGCAGCATCATCAACAATGTTTACCCAAGCATGCTTATGATAAATTGTTCCAGGCACTTCACATCTATTGTGCTTGTAGGTTGGCACTTGATGTAATAAGGCCACCAGATTCACAAATGAAAAAGGAAAAAAAAAATGGTATATGTGATGTCAATGTAGGAAATACTGTTTGATAAGCTCTGCAAATGAGCCAAAACAACTTGGTTTTGGATGGAATTGACCAAGTAGATCTCCTTTGAACGGCTGGTTGCAGGGGGGATTTATTTATTTGTTTAATAATTTGTTTACTGTTAAGAGGGCTATTGTTAAAGACTGCCACATACATAGGAACTGTCTGTTTACTCTGTATGATCAAATGTTTGAGTCTATGCACGATTTAACACATAGCTTAAACATCACTGAAGTTTTCCATTCTGGTATACATTTTGGTTTTACTTGTCCAAATTTCCTGTCAGGATGTACGCTATCTTTAAAAAGAAGGCAGAAGAAAAAGAGCCTTTTAATCATCAACACCACCAAAAACAGTGGCTTATTCTGCAGTTACTGGATTGAAAGAATCTTCTTCACTGGAATAGAGACCGCTTTGCACTCTGTAATGAGAGCTTCACTGGCAGGAAGACCCAGAGGGGAAGGGGACCCATGAAATTGCTACTTTTAGATATAGCTCACTGCACGGGTAACACAAAAGGCAGTGGGCTTCTTACATGTGTCAAAGTGTAGGGACAAATTCAGTAGTGCCTGGAGAGGCTGTAGGGGAGCTGGGAGAGCTTTTGCACCAGGCTGTCACTGTCCCCAGCATTCAGGCAGACCTACTTCTATCTGCCCCAACATATAAAAACAAGCAAAATAAGACTCCCCAGAAGGTCACGCTACTCTGTGTTTGGGGACTGGGGAGGAATCTGATACTGAATAATTCACTCCTTCCTACCCATCATTTATCATTTTAGGGGCTGGCCTTATCTGTCTCTGTGGGAAACTACTGTGTTGCTAACAGGTAACTATGCAGTGACATGATGTGCTAGTGTGGTTGTAGCTGTGCTTTGTGTTCCCAATTTTCCATTTAATAATCCAAGCAGAAATGAATAGGAATGCTAAATAGGAGTATGAAATATTATTTTCATTTTCTCTGTTGCTGCATAGCAGGAGGGAAAATAACCAAATGCTCCTAGAGGCATATCTGTTTGTCTGGAACATAGGCAGGGATTTGCAACTAGAGTCAGAGCACTTTACAGCATGGCCGTACCTCTCACAGAGCTGAGAGCATAGTCAGAAAATCAGCCAGTGGGATATCTTTCTTCACAGATAGATTTCTTGTGGAAAAATAGCACCAGTGTACCCAGAAAATGTTGGAAACACCTGTTTGCAACAAGCACTGAGGAGTAGTAGTATGTTGAGTAGTAGTGTGGAGTGGTAGAGGTAAATTGTGATTGAGTAGACAAAAATGGGTATAAAAGAAATGTAGATAAACTTGACTCAGTAGTCATGTACATGTAAATAAAACCAATTTGTTCAAAATTTGCATTTCAGTGCACCGTTTCTTATTTCTCATATTCTATAACCACTCTGCTCAGTAAGCAGTGGGGTTAGAAGGTTGTTCTTCAGCAGATTTAACAAGCGGCAGCTGTTTTGGCACTGAAGGAATCAGCTAGTCACAGACTGTTTTTGCCCGAAGAGAGTTTTTACAGAGATGTGGGGGGTTTTATTTATTTCAAGATCATCTGATAAAGCTGGGAAAAACAGGCATCTAAGATTTGTAGCCCACAAACCTTTCATCAGATAATCTACTTTGCCAGAAGATGCACTATTGAAGCCTTTTCTGTGGCTAGCCCAGACAGATAGCTGCTTTAAAAGACAGGTTTAAACCATGTTGTCTTCAGTGCATCTACTGGTTCTTACTGAGAACTAAAATAATAAAACCGGATTACATCAATAGACTTTGTCTGTCACCTAACTCTTCCCAGGGTCTGATGGCACCTGGCTGCTATCAAACTGACAAACTCTGATCTTTTTTCTGAGAGGAAAATATGCACCATCTACTGTCCTTGGGCTTAGCTTTGAAAAGCAGTTGAGTTACATCTTGTGTTTAGCAAAGGGACAAAGAAGAGGTTCAGTGTCACTATTTTTCTTGTCTGTGTTCTTGGAGGCAAGTGCATTGGGAAAGTAATGCCTCAGATCAATCCTCAAAATGAAAATAACACTACTTTACACAGAGTGCAAAAAATGGAACTCAAAATATGGCAAAAATAGACTTTTATTTATTTGTTAATGAGATTTTAATGATCTTGAAACTCTAACATGCCAAACAAAATTGAGGTAGACAAAAATACTGGTTATGCTTTTCTTTTGTATCTTAATACTACCAAATTAAGAAAAGGTTTAAGATCCTATGCTAATAGGATGTAATATTTAATACTCATAGTAAAAACTTCTCTGAAAAAAAACAGTACTCTAAACAACTCTGACACATTTGACTTCAGCATGACACCTACTGAATTTGGGGTTTGGTATCTATAATATGTCTAAATGATATTCCTAATGGTGTTAGTTATAACTACTGCCAGGACAACATACCTTTTGCACACACCTTTTTCATGTTTTGAAAGTATATGTTGATTTCTCCAGTAAATTAGAAACTAAAGATGGAAGCCCACCAGATTCTTTGTTAATATTCTGTACCATCCATATCAAGATACATTGGTGGCACAGCCTTCGTATAGGAAAGAAAGGAAAACAAAAGCTGTGTGTAAACCCCCCAAAAAAGACTTGGCAAATATCAAAGACAGAAATGAAAATGAAAACATTTACCGCAAGAGAAGCAGAAGATAAATGCAACATGAAATTGACATTCTGAAGAAAAAAAAAAACAGATAAGCACTCACAACAAACTAGGAGGGAAAAAAAAAAAAAAAGAGGCATGGAATGACTCACCCTGGAAAATAACAAGTTTGTCACAATACAAAGGATAATACAGTTTCAACACTAAAGAGAGTTTCATTTAGACTGAGAAAAATGTAACAATGGAAAAAAAAGAGCTGTTTTGGAGAAAATATTTTATATCAGATGTGAAGAGATGATGAAAACTGAAGAAATTAAAAAACATATATAAAAGGGAAAGGTTTACCAAAAGGGGAAGATGTTAACACAGAAACTAAAGAGGGACCAGTTTCTCAAGTCTTGCTAATGTTCCATGGAAGGACAAGTGGAAATATTACATAATAAAAAATAAGCTTAATGTAAATCTGCAAAATATTTACTAAATGGTATAGCGAGGAAAATAAGTTATATTTTTATTGGTAAGCCATCAATAAGAATAGTTAGCTTTAAGGAAATGGGAATCCGGAATGTTAGCTACAAGTCCTTTCATGCCTTCTTGCTATTGTATCATGTTGTGGGTTATTTATACTTCATCTAGGAGAAAACAGAAGCAGTATTAGAAATCATGTTGTAGAACCAGCGAATTGATTTGCTTGACAGATTTCCTTATTTCCCAAGTAATTTAGTGAATTTGGCTTGACGCAGCACAAGCTAAAACATCATGACACTCCAGCTAAAGGCAAACAGTGCCACCCTACCACAGCCAAGTGTTTCCTAGACTATAGAGAGCACTTCCTCACCAATCATTCCTCAGAGCAAGAGCCAGAGGGGTATTGTAGGAATTGGCCTCTGGCCTGGTGTCTTTTTTAAACTATTGACATCTTTTCCAAGCAGCTGTAAAATACTATCACATTGGGGTATTATAATTTTATTCTTATTCTGACAAGGTGTGCATAGACACTGAAAGGCCACAGATGAGCCTTTCAATCTGTCTGTACTACCTCTGTATTACAGGCTATAAAACTGCAGATGAGCAGACATTTGTAGTCATTTTTTTAAGGAGACTAAATTATTGACGTAAAGGTTTCAAATGATGGATAACACATTCACTGGTGATCTCTTCCAAATGTTTATCAATCACCTTGTAAAATACTGCAGTGTACTACCTGCTGGAAGTGAAAATTAACTATTGGAGTGATGACCATGTCAGGACCAGATTTTTCTCTCTGTAGTAATTTACTGTGAAAAAAAAAGGAAATGGTTGTGCCACCCGTGAATGCTGTGCTTGCCCTTTGGTGTGGGTGTGTTCACAATGCGTAGCTTCTTCAGAGTATAAGTACAAGGGGATCTTTAAAGAAACCCTACAAGAAAGGGAGCACGCTGACCTATCTAAAGCTTTTCCATCACCTACCTGAGAAGGTAACTATGTTAGCAGCTGTTAGAGGCAATTATTTACTTGTCAGACAGACAGAAAGCTTTGGCCACAGCTGAGAACCTGGAGGTGAAAAGGCACTAAACTGCTCCAAAGTTGATACCCACCAGGGTGGTGGGGGAACCTGGAAGCTGGTGCAAGTTCATATGTATTCATAAGCAACACCAAGTTACGTCTGCCTACCAGCTTGAGAGGAAAGCCAAGCTGAGGTATAGCCCTAGAGCCCTGCATTACTGCAGCCCTGATGGCATTGGCTTATGCTGTGTAACAGTACTGATGCATATTGCTATGCAACATTGTGTAATAATTATTGTCTGCATTAAGTCAACTGCAAAATGGTGTTGGAGCTGGAGTTTGTCTATATTATCCACAGGTATTAGTATTTTGTCTTGTATATCAGTGTGTTTGTGCACATTTGCACATGCAAGGGTTCAGAAATCACTACAGTTGTTTCCTGGCATCTAGGTTCTTTCCACAACATGAAGATCATCTGACTAAAATCTTCCCTTAGGACAATCCTCAAATAGTTTTTTTTATTGGTGGAGCTCAGCACATTGAACTTGTTTCTTCCTGCAATACTAGAACTTTGTTTAACAAGAACTGTCATTCAAGTTAATCCTTCTCCTAATGAACCAACCTCTATTGTATGAAAACTCGGTAGGACCCTGAAAGATGCTGACCTTGCATGAGAAGACACGTCTGCAGTCTGCTTTCCAAATACAATCAACTGCTCGAGCATCTCGGCGCTTTCTCCTCTAACTTTTGTTCACTCAGAAATTTCCCATTTGCTTCATGTCAGGATAGCTCATAACCACCCAAACAGCTGGCAGAGCAGGCAGACATTGAAATGAAAAACTGACACAGGAGTTTTTCCTTTGTTTTCCTTGAAGGACAAGCCAGCAGAAGGGGCTCCTGTGCCTGAGGACGAAGAGGCCTGGTACAGCAGGGTACCTATAAAGGACCAAGAGTTTTTACACTTAAGTTGCCTGCCATTAAAAGTCACATCACATCCGTGCTAAGTAGACGGTTTCACTGGGATGGGAACAGTATCGCAAATACAGAAACCATTCACATGGCTCCTGGGCTGCACTTGGGCGGACCTGGGATGAAGTGGAGGATTGTGTGTGTCCTTTTACTCTCCCAAAGCCTAGAGTGTTTGTCAGGGGTGTTTCTAGCCCCACACATACCTTTTCATACTAGGACACCCAAGAGGGCTCAGCTCAGTGTGGGAAGGCTGTGTGGACAGCAGGCTCAGCTCGGGAGGCTGGGTGGCCTCTGCCTCCAGGTTGCTGTGTCTCGGCCAGGGCTCCTCACCAGTCCCACGCGTGCCACCCTGGTCCCCTGGCCCGGGCCCCTCCTTGCCGACACTGCCGCCCCCGCCCTGCACTTTCACACCACGCGGGACTTGGTCTTTATTTTTCTTATTTTTTCACTTCTTGTTTGGGTGGTTTGGGGTTTGGTTGTCGTTTTTGGTTTGTTTTTTTTTTTTTCGTTTTTTTGGTCTTTTGTCTTCCCGAAGAAACGGTGCCAGTGCCTGCGCCCTGACCCACTTCTAAGGCGGATAATGATATCCCGCTGCTCCAGCCCCCTTCCCCCGCTCCTCCCGCCCGTTCCCAGCGAACACGGATCCTCTCCGCTTCCCGGCGCGGGGAGCAGCCTGCAGGCGGCACCTGCTTACAGGCCGGTGGCGCGCACCAGCCCCACCGGGCTCCCCGCGATTCTCCTCACGGTTGCCCTCGTTCAGTAAGCGCTTCCGACATCGGGCCCGTAAATTACGGCTGGGAGCCGACCCTCAAGACGATCGCTTTTTAATGGGGCTCCTCTGCCTGCGCGCTCTGCGGCAGCCCCGGAGGGATGCCAGGCTCCGCGTCCTTGCGGTCGCACAAACCGGCCCCTCGCCTCGCCGCCCTCCGAGACCCCCGGAAACCCGACGCCCCCCCTCCTCGCCGAAATAAACTTTTCCCTCGCACGCCGGTGGGGGTGATGACGGCGTCTCGGGGGGGCCGCCCAGGCGCGGAGCCGCTCTCCCCCAACAGCGGCGGTGCGGCGGGGTCCGCTGCCCGCGGCGAGGTGAAGCCCTCCCTGCCCCCGGCTTCCTTCCTCCTGCCCGGCGGGGGGGCTGGTGTACGTGGTGTCTGCCCCCGCCCGCGGCGCGCGCGCGCCCCGCACACCCACCCACCCACCCACCCACACTCACGCACGCAGACACACTCACACGCGCGCACACGTGCGCGCCCGCCCAGCAGCGCGCGGTCTCCGCCCCCCCGCGCACACCCGCGCACAGAGACGTCCCCGCCGAGAGCACACCCGCACCCGCCCGGGCGCACACGCAGGCACCCGCGCCTTCCACCGCAGGCACCCGCGACCCCCGGCAGCGCGGCCGCTCGGCGCCGCGCGGAGGGCGGCCCCGGCGAGCCCCCGCCATGCGCTGAGCCGCGGCCCCGCCAGCACCCAGTACCCAGTACCCAGCGCCGCTGAGCCCGCCCGCCCCTGGCGTGGGGTTGGCCGCCGGGCGCGGCGCGGAGCCGGCTCCCCACTGGGGAGAGGTACAGCTGCCCGCGGAGTCAGGCAGGCAGGAGGCTAAGAGGCCGTCGGACAGGCAGGCAGGCGGACGGGAGGAGGCAAAGGACGATTTGGACATGCTTATTCTAGGGCGCTTGGTTGCCTGTATCCAGCTCGTCTGTATCCTCAGAGTGGGTGAGTGATATTTGCATGAATTCATCTTCGGGTTTCAGAACAACTTTTCTCCCCCGGCTTCGGTGGGGGTTTTCTGCCTTATGATCCCTTTCGCTTGGAGCCGCGGGCGCAGTCCCCGCCTGTTCCACGCTCTGAGAACACGCTGTCAACAGCGCGGGGGGGAACGTTTCTGCTACCCCGTTTTACATCAGCCTCCCGCTGCCGGGCTCCGCGGATGCGCGGTACCTCCACGCCACCCCCGGCACAGGCGGGTTGCTCCGGGGCGCGGAGGGGCGGGGGGACACACGCTCGACTCCCCAGCCCACCCTGCCTCTGCTCCCGCAGCAGCGCCCCGCGGAGCCGCTTCCCGCCGAGCCTTCCCCGGGTTCTGGCCCCGCCGGGCAGCCCGCACCCGCGGGGCAGCGAGCGTGCGCCGGTGACAGGAGGGAGAGAGAAAACCCCCTGCCGAGCGGTATTGACATCCAGCTTCTCGGGGGACCTGGGATGTGAAATTTTACTTTAGACCCTCGCAGGAACTGTTTCGAAGAGAACCCGGGATAAGTGCAAAATTTGAGTCCCCAAAAAGACCCGTTCTCCGAGAACGGGCAACGTCAGTCATTGCCCTAAACCAAGGTATAACTGCTGCCTCGAAAAGCAAAATACAAGTCATGTGGGACCCTGCATACAGACTATGGATTTGTCTATAGATTTTAGTAGGACCGCTTACATAACCAAGTTAATTTTCAACTCGCTCAGATGTGTGCAGCTGGAGTGCCTCCTTAAAAAGCGTGGAGTGCTCAGTTATTCGGTATTCTTGTTATCACCAGCGCGAGTCAGTTGATACTGTTTGTTACAAGTGCTGTGTTACATACTTTGACAAATAAGTATTAGGAGCTCAAGTGGTTTTGTATGATACTGAATAATCGTTTGGATTTTATAAACATCTGCCAAGCAGATCACTAGAAAATACCGGTTGGTTGCTTGTATTTTAAGTGTAACTTCGGAGCTTCAGCGTATTATGTACAAAACCAGTTTGACAATAGGTCTCTCGTGACAAAGTAGGCACTAACCTACATTTTTCACCCAATAGGTGGTGCTGCTCCTGAAACCGTGGAGCTCCACAAACAAAGATCAGTGTTAGGTTACTCGGAGTGAAAGCGGTTTCATACCGAGCTCTGCTAGTTAAGAGGAAACTGCTTGTTAAAATTTTGTCATTTGGGAAATATTTTAACTTTCTTTCTGAATCTATAGCGGGATAATTAAACTATGAATGTGATGAATGTAGCTGACCTGTAATTAAATTGTATGATCATTGTAAGGGCATTAGTAACATTTTAGTTTAATTTTTAAACTAAGCTATTGCTAAAACCAGGGTACTTATTCTAATATAATTCTGGTATACTAGTTTGTCAAATAATGATCATTAAAACTTTTGATAAGTTTTCATAACATCTTTCTTAATGTTGTCAACCTGTTTCCTAAAATCAACTGTACTGTCCAGAGTACTTAAAGGAAAAAAATAGCAGGTGTTTGTATACATGTGTGTGCAGGTATATGAAAATGTGTGAGTACAGATCAAGTATGCCATGACATGACCATGAGGAAATAGAACACAGTTCAATTTTGGAGACTAACTTTCATGTTCAGAGCACTCTACCACATTACAAACAATGCAAGGCATAAACTTAACTTTTATAATGAAACCTGTAGTTTTTTAATAATTTCATCTTGTGTCTTTTTAGAAATAAGATTATTTTATAACGTAATCTTCAAATACATGGTTTGCCTGTTATATTAATGAATTTAGTAGATCTGAGAGGATGGAAAAACAAGGGTTTTTACTCACACATGAGGTATAATGTAAGTGTGACTGCTTTTTTTTTTTCCTCTAGACTGATAACGCTTTTGTTTTCAAACCTGACCTGAAGGGGACACTCTTTCTAGATGTGATGCATGATTTGATCTCAATGGTGGATCATTCTGAAGACTCATGAGCTAGACTGCTCAGTGTGTGCCACAGCATGATTGTTCCCAAGATTAAATACCCTGTACAGGTTACAGACTGATTTAATCACATTTCATTTGAATATGTTCCTCTTTGAGTATATTTCCATAACTAAATATGCTCTCATCTAATTATGAGATCATAGGAGTAAATATTTTGTTACAATTATGACTTTTTTTCTTTTTTTTTTTTTTTTTTGAAAAATGGTTGCATACTACCCATGTATGGTTCCTAGGGCTTGGTGATGGAGGAGGACTGGGTCAGACAGGCTGACTATCACCATTACATATTTTTCATCCAGAAGAAACCAGGCATGGGTCTCCATGGATGGGATGTTGCTGAAGAGCATGCCAGTCTGCCTTTGCATTCTGGAGACTACACTTACTAGTTTGAGGCTAGGGAACATGTAGATCCTGGCCTCACTTACTTGTAGTTTGAAAAAATGTTGAGTTCCCAGCTGGTCATGTACAGAGCTCTATAGGAGGTCCTTTCTAATGAATCTGTTTGGGAGGTTTGCTGTTGCCTCTGGGAGATTCAGCAGAAAGACCTCAATCTCGTATGTATTCGGAAAAGACAAGGTGGTCAAACCAACCTCACTGAAGAAAAACCTATTAGAGCAGATGGAGGCAAAAAGTTCTTTTGGGAATGACAATACAGTTAACAGTTCGTTCTCTGGGTTATTGAAGAAATGCTTAGGGGCTTGATTCTAATATCCCTGCTGAGATATGAATAGCACCTTCCTCCACAGTGTAACTGAAGCCAAGTACTGATGGAATTATTTATGGAGTATTCTCAGTGAGTGCCATTCAGTGAACTTCAATGGAACTACTTGTGGAGTGAGATGCTTATTCAGTCACAAGTAATGGTACATGAGATGTCCTGTGTGATTATTTGTGGACACTACTGTGTAGTTAGAATTGAGGTTTCCTATGAAGTTCTTTCTGTTGTTACAATTAAAGAAAAAAAACAAAACAAACCCAAACCTCTGTGGACAATTCACTCACTCTTTTACAATTCTATTTTAAATGAGAAATATAGGAACCTCTAATGTCCAGCCTGCATGTATCTCAGGCTGAAGATACTCTCTGAAATTCTGCCCCAGTTTACTGATGTGCTCCATATAACCTCCTGAAAGTCAGTGAGGTGCGCCCTTTTTTGTAGCTTTTGTTCTTGTGGAAGAAATACCTGGAGTGTTTTCAATAAATAGACTATGAATCTCCATATGCAAGAAAAGGTAATAGAAAAAGGCATGTTTTAACATGTAGAAAATACATTATAATTGTGTCCAAATTTGAATCAAAGAGATATAAGTATTTAGGCAAGATTTAAAAAATATTCCCTGCTCTCACTAACAAAATGTATAGGTATTTTTTGACAAATGTCTCTCCAAAATTAGCTCATCAATACCTTACTACTGTCACTGTCTGACCTCAGACACAGGCTTGCCTTTCAAAATGCAGCTAATTAAACTATGAATTGTTTAAGTAGTTGTGTCTCACTTTATTTTTTCTCTGTCTAGAAAATCTCTCTCTTGAAAATACCTCTCATTTTTAGTTTGTTTCTGGCATCCCAGTACCATGACTTTATTCACATGAAAGTAGTAACGTTTTGTCGCTGTTTATACTGGGAGCGGAGAGATGCAGCAACACATAAATTCAGCAAGATCAGGCAAAAGAAGCAACTTTATTAATTTACAACCCCGTTTTATATACCCTAGCCCCATGGGTGATTGGTCAGTGATCACCCATCTCCTAGGGTGACTGACTAAAGTCCTACAGCACCCATTTCAAAATATTTTTCCAACGTACCATAAACAGAACTTAGCAAAACACCAGGTGTTGGTCTAGCTTACAAAAAACATCCTACTGTTTTTCATAACACATGTGAGAAAGGCAGGATTCTCACCAAATATTGTGAGAACCCGAGAAAATCCCTCTACTAGCAGCTTTTCGGCATCCACAACGTTTCCCTAAATATTAGAATTTTTATTACATAACTGACATCAGGACTATATTTCCAAGCTAGCAGATAGCATACATTTCACTACCAACAAGAAAACCAACTTCTCTGTGCTCTTCACTGGATGGTCACAACTAATAATATTGAGAGTCTGAAGAACAGCATTGGCTCAGCTTTCTAAATCCAATCATGCTTTCTGTTTATTGTCATGTCTGCATATTTAGATTCAAAAAGCCCTTAGACTGTTAAAAGACCATGGGATCAGGTCCTTCATTTTTGCACTAACCTCTTAATTTGACAATATTTTTGTAGGCCAAATACTTGGCATACTTCAAAGTCAATTACATCACAGTAATATTACTGTGTATTAATTTTAATGCTTTATCATATCTTATACTTAAGATGACATGTTCCTATGGATGATGACACATCATTCCTATGGAGAAATTTAGTCCTGCCATATCTAAAACATAAGCGCTAAAGCAAAAATAAGAATTTTAGGACCATTAAACCAGCTATTTTAACCATCTGTCTTATAACCGTCTATATGTTATGCATTTTTGTACTGTAGAGATTGATATATACCAAAATCTAAATACACAGTAGGGATTTATTTCTTCTATCTGAATTTCTGGAGAGAAAGTGAATTTTATATATATATATAAATATATATATAAAAATAAGGTGGTAATTTGAAACTATTAGAATTATAATCTGGATGTTAATTTATGAATGTAGGCACTTGCCCATTTCTTAAGGAAGGCGATTTCCTTCATTTTCTGTGCTCATCATTTATGTGGTCATTTCCCACTATGAGTTCTCTAATTAGGAATTTAAGGGTGAACAGATTCTGTTCTTTCACTGACAATTTCAATTCCTCTTCAAACATGCCGTGCTTCTCAGTATTCCCTCTAGGGCCTGGAAGTCTGTGGCAGTTCCGGAGCCCCCTGCTCCCATTTAACAGCTCGATTCTCACAGCTTCGTGCACCATTTATGTGGCTTTCCTGTATGAGACATCCTTTGGCTATTCAATAAGCTTCTTTTCCCATAAAGACAAAAGTTACCTTTTTGAATACATGTCAAGGCTTCTGCATTAGAAAGATAAATCATCAGGAAGAAAAGGACTTACAGTATTAAATAAACAAGATCCTCTAAATGAAAGATAGCAAATTTTTCAGAGGCTGGGACTGTAAATGAAACTTGGCTCCAGCAGGTTGTAGAGGAACTTGTTGGCAGCAGAGTACTTTTGTGGGAAGGTATGGTGAAGGTATAATGCTTGTTGAATACAAATTACTGATGTTGGTCGATTCAGTCTTGAGGCTCAGGTGGAAATAACTAGAGATTTTAGAAGTGAGATGAGGGTTTATTTTACTTAATTTATGTCACTGGCTGATATTGTGGCACTATCTGGTTGAGGTGAAATAAGACTTTTTAAGCAAAATGAACACTGTATAAAAGTGCCATGGTTTATTCTAGATGTGGCATGCCTCTCAAAAGCTCCTGTTCTCTTCAGTTTCTTACTCATAATTGAACTTAGGTACTCTTTGATCCACCAGAACTAGCTATTATCTCACCCCAGAAATTAGTACTTTTCATTACTAATCCAAGACTCAAGGAGCCGTTGCTAGAGTTCACTAATTTCAGAAATCCTTATTCTGGTAAAAGCCCATGGATGGCAAAAATACTCTGTTAACATCTGATAAGGAAAGATCAGCACTGAAAGCAGGATGCCAGTGGAACTTAGATGTCTGAACCCAAAATTTTAATTAAAAAAAAAAAGGGACTCTGCTAGTACCTGCTTCCAGGGAAGCTTCAGGCAGATACAGTTTCTCTTATGTATATACCCTCTCTGTCCCTATTATGTTCATCTCAGTGCCTTCCTCTCTCCTCAGTTTAATTAGGATCCAAACCCAAACATTCTTTCAGCTGACTTCCCTGATCCCTAAGTCAGTAAGGCTTCTCTAAATAGACTCTGACAGGATCAGGTGTCTTGATCTGACTGCTGTTGCTCCTTCTGGTTAAGACAAAGGACAAGGTGATAGCCATGCCACCTTCCCGTGTTGTGGCCCAGTGATTGAAGCATTTTGCCATGGAAAGACAGTCTAGACAGAAGATTTGTTCTGAGCTAGAGGCATTTTAACCTAAAACTCCTGTCTCCATACATTAGGTTTTGTCAATGAGAGGATTCGTCATACTTCTTGTTTAAGCTGAAGCATTGTTCCTTAAAAAAACAGAGAAGGAAAAAAAAAAAAGTCAATTACAAGGAAGGACTTGAGAGAAGAACAAATAACATCATTATGCCACTGCATAAAATCATAGCTAACTTACTTCTTAAATATTTGTGTACACTTACATTCCCCTCTCCTCAGGAAGGGCACAGCAGACTGAGAAAGTAAGAGAATGGCAGCAGGGTGTTTTCAGAAATGACTAAATAAGCGAGGATCCCCTGTCAAGAAAAAAAGACAACTTGAAAGTTTGTTTTGTAGAGCATTATAAACTCAAAAGTGATGGGAATAGATTCTTCAGTGACTTTTCCAATGCAAGATCAAAGGGGCAGCAAATGAAGGCAGGAGGAGACAAATTGTAAAATAAATAAAATAAAAAGATGATGAATAAATAAAGGATAGTTCTTTCTGCATCAGGTGATAGATTTGTGAAACTCTGCTGTAGGTTTCTCTGAGGCGAAGATGTTTTGAGAGGATACTAGATAAGCTCTTGAAAAAGAATCTACTGAGGATTGCTAAGCAGATGGAAACCACATCCATTTTAGTAATTTTTGGAGCTGGAAGTAGAGCCTGGGAGAGTTTGCAAGAAAATTTTTAGGGATATTACATCACTTTGCCTTTTTCTTTCTGTTCCTTAAGCATCTGCTTCAGGATTTTGGAAGCATGACTGAATTGGTAGGACCGTACCGCGAGAGAGGAAATAGAAGTTCTTATGCCTGCTCCTACTCAGTAATGCATTATCTGCTGGCTGGGTACAATGCATAAATCACATGCTTTTCCCTCTAATGTGGATGTGCTCTAAAAAGAGGAGGTTTTGCTCATTCCTTTGAACGCTGAAGATACTTACTCTCAGAGGATGATTCCAGGCTGTGCTTCTGAAGAACCCCACCTCCCAAAGGTGGACAGAACTCAGATGTGTTTCCACCAACACAGCATTTTACATCAGCTGCTCTGGACAGCTGAATGCCATTTGGGCAAGCCACTTCTTACTGCTTCTTGTTGCACTCAGCTGCTTAGCTCACCTAAAGACATTGTAGGAGCCTGGACTTCAAGGCTCTGTATCTTGCTGCTAGTGCCTAACAGATGGGTAGGTCAGGTGAATGGCATCTTGCATCTGGGCTTTTTCCTAAGTCAGGACTCCTGGGTTCATTCTTTGCACCACACCTTCAGGCTCAGCAGCTAAAAGGTGGGCTAGATGTGGCTTGGCTACTTGGTGCATAAAAAGCAATATTTACTTCTCTAGATTTTCATAGCATCCAGGTAGACACACTTTTTTTTTTTTCCTACAACCCTTTATGTTTCACTAAACTTACAGATTGTAGAAGATTCTCTGTGTGATGTTGAAATGTTAAGAGATGTTAACTTTGCAGATGGCATTCAGCAATGTGCATCTCTGTATGAAGATACTAGGACTGCTCACCTGACTAGTGGGAGATTTATTCATGAAGAGTTTTCAGGAGCGGTGTATCTGTTAGTGCTTTGGCTCTGAATCGTCATCCTCATTGTCAAAAGGTTTCTGATAGATACTGGATTACCTGAAGACTGAAATATAAAGCAGGTAGCATTAGAAGATGTATCCATCTTCACTGCCTTCATTATCTGTTTGCTGAAATAGGATAACAGTAAAAGCAGTGAAGAGTTGACAAAACAATAACATCAGAAAGGGTAAAATAAGATACGCCTGGAGAACTTGACTGTGTTGAAATTGTGTTACAAACTTGGTCTTCAAAATGCTGTAAATAAAGGATGCTGCATAAAAAGAAATGAAAGCAAATATATCTTAGTGAATGAAGACATATGTTTCTGTAAATGCCTTAACAGAATTTGACAAAGAATTCCTGACTCATCTAAAATTTCCTTGGAAATAGTGACAGCTTCTTAAATTCGGACTAGTTTTTCTGGTTTTTGTTGTTGTTTTGGGGTTTTTTTTGGTTGGTCTTGTTTGGTTTTGTTGTTTTTTTTTAAGAAGCTATCCAGGCCACATGCACATTTTTCCTTGAGTAAATGCAAGGATTGAGTGACTTCATTGAGATTTAAATTGGTTTGTATCATAATTTTTCCAAATACAATTTTCCAAATGTAATGCTATTTTTCAAAGTTGTCAAAGCTTTGGAAAAGCAAGATTTGTGATGTTTTTCAGGAGCATATATTGAAGAAACAGAAAGCTTTTTGATAGCTAAAGCACATATTTTGAGGTAAAATTAAGCCTTTAAAATCAGACCTGATTCTTCAGTTGCCTTATATGCTGAACTCCATGATTTCAGCAGAAGTTCCCAAAAAGAAAACATCTGCTTGCTTAGGCTAATGATCAGAGTAACAGCTGGCTTTATAAAAGTGACCTAATATTACTTCAGGCAGTTTGTCTTCGAGCTCCATCCCCAAACTGCCCAACTGTGTTTCATCCATTTCTAGCCATTTGGAAAATACATTTTGTTACAAGTGTATATGAGTTGTTTCTGTGATTTCCTTTTGTAACTCTTATTCTGATAGGTGTGTATAAATATGATAACGAATTTGCCAGGCTGGGACTACTTGGGAGGCTAAGGAGCCTTCTGCCAGCCCCCTGGGGCACTGCTTTTAGGTCTGTGGGACGTTTCATGTTACACAGGGCATTCACCACAGAACACATCTGGCTATTATCTGCACAGAGTTTGGGGTGAGTCCTGTGTGGTTTGTGCCTACATCTTTCTTTGCCACCTTTGATTTTTGGAAAGATTTCATGTGTCTTTCAATGTTGCAGAAAAATCCCAAGGAACCAGGTTCTCTTCAAGGGGATTTTTGTTTTGGTTCATTGATTGATTGTTGTATTTTTTAACAGCTTCAGATTTGTGTTTAGAAAACTATTACTGTAGATACACAGATCATAGTAGAACTACTTCTGTCTCCTATCTGTGGAACTGTGCAGGAATAAATCCTGGGTAAGCATCAAAGAGAAAAAGATCCAGAAGAGCTGTTTAACTTTTAGGGTAGTGACTTACATAAAACCAAATGGATATAAACTGGCAATGCACAAATTTAAGCTGAAAATTAGAAGCAAGTGCCTAACCATTACAACAGGACTTTGGCAAGTCTTTCCAATGGTAATAGTAGAAGCAAAAACCCAACCAGTTGTTTTGTTTTGTTTTTTAAGAATAGAATGCTATGTTTTTTCCAAGCTGCTGTGGATCCCGCAATAGGAGAGAACCCCATCTAGGAGTCACTGGGTACCACGGTGCAGTTTCAACTGTGCTAACTAAGAAAACTGAGCAGTGTGCACCTGGCTGTGTCACCCAGCTGCCCACCGCTGAAACAACATAAACCAGTTATTCCTCATGACAGTCTTGATACATTTGTAAGCTGAGGTACTGGAAATTGAGTGGTCACTGAGCATCTCCGGTACCACTCAGCATTGTCAAACTGCACTGAGTATTAAAAACATCATAAATCTATCCAGGAAAAGAAATAAAGTCTAATAGAAAGTCAGGAGACTTGAAAATGTACTGAAAATGTACATTTTGGATTTAATGATGGCATTTTGAGGCTGTTGACAGTTTGCTGTTCTAAGTGAGATTACTTGTACAAGAACAAGATAAGAAACCTCCCTTAAAGAAAAGTATTTGAAATCTCATGTGGTTGAATGACTTCAGGAGCTAGAGATTTAGTTAAAATACCAACTATTAGTCTTTGAGAATAGGCAGTGCTCTCACTTTCTTGCATAATATGACCATAGGAAATTTCAATTCATTATATTTCAGTTTCTAATTTTACACTGGCTGAATTCTGAGAGTATTCTCAGGCTTCTCTGCCCATTTCTTGTTAATCCTTTCCATGCCCTCCTTTCACATTCTCATGTAAATGGTTTGGCCTCCATGACAGCCATGTGAACTCTCCTCACCACGTGCATGTTTCTCCAAAACATATTAGTCTACTAATGCAGCTTTGTAAGGGTCCTTAACGGGTTTCTGCCCCCCTTTGTGTATTTCTTATATATCTGATGTTATTCCTCTTCACTGTTTCTTCCTATATTTTGTATTACCACTAACTTCCTCACCTTTATTTGGGATGAAGACAACGGGATTCATATTTTGCTTACTGCTTCATCTGTATGGTAAAAAAGCCCCAATCACTTAGCCAACAATTTAGCTTTTGGTATCTCTTGATGAGAGAGCAAAAACCAATTTCTGTATTTAACACATATATGTATATATATTTGAGCAGAGGTCAAGTATTATATTCAACAGAATTCATTCAGGAATACTTAGAGTAGAAATTATTCTTTCATTCCATTAGTGAAAAATGCATCTGTACAACATGTTTATGGGAAGTTATCCTTTAATTTGAGTATTTTTTAGTCTGTTTTGGTTTGTGCTATCCACTGTGGGACTTGTAATGTGTGACTCAGTAGAGAAAATACGTTTCCATGTGGCAGTAGTCTTCACTGTATGGGAAAATCCAACCCTCTTGTGTGAGGTGATAAACTGTGATTAAAAAATCCACTAAAGATTTGTCTGGGTAGTGGCTGTACACATGGAGGGAATACAGCAACAGATAAATAATATTCTTCACTAGGAATATGTGCACATCTTAAATGATCTGATTACCTTTTGCAACTATTTAAGTGTTTACAGTAGGAAAAAAACCACCTCATATTAAAACAGATTGCAAGTGCAATTTAGAGCAAATTAAAATTGCTCTTATTGCCCTGCTGAATGGGAGAAGACAGGTTCAGCTAAATCAGGTGAAGCTAATATGGCAGTGATGCATAACTGATAGTTCCAGGTTACATGCAGTCGACTGAAATAGAAGAAAATGTATATGGAGCAACCAGAAAATGTAGTCTTGTTTTTGATGAATAAGGTAATATGAATCAATCAGGTTTTTTTTTAATGTGATCTACACATTCTATCACAACTGTAAACAGTGCATTCAGGTTTTCATGGAAAAATTATAATTATTGAGGGGGTTTTTGTTCATTAAAGAATTCTGCATATGTATGAGAATTTTTCTAGACCTATGAAACCCTGGTCCCCTGAAATCTAGTGGCAACAGGAAGTTTATCCCACTCGGAGTAGCTTTACAGTTAAAGAAGAGTTTAGTCATCTTTCAGTGGAACTCAAAATGCTGGGTTAGGCATCCTGCTTGTCGTGTGCAGAGCGCAAGAGTTACAGGCACCTAGGCTGGGATTCATAGCAGCCAGCATGTCCAGTGTTGGGACATGCAAGCCTGGCTGATAAAATTAAGATCAGTGTAGATAAAGTATTGAAACATAACAAACTGGGAGGTGCCTTTTAGGATGACATATTGGGAATAACTATGCTGAAACATTTTGTTTGGATGACTAGACCTGACACAAATAATCTTGGAATTCATAATTATTGATCATACTGTTCCTAGAACATAACATATCCATAAGATGTTGATACTGGACACTTCACATAATTATAGTAGAACATTTCCCAGAGAAACAAGAGATGGCAATCCTAAACTTTTCCCATGTAAGGGGGCTTGAAACACAGCTGTGGAGAGCAGCATTATCCACAGGATGGATCCACTGAGCGCAGCAGTTGAGGATAGGCAGCAGTACTCATCTATACCCAGGCCAAAGATGGGAATGGTAGAAAAGTTTCAAAGTGAAAACCTAACTGTCCTTTCTAATGGGTGAGATAAGGTGGTCCAGAACAACATTCCCGCATTCCCAACCCTAACCCACTCCCTAACTCTCTGTGGCTGCAATAGTACATCTCTCTGGGATGGATGCAAATGTGGATGAAGGTATTTGACTGCAGGGACAGTCTGTACTGATGGAAGTCCCACTCTCTCTGCGATGGGAGATAGAGGACAGGCCAGAAAATATGTTCTGGAGGCTGGAGTACAGCAGTTGGACCGTGCTGGCTTATGTCGCTCAGTGAAAGGAATGAGACATGAGTTTCCAGTCCCTGTCAGTTTGATTATTTCTGTCTTTTATCTAGCTGTTATCCAATGAAAAAAACACCAGGATTTCTGTTGTATCCTGTAGTTTTGAAACCTGCCGAAGAATGCTACTGTGTCTCCTGCATGAGTTGGTTCAATGCCTATCTAAGTCTTCTGGGCATCCCTGAATAGCCACCTACTTAGCCTGGATCCGTGAAGTCTTTGCATCTTTCACTCTTTGACACTGCTGGACCCGTTCCTTTTCTGATTTGTTTTGTTTAGGGTTTTTTTTATGTTGCAGAAACTGAATCAGTTAGACACAGAAAGTGTATTTTATCTCTCCCAGGAAAGAAAACTGTTTAGCTGTATCATTTGGCTATGTAGGAATGTATGCATTTGCACCATCCCTGTTGGAATAGCAGGAGATTTTCTGCCGCAGGCAGGTATGGCAACCAAGTGAGCCACAGCTGCAGCGTCCTGGAAGAAAATACAGCATGTGCTCCTTTCTGTAGCAAATCAGCTGCTTTAGATGGCGTAGAGACAACAGATTCATTTCCCCGATGAGTCACTAAGCCTCCCTTAAAGCCCCGTATCTCCAAGGCTTTCAGCTGAGGTGGAGCATATTACACGGCTCCCAATACAGCCAAAACCTTAAAGGCTTAGTCAAACCTATAATTAATTAATGCTTGTGTAACACTTAGAAGATACAACTCACTAGATGAGCACTAAGGCTGTTGCTAATTATTTTAAATCTATGAAGCAACTTCCTAAAAACCTTTTAAATTGGCAATTATAATGTTCTGTCTTAGATGGAAAAGCTTTGATCACTCCGGAGCAGGAAATAAATGCATGACTTAAACTGGAGAGATACAGTGACAGAACAGGGGCAAACTGCTAAATACACAGGCATGGCAGAGGGCCAGAGGAAGATTTGCTGTTGCTCCTTCCAAAAGTCGATTTGAGTCCATTTTAGTATTTTTGTATTGCCTGAATGACTCTGAAAGTCCTAGGAAGTCTGCAGTTGCATGTACTTACGGTCTGAAGATAAGACTTAATTGAAGACTTAATTGAAGAATTTTACTTTCATGCCCTCTTCACTTTTTTTTTTTTTTAAATTTCTATGCAATTACAAGACTACATTCTCATACAGTGCCAGAAATTAATCTAATGAAAATATTCTGACCTGTTCTATGTTCCAACACAGATGTTTTAGTAAGATTTTTAAAAAGAAAATTATAAGACTTTTTTTTAAATTATAAAAATGTGTCTGAAAGCCTGTTGTTTTCAAGGGTAGGAATATTTTTATAAAGTAGCTAACTACAGTCTAGAAGCTTGATTTTGCCACAGTGTTTTCAGAGAGCAAAATATGAAGCAAAGCAGCTGTTGTGTTTGCTTGAATATTGCTGTCTGTGGGTTCAGCAATGACATCCACCAAACTGTTACCCTAACTTACTGAATTTTTCATGAGGTGATTAAAATTTAAGAGGTTCTTTGGTATAAAGCAGTGTAGTCTTTGCTTGTAAACTTTCTACACTTCCTCAAATAACTTCTAGTTATTCATGGGTAGAAGAAAGAAAAGCATTTTAAGAAAATGAAAAGGCATTATAGAAAGACTCTGTTTTTAAGAATGGATGGATATTTTTAAGCTATTGTAGCACTGTTACATGCAAATAATGTGTACCTGTTGGAGGCGTCTTCAGAAACATTTTATTTACTTTGATTAATTGCTTAATAAATTCTCCCTAATAGGTGTTTGAGTAGGTGAAAAATACTCATCATATTGCCTTTTCAAGGAATAATAATTATTACTATTATATCATAACAAAATGAAGTTATATCCAAGTGAAATGAGGGGGCAAAGCTATCTCACTACTTGTCTGTGAGTTTTCCACTGAGGGGTTAAATGTTAGTACTATACTTATTGATGCAATACCACTATATTTCAGAAATTTTACAAACATTTGAAAAATATATTACTAGTTTAAGGAAATATAGCCATTTAAATTACACATTATACTTATTTCATTCCATGGACAGATTAATCCAGTAACTGGGCTTTTACACTTATTGGATCTGTGAACAGAAATGGGATCTGAGGTTAAACTGACATGTAGAGATGCCATATAATCAGGAAATTGCTATCATTTATTATTTATGTATCCACGACATATAAGTGCATTTGTCAGTGATCAGGGTTTCATTGCATAAGGTACTTTATGAACACAGAGCAGGAATATGATACCTGTCCTAGGGAATTTAGAAATAAAATAAATTACAAAAAGAAAAGCTGATTGGACAGAGAAGATGGGAGGAGCTGCTGAGAAAAAAAAATCATATATTAGTTAGTGTAAAAAGCAGTTGGGCTGGTGAAGCAGCGATCTGTCATGTCTTTTCTAGCTGTTCCTGCAAGTGAGAGTTTTCAAAGAGGTATCGAACGGATCTGCCTCAGTTCCTCCTCTGTAAGGCAGAGGTAGTAATACTTTACTCAAAGCCGTTTTGTGTGAACAAGAGCATGTTAGCATTTTTAAAGCTCTTTCAAGAGAAAAAAAGGTTATGTTATAGGGCAGAGCCCACTGCGAGGAAGTTCTGCAGGTAGCCTTTGCAGTCTCTGTGGGACCCAAGGCGTATGTGCAGGCAGGTCAGTTTGCAGTCACTGGGAGTGCCAGGTACATCTCTTTGAGTGCCATGTAAGCCCCAGGCAACACTTAACAGGTAGGGAGAAGCATTTACCTCCAGACCTAATGTATTCTGGTGATTCAATAGAAAACTGAAAATCATGAGACCTGGGAACTGAACGTTGCAGACAGTGTCAACTCAGGCATGTCATTTCACCTTCTTTACCTCAGTTTGCTGTCTGAGACCTCTAAGACAGTAACTCTGTATTTTCAGTTCAGGAACTAAAGCACTGCATAAATAGGAGGGTGGACAGATAGTAGTACAGTGTGAGGAGCCGAGGTGTACTACTTCTGATGACAAGGTAGCCCCTTCAGCAAGTGCACGGCCTTCCTAGTGGTGTATGGCTTCACATAGGTGAGACTGCATGTACATTTACATCTGACAACTTGGGTCAAAAGAGCTGATCTGAACATTAATCCTTTATCGGATCCTCTGATCATAATCCTAAATGGAAATTCTTACCCAGTGGTACCAGAAACCATGGGCTGCAACAAGGCCTGTTACCTCGTGGTGCCAGCCTGAAAGTCAGCACAGAGAAATGTGGCAAAATCTGATAAGCGTTTGCTGTATAGAACAAAGCTCTAACATCTCACAAAAGAAATATTATAATTATAATGAATGGGGATACAACTGATGTTATTTTCTCTAATTGCTGTAATTTGATGTTCACATCCTGTGTATAGCTAGAAGTGTGTTAGGACAGTCCTAAAAAGGTTTTCCTCACGTACAGTGGTCAGTACAGCTTGGGTCCATGTTTGATGATAATAATAATCATGATAATAATATCCTGTGTCATTCTTCTTCATGTATCATTCTTTTTCATGCTATGAAGGTGGACATGTGAGCAAGAGTATAGAGCTGGTGGCTGTCAGCAGCTGTTTTCCATTAGCTGCCGTCTCAGTTCCATGAGGTCTTGCAAAACATTTTCTAGGTGGTCCCTGGTGCGGAATTTGTGAGTACAGCTTTTCTCTTATGCCCTCCATACTGCAGGTAAAAAGGGACACGAGTCACTGTTCTTGTTTTTGTGTTTGCTGCCAGTTACTACACTGCAGTGTCCTGAGATATCACTGTTGTCTTCAATTCTGACTTCAGAGAGGAGGTGCTCTGTACCAGTTACTCATAATTCAGAAGTAAATGTTAACTTTTAAGTTGTGACCAGAAGGGCAAATACTGATATGGACAAAAGCTTTAAATTGCATAAGTGAGCAGTGTATAAAAACCTACCTTTCTCTTTATTTTCCTTTAAAAAAAACATGTATTAAAAATCAATAAAAGGACTATTCTAGATCTCTCTTGTCTTCCAGTAAATGATGATTTATGGGAGAAAAAACCCAAAAAAATATGGTGAGTCCTACTGACAAGAGGAAAATTGTTAATGGTAGTTTCCGGAGTCCTTATTCTAGAGTTCGTAGAAATCCCACAAAGAGATTAAGAGAGAGGAGGAGAGCAAATGGAGGAAAATAGGGGGGAGGAGGGGAAAAAAAAAAAAAAAAAAAGAAGAAGAAACAAAAAGGAAGGAAAATGGACAAAGAGGAAGGAGGGGAGAGAAAGTTTACAAATGATACACACTCGGTACTTGTGAAGCTTCTTTTTATCTCATGTTTTTTAGGCTTGGTGCTGCTTGCAGTCTGAAACTACTTGCCATTTGTAACTACTAGAAAAGGAGACTGGGGATGAGAGTTAAATTATTCCTGCCGTGACTTTTACAGGCATCACGTCATCAAACCCAGAAAGAAATGAAATGAAGTGACTGAAACCTAGGCTTTCAATCTCAGTTGTTTTTAGCAACTCTCTTCCACATAGTGAGGAAAATGAAAAGGTTAATGTTACCAATCTATTCTTTTTTTTTTTTAAAGAATGTATCCAGGTGCAGTTTATTGAAGAGCAGTTTATGAGATGTTCATTCATCACAGCAGAGAAAAAAAAATTACTCAGAGCAAAAGATGAGGAGTCTTTATATATTTGCTTTGAACAGGAATTGTTTATATAACTTTCTTGGCATCATCACCACAGTAAACTCTAAGGATAGCTAGGTATGTAATACTTCTAGCAAATACATAATGAACAAATTATGAAAAGACACTTGTTGACCCTTGCAAGGAGAAGTTAAGTGATACAACAAGAGTGGTGATGGGTTTGCAGAGGGTAGAGACACTGTGCCCCTACCCTTTTACCTGCACTTCCACACTGCCTTGGCCTCTCTCTGTTGGTAACACACAACCCTTCCTCTCTTCTCCTGCTCATAGGGAACCTTATATACTCCCCTTCCCCCTCCTTATCCACATATGGATGTGACCCAGATTTCCCTTCAGAAAATCCTGTTGGTCTAGAAGCAAGGAGAGTGCTTGTCTGACTGGGGAGGAGGGAGTCTTGCAAAGCAGATTTTGGGTGTCACTCACTGCCTGTGGCAAGCATCCATATCTGAGTTTGTCCTTTAAATTCTGTTTATACAACATGCATCCCAATGCAGCTAGAGTTCTCTGGATGTTCTGATAATATTGCAGATAACTCAAAATAATAGTTGTTAATGAGTGCTGACAGTGATAGTCAGGCTTTAATGACCATTGTAACCTAAAAAACCTCAAGCAGCTTTATTGTTTTCAAAGGAGAGATGAATATTCTTAGGCTGAAAAGTAATTTGGTTGGAACAGTACTTTTCATTTATGATGAATGCACCCAGACCTAATGCTGCCTCCTTGCACAATATGCACACCCAAGAGTTGATGGTAAAACTCACTGCTCCTGAGTATGGCACACTGCTGCCTCTATGGACAGAATTTAGTTATGCGTTACAGATCAAACAAGGACTGCTGGTATTCACCAAGATGTATAGGCCTTTGGTAATAGCTGGTTTTGTAAGGCAACATCCAAAGAGGAGTTAATAACCTCAGACTTTTAAGGACTGTGGCTGGGAAGAGTTTTAGCATGCAAGGGGGAATGGACAGACTGGCATGGCATGTAAGTTCTATAAGTTTAAGTTCTTTTTCAGGGAGACAATACTTGGAAATAAGTTTCAGCTGAATTGCACAATTATTTTAATTGGAGAAAACAACTCTAAATTCGTTTTGATTTAGTATCTATAATGATTGCTATTTTAAGAATCCACCCAAGGCTCTAGTCAACAAATGTGCTTGACTGGGTTGCATTCACTCTAGAAAATAAAATTCATGTTCTACTTGCAGCTCTAAAGAGAAGGTCTTTGTTGTTTTTCATCCAAGCCAGAATTCCATGATGGCTGTGATGAATATTCTAGTTTTATGGGGGGCAAAAAAATAAGAAGAAAAATAATCTGTCGTTTCCTATATAAAAAATAATAACAAAAAAAATCTAACATGATATTGGCAGAAAAAAAAAGGCATAGCGGTGCAAATCTTGATCAAAAGAAATTTTACTCAGTTCTGACTGTGTCCGTAACTTTTTTAATGTACTTCTATTAGGCATTATGTTTTTCTGGCATACATTATAAAACAAATAATTTTTGAGAGGAAGGTGATATTATGGTAAGAACTATTATCTGAGAGCTATTCTTGGGTTTAAGTGACTCATGAAGAAATTAAAAGTTAACCGCTAATTGCAAATGACCATACAGCAAACTAAATTTGAAGAGTATTGGTTCCAGTTGTAAGCATTTCTTTAATGTAGGAAAGTATCCAAAACATGGCCAAAAATGTGGAGTATCCAGTGCTTGAATGAGAACCACCTGTTATTCAACATACACTAATGTAGCCTCCCAAGTTCTAGAAAGCTAAAAGTAGAAATAAAGATACCAATAAGACAAACAGAACCTTTTTCTCATAAAGTTATATTCTCCCATCTTTTTTCTTTCCACTGCTACTATGGAGTTCATAAGAGACCAGACATATTTTAGTGAATGATTAAAACTTAATCCTAACATAAAGAAACTAATATACTGCCAGTATAAGAGCAGTGAGCTCCTTCATTTGGCAATAAGCCAGGCATTTCTGGATAAATTAAAATGCAACCCTTTAATCTCTGCTTGATTTAGCAATTAGTTGACATCAAAATAGCAAACATGCCTAGAACGAGAATATAGAATGTGATTTCCTCTTATTAATACTATAATCTCTATTTCATTGCATACCTTCATAGTAGGCAGAAATAATACTGACAGAATTTCCATTATTTACTCAAAAAACACCAGTAATGTTCAAGTGTTAGTTTGCACTTACCTGGCATTCAGTGTAGATAACATCTTCCTTTACCCTTAATCTAATTATAACAAAATGAATAATGACATGCCTTGAGAAGGTAAGTGTGTGACAATTAATAAAGTGGTTTAGATATGAAGGAGTTTGCTTTGCCGATGATGACAGGGCTCAGCTTATGAATTAGCAGCATAAGAGGAGTATGCAGAGAAAAGAGCCATAAAGATAAAGGTAAATTGTGAAATCCAGATGAGACCCTGGGGACTAGGAAGATAACGATGGGTAAATCGAATCCAAGATGTGGGCTGAGCCACAAATGTGTAGGTGAAAAGGGGAGCTTCAATCTGATACTAGAAAAAGAGAATGTTTGAGCAATGATCTGTGTGTTATATGCAGCCTCAGAGAACAATTCATCCATCAATCAGCCCCAGTCAGCTGGCAGCTTGCTTTCCTTGGGGAGTTAATTTGATGGCAACAGCCTGCCCTTAGCTGTTGTTTTTACCAGGGCTGAGAAGCTTACTCCTATTTCACTGAACTTCCTGCACTTGCCTGACACCATGTGCATGTGCACAAATAGATTTCTGCCTTGTCTGGGATACAGATAGCCACTAAGAGTGGGCCAGAGCAATTAATTTCATCATTAAAAAACTCTTGGTCTGCTCCCGAGATGACCACAAGAGAAAGGATCTGACTGCTTTGGTGACTGGAACTGTCTTTCAGCCATTGCCTGTATTGATTCTTCAGTGACATGAGCCTGCTCTGGCAGCAGCTGAAGTTAAGGGCCTTGCCCACTGGGTTGGCCTTTGCATGGTAAGGTGTATGAAAACAGATTAAATAGAGCAGATAAAACATTAGAAATCTGGAAAGAAGTGAGTATGGAATGATGTCTGTCAGGAAGGTTAAATGGACAGCTTAAAACTAGCAAAAAATATATGAAAACTTTCAAGAAGTAGAATAAAGCAAAAGGAAAAGAATGAATGAAAGGAAGGAGAGAAAGAAGAAAAGAAAGCAGAAGACATCAGAGCGAAGATTTGGGTCCTATTCTGGATTAACAAAGTTCTTCTTTGAGAAGACTGTTATTTTCGCCTAAAGCTCTGTTTTAATTTCTACTTTAGCTCCATGTATACACTATAGTAGAATACCAGTTTGGAAGTGACCTCAAGAATCATCTGGTCCAGCTTTTCTTGGCAAAAGCGTGATCTAGACAAGGTAGCCCAGACCTCCACCCAGATGAATCTTAAAAGTGTCCAGTGTTGGGAAATCCGACTAGGACGATCTTACGAGATGCATCCCTGAGTCCTGAGGGAGCTGTCTGATGTAGTTGCCAACCACTCTCTATGATATTTGAAAAGTCATGGCAGTCAGGTGAAGTCCTTGGTTACTGGAAAAAGAGAAACATTGCACCCATTTTTAGAAAGAGTAGAAAGGAGGACCCTGGGAACTACCAACCTGTCAGCCTCACCTCTGCGCCTGGGAAGATATGGACCAGGTCCTCCTAGAAGCTATACTAAGGCACATGGAGGACAGGGAGGTGATTTGAGACAGTCAGCATGGCTTCACTAAGGGTAAATCCTTCCTGACCAACCTAGTGAACTTCTATGATGGAGTGACTACATATGTAGACAAGGGAAGAGCTATGGACATCATCTCTCTGGACTTCGACTCAGTCCCCCACAACATCCATCTCTCTAAATTGAAGAGCTACAGATTTGATGGGTGGACTGTTCAGTGGATAAGGAATTGGTTGGATGGTCACATTGTTAGTGGTCAACAGCTCAATGTTTATATGGACATCAGTGCCAAGTGGTGTTCCTCAGGGGTCTGTACTGGCACCACTGCTGTTGAATATCTTCATCAATGACACAGACAGCAGGATCAAATGCACCCTCAGCAAGTTTTCAGATGACACCGAGCTGAGTGATGTGGTTGACACACCAGAGAGATGGGATGTCATCCAGAGGGACCTGGACAAGATGGAGAAATAAGCTCATGTGACCCTCATGAAGTTCAACAAGGCCAAGTGCAAGATCTTTCACCTGGGTTGGAGCAATCCGTGGTGCCAGTACAGGCTGGGGGATGAAGAGCAGCCCTGCAGAGAAGGACTTGGGGGTAACTGGTGGATAAAAAGCTGGACATGAGCCAGCAACTTGCACTCAGCCCAGAAGGCCAACCAATTCTATATCCTGCCATTGCCCTGGCAGCACCCTGGCCTTGTCAGCATCTCCTGTGAGAGCTGCAGCTCCTGGTGCAACTCCACAGCCCTGGCATTTCCCTGCCTCAGGAAAACCCCCTGTGTGCCAAGACCAGCCACTCTGCTGCACTGTAATTTTTATTCTTGTTCTTCTGGAAAGAGAGATGAAACATTTATGTCCTGTTTTGGAAAGATGTGATGGCTTAATTTTGATCTTCAGTTCAGGTGCAAGTATTACCAATAAAGAAACATAAAGAAATGCAAAATGGCCAGATACACCCTGTGTGTTCTTCTGCACATTGACCTCGAAAGTGGATGGGTTCAGGCATTCACAAAAAGCCATGGTCTTCTAAGGATTTTATGATGTTACACTCTCCTAGTGGGAGCCAAAATACATTTATATGAAATTTGGAGTTTACAGTAGAAAGATAGACTTTGATTTATATTTTCTTTCTAATCTCAGCTGGAAGATGTGTAGGACATTCATGCTGCCATGGCTCCTTCCCTCTGCTGTGCCTGAGTACAAGAGAGGGGAGAGTTAATGATGATCCATATCTTCTAACCATCCCAAGAACCAAAATATCTTTCTGCTTTGGAATGAAAATTTGAACTTTTCTAATGTAGACTTTAATAGAGTTACCTATTTCTTGTTGAATTACCTATAATACATGTGTCATGAGAACTTGCAAAAGGCGCCGCTCACACAGATTGTAGCCAGCACACCAACAAGACGTGTGCCTTACTCCTTCTCCAAAGAGAGCACCTACTTCCTGCTTACTTCTGTATGTCATTCTCTTACAGTGGGGGGAAAGAAAAAGTTTGATTTCCCATTTTCTTCTCTTATTTTGCTTTTGTATACCTGTGCAGAAACCCGTGGTTTGGAAAGATGGAGTACTCTCTGTTGTAGATCACACATAGCTTAAAATAATCAACACTTGTACCTTGGAAAATTTCAATTTCCCATGAATGAAACAGTATATAATTTTTTTTGTTTTGTTTTTGTTTGTTTGTTTTTCTCACAGCAAAGCTATTTTCTTTTTATGGAGAGATTTGTTTTTATGAAAGTCCCTTAAAGCTGATGGTAAAACTGAAGTCATTAGTTAGTAATATGTAGTACCAGAGAATATTGTGTGAGGTGTTGAATGCTGAATTGCAGAAAGCCATGTGGATATATGAAATATATTTGTCGCTAGTGGTAGTTCCTTAATGGACTGAAGAAAGATTTTTCCAGTTTCTTCTCCCAGCAATCATGTATTCTGTGGGTGCCCTTGGACAAAGATCATTTAGAAACTCAAAATTCATGTCTTTCAGCTGAGTGTCACGATGTTTGATTTCTTTCCAGATTCATTTTAAGAGTGGAATTTAAGGTACAGCCTCAACATTTGCTTTGAAGTCCCAGACTTAGGTCACCACATACATGCATTCATGATTATTGATGTCACCTAAGGATTTTTACTTACTAGAATTCTCGTACACAGAATAAATGGTTGAATAATTTGCTCAGAATATCCGATGCCTCTTAGTATATTTTCTATTTGCCTGTACTAAGGAATGTATTTTATTCTTTGGAAATAAATGTTAAACCCTGTATTGGGATGAGCAGATAATTTAAAGCATATTTTGCTTTAAAGAATAGGGTAAGGGAAAACTTTCTTACAGTTCATTTGTGGAATTTTTGTTCCCAGCCATTGAGGGCATTTTAGATAATGTTAGGAGGTTTTTGTACTCTCAGATAACACATGAGCTTAATGGTCTCAGCAAAATCAGTGGCAAAAGTTCCTTTAATGGAGCTACAGTTTGTCATGGAGAGGCTTGGGTGCGTAAGGGAGACTAGAAAGAGCTTTGTAATTAGCATTGTTACATGGTAATGTGACTTAAAAATAATTCACAGCTTCTCAGAGAAACTAACAATTAATACTAAACTCTGTAAAATTTTCATCCTTAACTATAAAAGAGAAATCTGTTCAGTTTCTCATTATCTTTATGGGCTGTAAAAATAGGCTCCATATAAATAAATAAATAAATATATAATTCCTTTCATTAAAATCCTTGAGTTTTGTTAGATGGAAAGTGCTTCACTATGAAAATGTTGGTCAACTTAAAACTTCAGTGTGATTCTGTTAGGAAACAAACCCAAATGTATATTTCATTAGTGGAACTTCCTTCAGCATGTACACAACAGAGGATTTTGCAGAAGCAGAAACTGCCGAGAAAGGTTTGGAAGCCAGTAGAGGGAGGATTTTGTGAAGGGAAGACACGATGTTGGTCGGCCCTCAATGAGCTGAGAGTGTTGGAAGACTGAAGATTAGGTGGCAATAAGCTCAGAAATACATTTGGGACAGGCTGTACATCACTTCATGCCTCTGGAGTAAGAGACTGTTCAAGTAAGACATCGACCTTCCTGCTGTAGCATATGTTTAGCCAAAAGGTTAGCTTAACAGGACTGGTCCAAGTTCCTCTGAAAGATCTGGTTTTCTCCTCAAGGGGCATTTTGTAATCACAGGTTGCTGCTTTTCAGGAAAACATTTTTTAAAGAATTCATGTCATTTAGGTGCTCAGTATCCAGTAGGAGCATTTGAATTTGAAAGACTGGAATTTCCCAAGCTCTTTAAAAAAATTAATTTCTAATAATGATTTATAAACATTTGCAATAAATCAAACATCTGGGAGTCCCTGTCCTAGTCTCTCCTAATTCAAACTCCTTATTTGCAAAATTAGAATGATATCTTATGCACCGAAACTTGATTTCAGTGGATTTTTTTAAAACAAAGTTTATAATAATGGGTCTGAGGGGAGTATATGTTTGCAAGAGTCTGGTTATGGAAAAAATGCCTGTAATTTTTAGAAAGGTCAGCAAAGCTAAACTGCATTGAGGACACTTTATTAGTCAAGTGGTATCTTTGTTTTATGTGTGACAGATGGACTTCTGTGGTTTCTAAAGTAATTTTTTGATGTAAAAAATTTCAGTATTATGGTATAGTGGAGTAGCATTTTTATTGTACATCGGGTGTTTCCAAACTGTTTTGATTTTACACAAATTAGCCTAAGGTAGTTGGACAGTGATTATTTATGTTAGAAGACTATTCTGAACAGTTACCTAAAATATTTTTTTCTTTACTGTTTAACTGATTTGCAGGTTTTTGCTATAAACTGTATTTTAGGAAACAAAAGTATGTATTGTTTGAAAGTTTCATCACAATATTCGTGCCGCTGAAAGCTTGGCTGCCTGTTTTCTCTGCAGACTTATGTAAATGTCTAGGGACCTTGTGTGAATGGAAGGAGTCTGAATTTGTGTCCATGGTAATCTGTTCAATGTGTAGAGGAAGTTACAATGGCATTAACCCATGAAAAGGATCAGTTGTTTTCATGGAAAGCAGTCAAGACATGCTTTGAATTCAGATAGTCAACTTAATCAGACCTGGACATGTTTTTTTTAAGGGTTTCTCTTTGAAAGAGCTTAATGCTGGTCACCTGCTACAATGAAAACACATAATTTATCTGTAAAGGGGCATAAAAATTTAAGAGTTAGCTGAAGAATGGATACATCCCTGAAATAAAGGGGAAAAAAAAAAAAAACCTGCAGCTATTTACAGCCTCTACTTGGACATCTAGAAGCATGAAAATGACATAGTTGTCCCGGCTCATTACATGCCTTCTGCTACTGCGTGAATTCAAGCAGTGCCTCTTTAGGACTGAAAATTCAGCAGCAGCGGTCCTCACTGCCCTCTGGGTGCAGTGGGAGTCCTGCCAGATCAGGGTGGCCAACACACCTGAGAGGCAAGACATAGAGAGGCTTGAGCAAATGTAGAGGTTTAGAGTCTTATATATTCACAGGAGAAAACAAGAATTGAGATCTAGTCCCCAACCTCATCTTGCTTTCTTTCAAACGTAAATGGTTCTTCTGGTCCAGCTGCCCTGGTAAGTGGAAAGTGACTGAGCCTATATTCCCCTTTACCTTTACCAGAAGAAATCATACATGGCAGCCTCATTTGGGTTTTTCTCCTGCATTTAAATTAAATTACAGTATAAAGAAGAGGAGCATTAGGCAAGTTTTTTTTGTCAATTCAGCAGAGACAATTTATAAGATTAAATAATACCTGTCTCATCTGCATCTGTTTCAGCTAGTGAAGGATCCTTCTGCTCCATATTTTAATTAATTTGCTACAGGATATTCCCACAATTTAACAGTAGACTTGTGTTAGGAATGTCTTACTTTTGATGACAATGAGGATGATGAGGTTAAAAATAGTAAATAACAATTATAAGAAAACTAAAAGTTCAATGTCTATAATTCATGTTGTAACGACAACTTCCTTGAAAATGGCATTACCCAACAGCTTTCCAGTGAGAAGAGACAGGTCTTCGAATGCAGAGCTCTGAATTAATACATCAAGAACAGCTGGTACTTGCCCCTAACCTAATTGAAGACCTGTGAATTTCTGGAGTTATTTTCATAAGAACTACTATACCTTGTGCATGTTCACCAATGGAGACGTTTGGATGTTAAAACTGTAATGGGAAACATGGTAACTACTCGAGACATAACAGAAAAGACAACTTGAAGGATGATGATGGTGTAAGCAATAGCATCATCTCATCAAGACAGGAAGAGCAGTTATGTAAGCACTGTAATGGCTGGCATTTTTACAGGACATTTAAACTGTCTTTCTCCATGGGAGCAGACAAGATCAGCAAGGATTTTCTTACAAGTTTCAACAAAAAGTAAGAGAATAGAGAGAAGTCTACTGTTCAGGAATATCTCTTACCTTTACAGGAGGCATATGGGTCAATGGCCAGATCAGGCTATTCTGGTTCCCTTGGTCAAACATAATTAGATAAATTAGAATGTCTAGAAATTGTCTATAGGAAAAAGCAATATTAATATAGAAGTAGTCACTTAAATAAGCCTTCGTAGAGGAATCAGATTTTGAGGATGAACTGTACAGTGAGGAATTACAGAATTGTGCCGTTTGAAAATGCCATTGCCCACAGATTTATAGGTGGTGAGCTCTGTAGTGATGGTTAGGGCAAAATCTGCTCTATCTTATACTCTTACAAGAGGAGTGAAAGGCAGTACTCTCTAAAGCACAGTATTTGATCTTTGAACATGGTGGTTATTGCAACACAAAAGTAAAAGTCACATAATCCCTGGTTCTATAAGGAAGCTGATGGATCTGAGATTTTTCTGCTTATTAGGCATAGCAATTCACAGTCATGTTTTTCTGTCCCTGATGGAATTTCAGACTGTTAAAGGGGACATTGCTAAAAAACACGTAGGGATACGTTTGTTTGAATCTAAGCAAGGAAAGAGTCAGCTATATGACTTGCTGCTCCAGCCAACTGCTCAATATTAACTTTGATGCTTACCTAGATACAAGTAGAGTGTTGTTTACCAAACAGTAAGTCATGTTTAAAGTTTTAATAGTAGCTGCCTTTCATCTAGGACGGGTACTACCACCATTTCAAATGCAATAGATCATTCATGTGTTGTGTGCAAATAGCAGGAATAAGCCATGTTGGGTCATGCCTACATTTAGTATTGTCTGTCAGAGGTCAGTGGCAATGCTTCAGAAGAACAGGCATGAAATTCCAGATTAGGTAGAAATGAGATACTTTCCCTAGTATTTTAGTCACACACAGTCATTCATCTATGCCAAGTCCCTTTCTGAATCAAAGACCCATAGAATTCTTTGAGTTAGAAGGAATCTTTAAAGGTCATCTAGTCCAACCCACCTGCAGTGAGTAGGGACATCTTCAGCTAGATTGGGTTTCTCAGAGCCCTGTCCAATCTGACCTTGAATGTTTCCAGAGATGGGTCATCCACCATCTCTCTTGTCAACCTGTGCCAGTGTTCCACCACTCTCACTGGAAAAAAAAAAAACTTCCTTATATCTACCCTCTTTCAGTTTAAAACCGTTATTCCTTGTCCTGTCGGAACAGGCCCAGCTAAAAAGACTGTCCCCATATTTCTTGCAGGCCCCCTTTAAGTACTGAAAGGCCTCAATAAGGTCTTCCCAGAGCTTTCTCCTCTTCTTTCTCTTCAGGTTCAGCAGCTCCAACTTGCTCAGCCTTTCTTCATATGAGAGGTGCTGCAGCCCTCTGATAATTTCTGTGGCCCTCCTCTGGACCTTCTCCATCGGGTCTGTGTCCTTAGGCAAAACTGCTGAGGCTTCTTCTGTCCTTCCAGTACCTGCAGGAGACCTACAAGAAAGCTGGGGAGGGACTGTTTGCAAGGGCATGTAGCTATAGGACAAGGGACAATGGTTTTAAACTAGATAAAGATAGATTTAGATTGGACGTTATCATAGAATGCCCCAGGTTGAAAGGGATGTCCAAAGGTCATCTAGTCCAACCAACCTGTAGTAAGCAGGAGATCCCTGGAGACATTCAAGGTCAGGCTTGATGAGGCTCTGAGGCTTACTGCAGGGGAGTTGAAGTAGATGACCTTTGGAGGTCCCTTCCAACATGGGGCATTCTGTGATTCTATGTGGGAAAAAGAAGTGTATCCTTTCATTGGTTTTCTTACTTTCAGCCATCTCATTAATGCCCCAGGGTGTTTTGTTCTTCCAGTGAGAGGGAGAACAAAAGTTCCCGGTCTTCAGCTTAGCAACATTCATTATTCCTTGTATTTGTCTTCTTTCCAAAATAACCATTCTTAACCTTCTCCATCTCTCTTTATTTGGAACTTTTCCATGGTCACGTTCATCCATGTTGCCTCTCACCCATGTTATTGTGCTTAATTGTTTTTGTGAAGGCAAGACCAGCACAAAATGCATTTTTCCAGATGAAGCCCCACTAACAATTTTTGTTAAGGGGCAATAATGTCCTTTGTTCACCATTTCTGACATATTTCCAAATCTCTTCTTGGACTCCAGTTATACATTGAATGAAGAATTTGATTTAGCTGTCCAGGGATGCCCTGGCCTCTTCTTTCAGCTGATACAATTAATTGAAAACTCAACAAATTATTAGTAGTTTTTCTCAATGCCTTTTTTCCAATTATTTTTGCTGCTATGTCTGTCAATGCTGAACATCATTTGGCGTTGTTACACACTTACGTTGCTTGTTCTGGCTCTTTGAACTTCATTGAAACTGTAGCCCTGACCATTCTAGATAAGTGAAACATCAGCACATCACAGGATTTCGGCAGATCCTCTTGAGTCTTTTAATTTGTTTCCCTTTCTGGAAAAATAGTAGACATTTTGAAGACTTCTAAAAAGTGGCATTGCTATGAAAACTGGAAATATTTTTATTTAAAAAGTTTGTGCACCTACTTGCTAAAGGTTGGTGTCAGTGTATTCATTTGGCACACTTGCTGTCCCTTGAATGTCAATTCAAATTATGTTGCAGTCATCACTCTATAATGGTTGTTCACAAGGTGACCTGTCTGCTGTGCATGCTATATGAGCTTCTCAAGAAAGGCCTCTGCTTGTTTGTGTTCAAGAGCTGATTTTCAGAGAAACTACCTTTGTCCTGTTGGGCCATTTTACATATGATCACTGAAGTCTTACTGGTTTATTGCATTGTGCTGATTGTTTCATCCTGCTACCCCATAGGAATTCAGTTTGCCTTTCTTTGCTACACTCTGTGATATAGAATTATGTGTGTGTATATATATATTATTAGGCCTCAGAGTTTGTTCTGGTAAGGGTCAACTGTGTGTTCCTTTACTTTCAGCAGTTTAATTTTCCCCATGGTGTTATCCAGGACCTAGAAGTTTGAAGCCTCCTTGCTCACTCAAGGAAGGGAGTTTTAGTACTCTGTTCTTTTTTTCTGTTTGGGCCTGCACCCTTAATTGGAAGCATTTATAAGAAAAGAGGCAGTGAGAGAGCTCCTTCTAAGTCTACATGTAAACTTCCAGGCCATCCCCTATTCATAATTCTGCATTACTAGATGTGATGTGTAAGCTCACCTTCCTCCCCAGCACAATGGCAGAAGTGTCTAGATGGTTCTAGGATAAAGCATCCTAATTACGTTCCCAAAGAATATACACAGAAGACACTGAGTCCAGCCTATTGAAGTTTTCCCCTGTACCATAAAACCTTTATACAAATATTCATAAGGGAGGGGGAGACAGGCAGTCACCCTTCACAGGCTGCTAATTAATGCCTTTACCCAGGGTTTCAGTGTTCTGCACCTAAAGGAAGGACAGGTGTCTGTTTAGCAAGGTCTTTGAGGATTTTGAGAGCTTCCAATGTGAGTTCAGTGTTAAAATCCCTTTCTAGAACTATTTCTTCTTCACTTAAGAGCCTAAACCCCTTAGTTCTGTTGGGAGTTGAGATCCAAACCAACAGAGTCTCAGCAGGTGAATTCCTAATGTTGGAATGACCATCAGTCCTGGTGTAAGTTCACAATTCACTTTAGGTGCATTGACGCCTGCTTGCAAGATTTAAGCATGCTCAAACCATTAACTCATTATACATTTTTAGATTATATTTTCCCCCTATTCTGGTTGCCATTAATTGATAGAGCAATTCATTATTAATTGGCAATAAAAATCATTTAATCTCGGTAGATGAGTCATTACAATTAACTGAAAACAAATTTAATAGTTAGGTAAATTGTCTGTAATTTATTCATGTTACAGCATTTAGTCTGTAGTAAAAAACTGCCTATGAATCATAATGACATTATCAGGCTTCCTGATTCTCGTTTCAGAGATTTAATTTCTTACAGTTAGAAAGTCACAGTCAATTTGCAGTTGGTTATTGAGTGTTGACAGCTGACTGCTACAATATATGAACTTTCAGTTGCATGGAACTAATCTGAACCTAGGAGGATTGCTGCAATGAGATTCTCACTTCAAACTGTGCTATACACTCAGTGTAGGATTGTAAGTAACAAGAGGTCAGAACCTCCATTTTGTGGTTCAGTTCACAAATTAAGGCTTTTCATGAAGTGCCACCACCACCTGAGAACTGGGAAAAGGCTTTTTCCTGCCTTAGTGAAAGGTTGGATTATAGAGGGAAATGATTATTGCAGTAAGGTGAAATTTCATGTTTACAGTGATTGATTAAACCATGTATTTATCATCTTACGGGGTTATTATTTCCACATTTTGGGTCAAACCTTGTTCAGCTGGGTCTATCTCTGCTGACAATTCAACAGGGGTTAAAACTGAAAGAATGTGAGCTAACAAAACGGTGTCGTGGAGGGTTTTTTTTCTGAAATCACAAAGCTGCATTCTGTCTTCTATTACTGTTATATAAAATGTGCATAAATTAGACATTAGGAAGATGGGTGGGCAAGGGATGTATGCCTATATGGCAGTTTTGCGCTCAGTCTGCGTTCACATGGGCCTTACATAGCTTCCCAGGCAGATTTACCTCCCCCCTCTCCAAGATGAAGAGGCAATTGATTAAATACAAAAGAGCAAGATACACAACTATATAGATCGTGCAAAATAGCTGACTGAAACATCTGATTCTCCACTTCTAAATACTATTAGTGTCTGCTTTCCAAAACTGTCTGTGAAGTTCGTTTTGTGGGTGATATAGGACAGGACTAGGATGGGATTCCTGTTACCCTCACGGTACACTCTTGGACATACATAAAACATGAGACCAAATTTGACCTAAAAAATATATCAAATGGTAGATACAGTAGTGCCTGGGTTGTATAAAAAAATACAGCTGTGGTGTGGTGCTGTACTTACACAGTTCAAGGGTTCACAAAGCATGGAGGAAAGCCCAGACCATCCACTTCCCTGTGGAGGAACCATTCTTCCATAAACCCTGTAAAACCCAGGAGTAAATCTGGATTCCTTAAGGAACTTAAAGGTAGACCCATTTTTTTATACTTTGTTATTTTAATATTTTTCCAAAGTATATCATAGGAAACTAAAATGATGTTGTTTGATCTGTTACAAATTTTTGAAATCAAGTTCAAAATTGCTGGAGTGAAACGATGAGTTATCCCACCAAAAGCAGAGGCCTCACCGATTAAACTTGGGGCTGTGCGTACTTGGTAGCTGTAAGGTCTGGGTGAGAGTTTTGGGAACTTCCGCCCCATCCAGCAGCACTAGTCCATTAACAGCCAGCCCCTTCCCACCGCCACCACCCCTGAGCAAAGCTCAAAGATCTGGGAGAAACTCTGGCTGAGTGCACTAGAATTTTTTTTTTCTTTTCTGGATCTTTGTGACGTGTACCTCTTTTTCCAATCATTGCTGGGTTTAGATTGTGTCCTAAAGGTTAAATTACATATACATTCCAAATATGTCAGGGTGAAACCTCTTTTTATATAGAGTCAAGAGTTACAGTTTGGCCTGCCTGTTCAACAGGAATTTTTCCAAAGGCTTTTGTATTTTTAAACAGCTGGAGTCAGATTGAAAAGTGAAACTTCAGTAGAAGACAGACACTCAAGTCGTGAAAATACTGAGAACTAGTTGCCTGACTTCATGGACACCCCAATTCTTAACCTGAAATCAGTTTCCCAGATGTTTAAGATTCTGTTTTAGAGTTTTCTCCGAATTTCTCAGTCTGGATGCTGTGGAGCAGCTTGGAGCCTATTTCATATCTGAAATATGCTTCTAATTAAAAAATTCTGACATTTTTCAGACACCCTTTCAAAATTAGACCACGTTAGAACACCCATTTGTGTCATTAAGCTCTGTGTAAGGTATTACACTAATTCTCCTTTTCACTTCACCTTGATGGCTTGAAAACTCCATGGACATCAGGAAACAAATTCACTTCCTTCCTTCCTCTGCCTGGGGAGATGTGAATCTATGTGGCAGTTGCTCCTCAAGAACACCCAAATGCAGGTGTTATATGCAGGAACAGGAGGGAGGGTACTGCCCTGTGCTCCTTATGAAGGGAACCCGAGTGGAGCTGGAGAAAACACAAGTGGCCACGTGAATCTCTAGTCCTGCAGTCAGAGAAGCTGTAGGGAAGAAGGGAGAATAAGTTTTAGTTCCTCACCTCAGTGTACTTTGAAATGCAGCATCATGAATAAATTTAAAAGTAATTGCAATTATTCTGCATAATTGTTTGTGATCTCCCTTATGCCAGTATTTTAATAATTCTGCCATATTCTAGTGAAAAAAAAAAAAAAACGACAAACCCAAACCCATACATTAAGTGATTTTGTTTTGTGTTGGGTTTTTGGTTTTAGTGTGCCAGTGTTTGTCTCATTTTTCTGTGTTGTCTCTAGCAACTGTGAGACACTTCATTTTCTTTTCCAGTTGATATGTTTATGTCATTAGTTACAAGGAAACAGCTAAAGGGAAAGAGTAAACATGAGATTTACAACATGATAAATCACTAGAAATTTCAGTATGTATTTTTATATATTTATGTACCCCTTTTTGACAAATCCTAACAGATGTACATGTATCTGGACATACTTTTGCATATATATAATATATTCATTAGGATTTAACAAAAAAAGTCAGGTTCTACATTTGTTTGCAAGTTTTTCATTGTATTGTTTGCATTATGGCAATATATTTTTTATCAAATAGAGACAAAAGTTTTTATAGATGTGCAGTTGATATTGGGTGTCCATGATGGGCTTTGGAATTTTTCAGTCTTCATGTTGTGAGTGTAGAGCTTCCTCAAGGGAATAGAATGGTTTTGGTTTCATTTTATAAAATATATGCAGCATAATCCCTAGATTTATATGAATACTTCTACAAAAATCGTCCAGGGCAACTTGGCTCTTCCCCTTTGTTATTGAAAAAAGAATTTCACAAAGACATTTCAAGTAACTACCTCCCTGAAGCAAAAGGAGATACTGCTAACTAAAGAGCCACCTTTCAGGAAACTTACTGTGACCTGATTGGAGGAATAATGATTGAGTAGAATTTGCAATTCCGGCATCAAAAAACGGGAAAGGAAACTATTTAGTAATTAAAGACTTCCTCCTTTAGGGAGTACGTTTCTCTCAGTATCCTGCACCACCACCTTCATGGGATTCAGTCTGAGGCGGTTCATTAGGATCCACAAGATGATTTTAACTATTGAAATAGTTTGCAAAAGAGAAAGTTTCAAACAGCTTGACTTCACAGCTCCTACTGTGCTAAAAAGAATTTATTTCAGTAAATATTCCTTTGAGATTGCTTGCATAAGGTCTGCTCTCAAGAGTTGTAGATATTACCAAAGCTGAAGAGCTTTACTGGCCTGTAGATATTAATACTAACAGGCAGGGAGGCATTGGAAAAACATAGGAAAAGATTTTTAAAAACCTTTCAAAAAGCCAGTTAAATGTGATCTCTGAGATTTTGGGGATAGGAGTTAAATTTGATTTATTTTTCATTGTACTTCTGAAATGTTTATCACAATGTTTCTTGTTTGTTGGAAAGGGAATTTTAAATGTTTTTACACTTAGATGCTAAATACAAAAGGTAAAGAGCATATTCTTCATTTCTAACTATATTTATTACAGTTCTTGGCACACAGTTTTGCTGGAAATCAGAATAATAAAAGTTTGTCTGTGGAATAGCCCGAACGTTGAACAGGATCACGCAAATAAAATTAAATTACCATGACTATTTTTGTTTAAACAAAGTCCAGTTCCGACCAACTGTATTTCTTTCTTACTTCTCTGGTACTGCTAAAAGAGAAATAAATTCCTTTTGAAAACAAACGGCTATAACTTCACTGACTTGATTGAGTTTTTTTATTTCTTCATGTCTGGTCTGGATTCACTTTTTATGGATGTGATTCCATGAATTTACATGCATTGCGTTAAAAGACTGCCTTAGTATGGGAAAAGGAATCTTGGTAGCAGCAGAGCTATAAAAAAATGTGTTGTAGGAATCACTGTTTGATACCTGCTTTTTTGAATAGCAGTTCCAATTTCTATCATAAACACCAGTTTGCCTCACCTCATACGTGGGACAACAGTGTAGTATCTTTGGGCAGATTACAGTCCTCTTAAGTCCCTGCTGGTTTTGGCTTTGCACACCTTGTTAGGTGATTCAGCAGCAAGGTTGTCATCTAGCGTTTCTAGGTTACCTAGTTCTGTAGGTTCTTAACTTATTGAAGTATCCTTCTGTTTAGCCTAAGAGCTCCACAGGCATGTAATTTCACTCACCTCTCCATGTTCAGAAATACCCATTCTCGAAAGAGAAGTACCACCCTCCCACCTAAAACCTGTACTTACATCTTGGTTTCAGTGAGCAGACACCTGAGTGTTACATTGGTTACCAGAGAAGCCTTAAAACTTACTATAACCAATGCCTCAGCTAATTACTAATAGCTGTGTAGGAAGCTGAAGTCTATCTCACCATTTTGTTCCATCTTCAGATGATGTCTAGGTGCACAAGATCACAAATGGAAGGAGACATCTAACATTTCCTACCACTTTGCCTGTAGTTAAAGTGAAGGTGGAAGCAAGTAACATAAGCAGGTTGGATCATACCCTGTCTTATCCTGAGATCCCTCCCGCTTTCCACTGGCGGCTTAGGAATTTCAGGGTCCTTGTAAACCCCAGACATGTAAAATTCCAGTGAGGTAGAACAAAAATTGATCAAACTGGGCTCCTTGTTGCTTTTGCATATACAAATACACTGGAAAGTTGTGGTTAAATGTGATTTCTGAACCTTATCTGGTACCATAGGGATTGTCCTTTTAATTTATGGCACTGTTTACTGTGAAGTTGTGACAGGTTAAGTAAGCAGAGTGCCTCTGATGCTTAATGATAACTGCTTTTAAATGAAACCAAGCAATCTTTTTCTTCCTTTTTTTTTTTTTTTTAAGATTTAGTAAATACACACAATTGTCAAATTGTAAGAGAAGTTTTATTTTTAATGTAGTATAGGGAAAGTCTCACTTTTTCAGTCTGTATTGGAATAAGCAGCCAATACTCACACATAATGAAGGGAACTGACTCTTTATAGATATCTGAACTTGTACCGATACCTAAAATAACCCTACACAGAAGTAATTATGGGCAAAAAAAGATGTTCAAATTTCTCTAAGGCTATGAGAATTCTCAGACTCATTTTGACAAAAGCTTTAGATGCTTCAGCTTTTGGGGAGAAAGAATATATGAAATTGTACAGGTGGATTATTAAAGCATTTTAATGATTTTAGGGATTTTACAGATGCCATTACAAAATTAAATAAATCCTTAGGAGAGAGCCCTTACTCAGGCAGATCATTCATTCAAAGGGATTTATAGATAGTTCCTGTCAGTTAGAACTTCAAGACTGTTAGCAGGTTGTGCACTAGATCTTTTCATTTCCTCTATCAGTGAAAATCAGGAATTATTTCAGTTTAGACAATGAAGCTACACCATTTTAAGATGGATGAAAGGTATAGAATTGAGTCCTGTGACCTTTCTGTCAATGGAAGGAGCTAAAATAAGGAAATGATGGCTGTTGAAGAAACACTCCATTTATCATCAGAGGTGATTTTGCACAGTTTTAACTGTGTTTAAGGTTCTGTGTTTACTTTCAGAAGTAGGACCCGCATAATAGAAGTCTGTCTGATCTATTTAATTGTATTTTTTTCATATTTGAGAAGCACTGAGCATCTATTTTGCTAATCACATGCAGCTTTTTTCTTTGAATTTATTAGTATGTCAGTTTTGCAGTTTGTCTTCCTCTCTTTGACTTCTTTACAGCAACATTGTCTGGTGTCGCACTTCTTAGCCACTAGCCATGTACAGATCTTCTTTCGGCTACTGTGTATAACCGTTGTTCTTATCATACCATTTCAGTTCGTTCTACATGTCCTAATTCTTCTCCAGTGGGGAGATTTGTGTTTCAGTGTAAAAACATGACTTTCAAAATGTTTATAGTGTATAGAAGAGCTGATGAAGAGCAGAGATAGAAGATCAAATAGGGCTGAAAGACTGAGCCTCACTCTATCTGTGAGCAGCATCCAAGACATTCACATTTAAATATAAATTGGTGCATCTCTGTCACCTTCAGAGGAGTTGGATCAGTTTGTGTGGTGGAAAATATGAACGTGGGTAGATAGCCTTTTGTCCTGCTAAACAGTTCACTGAGTGTCTGGGCAAGCACAATATGTATTTGAATAAAAATTTAAAACCCCTCTGCTTGTTCAAGCCATTTGTCTGATAACCAGTCTCTGACAAGAACCAAGAGCAAATGCTGAGGAGAGTGCATTAAAATAGGGCAGTATGCAATGAGAATTTCCCAGTATAATCCTTCCAGTTTCATTAGTGGACTTAATGAGCCAAAAGCAGTATCACTGTGGTATTTGTGGATTTCTTCTTCACAGACTTTTAAAATCTTTTCCAAACCTATGTAATCATCTGGTATTTGCAGCTTCCAGTTTCTGCAGAGTCAGTAATACGAGTGTACACAGAAGAGATCACATGGGACATTGTTTATTTAAAACAAGAACTTCTGAATTTCTCAAAGAGAAAATTATAACATATTTTCAATGATTGCTCACATCTTTGCTGGTATCCTGAGAGGTCTTGTGCTCTTCCTTGGCCTAAGAACTACATGTTGAATCCTGCCCATGGAAATTGAATTCCTATCATTTTTAATGCCCCATATCTGTAACATTATCCACCTAGACTAGGTGAATGCTGATGACTTTAGAGTCTATCTTCTTTGCTCCCAAATGACATTTTGGGACAGGAGGAAAATACCAAGTGCGACCTAACTTCCCAGGACCAAGCCATGTCGTCAATCTAGATGCATAGTTAACAGTGTCTACCCCTGCTGTTCATGCAGAATATCAGTGCCCCATTTGTAGGAAATCTCACAAATGCAGACATTACTTAATGTGTCCCAATTCCCATAAATAAGTCATTGTGATGTCAGGCTCTTGTAAATGCTGGTTCCACTGCAGGTGCAACTCACAAGTTCAGGCTGAGTGGAGGTAAAACCATAAGGAGGTTGTCCTTTTGTCCTCTTCGAGTCTAGCAGCTGATATCTCTTGACACCGCTGTGGCAAAAAGGACAGATGTAAAAGGCTGGTAAAGTTACAGCATCCTGGTGTAAATTACAGTGCCAGATTGTGCCTGATCTGGTATCCTGTGTAGCAAAGCTGCGTGTGGAGTGCAGTATCCCCAGGCATACTTTTGTGTCTCAGGCACTGTCCTCAGAATATCCTTTTTACTAAGGTTTAGGAGAGGGATCTCTGGTGGATACTTGGCGTTTGTTGCCTCAGTGTCTCAGAGGATTTTCCCCAACAGAATTCAGAGGTTTAAGGTCCCATTTCTACTTCTCTGACTCATTTTCCTGGCACCGAGTGCCAAATTAAGATCGTCTCCCTCACAGGCATGTCTTTCTGTTAATCGTTAAAGCTATTAATTTTTTACCAGTACATATGAATGAATACACACTGAGGATCAGAATGTTTCATTCACAGCAGTAAATCAAAAGCAACTCAGCTGAGGCCAGTAAGTGAAAAAGGAATACACTGAACTCATGTCAGGGGAAAGAAAATCCGGTTATTTATACTTTCTAAAAAGTAAAAAATACCTACAAGATCTCATTACTCCCAGCACTATGCTTTAACCAGAAACCCATCTTCTTTGTTTGTCCCCATGACTGAACATGAGACAAGGTGAGCCACAAATCGGTTGGTCCTGCTACTGTTCATAAGCAGGGGAGCATTTGCCCCCATATTCCTGACTTCATGGGCCTCAGGCACTGAAGTATGCACTGTTTGGACAGAATATAAAAGGAAACAAGGCTCAGACAGAGAACTTTGGCTTTGAAGGAGGGTAGAAAAAGGAAACAATAAACATTTAATGATGCCTTGCATGTCTTCTCGACGGGCATAGAAAGATAACCACAAAACTGTTTAAAACATGATCCCACAACTGAGCTGCCTTGTTCTGTGAAAATATTAACAATCTATGAAAACATGTTCAACAGTTTCCTGGAAGCAGAAGAGATCATTAAGGATTTTTTACTTCATGAAGCAGCACCTCAACCAGTAAAATTCAAACTACCTTGGGCACGGGCTGGAGATGTCAGTCAGTGTCACAGCAGTCATACAGACTGTACCAAGTATCAGTATGATAGATTTGCATCGAAAACCACAAGTTTGACATCAGCTTTGCCTTCACTCTTGGGAAGATATTCTTGTTATTACTATATTCATTTAAATTAAATGTGAGGAATTTAAATACAGTATTTAAGCAGAAGTGCCTGCTGTCATATACCATGAGCAAAAGGGATTTCTTGTTAACTCTGCATAAAATTAAATGTTTTTAAAATGTCATTTCCTTCCAGCTGGTCTGTACGCTGTTAGCTGGTCAACACTGACAGTTTACGCAGCAACGCTTCATATGTTGCATGGAATTGCTGTGTTCACTCGTCCTCATACACTCACAGACAGCTTTTCTCTGACACTCGTGCTAGCTATGCTTCTTCAGTCGCTTCCTTCCTCAAGTGGAATTTGTTTTCCTTCCCCAGTTTTGCCCTGTATTTATAGTGGAAAGAGGCAAGACCAAAACTGTTGTCAATCCCTGCAGATGTGAGAAGGCGCATAGCTGGGAGTGTGCTGTGAAGGGTCTGTGGGACCATAATAGGTGAATAGCAGAGGAAAGAAGGTGTATGAACTCCTAATGTCTCCTGGCATTTATAAAGACTTTCTGTAAGATTTACTGGGTCTATAAGTGTGTAATGCACCAAAAAAAAGTGAACCTTGCCCCTTTTTTTCTTGTTCATTGAAGCTATCACTCCTTGTCCATCAGACCTCCAAGTGGGATTTAAAAAGTGGTGGGACGCTCTCACGCCCAAACCCAGCTTAGTTAGCATATGAATGCTCAACTGATTGTTTGAAGTAACAATTAGGAGGACAATGGATAAAGGAGGAAACTGGAGACAGCAGCTAACACCTGTGAATCAGAACTTAAACAGCTTTCTTTTACGTAATTAATTAAAGAAGCGAGCACAATGCACACTGACTTGAAAATGTGGTCCAAAGACAATGCTGGTGCATGTAAATCCCTTTTCAGTGCCATTACTTACATGTGAGGTTTGATCTTTTTGTAGAAATCTTAGTCAGGAGTGAATGTTACAAAGTGTTGCAAGGCTGGTTTGGGTTTTTTTCGTCGGAGAGAGAGAAAGGGAAGAGATAAACCTCTGAGGGCACTTGCAATTTCACGGAGGCGGCAGAAGTCGTGATGAAGTTATTAAAACATATGGACTTCAGATGTAGCAGAAAGTCATTTTAAGACAGAACACTTCTAAGCTTGCAAATTGCAATTATGATTTAATATCCTGTAATCAGCACTACATATTTTTGTGCATTAAGAAAAAGAAATGGATGTTATGAACGGTTTCCTTCAGTTGTATTTATTGCAGAATTTGAGCAGAGTTCTATGGCACAATCTGTATGCGTGCTCTGTGTGCTCATATGCAATTATTTCTTAAATAGGTTATATTGTGCTTCTCTAAAACAGTATTTAATGAAGTTAGTTAACATTATGACTCTCAAAATGGCAGTCTCGAAAAAACTTTATTTGCGATTTACATACATTAGTAAGTATTAGGGGGCACAGACAACTATTTGCACACATCAGTAGTGTTGCTAGAAGTGTACTGACTTAAAAGGATAACAGTGGTCGTTATTCAATAGTCAGAATAAATCAATATTTATACAGTTAAAGATTTCTCTTGAGAGAAATATGTCATTAAAAAGTATCTAATATCTAGCCTTGTCTCTTCATAAAGTTTATGTTGAACAATTGTTTTCTTTCTCCGTGTAGCTGAACATATGTCAGCTATAGTATGTGAGCTGATGATAGTACACAGTGAAATGACATATTAGAATATTATACTCACTGTCTTTAAATGGTATCAGTAGTACAATGCTAGAGAAAATACGTAAAGTCCTGACCACACTGAAGTGAAAATTTAACTCTCATTGACTTCCAAGTAATCTAGATTGGTTCTTTCTGAAGAACATCACAGAAGGCGCTTTCTTCTGAGGAAATTGTATTAATTTTAAAAGGGAAAGCCTGTTGGGGAGGAGGGATAGATACTGGGGAGGGGGGGAATAGGGGAGGGAAGAAAAGGAGAGGGGGAAGGAGAGGGGAAGGAGAGGATAAAGGAAAGGGAAAGAGGAGAGGAGAGGAGAGGAGAGGAGAGGAGAGGAGAGGAGAGGAGTCAGT
>JANVCC010000010.1:23603253-23616921 GCA_025345505.1 Todiramphus chloris collaris | reverse complement strand
GAGAGGAGAGGAGAGGAGAGGAGAGGAGAGGAGAGGAGAGGAGAGGAGAGGAGAGGAGAGGAGAGGAGAGGAGAGGAGAGGAGAGGAGAGGAGAGGAGAGGAGAGGAGGGAAAAGGGGAGGAAAGGGAAAGAAAGGGAGGGAAAGAAAGGGAAGGAAAGGAAAGTGAAAGGGAAAGATTTCTGTTTCCTTTGTGTCCTTTATATGCTACAGTGTTCATGGTGTTTATAGTCTGTTTAACCAATACTTAAAATTTGAGGTCCAAGATAAGGACAGAGTAAATAATTCATCAGTAATTAAAACAGTGATTATCATGTTGGAGGGTTCTGTGTCATCTACACTTCGTTTTCCTGTTAGGTTTCTGGTTTTTATATTGTACATTTATTGCTGTTTTGCAGATTCGGTGTACGGATACTACAGACAGCAACGGAAATTGATTGAAGAGATTGATTGGTCATATACAGGTAAGCAGAACTGTCTATTGAAGAACTTCCTTTGCTTTCAGATTTTCATGTTCACTGTTACAATTTCAAGAGCCTGTTATATCTTAATACCATTTACCTAAACAGTTGCTAAAATAAAAATGTAGGAAATGGAATCTGAAAAAGTGCAGCAATTTTACAACAGGAGAGACTGTTTTCTTTTCTTACATCTGTAACTTTTGGAAAGAGAAAGTCCTTATCCTTAAAACCTTAAACTGAGACATGACTTACTGGTTAGAGTCTGGGCCAATAAATGGTTAGGTGCTCATTTATCATCTGAATATTACTGTTCTGGCTAGTCTGAAAAGCAGACAGAAAGACTGAAACAAGGCACAGCACCTTCTGTACTTTGCTTTTAAGCACCTGAGCATCCTTCCCCAGGTCCCACCCTGATTCTCCCATTTGCTTTCTCATTGCAGAAGTAAGAAAGATATATCCTTAAATTCTGCATGACCCTTGCCTCATCACAGGAGGGCTGTGGAACATTCACAATTAGCCTCCTAGATGCTTTTGTAAAAATCAAGCCACTTTCAGTAATATTAAAAAGGTAATTTTGTCCTACATGATAAGTGTATTTTACCCAGAATGTGAGAAGTGACTTCCTGAGGATGTACATAGAATCTGACATTTTTAATGACCTGAGTTACTGTTTCAAAAAATGACCAATTTATGAAAAGAAAAAAGGACTGTCAAATTTCAGTCTTTCATGTATTTGATTCAAAATATGTTCCTGTAGTTAAAGAAAGTTACATGATTTGTTTCCTTTCTCTCACTCTCTTTCTCATTTTTAAGACAGTTTTTATCTCCCAGGGTAAAAGATACCTAACAAGTTTTGCGCCTAGAGAGAATTGAAACAGGCTAGTTATAAGCCATTCAAAATGAGATTTATAATGAAAACTCCCACTTACACACATTGTACTGCAAAATCCAAGCATAGGATCGATCAGTACTATATTTCATGTTCAAAATCCATCCCATTTTTTAATATTGCAGTTAGAGGAAAGCAGGGATAAGCCCCGAGGATTACAGGTAACCAGAGGGTGATTTATCAGTTTACTTTAAAGAATAGCAAATGGGTTTTGCATAGAATATTGGAGCAGAGAGCTCGTCCCGAGCCTGCACAGAGCACCCACCAGCTGTGCAACTGCTGCAGCAACCACAGGTCACATTTGCAGGATATTTTGGATGGCAAACCATCAGACTCTGCAAGCTGGAGAAACCCGATGTGTTGATTCTCTACCTTTACATGTGAGCTACCTTTATGTAGTCATCTGAATTCATGTGCCTTACCCTAGTGACTACTGTTGGCAAAGTCTTTTTCCCCCATCCATGCATGTCAAGTGCATGTAGTGTGTGGAATGACTAAGTTCAACAGGAGCCCCACTCAGCACTGTGTGCCCTGCCCAGCAGTCTCCTGACGCTGCGGTATCCTCCTCCTGCAGCATCCTTCCCAATCAGAATCCTGCCTCTGCTCCTGCTGCCTCACCAGGCCTTCTGCCTCCCGGGTTCCCTGTGCCCCCAGCACTCATAACACAGCTGGCTCTGCACATGCACAGATGTGGATTTTCAAAGCTTTTGGGGGGAGCTACATGTAATTCAGGTACTCGGTGTCTAGGACTGGCAACTGTATTGTCAGCCATGTGGCATGTTGTGCTTTCCTGAAATACCAGCTAATTGGTTTGTGGCATAAAGGGAATACATGAATTCAGATTTCACTTAAGTCTTCCTGAATGTGAAGAAAATTTTCAAGTTTTAACATTTTGTGTTGGAAGAACAGAAGTCTAGTGGCTGAGACATATTGATTTTTAGCTCATTCATTTATAATAATTTATTTCTATATTAGTTTTTTAATTTATATTAATTTTTTTATTTATAATCATTATACTATGATGGTGTGACTTGCTGGGTTGATGAGGGGAGAGCAGTGCAGGTTGTCTGCCTTGACTTAGCAAGGCTTTTGACACCGTCTCTTGTAACATCCTCATAGCCAAGATCAGAAAGTGTGGGTTAGGTGAGTGGACAGTGAGGTGGATTGAGAACTGGATGAATGACAGAACTCACAAGAGTTGTGGTCAGTGGTGCAGAGTCAAGTTGGAGTCCAGTAGCTAGTGGTGTTCCCCAGGGGTCAGTACTGGGTCCAGTCTTGTTTAAGATCTTCATCAGTGACCTGGATGAACAGACCAAGTGTGCCCTCAGCAAATTTGCTGATGATACAAAACTGGGAAGAGTGTCTGACACACAGAAGGCTGTGCTGCCATCCAGCGTGACCTGGACAGAGAGCTACGAGGTGGGGGTACATAATGGAGTTCATCAAGGATAAGTGTAGAGTCCTGCACCTGGGGAGGTAAAACCCCATGCACTAACTAGTACAGGCGAGGGGTTGACCCAGTGGAAAGCAGCTCCACAGAGAAGGACCTGAGAGTGCTGGTGGACAACACGTTAACCATGAGCCAGCAATGTGCTCTCATAGACAAGAAGGCCAGCAGTGTCCTGGGGTGCATAAAGAGGAGTGTGGCCAGCAGGTCAAGGGAAGCTCTCCTTCCTCTCTACTCTGCCCCAGTGAAGCCACATCTGGAGTATTGTGTTCAGTTCAATGCTTCCTAAATCAAGAGAGACAGGGAACTACTGGAAAGGGTACACTGGAGGGCAACAGAGTTGGCTGGGGGACTGAAACATCTCTCTTACGAGGAAAGGCTGAGCAACCTGGGTCTGTTTAGCCTGGAGAAGACCAAGAGGGGATCTTATTAATGTTTAAAAATGCCCAAAGGGTGGCTGTAAAGTAGAAGGGGCCAGTCTCTTTTCGGTGTTGCCCAGTGATAGAACTAGCGTCAGTGCTAACAAACGGGAACACAGAAAGTTTCACTTCAACATGAGGAAAAAATTCTTTACTGTGAGGGTGATGGAGCATTAGAACAGGCTGCCCAGAGGGGATGTGGTGTCTCCTTCTCTGGAGACTTTCAAAACCTACCTGGACATGTTGCTGTGCAACCTGCTCTAGGTGTACCTGCTTTGGCAGGGTGTTGGACACGATCTCCAGAGGTCCCTTCCAACCCCTACCATTCTGTGATTCTGATTTTAATTTCATTTATTCCCAGTGCAAGCAATATTGGGTCCTGTATCTATAACTACACCTAGCTTAGACTTCGAATTTTGAGGAATAAACCAACATGAACATTTCTGAATGGATTATCTCTGCTTTCTCAGTACCTCCTTTCCTCAGGTACCAATTATATTAGTGGGTATATTATACCTGCTCACTGAAAGGGCTAAAAAATTGGTTTCTGTGTGACAATGAAGTGTTACAAGTAGGCCTGGTTATCTTGCAACCATAGAGTTTAATCCACCATAACTAAGAAAAATATAACTGGCTTAAAAATCTGAGTTTGAGTAGATGTAATTCTCTATATCAAATATGAAATTTCAGATAGATAAGCCACAGCAGGTCAGTACACTTCTTTACTGGTATGGTGCTGTGAGATTAAAGTAAAATGGAACCAGAGAAATAACCTGAATCTTACCTGCTGAAGTCATGCAATTTCTGAAGGTGAAGTTTCATAACAAAGCAATTTCACATACTGTAAATTCATATGAGTCATCGTCAGATTTTGACTCTTGGGTAAATTTCTAATGCATGTATAAATGTTACTGGAAACATTTTTTAGTATTTCTAAGGGCTCTGCTTTAAACCATAGACAAGGCCTCCATTTGCAAGCATAAATTTATTTTTTTGTGTCCTGACTTTGCATATATTTGCATAAACAAATACAGTGTTAAAGAAGTGGAAGGCGAAAGTGCTCGCTACAGATGCATACAATTTTTTCAGGAATAAGTGGCTCCTAAAGCTAATTTATTAGTAAAATTACTTTATTCTAACAAACTTTCATCATATTTTTCATTAAAACAGTGATAGAAATAAAAAATGGATGATATCATTACTATTTTCAAATGTCATCTACTAAAATTGAATGTAACCATTTTTGATGTAGAAAAAAACAAGGATACTGAGAAAGTTCATTTCCTCAAATAGTTACATACTAATTGATGACCAAAGATCATTTAGACATTATTTAGCTGCACCACTAAGGTTAGGCGATCACATATTATTTCAAAGCATAAAGCAAGCAATATGAGCTTCAGTGATATTATAGAGAAGAAAGATTACTTTTTATTGATACTCTGGTTATCGGCATTGGTTTTACCAGCAGGAATAATACAATGCTGTTTTTTGTTTGTTTTGTTTTGTTTTTAACATGGCTGGTTGACAGTAATACATGGAAACTCCGAAGTCTTAATGTTCACATGTAGAATTATCAGATAGTACCACAAAGAAGGTTTTTATTCACAGTGAAATTTATTTTTACTGGGCATTTACTCTTGGGATTTGGCTTCTTGTTCACAACAAACAGGTTATGTGTTTTAGGGGAAAAAAAAAAAGAGCTGAATTCTATGAAAAGCAAAAAATTCTAAACAGCTTTTCAGGATTACAAAAGCTGAAGTTTAAGATTGAATTTCCTATGTAAATGAATAGCACAGCCAGTTCAGTGTTCTCAGTCTCATCATTCAGAAGTATTAAGGTCAGTTTGTGCTGCTATTCATTATGTGATATGCTGGGACACAATTGCCTTATAAATACTGTCAACTCTGATCTTGAGGAAAGGGTGATTTTAGTATAAACTCTTGGGTCTCTGGGTACTCTTTTTTTTTTTGTTGTTTTTTTAAAATTTTTTTTGTTTGCAACCAGTGAATCATATTTCCTTTTTCTCTGGGGGGGAAGTGTCATGAATCACAGAGTCACAGAATAATCTAGATTCGAAGGGGCCCTTGGAGAGCCATTTGGTCCAACCCCCTGCTCAAAGCAGAGCAAACTTCAAAGCTAAAGCAGGTTGCTCAGACCTTGTCCAGCAGAGTATTGAGAATCTCCAGGGAGGGAGATGCTACAGCCTGGGCAATGTGTTAAACTGTCATTTTGAAGAATTTTTTTCATTTATTCAAGTGATTCAACACCCCCTAGATGTATCCCCCTAATTTATCATTCCCCTTTACTATCACTACACAGAAAAAACCTTAGTTGTCATTTGAAAGGCTGTTACTGCCATCCTAAGCCCTGGAAATTTGCACTGATGGCTTCAGATGTTGATGCCTGTAGTTTGGCTCAACAGTGAAAATGGCCTTCTTTTCAGTGGTACTGGGGAAATGTAGTTCTCTTTCTTGCCCAAACAAGATTTCATGTTTTCATTTCATTTCCTTACTGAGGAGGTTCTACTGCAAAGTGACCCCTCATAAAGTCTATGGGACAATAAGTTGTTGCTTACGTCCATATTAGTTTACTGTGTATTTTGCTTTTCACTCATCCTAAAAAGTGAGCAGGGATCTGCAGTATCTGAGCTGTGGCTCAAGAGAATGATTTAACATTGGTAGCCAATTCTACTTATGCTGTAAAATGGTTGCTGCTTCTATTACCTCACAATTTGATCCAAGTAAACTGTAAATTTGCAGGCTCTCCCCTCATCCTCACCCTGTCTCCCCGTTCAGCAGCTCTCTGCTGGGAGAATGGAGAAGGCCAGGTATACAAGTGTTGCTTTCTGCCCTGCAGCTGCAGTGGAGCTGTGCTGAAGAGCATTCTTCTCTGTGGGCACCTGTGCACACTCCTTATGAGACAGCTCCAGGAGCAGCAGGGCAAACTGAGCTAAAGAGTAAAGGCGAGGGGTCTGGCTCATATCCGTTGCAGTCCAGGGTAGAGAATGAGAGGGGAACCATTGCATGTGACAAATCCTGACAGTTGGGCTCTGTGGAAGAGCAGGAGGCAGAAGCAGGAGCCTGCTGGAGCTGGCATCCAGGAACTGCTTGCTGAACCAACTGATTTAATGGACAGCTCTACCAGACCAAAGAGAGAGCCCTGTCCAAAAGCTGATGAAACCTCCTGTCTTCACTGGCTTCACTTCCCCATGTTCTAGGGAGATGATGCATGCCAAATTAAGTTCAGATTTTTTCTTGCTTGCTAGCTAGCTACCATGGCAGTATCAGCATAACTTTGTGAGAAGATCTGCTGGTTTTTATCACCTCCTAAGAAATAAATCACTTTGGTTTTCATATTCACCAAGTATAATCATGACTGATGTGCTGTATCAGTTCCGAATAATAAAAAAAAAGCCTGTACTCTTGGGCCCCATCAGTTCCTTCTGGAAAAGATGCAGCAAAAGAAATACAAATAACATGTATTCTCTTATTAACTCTCATAAAAATATCCCTGCAGGCAGTCCTTTCTCTTTTAGGAGACCTTATGCTTTAGAGGCTGTCATACGTTTTCTTGCACGATAGCTCATTACATGTGTTTACATCCCCCAGATCACACAGTCACTCACGGTTCCAGTATTTTGGCACTAAATTCACAGAGTCATTAATTAAAAAGCCTATTACAGTATTATGGTTTTGGGGAGGCTGATGATTCAGCAACAGAAATTACAGTGTTATGCATCTGTTCACATCAAAAAGACAAGGTGTCCTCAAGTGGGAAGCTACATGCTGGCATTACTGGCTGTAGTGAAATTCCTTTTAAGGTATCTCTGTACTGAATCAACAACACAAAGCATGTTATTCGACACAAATAAGATATCTCTTCACTATATTTATGAATTTTTAATTCATATTAAGTGATACGGTTTGGCAGATTCTGTTTCAAACATCCTTTCTTTTCAAGAGAAGGATCTTTCAGAGTTAAAGGCTAGTAGCAGCAAAGTGCAATTTATTTAGTTTTGATTCAGTCAACATTTGTAGGATAAACTGAGTGGAAAGCTGTTGCAAGGGGCTCTTGGAGAGGAAGTAAGAGAATTGGACCCTATATTCATGGACTTTTTGGAGCTGGATGCTTGTAGGACAGATACAAAGAACCACTTGTGGGTATTATAATACTGTGGGTATTATAATGTATTTGACTAATCACTGGTAAAATTGTATCATTTTTCTTTCACTAAAGATTTAAGTGATCTGTTTGCCAGAGTTCCTGATAAGGAAATCTGATAAGACCGTTCCTTCCCCCATTTCACTCCTTTAATGCTATATACAAAGGAAACAGCTGGGTCATTTTCAGAAACTGCACAGCATCTCATTCTGAGCATCAACTAGATGATTCGAACGCAGGAGGGTTGGTTTCTAAAGCAGACAAATCAAACCGTGAGGTATTTGCATAGTGTGGCACTGCTGTTTTGATGAGGTCTGGCCAGGGGTCAGAAAGATGTAGAGACTAACCCATTAAGTAAATGTGCTTGGAAATTAAAAGCTTTTTCAGGAGTGCTGTCTTTGGAAATACACTGAAGTAAAATGAAAAAAAAAAAGCAGCCTGTGGGTATCTCACAGTAGACTACAGCCTCTGGTTAAGCCTCTTTGCCCTTCAGAACGATCATAAAAGTATCCTCATGTATATACTAGTGAATGATTTCCCATTTACAAGTGCATTCAATCTATGCTGCAGTGGGAAGGATGTTCTTGAGGACTGCTTGCTTACCAAATACACAGATGATTACTTTGGGATCGTCACCTCTGTATCAGTATGATTTATGGATTTGTGAAGTTTAGAGCCTGGCAAATAGTCCTCCCATTGCTTACATTTACAGAAGGTCTTGCTTTACTCACCTCCTACAGTCAATTTATTTAGGACTTCCTTATGAATATTTTTACCGAAAGGCTATTCTGCTGTATTTGTAACAGCTTCTGTCGTTTGGTTGTTGTGGGATTTTTTTTTTCCTAATGTATTCAAATACATTTCATTTCCGTATGCAGTTTCCTAATGTACTGGAATAAGGGCGATAACTAATTTTTTGCAATGTACTCAGAAATTTTAAGCCATTCATGACCTTGTTGTAATTCATTAATAGAAAACAAAGCCTTCTAAATAGTTCTTCCATAGGTCAGTAAAGGTTAAATCAGCCCTCAAAAAGGCATGGTTACACAAGTCTGTGTGGCTATGAGCTTAGAAAGAAGGAAGATGAGGGTAAGAAGGTAAGAGGAAAAATCCTGAGAAGGTGGCCTCCCCCACTGATAGCAGAAAGACCCTGAAGCCACAACCACTGCAAGCTCAGTGAGGGATATGTGCTTGGTGTTTTGGAAGTGCACCTGACACAGTTAAGCAGAGCTTAAGAGGGGCAGCACATACTATTTGAATTTCTAAATCATAGCATCATAGAATGTCAGGGGTTGGAAGGGACCTCTGGAGTTCACAGAGTCCAACTCCCTGCCAGAGCAGGACAAAAACTGGGGCAGTTCACTCAGAAATGCATCCAGACAGGTCTTGAGAGTCTCCAGAGAAGGAGACTCCACAACCTCTCTGGGCAGCCTGTTCCAATGCTCTGTCACCCTCACAGTAAAGAAGTTTCTCCTCATTTTGAGGTGGAACTCTCTATGCTCAAGTTTATACCCGTTATTCCTTGTCCTATTACTGGGCAATGCAGAAAAGAGATTGGCTTCTTCCATTTGACACCAACCCCTCAGATATTTATAGACATTAATAAGATCCCCTCTCAGTCTTCTCCTCTCAAGACTAAACAGCCTCATTTCTCTCAGTCTTTCTTCATAGGAGAGATGCTCAAGCCCCTTAATCATCCTTGTAGCCTCCTTTGGACTCTCTCCAGTAGATCCCCATCTCTCTAAATTTTGAATGCTAAGTTACTGCAAATAACTGCAAATGAACTGAAACCATGTTTTCCTGCTATACTTTTGAATTTCAGATGTTAGGACTTTTTTCCCCTAAAATAATAAGGAAACTAAGGAAACCCATCAGCAGTTCTATTTTTGTTGAATCATCATTTGTTGGGGAAAAAAACATCCCTAAACCACTGAAAAGTCCTGGCCTTTCAAAATTAACTTGTAGAAATGGCACTTTCAGTTCCACAGATCCGTCCCTGCCGTGGTCAAAGCATGGCACCTTCTCATTTGAGAGGTAAAAACAAGTTTCTACTTATCTTCAACTGCCTGTTAGATCCAGCCCAGTTTGTAGGATGGTGGGTGAACCCCGTGCTCTCTTGTGAAGCATTAGCACAGTTGTTGTGTTTCTGCCTCACTGTTTGTAGTCCAGGAGGTTGTGCAGGTGTCAGCAATAGCTAATTCAGTCTGCAGGCTTGCTGTAAGGGGTAGCAATTTGTGATAAAGGAGGTAAATTAGCAAGGGGCAGAAATAATTTTTATTTGCACACAGAATACTTTATGTCGAGAGTTTCTGACAGTTGGCTATTGGAACATTATCACAGTTATCAAGAAACCTGAATTATACAGGAGTGTTACATAGTTTGTTACTTACAATGGGGATATCCACGCTAGGAAGTTTTCCCAAAGAAGTCTCTGTTCTGTTTCTCTACCATAACAAACTTCCTGCACCACCCTGAGGAAATACTGAGCATGTCAAAAAGCTGCTTAGATCATAAAGAAAGTATATAACCCAAAGTTAAGGCTCTGAGCCCCTGTAATTGTCCTTGTCCTTGAATTTCACAGCCATTCTTCCCTTTGCCTTTTTTTCTACAGTTGTGGTACATATGAAACCACTCTTCCACATTCAAAGTCGTCCCTTCTTGCAGAGAAGATCCTGCTGAAAGCTGTCAAAATCTGTAACTGTTCACTTGCCTCAGTCTGTGGGACACTGACTGTGGCACTCTACATTCACTAGATTTATCAGCTGAACTGTTCCCTCCAGTATTTGGTTGCCAGAATTGCAGAATTTAAGTTCTGAGCATCACTTTCAGCTGTGAAAGGTGCACAGAGTCCTTTTTGTGAAAAGCCAGGGCATCTAGCTGCAGATACATGTAGCTGGCTCTTGCTATGCTTCCACAGTTGTACTTGCAACAAACTCCATTGCCATCCTGTGGTGGCCTCTTTCTGCTCTCTTCCAAGAGCTTTCTTTATGAGAAATTAAACTATCGCTTGATCTGATACTGCCTGGCATTGATCCTATTTTAGGAGCCATGGAAACAATTGACTGTCATCTTCCATCTTCTATCAGAGACGCTGTGTTTAAGAGCTAAGCTGTTTTCCCTCTAATGTGGTGTTTCTCTGTCAGTGCCTTCTGTGTCAGTTAGCTTTATCTGAGGGAAACTGTATTAACCAGAGACATTTTTTAAAGGCAGTTCAGAAAACAAAGATATTAAAAATGGAAAAGCAAAGAGAGGGACAGTGTGTTGAATGCTGGAAAAGAGAAAGAAGAATCATTTACATGTAAGGACTTGAAAATTTGTTTTCAGACATACCATATTTCCCAAGCAGTGTAAGGAGTCAATTCAAGGCTTGAGTGCATGGTCACAGACTGACGATGATTTTTACTAAGTTAATGGCAAAACCAAGCACAAAACGAAAAAAAAATACTGTTGCTGGAGTTTTTAGAAATACTGGGTCAATGGTTCATGAATTCTCTAGTCCTGTTTCAGAATAGAGTGGGTTTTCTGCCTGCTTGTACATGTTCTGACCACTTTGCATATATACAGTATGATTAGTATGGTCAATCTTCCAATCTCACAGTATGATCAACCCCTTTGTCTCAGCTATATTTTTTCTGACAGTTTTCAGGAAAGCACATATTTATGTCTGGAGAGCTAGTCAGTGAAAAAATAGAAGCAAAGAGGGTTTTTTTAATTATTATTATTATTATTACTCAAACACGTCCTTTTGAAAGCTAGCTTTACAGAAGGGCTGTGGTGTGTTTGCACATGACCTCTCTAAATAGGAGCACTAGAACCTTACCTCTTTCATCCGTGTTTTACTTGCTTTCAGAGCATTCAGAACAGATAGAAGGCAGTCAGAACAAACAGGCAATAGACAATATGTAACATGTTTTCTTGGGGAGGGAGCGTATACTTTTAATAATGCAACTGTTCATTTTCTTCAGCTCTTAAGTACCAGCTTCAAACAGATTCAGTTATCTTAGCTAATGTTTATCAACATATTTGACCACCAAGAAGATATCTGTACACCTACTGGTTCTAGTGTGACCATACCGTGTGTATCTGATCAAAATGAGAATATTTGTTCTCCTCTGCATAAAAGGACCTGATGATAATCTGTTGCATTCATTAATAATTGCACAAAGTAACTGTCCATTTGCCACTTTGTCTCCTGTGTTTCCAGGAGAAGCTCATTCTCCTCGCAAGAAATTAATGGAGAAAGAGACGGCTAAGCGTTTCCTTGGCTATCTTGCAGTCTCTCCCAGCTGCCTTTTCCTAAATGTCAGGGACACTCTTCAGTGTGGTTACCATGGTGCATTCAGCTGGCATGCCTGCAAGGGTTCACAAAAGCCAGCACACCCACTGCACGTTTTATAGGAACTTATGAGGAGGGGAGGCACTTACCTGCTGCATCATGATCAAATAGAATATAATGAAAGGTGCTTTTTGGTGCATATTTTATAAAAGATTGTCCCTGATTTGGTACCATAAAAAAATCAACCAGTTAAGAATATTGTCTTTGTCCCTCTGTTTGTGTTGATGTATCTAGAGATGGGTTACAAGTTACATATATTAAACCTGCTGGTGAGCTTGCCAACCTAACAGGTGAGTACACAAATCTAAATGCTGATGAAGAACAGTGAGATTTACACTCTGCTCTATTCATTGACTAGCTCCTATAAAAAATTTTGAAGGTGTTTTCTATTTACTCATAATGTATTATTCAATCTGAAATACTGTTATTAGCAAAAAAGCTTTTCTTTGGTAAGGCTTCTTGGTGTAAAAGTCAATACAAATAAAGTACACCCTGCATCCACCCATCAGAAAACGTTATTTTTTAAGGCTCAGGTTTATAGCTGTGGATAGATTTGTAGCTGAAATAGCAAAATCCTTTTCAAAATGCCGATAGATTTAAAAACTCACTTTGAGATATCGTGCAACTCAGTCATAATGTTGTCACTAAAATATATCCTTCACTCCATAAACAGATTTCAGACATAAACATGAATAAATGCCTTTGTTCTAAATAAGAAGCTACCAGTAAGTTCTGTTGCAGTCACCTGTTTCAGGTTAAGTTGGTCTTATTCTCTTCAACAAATGGTTAGGTAGACTGGAAACATGTTGCATCAGATTCAGTGATCATACAGAGAAGAGCTCTGAACTACAGTGTTGTTTGGTCTGTCTCCTTGATAAATGTTTCATAGAAACAAAATATTCTTCTCCCAGCTGCTCAGCTTTATCCCTTGTGAATGAAGTCAGTAGGATATTCCAGTGTAAGTTCCTTTCATTGAACTGTTCTGGTTTTTCTTACTGGGACCTGATAAGGAGTTCCCAATACCAACATCCTGCTGGTTCAGGCAATCACACCACCTAACTCTTGCATAAAATGAATCAAACTCTGTTTAAAAATTAGTTTTGATATTTTGCTTCATAGTTCCACTGAAAGACTATGTCAGAAACTTACTTGACTTCTAAACCTTATCTGGATTAACAGGCTGTCTGTATTAGCATACCATTGAGGTCATCTGGTTCTTATAGTATTGATTTGGTTCTTCTCTATTGTCAATAGTTACCCTCACCGATAGCCTTCTCCTGATTGTTTTTTAAATTAAACCAAGATAGCCTAGTCTCTTGTCCACTGTTGATGCACAATTTTTTTATGTTCACTCGTGGATCAGCTAAAATTCCTTCGTCTTCAACATGGGTAATCAACATCTCATGCACTTATCCTAGTTGAACTGTTCTCAGGACTTTGTGCAAAGACATTAGTACTTTCCTAGCTTTACTAGGAGTTGCTTAGTTAGAGCTTCAGAACACACTCGCCTTTCTGTCATGCTGTCTGTTTACAGTCCTCTGAGACTTGTCAGACATGGTCTGATTCTCTTCCTCCCCCGTGTTTTTCCTATGGTGAGATTCTCATTAGTAACAAAAACTCCCACTGGTAGTCTCTAAATGTATGATTTTACAAATTGCATTGTTGAATTTTGTGCCATTTTTACTATTTCAGTTTTTGAGGTCAGCTGTTTTTCCCATATGCTATGCTGTACTGGACCTCCTTGTGATGTCGTATTTTCACACATCATGGCATCAGTAGGTGTAATTAGCAGAACAGAAAACCTCCAGAGATGCTTGCACACACACAGCCTAGTACCTCCCGTTTACTGCTGCTTATTATTTTTCTCCTCTCGTATTTATGAAACAAGTGAATTACACAGTTTCCTTCCTTCCTTCCTTCCTTCCTTCCTTCCTTCCTTCCTTCCTTCCTTCCT
>JANVCC010000010.1:23561784-23603153 GCA_025345505.1 Todiramphus chloris collaris | reverse complement strand
TTCCTTCCTTCCTTCCTTCCTTCCTTCCTTCCTTCCTTCCTTCCTTCCTTCCTCTCCCCTCCTCCCTTCCCTTCCCTTCCCTTCCCTTCCCTTCCCTTCCCTTCCCTTCCCTTCCCTTCCCTTCCCTTCCCTTCCCCAGGATGTCTGAAATTGGACACATCTAACCATCCAGCGACATTCTCATTCATATTCCACAGTTGAATTCAGCCTCACTTTAACTCCATTGAATTTATAAGCATGAGTCAATATAAGGAAGATGGCTCATAAAGTGTTCTGTATCCTAGGCAAAATATTGCTTGTGTTGAAAGTTTATTTGCTATTCAAGCATCATTAAATTGCAATGATTTATGGTCTTAAAATAAGTGCTTGTATGAATATTAAATACCCAGTTAGCAGTTTTATTATGCTATCACCCGCAGATAAATCCCTTTTTCATAACTTCCTACATAAATAACATGTTAATTATTGCTGTGTAAGTACTAAAGTTTACAACCACAACTGATTACCTATATTCAAATTTCAAACTTTAACAGCCTAAACTAAAGCCAACTGAAATCAGTGCAAAGATATCCCTTCACTTAAAAATGAACTTTGAATCAGTCCTGTAGCGCGTGAAAAGGTAAAGTAATTTGTCAGAAAATAAACCCCCTTGTGTTCCAGATGGTCCTCAGATATCAGAGGGGCTGGGGGCAACTAGGTTTAGATTCTGAGTGATGTCCAGTTTGGCACTATTAGTCTGGTCACGTTCAGTGTATCTGAACTATCACGGCCTGGATCCCCGTCCGGTTGCGTTCAGTACGTCAGAACTAACACAGCTCCAGATTCATTAATAGCCCCCCCTGCACTCCCTGCCCAGTCATGCTCCATGGTACCACGCAGAAAGTAAAGATCTGATGGTGCCCAATGAGAGAACTCTCTGACTAGCTGCATGAAAAGTGCAGTTTATTGAGAGCAACAGAAATAGAAGTTCTTTTAGATTGCCAGTGATAAATACACTGTCTGCAAAGTGTGTATATATATATGATATACCAAATGCGTTAAATCAAAGAGCAGCTCGAGAAGATTTCTAAGTTTAAGAGTCTTGCCCAAAGGCGTCCCTAAGGGGGGGCAGAAGCAAGGTTCAGCCTGTTGACTGATCCCAGGAGTCAGAGATGTCCATGATGATGTCTTCCCCAACATCCCCCCTTACTTAAACCATTTTTATAATAATTTTTACCTTCAAGGTGGAGCTTGAGTGACTCTAGTCATAAATACCTCTATTATGATTGGTGTAAATTTCTCTCGCTTCGCTTTTAAAGATACAGCTGAAGAAAATTCACAGCGCAAGCTCAGTGAGGGGTGGTCTCACTTTGGAGGTGGGTGGCCTTTGGGACTGAGGTGTATTACAATGACATTATAATGATCAAAGTTCACACCAGGACAGTACTTTGTCAAAACTGGCAGACTGTTGGCATAGGGTTGCAAACAGGCAGCTTATCAGTCCTCTAGAACCATCAAGTTCCCATCTCTGCTGTGATCTCACAGGGCCTGACCATGGAATCTTCACTCCACTCCATCCCCCCATGCTGCTTGCAGGCAGCATTGCTTAGGGAACTGTTGTGAAATGGATTCCTGGCATACCAGTTCCACTCCACCCTGAGTTTCTCAGGTGTTACACCTTTCCCTAATGTGTGAACAATGCTGTACCTTTAGCATGATTTTAATTTTTAAGTCACCTCCAGTCATTATTTCACATCCTACCTTATAGTTACGACCAATTTATATCACATTGACAATGGACTATGTTACTAAACAAAATTTAAATGTATGGATTTTATCTGTGGTGGAGAGAATAGCAGAAATACTCAGAAATGCATTGTGACTATTTGTTCTACTTTCAATATGTAAAAATTATTAAATGATTGAAAAATTATTATAGCAAAACTAGGACTTGTCAATTAGGTGAATTAGGTTTGGTAATTAGGTGAAGAATCTGTAATACCCAATGGCATTTAGCTGTCCCTGTCCCCCTCATTATTTTACATTGTAAGAGAAATTACAAGCTCGATTCTACAAAGTTGATCATCAGTGAAAATTAATGTTGACATTTCATTGTCCTGAAACTTCATATTTAATATCTCACTAAGATGAATTACTCAGTTTGCACTTTCCAGAGCTGTTGTTTCAGTCTATGGTAGTACCAGACCAAAGCATACAAGTATATAATCATAGACTCACAGAACCATAGAAGGGTAGGGGTTGGAAGGGACCTCTGAAGATTGAGTCCAACCCCCCTGCCAGTGAAGGAATGCCTAGGGCATGCCACATAGGAACATATCCAGGAAAGTCTTGAAAATCTGTAGAGAAGGAGACTCCACAACCTCTCAGGGCAGCCTGTTCCAGTGCTCTGTCACTCTCACAGTGAAGAAGGTTTTCCTCATGTTGAGGTGGAACTTCCTGTGTTCCAGTTTCTGAGCATTACTTCTTGTCCTATCACAGGGCATCACTGGAAAGAGACTGGATGCTTCTACTTGACACCCACCCTTCATATATTTTTAAACATTAATAAGATCTCCTCTCAGTCTTCTCTTTTCCAGGCTAAACAGCCCCAGGTCGATCAGCCTTTCCTCATAAGAGAGATGTTCCAGTCCCTTCATCATCTTTCTAGGGTTCTGTTGGAATCTTTCCAGTAGTTCCCTGTCCCTCTTGAACTGGGGAGACCAGAACTGAGCACAGTACTCTAGATGTGTCCTCACTGGAGCAGAGTAGAGAGGAAGGAGAGCTTCCCTTGACCTGCTGGTCACACTCTTCTTTATGCATCCCAGGACATCACTGGCCTTCTTGCCTTTGAGAGCACATTGCTGGCTCTAGGTTAACATGTTATCCACGAGGACTCCCAGGTCCTTCTCTGTGGAGCTGCTTTCCAGCAGGTCACACCCCAACATGTACCAGTACATAGTGTTCCTTGCAACCAAGAATGATGGAGACTTTTACACAATTAATGTCAATGTGAAAATATAAAGTCATTTCACAGAACCTATCAAGATATATCCAACAAAGCTTCTCCCTGGATATGATATTCTTCAGTATTTTCGCTAATATCACATTGACAGAAGAAAGAGTGTATATTTGCAAATTCATGGAGGGCATCATGATGGAAATTGCAAGAATTTGTGGTGACATAATCAGAATTAAAATGAGCTTGATGTTCTGAGTATCAATCAAATAGAGTTTGTCAATACAATGATAACAGTAAGCATAAAATACTCAAATCAAGAAAGAAAATCAAGCATGTAGATGCAAAATGGTTACTGTGGTTTGGTGGCTATATGGCAGTTGGCTGTAATTGCATCTGAATTAACAATATGCTGTTGTTGCAAAAAAGGCAATCTCATTTTGAGGTGAATTAACAGGAATGATATATAAGGCATGGGAAGCAATTATTATGCTCTTCTTGTCACTGGGAAGGTCTCAGCTTCATATATTAATCCTTCTATATTCATCCTTGGGCTACACACTTATGGAAAATTGACAATATGAGAGAAGGTCCGGAGAAGAAGCAAAAAGAATGATGGGGTTTAAGAAAGCCCAAACTCCTTGGAAAAAAAAAAAAAAGAAAGAAATGTTAGTATAGAAAGGGGAGTTATGATAATAGTCTTCAAATATTTAAAAGTTGTCATAGAGTGATTAGTTGCTCTCCATTCCACTAAGTGACAAGGATGAATCAGTGTAATTTTCAGAAGAGAAAGTCTAGGTGCAATATTAGGAAAAAAATAACTTTAAGACTAGCTAAACTCAGGCTGTTTAGGAAGGCTGTGGAATTCCTCTTACTGAAACTCTTTCCAAAAAAATGGGGAAAACAAGCATTATGGAGGGATATTCTAATTATACTTGATCCTGTAATGAAGGAAAGGACTCAGATGACCTCTCAGTCATACACATATGTGATGCTTTGGGGACACTGAAGACCCTAGTTAATCATCTTTCAGACAGCACCTAGCGAATATGTTACTGCACAGACAAAGAGAATACTACCAATCATTCCTGAAGTTACCCAGATTTTCAGTCCTTTAGTACTTTGTTTATCATTGGCCATTTGTCCAAGAAAATAATCTTCAATGCTTGGTCATTCCCTCATTTTTGACTGTTTGAAGCTGTGGGAGGAAGGACTGCAGGGAGTATTCCAGACAAAAATGTGGCTTTTTATAAGAGACACAGAAACCTGTCTGACTTCTCTCTTCTGAAAAAAAATAAAAAGGAAAAAAAAAAAGATCAATCTTTTCTCTAAAAGCCCTAACATGTCCTCATTTTTGTTCTGGAACCTGGAAGGCTGAGGTAGCTTTTATTTTATCAACTCATTTTCTGTCTAGGACAAGTGTTTCTTGGGCAAGATCTTAGCACCATGCCCTAGCATAAAATATGTGCTGTGAATTAATTTAATGCTATCTGGGTGATTTAGACTGCTGTAATTATTTTGAATGAGAATAGAGTAGGATCCAATGAGGTGGAAACTTATGTGTGTCTTAAGCCACTGGGACCTGTTTCTATGGTTTGTCTGAGTTGCACCTACAATTCGAATTTGACATGGAAGATTCTTGTAACTCTAAGTTCATAACTTTTTGTGGGTTTTATCAATCACTCCTCCAAAGTTTTTGGATCCCATTTTGAAACACAAACTCGTTTGCTTTGCATGGGCATTATAAAGTGTCTTGTTTTTCTTTAGACATTTATTGGAGACCACCTGAGAATGAACTCATTTACTATTTCTTGATTACTCCAAGCCTGCAGTCATGTATGCTCGCTGCTTCTGTCTGAGGCAAGAGCTCTTTATGGTAGAGCACTGAGGACTGGCAGTGCTTTCTCATGATGCTGAGCAACTCTGACCAGCTGGACTGTCAGCAGCTGGAACCTGCTGACTTTCACGTCAGAGCAGCCTGAGGGTCAGATATTCTGCATTTTTACTGCTTTTAGCCTTCTCTTTATTTGTGAGCACAGTGTGAACCAGCAGAGCCTGTTGTTTCATCAGGCCTCCTGCAGTCCTGCCATAGAAATGCAGCTGCACAGCGTCACCTGCTCACCCAAATAATGGCTTCTAGTGGACGTTCTGTATGTGTCCTAAGCGTTCCCATTTCACGTTAACATGATGAGAAATCATCTTTGCCAGCATGCTGTCACAGAACATCTTCACAGCTTCCTTCGAACAGCACAATGAATCATTGGTGCTCATGTATTTGTCCTTGGTGAATCAGTTTCCTTCACGTCACACTTTTTTGCTTTCTGCCTAGCTGATGAGTTCCTTATAATATTCCCAGAGGTGACTGCACCATGGTGTATGATGAATCTGCATCCCTGGGAAGATAATGATACTGCATAATGGAGCCAGAATGTATGCCTAGAGATGGAATAGTTGCAGACAAAACCAGACTAACAATATCAGATCTAGAAAAAAACAACTTGTAATCACTTTTTTAAGTGTCAGGCTTACACCTGCATATCCTCATCAAGCTTTGGTGTAAGTTCTTTAAAGCACAAACTGCTTTCTGTTCTGAGCAGCCCAGAGCAATGACATCACTGTGTACGTTTGGTGCATGTTTTTACAATAAATTTGCTCTTTATAGGAGTACATTTAGGTAGATGCTCTTTAAACCTAAGATATAATAATAGCACGGCCAGCAGATTGATAGAGGTCATTCTGCCCCTCTACTCTGTTTTGTTGGGACCTGAGGAGGGCCATGAAAATGATCAGAGGGCTGGAGCACCTCTCCTGTGAGGACAGGCTGAGGGAATTGGGGTTGTTCAGCCTGGAGAAGAGAAGGCTCTGGGAAGACCTTATAGTGGTCTTCCAGTACCCTCAGAGGGCCTACAAGAAAGCTGGAAAGGGACTGTTTACAAGGTCATGTAGTGATGGGATGAGGGGCAATGGTTTTAAACTACAGAAGGGTAGATTTAGATTGGACATTAGGAAGCAGTTCTTTACTTTGAGGGTGGTGGAACACTGGAACAGGTTGCCCAGGGGGGTGGTGGAGGCCCCATCCCTGGAGACATTCAAGGTCAGGCTTGATGACGATCTGAGCAACCTATCTAATTGAGGGTGTCCTCACTTACTGAAGGGGAGTTGGAGAAGATGACATTTGGAGGTCCCTTCCAACCTTCATTCTATGATTCTATGAAAACACACTTTTATGACCTGATTCTAGCTAAGCAGCCCCTTGAGGTTACTGGGAACTGAAGACATTGCAATTTACAGGCCTATGCACTTGGCTTGTTTAAAGACAGAGATGCAGTCAGGAAAAAAATGTCTCTGTCACTTCCTAAACATCTTTCTTCTTCCCTCTGACATCTTTCTGTAACCCATGAAGTGACTATTCTAGTTGTCAGAAATCATTGGCTTTTCTTTCGGAAGCAGAGCACAGAAGCACTGGTGTCTATGAGGAGAAGGCTGGCTGCCTCTGCATAGGGGCCTCATGTTCCTCAGGTTCAAGTATCACTTGACAGGTTTTTTGGTTGTCAAAGAAAGCATCTACTGCTATTAATTAGGTAAAATGAAATTAAATATACAGTCTAACAACACTTTTCCAGTAAAATGCCCATTGGAAGTACATTCCATTTTCTTTTTACCTATTTGCACTCTCCATTTTACACATTCCAAAGTTTACAGCGTACAGTCTTCAAAGTTGCAGGCTCCTATGTGAACTGTCACTACTCTGTGTATCCTCCTGCAGATTCTTTATCCTTCCTGCAGCATGGTGCAATTTTCCTGCAGATTAGCACAGCTCACTGGAATTGAGGTTCCAGATGCAGCTTCCTCAACTCTCAAGTTAGATTTTCTTGGAATCAAAGGCAAAAAACAGACCTAGGAGGAGAGACCAGAGTTAGACCGTTCCTTTGTCTTCGTTGTCCTCCTTCCCCTCCACTAAATGCTGTAATCACAAGGTGAAAGTTAGGCTTTTTTCCACATTAAAAGCTGGACTCTCTTGCTGCCCCGAGGCCACAGCCTTTTTGGAAAGGATGGCCACTTCTCTCTTTTACTGGTAAGGTCTTTGTCTAGTATGGCATAACTCCTTCAGGAAGAATAAACCCAAGAATTCAAGTCACTGCTTCCTCAGTCGGTGCTCTAACCCCTAGTGCAGAGGCAGTGGTGTATTATCTGTGACCATGATCCCCATTATCATTAAGAGAGAACCAATTGAACTGGACAGATTGGACTGCCCATTGAAAGGTGCCTGCCTTCAATATAGCCATTGAAGGGAGAGAGGCACTTAATTTATGAACTGGATCTCTCCCTGCAAGTCCTTTTGCCTTAGCTGTGTAGCATATTTCACCAATTGCATTAGATGTATTGCACTGAGCCTGTGCACTCTGCCCTGACACAGAGAGATGGCCAGAAAGTTCAGTGCATTCTCCCCTCTTGATTTCCTCTTCTGTTTGAATGAAACTAGAGCATGTGGATGCTCAGGAGAAAAAACATCTTTTAAAAATAGGCAATATGATTGTCAAACCTCAAAGACTGACAAATGTGATCCCTCAAACCAAGTAATCATGTTTTCTGGAAAATGGCTGATTGTATTTCAGATTGACAACAAGTAACCTTTCAACTCTATGTGGGGCAGCAAACCTACAGTTTTAAAGCCAAAATCTTAAGAGAAATGCATCTTATGAAATGTTGAAATGGCTAAATGTTTCTTAAATGTTATTTATATATACACTTTGTATTTTTCATCCTCTGCTTCAATGAAGATTGTTTTTACATTCCACAACTCACGCAGGAGGCTGTGCAAGGAGTTTTTAATGAAATATTAATACTGTGATCCCACAGGACGTATTGTTTATACCATCACAGATGCAGATTACATCTCCAATCAATGGAGCAGTTTTTTAAAAACCTCTTTCTAAAGCAGCAGTTGGAGTATGATTACCATTGTCCGCAGTAGTTATATCATACAGCAAATTAGGAAATATATGTCAGGACCCATTATTCTAATGGGAGTCTTTTAAGATTTTTAAACAATGTAAGTAGATGCCAGCCTTGCAAACCAATGACCATCTTTGAAACAATACCCCCAGTAGAGAGGAGAGAACAAAAATAGTGTTGACTTGTGTGTGGCTGTCAAGTTAATGCTTCACAGGAACCCACAACGCTAATCACCCTTCTTGAATGCAAGTTCTCCCTTGTAAGGTATCACTTAAGCACTCATTAGACCAACGCAGCTGAAAATTGGTAAATGTATTTTCAGTGTCAGCTACCACCATTTCAGTCCTGGACAGATAGAAAAGAAACAGCACTGTACTGCTGATCTCTCTTTGTTTCCTGCAATATTTATAAAGAAGCATTTTGTTTTCAAAACCCACTAGAGTAAGATCTTATATATTTATGCCCAGTATGTACAAGGATGATAACTATAAATCTGTACAAGACAGAGGATGGAAATGGCTATTTAAGTAGCACATCTGGAGAAATGCAACTGCCAAATTTTCAGCAAGCAGCAGCAGCATTAACAAGGGAACCACTGTGGTATGTGCAATGGCAATATTTATTTTACTCAACTAAGAGTTTGTCCTAATACCAAATTAAATTATATGCCAAATTAAAGTCAAGATCATGCTTTACAGTCTTTCAATGGGCTCTACCTATTATGGAACAGGGACTTGTCATGCCTAGTATGAAGGGATGTGTTTCTGCAGATGTAGGTTCAGTCAAGTCAAATGGCCCAGGAATGCAGAGAGGGCACGGGCAGGGAGTAAAGCTCCCTTAGTACACTGTGCCTGCAAGCTGGGGATTGTTTGAACAGTGATCAAATGTTCTCAGGAAATGTGTTTTAATTAAATTCTGCTCAGCTAAGAAATGAGACAAGGACACAATTGTCAACAAAGTCCCTTTTTGATGTGAGACTGAATGCTAGTATCATAAGTCCCTCACAGTGTCCCTCAGTATTTTACTTTGTCAGGATGGCAGTAATATTACAGGTTGACAGCACAGGGACTGGCAAGGACACTGCTCTTCAGTCTCTGCTTACTGATGTTCCCAATGTGGTTGTGGAATATAATTTTCCAGACTGTGGAGCAGTGCACACAACTCATCTCCAGGTTTTGTGGATCCCATAAATGGCATGGGGTGCCCAGAATAGCCATTCAGAATGCTTGTGATGCCCCAGGAACTATAAGATCTGGTATAGCTTATGCAGCCCTGGTGAAAAGGTTTCTTTCTGACTTGACACAAGTCCATATTGGTTTTATTTTTACAAGGTCCAGCATAATAGGAAAGGAGCATTACTGTATATCTTTGTCAGTGACCTAGGTGATGGGGCATGGTGTACCCTCATCAAGTTTGCTGATGATGTAAAACTCTGAGGAGTGCTGAGGGACTCCAGCAAGCTGGAGAAATGGGCTGACAGGAACCTCATGAAGTTTCACAAGGGAAAGAATAACTCCAGGCACCAGTACACACTGGGGCCAGTTAGCTTGAAAGCAGCTTTGCAGAAAAGGACCTGTGAGACCTGGGAGTGGACAGCAAACTGAGCATAAGCTAACAATGTGCCCTTGCAGAAAAAAAAAAAAACCCAAAAATTGATGGTATACTGGGCTGTATTAGGAGGAATGTTGCCAGCAGGTTGAGGTAGATTATCCTTTCTCTACTCAGCCCTGGTAAGGCCACACCTGTAGAACTGTTCTGGTCTCGTCAGTACAAGAGAGTCACGGGCATGCCCAGTGAAGTCAGTGGGCACAAACTGAAACACAGGAAGTTCCCTCTGAACATCAGGAAACACTTCTTACATGTGAGGGTGACTGAACACTGACACAGGTTGCCCAGGGAAGTTGTGGAATCTCCATCCTTGGAGATACTCCGCAGCTGTCTAAACACAGTCCTGGGCAACTGGCTATGGATGACCTTGTTTGAGAAGGGAGGGTTGGATAATGACATGCAGAGGTCCCTTCCACCTTCAACCACTCTGTGGTTCTGTGATTCTGAGTAAGACTCACACAAAAGACAGATCATTACTGAACTAGAGAAGGAAAGAAATAGAATATGGCAAGCTAAGAGATAAAAAGGATGAATGAGTCTCAATACAAGTTTGTATGGCAAGTCTCCACAGAATAAGTTTCAAAGACAACTGCCAGTCAAGGAATCACTTATCAGAGCTGTGTGTGACAGAATATTAACAGAAACAGAGGCCATATAGAAAAAAAAGTTATTTTTCAACAGATCTCCTGTGAATCATAGTCATAGTCTGGCAGTATTTCCTGTGAAGTCAAAACCATCTTTTCTTACAGAAACAATTCCATGGAAACTCCACTCGTTGAGTCTTCTTGATTTGATATTTCCCCACAGGGAGGTAGGCTGTACTGGAAACAAGAGTTTCTGGGTATTATTCCAACATAAAGCTGATTCTCATGGAGAAAAGGCTTGTTGCTGCCTACAGCAGAGAGAACTTACTAAAAGAAGAGTTCACAATTACATATGCAAGAAGCTGTCTCTGCATTTTCTCAGAAACTTTCATTTACATAGTGCTTTTGCCTTGCTTTCCCACCCCCGAGCTCCCACCTTTTTCTAATATAATATGTTATTCCCTGTCTTAGAATTGATGCAGAAGAATCATCAAGTTCACCTACAGGTTTTTTTGATCAGCCTCTTCAGATTAAAATCTCTGTGTAAATGTCATGCAAGTCATTCGTGAGTGAGACTTACCTTTTCATATCTTCAAACTATACCAAGAAGTACAGATTAAGTACTTGGGCTTTAGTGGTCTCTGCCTGTGTGATATGCCTTAGCTAGAAACTCTGGCCTTGTATCTCCTCTTTAACCATCATCATCTTTTGCCATGCTTTCCACTCCAGTGTCTACATTAGTCATGCACAGCTAGTCCGGTGAGGGAGAAGTCATATGTAGGTCCTCAAAGAATGAGATCTCTGGGAGACTGCGGCCCATACACTGTGATGTAGAGTGAACATGGTAAGTGCAAGGGAAGTTTTTCTAGGGGGAAAAAAAACACACCTAGGTGAGGTTTTCTTCTCGGATTTTCCTGATTATTATTTTTGATATACAGTCTGAGTTCTTGTTTGAGCATATAGGAATTAGACATTATCACTCGATATATACTTTGGTCTATAACAAGAGTTCTTGTGACTCTGGGAAGTCAAGAGGAAAATGTTTCACAATGAGAGCTATCAGCCATTGGAATAATGTAGGGAATATACAGCTCTTAACCTCACAATTCAAGGTTAGGCACTTGGATTAGGTGCCTAAATGACACAGGGGGGAGTTACTTACCTCAGAATCCACCAGTTAGCAGAAAAGGGCCTGTCTCAGCCTGTGTCATCCTTACTCTTTTCCTGCTGAATGCTCCAGCTGCTGGGTTACAAAATCAGCCTTTCCCCTCCTTATCTTCTTATTGCTCAGTGATTGAATTTTTAACCTCAGCATGTCACAGCACTGGTGGGGTGAGTGAAGAGGTCTTGTTCTTCCCTTTTCGATACTTTCAAGCCTTGTCATAGGAAATGCAAAAGATGGATCATGAATAATTTTTTTCTGTCTGAGGAGGGTATTTAAATTCATGTTCTCCCTAACACACTGCCTGGCTGTAGCTCCTGGTACATTGTATTAAAATGGGCATCCACTTGAATGTTCTTGAATCGCAGAAGGCACAGCTGCAGGGCTTTGCTTTCACCTTGATGCTGTTGGCTGCACAGTCTGAGAGTCACTAGGCACATGCCAGCTAGGTCTGTGCCTTAGGAGATCATGGCAAGGGATGACTAGTCTGTGAACCTAAAATGGACTTTGAGTTTGGTTGCTCAGCTTAGTCAAACTGACAGTGTCGCAGGGCACAGGCAGTAATGGAGTATTTAGGGAGCTTTTGGTGAAAATGTGGGAACCTACGAACTCGAACATGACTTGGTCTCTTGAGCTTGATTAGATGTATTTTAATTAGCTGCACAATAGTCCTGTATTGGAAAGATTTTGTTCTAACAGCTTACAGACCTGTTCTTTGAGTTACAGCCATCCAGTTCCTGGCAGACTGAATGAACAGACAAGATTCTTATCAGAAAATTTTTACTCTAGCATAATTCAGTAATTGTAAGTGTGTTTTTCAAGATAACATACCAAAATAACATTTACATTCACGGCAGCATATTTAGGGTGGCCTAATTTTTTTCCTGAGAATAAAATTGATGCTTTCCACCAAGAGCAAAAAGGAAAGAAGCAGAAGTAGATAAAATTTCACTAAAACTTAATCTGATTGTGTAGAAGCCCTCCACAAATCTAGAAGTGCTGAGTGTCTCGAATATTTGAAACTATTTAGTACTGAAGTCACTTGTGTGCATCCAAACCCCTCTTAGGACTGGCTAATTTCCTTTACATGTAAGATACTGTAACTCTGTGCTCCTCTGCACTGGGGAGAGACTTAATGGTTAGATGATGTTAATTTGTCAGGAATACCATGTGTTCCTTTTGCTCCTGCCATAGTAAATTCCTGCTTAAAATAGAGAAATGAATCAGGAAACATACCTTTAATTTATGCAACTGTGATCAAGTATGCTAGATCTCTTCCTCCACAAATCATTTACTTAGTAAAAAGTAATAAAGACCATATTTGCAGGTGGTTAAAAGTACCCTGCATATTTGATCCTTGGGTAACAATGTGAAGAAAGTAAGATGGTATTCTGATCTTCTACTTCCTATGGGTGGAAACGAAAAGAAAGTACTTTTCTCACCACAGAGAAAAGAAAAAGAAAAATGATTACACAAATCTTCATTGAAGTTTATTATTGTGTGTATTATCCATAGATTAAAACATAAACAAACAAAAAATACTAAGCCTGTAAAGAGTTTAGTAAATTTAAAGCAATATTGATATGAAAACTGTAATTCCTACTGTGAACTTTTGGCTCAGAGGGAGTGGGTTAGATGACAGGTTTTATTTGTTTCTCAGCACAAGCAGTGCTATGAATTAGTTCTTACTTTGAAAAAATATGAATTAAAAAGCAGTGCTTCTAATGGCAGCAAGACATTTTAGACCAGTTTTATGACCACAAGACTCACAGAGGGGCAAGAGCTTACTGACTGACTGACTGAGATAGAGGTAAGACCACAGTTGCCTCATTTCAAGTGGTTTGCACTGTAGGATAGAATGGAAAAGATGTGAAGGTAAATGCTATTAATGGACAGTAAGGTCCCCATTTGAGGTGAGTTATCCATCCTGCTGAATAGGTTTTAATTATGCATTCTTAAGAATAACTGCTCAGCATTGAAAGTGACTTTGAAAGTTCTTAATAGTGAAAGATTTTTAAAACTGATTATGGCATTTCATAGATCTGCAAAGGGAAGACAGAGATTTACACAGTTGTGGAAGAAATACTTGGAAGAAATATCTATTGTGTACATTACATAATTCTGTTATCATTTCAAGGCTGGGGGAGAACCTCACTTAGAGGATATGATAGTCTCAAAAAAAAACTAGTCACGTAATGGTGTTATTTAAATTTCACATGGAATGTTATCAGAGGAAGAGGCTGGGAGGGGGTTGTTTTTTACCATTTTTTGAAGGATTTTCTTCTGTTTTGGGAGGGAAAGAGAAAGAGAATTAAAGTTTTTTCTATTGCAGTAAAAGCCCTTGGTAAAGAGCTATTTTATGAACTAGATTTGGCTTTCTAAAGTAAAAAATAAAGTATGATAAGAAATTTTGTAGATAAGCACACATTCAGTTATAGCTCTGTGTAAGAAATCCATATGGCTCAATATAATACTATATAACAAATATCTGCCCGTCGCTTCCTCTTATTCTTACCATTATGCAAACATAATATGTATTGAAATCCTTCTAGAAGTGAGAAGTGTTACCAAATCCTGCTAAAAAAATGCTAAAAAGAAATTCCATTTGCCTTTAGTATCATGTTCTTCTGGAGATATTTAGGAGCTTCCTTTTACAAAAATTGAAGATCTGTAAAAATGAGAGTGTGAGGAGCAAAAAACCAGAATTATTTCTGTGTCCTTTTGGACATTAGGGCAGTTTATCTGCTGGCAGCTGCTGGGACTGACGGGCCAGTGATGTAATCCAGTAGTTTTTTATCCTTGTATTTGTCTTGCTTTAGTTTATTTGTCTAGTCTTTGCTTCTCGGGATCTTTATGTTATTCTTCACAGTGGAAATAAATGCCTTTTTGCTATACAAAGGTAAATGCCAACCTTTTTCATGTTTATCTGTGGGTTTTTGCATCCACATTTCCGCTAGTGTTGTTTAGTAGTGATTTTATATGTATGCAAAGCCTATCTGATCGGAAGTCCAGAGAACCTACTTGCGATTTAATTATATACTTCAACGGGCTTTGGATCAGAACTTATGACTGTAGCCTTTATGACATGTGTTATTCTTGTAGATTGGCTAGTACTACCAGAGGGTGTTTTCCTAGGTGATAGCAACATAATAATGCACATGTTTGGTAAGAGGAAAAAGTACCCCTGTGCTATACCAACACAGGACTTTTAATGGAAATAAACGGGCTGCTTATTAACTTTTAATGGTCCAGGAGGGAGGGAGGAAAGACAAAAGAAAGGAAGGAAGAAAGGAGGAAAGAGGGAAGGGAGGGAAGTGGAGCAGGAAAAGGAGGGAAGTCATAACAGAAAAGGAGACAAAAGGAAACCATATTGATTTTTCTCAGTGAAAGGCAGTATTGTTAGATCTGTTGAGAAGATGAGAAGGAGGAAAGTACAAACTCTCTTTTAAAATTCATTGTTGCATTTTATTTCTGTACTGAGTGTCTGGTTCTGCTACCAAAGATAATTTCTAAACTACAGCAGAGTCTACCTTGTAGTAATGAGGAGTGAAAAGCCAAGACTGTCATAGTGTAATTGATTAGACTTAGATGGTGATCTTGTACTCTGATAAAAATGAGGTTTCTTGCTGTTGAAGATGGCTTTCATTGTGTTCATCTCCTGGGACTACACCAGCTATCACTTATCAGACAGATGCCAAATGCTGCACTTGAAGCAGATTATTGCTTCTTCCTTCTTTGCTCCAGCTAATGGTCTGATTAAAATTGAATCTACACAACTTTTGTCATATGAAGCCAGTACATTTCTAATAGAATGGTACCTGCATGATACGGGGCAGAGGGATATACCTTCATAAGCTTCATTTATGCCCATGTTCACCAACAGAAAGACAATCCACTTGTTCTCTATGCAGTAGCTCTAAGTTTGAGAGTAAGCTTTACTTCCAGCAAGTACAGCTGAACTGTAACGAGTCTCTGCCATGTTGGAAAGTTGTTACTTTTATTTTGCAAATCAGGGTGGCTTTAGAGGGCAAAGCCTGCAAAGGTCCCATTTTATTCATCCTTCCTTGCTATCAGTATGCAAAACAGTTAAAGGAGAGGTTGAAGTTAAAAGAGAGTTAAAGTTAGAGGTGGGGAGTCCTCTTCTTGTGGAAGACCAAACAGGTCTTTGACATTGCCATGACACAAATTTGACAGATAACTCTATGATATTCAGGACTAAAAAAAAAAGTGCAACGACAGGGTATAGGAAGTGAATTCATAGTCTGTTGCCTATTTCTTAGCCTAAAAATGAATCAGTTCCATGTATTCCAGTTCTGTGTTCAGCTCTGCTTATTTGTGATCTTGGAATGATCTTTGCCACTCAACAGCTGTGTTCAGTTTCATTATCTTAATTATTACTAAAGGTAAAGGAAATCATTGCTACAACCTGAATTCCTTGTGTCAAGATTTAGAAGTATTCAGGGCTTCTAATTAGGGCTTCACATATGGTCAAAAAATAAATAAAAGCAGGAGGAAGAATGTATATCTTTTTTACTGGACATTTTCCCATTTGGCACTGTATCAAATTTCCTTCCTTAATACTTGAAAAATACAGCTTAGATCTTAACAGTACATTAATTACAAAAATTATATGGCAAGTTTTCGTTATATATTGCTACATGTTTCTGTAGCGGCACTTATATGCAAATTCAGGAGCAATGGGATGGGAGTAATAGAAAAAAGGTATCTTAAAAGGTTGACTGAATTTCTCCCACAATCATTCTCCTAGTCTAAACAGCTATCCCATTGAGTGCACTGCAAATGGAGCATCAGTGCTAATCTGTATTTCTCTGGCATAGACGTGTTTGATTATATATTTTCTAACTAGCCTGCAATGTCCAGATTTATTGGGGGATGAAAGGAGAAGAGGAACAGCAAACAGTTGCTATATTGAAAGAAAGCTGTCCATTGGCATTTATCCTCCTACGCATTTTGCTCAGTAATTCATTTAGTCTGACTATGAATCATCAGACTGACTCCCGGGAAGAAAAATCTCCAGAAAGCCACTGTGATAGTAATACTGATTACAGTTTTCTGTTGTATCTCAATAACTGCATTTTACTCTATCTGATTTTTTGGTTTTGTTTTTGTTTTTCTGTGAGGATAAAGTGAAAAAGCAAAACATTTTTCTCACTCAGTTGGTTTTTGGTGATTTTATTGAACAGTGTCTCAGTGAAGGAAGCATAAAGTTTATGTTCAAATAAATACACAAAAGATTAAAGGAATATATGATAATCTGAAGATAACAAAATGCTTCATCAGGATTTTCCTCATTCAGCTTCTGTGTTAGATTTTAATGAGTAAGTGGTCCAGCACATTTTAGATGAGGAACAGAGAAGATTATTATACCACACTTCAGCTTAAGTTAGTGCTGCACCATCTTTTAGATTATTCTCCTCAGAAAAAGTCCTTATTTGTCTGTGTTTATAGAGTACATTTTGTCTTTACATTCTGTCTTTTTTTTTGTGTGCACATGCACAAGAAACACAGAATACAATGCAGGTAGGCTGATACTTACACACAAAAATGACAAATAGGGCACTAAAAAACAAAAGAAGGATAGATTCTGTGGCTTGCCTGAGATTATCTAGTTGCAAAGCAACTAGAATTTTGGTTGATTCTGTTTGATTTATTTGAAATATTACAACTGACAGTAAGAAATGTGTTGCATTCATTTCTCCGTCACTGTATGTGAGCCAGAAAAATCCATGGGATAAATATATTTGGCTCCTGCTCATTTCAAAGCAAGTTACTTTATTAGTGTTGAACTTTGAGGGCTTAAATGCTATTAAAGCCTTTGGAGTGGCCATCCACTTACTGTGTGGGCTGACTCTAACGTAACCAGTACAATTTCATTTTTGAACACTTGACCTAGACATTGGCAAGCTATCTAGTCTTGGAAAACCCACAAGCAATTAAATCACAGAGACCAACATTATAACTGGCTAAGCCCAAATCCAGAAGCCAGAATTCCTGCTCTGTACTTACGACTCTGTCCTGACAAGTGATTTCACCCATTAATGTCTGGACTTTTTCAATCTGAAGAATTTTATAAACTTTATCAGACTGATCATGAATAGGCTGCAGGGGTGACTGGGGCTTTTGGAGCAGAAAAACACAAAACCCCCAAATCCATACAATGAAGATGAAGCAGAAATGTTGTCTTCTCCACAGTATTTTGTAAAACTTAAACCTTCCATTCTCTGATGACTGAAATGTTTCCTTAGAATACAATGCATTATGTCATGAGCTTTGTAATAGGAGCTATGGTAACATTCACAGGATTACTATTGGCAGTACTTTTCTCTTTGGGCCAGTAGTGCACTCACCCAGAATGCGAATGGAAATCCTTCTTCTGCCTTGAAGGATTTGAGACTGTGTTGTTCAGCTTTTGGTAATAAGCTAAATGCTATAGCTATTAATGGTATGAAGCATCCTGAGGTTTGTTTGTCTCCATCTCCTACTTTCATCCACTTTGGATGCAGTATCTAAATAGTGAAGCAGAAATAAAGAGGGGGAAAAAATAGCTCTGCAGTTTGGTGTTCAGAGCAGTATTGATTTCTCATCTAAATTTAAACTTTGTCCCAGTATAAGCACCCACATCTTTTCATGGCCTTATATTTTGATCTTTTCATATCTTAGATAAAATGTGTTTGCTCTAAAAAAAGAAAATCCTTGAAATCATTTAACACTTCAAAGTGGTAAGTCACTAACATTTTCGATAAGGCAAATCCATTATTAACAGACCACTGTCCATTAGGACTAGAGGAAATGGATTAAAACTAGAGATAGGTCAATTCAGGTTAGACATTAGGAAGAATTTCTTCACCATGAGAGTGGTGAGACACTGGAACAGGTTGCCCAGAGAGGTGGCATTAGACATGATTATTTTTTACTACCCATTATTGCCAGTTTGAGAAGTAGTGTTTGTAACTGGTTAGAGTCTAAAACTTGCATGGACTTATTATGTATCCCTATTTCTGTCTAACAGTAGATACCTCACAGTGATGATGTTAACCTCCCCACATTTCAAAGCTTACCCTTGTGAAGCAAATACTGCTTCACCAATATTGAAAGCATTTCTTCTTCTATAACTGTCATTAAAGATAAAGCTTCTTAGTGTTCCTGAGGGGACACATGCTGGGATATGACCATTCACAAGAAACACGATGCCAGTAAGAGCTAAGAATGCAAAACTCTGTGATGTCAAAACAACAGTTACTAAAGTGAAATGCTGGGAAGCAGAATTTCCCAGGTAAAATGTTTCTTCTCACTAATGCAATATTCTGACATCGTTCTTAATCCCATAAAGCCCAAAGCATTATTTTTAAGATCATGTTTCTTCAGAAGCTACATCCATATTCAGTACAAAGACAAATGCAAAGTATTTGTTCCACATGCTTAGAATCCCATTCACTGGACTAGAAGTTTACATTTTAAATTCTTTATGTGTATTTCCTATTGATTAAAAAAGATAACTTTCATTTTTTCAGAAACTGTGTATTACATTCAGCCAGTACTGGCACATGATGGTAAACAGCAGTACACACAATGAAAGTTTACAGCCCAGCAGACATACATTTAGCAGTGTGTGAGCACGCTGAGAAACCCCTCCCCTGGAGAGTTGCTGGGAGGACCACAGTCCTCTCAGTTTCACAGCTGATCTTCAACCCTGCTGTCTTTTTCCACTTGCATAGGATACTGACACACTGTTGTCTGATAGATGCTTTTCTTGCAAGTATTTTTACAAAAGACAGGAGTGCAGCAACACCTCGTGGACCAGATATTCTAATGACAGCAGCAGCTACAAGTAGAGGCCAAAAGGAGAATTGAGTTCTCATTGCAGAGATGGGCTCACTGAGACTAAGGGTGAAAAGAGTTAGGTATGAACATAGGACAACCAGGTGATCAGGCTCAGTAAGAACAGGTTCATGAATAGCAGATCCTGCTTAAAGAACCTCATCTCCTTCTATGACAAGGTGACCCTCTTGGTGGATGAGGGAAAGGCAGTGGATGTTGTTTACCCAGACTTCAGTAAAGCCTTTGGTATTGTTCTCCACAGCATCCTCATGAAAAAACTGTCTGCCCTCGGCCTGGATGGGTGCCCACTCTGCTCAGTTGAACACCGGATGTCCAGGCCCAGAGAGTGGTGAGGAATGGAATTAAATCCGGTTGGTGGCCTATCACAAGCAGTGTTCTGCAGGGCTCAGTACTGGGGCCACTCCTGTTTAACATCTTTATCAGTGATCTTGACGAGAAGATTGAGAGCACCCTCAGTAAATTTGCAGATGACACCAAGTTTGGTGGGAGTATTGGTCTACTTGAGGGTAGGAAGCTCTACAGGGGGACCTGCGTAGGCTGGATCAATGGGCTGGGGCAAATCATATGGCCTTCAACAAGGCCAGATATGGTGCTTAAGGATATGGTGTTGTAGTGGCCCTGGTAGAGTTAGATAATGTTTAGACTTGATGATCTTAAAGGTCTTTTCCAACCATAGCAATTCTGTGGTTCTGTGATTTCCTAGAAAGAAAGGGTAGGGAAATTTTCTGTGGACATTCTCTCCTGGGCAAGAGTGGTAAAGGTTATGGTACGGGAAGTCTTCCATTAACTTTTAATCGGCTTTGTTCAGGTGCATTTTCATTCATTGTGAATTGTCAGTTACTTCCTCAGAGCTGACAGCTTTGACAAACGTTGCTTCCTCTGTGCACTCTTCATGATATATTGTGCACATTTTTATTCTCCTTAGATTTCCAAAGCATACTTTGGGGGAATTAATTTTCAAAGCTCAGTTTCAACAATATTTTTCAAAATGGCTGGCATGGTTTTGATTTATGATTTCCATCATAACACCTACAGTAAAACAATCTGCTCTTGTTTAAAAACATTTGGTTCTTTTGCTTTTACTTCAACTTGCTGCAAATCATGTAAACTACAGCAGTTTCACCGCCTGCTGCCTACAGCAGATGCATTTACGTTAACGTTTCCGATTGGGAGTGGACTTCTTAAGCAAGTCTCCTGGCTGCACCCCACTGCCAAGCTTTGCTTCTCAAAGTAAAGTTGTCTCACAGTGCATGATACAGGTTTATGTCAACTGATAAGAAACAGGAGTTGTGCTGCAGGAATGTATGTAATGCACTTCAGCAACTGATGGGACCAGACAGAGCTAGGCTGAGGTAAAAACCCTCTGAAAGACATTCTAGTGTGGACATCTGGTCCTCAGCCTCAAGGCTTTCACTCTATAAATGCTCTCATTGATCTGCACTACTTGCTAATATAGACGCAACCATTATCTGCTCCAATATTTGCAGAGTTTATGCATAAACATGAATTTTGCTGCTTAAATATAATTTGAATTCCAGTTCCTCCTGGAATTCACCATGTTCCTGTTCCAGACCAGATTCTGACATTTATTTCCTTTACATTTCATTCCATAGCTTTTGATCAATGTTACAACTTCTCAGTAGTTACGCAAGTGTGGTTTTCCTCTTTATATACAAAATGTGCACAGATATTGTTCATTGTTAGTGAGCTCAATATGATTTTTACCTTAGAGCTTCCACATTGCCTGTATTTCTCAGTGCTGAGATAGCTCGTCCATCTGCAACTGTAAGCAATAGTGGTGTCCTTTGCTGATGCAACTTTTTCAGCTACACCAGGTGCTGGACCACAAAGAAGAAAACTGATTAAAACTTGTTAAATACCTATTCAGGTTTGCCAGTGAAAGCATTGTTTTGGAGCGTTCAGTTAATTTGTCATAGCTGGAATTCTTACCTCTTGTCCTCTGCAACCATGAAATACTCTTTGTTTCATTTGTCTTTGGTTGATTTCAAACTAGCATTCATACCAATTGGATAGATGTTTTTCTTTTTGTCCACCAAGAGAAATGAAATGGCATTTGCATCTTCTTCATACATAAAATACCTAGATCAGCTTCTTAGCATGACTATTGGTGAGTGTGTGGAAATACATTATTATATGAAAATCACCGTTCTAAAACTTTCTTCGGGGTACAAAGATTCATAGGTGCTGTAAGATTTCAGTAAGGTGTAAACAGCAAAGTTCTTTATGAAAGGAGAATCTTTTTATTATAACCACTTACTTGACTGGATTGCTTTTGTTTCTACACAGAAAAAAAAAGGCAAAACATTATTGAAGTTTATTAGCAAGCTCACATCATAGGTTTGAAGCCTTTCTGGGAGGCAGGAAATAATGTTCTTCGTCTCCTTCTAATTTCCCTCATTTTTTTCTGGCAATATTTATGCAAAGCTTCACACCCAGACTGAAAGAACAGACTTCCGAAGTCATGCCACAGCATCACCATACTGCCTCCAGCCAGCATCCTACGTAACTCTGTGTGCCCTGGCTCTGGACGTTGTGACAGATTACACTGTTGGCCTCACGCTGTCTTCTGACATGAGCTAAGCTTCCTAGTGTTATCATTAGCTTTATGCTGGGGATATGTTGCATTATATGCTGAGGCACAGATAAGGACTATCAAGACAAAGAATTTACCTACTACGTAACAAAACCACAAAATATGAAACAAGAGAAGTTGGAAGGAGATTATAATTAATGTATTTGGTTCAATTGAACATGCTGGTGGATAAGGAATTTAAAGAGGAGATGCAAAAATAGGCTGTCTGTTCGTCAAAAGAAGCATGGAAGTAACTACCCAAAAATACACTTCTGGGAGAAACAAGAGAGTAGTGTTTTCAGACAGTTCTAATGTTAGTGATGGCAAGAGTAGAATTAGGGGAATGTGTGTAAGGCTTTCGATACTGTCTTCCCTAACATCCTTGTAGGAAAACTCAGGAAATGTGAGATAGATGATTGAACTGTCAGGTGATTGAAAACTGGCTCAACAACAGAGTTTAGAGGGTTGTGATTGGCACGACAGAGTCAAGTTGGAGGCCTGTGGCCAGTGGTGTTCCCCAGGGATCAGTGCTGAGTCCACTCTTGTTCGATATCTTCATCAACAACCTGTATGAGGGGATAGACTGTACCCTCAGCAAGTTCACTGATGTTACAATACTGGGAGGACTGTCTGACACACCAGAAGGCTGTGCTGCTATCCAACAAGATCTAGACAGGCTGGAGAGCTGGGCCAAGGTAAACCTCATGAAGTTCAATAAGGACACATATAGAGCATAGAGTCCTGCATCTGGGGAGAAATAACACCAGGCACCAGTACAGATTAGGGTCATCCTGCTGGAAAGCAGGTCCATGGAGAAAGACCTTGAAGTCCTAGTGGATAGTAAGTTATCCATGGGACAGCAATGTGCCTGTGTAGCCAAGAGGACCAATGATATCCTGGCGTGCATTAAGAAAACTGTGTCCAGCAGGTCCAGGGAAGTTCTCCTCTCCCTCTTCTCTGCCCTGGTGAGACCACATCTGGAATACTGTATCCAGTTTTGGGCTCCCCAATTCAAGAGAGACAGGGATCTACTGGAGAGAGTCCAACAGAGAGATACAAGGATGATTAAGGACTTGAGCATCTCTCCAGTGAAGAAAGGCTGAGAGAACTGTGGCTGTTTAGTCTTGAGAAGAGAAGGCTAAGTGGGGATCTTATTAATGTCTATAAATATCTGAGAGGTGGGTGTCAAGTGGAAGGGGCCAGTCTCTTTTCAGTGGTACTCAGTAATAGGACAAGGAATAGCAGTTATAAGCTAGAACATTGGAAATCCACCTCAACATGAGGAGGTATGTCTTTACTGTGAGGGTAACGGAGCACTAGAACAGGCTGCCCAGAGAATTTGTGGAGTCTCCTTCTCTGGAGACTTTCAAAACCCACCTGTATGCGTTCCTGTGTGGCGTGCCGGTGATCCTACTTATGTAGGTGGATAGGACTAGATGATCTCTAGAGGTCCATTCCAATGCCTAGCATTCTATGATTCTATGATAAAGTGTGTTGGGAAAAGATTCAGATTTTCTTAAGGAAAGCTTCTGAGGATGAAAAGCTTTTTCTTATGAAAAGCACATTAGAAATCAGGATATTGTATTATTTGCTCAGGGGATAAACTGTATCTGACAGCTAATGCCCAGGAGAAGTATGACTTGAGTAGGGGCTGGAAGCTTCTTACGCCATGTGCTATTTCCAAGGGGACCACTTGCTGCTTGGTACAGGGCTCTAACCCCCACCTGCAGGGTATTCAGATTCATAACCCTATGACTTAAACTCATCTTGGTTTGCTTGGCTATTGTGCCTTAACAGTTTCCTCTGTTACTTGCTACAAGTAAATGGGTTTATATGCTATCTGACCTGCAGTCCTTCTGATGCAGCAAAATGATATTGGTAACTCGCTTGACTTGATACTTCTTGAATAATTTAGCTCAGGTTTGTTTCTAGGTAGGTAGCTATCCAGATGAGCATCTTGTATTACTGCCTATTGTCATGGTTACAGGGCTGGCTGCATATCTTCTCCCGTCTCTTGAGTTTTCCGAGTGCAATATGAGGGCTGCTCTTGCCTGTGGTACAATATAGCAAATCTTTTGCTGACAGACTTGGACGTAGTGCAGCAGCCTGTAAATGAGCACTGGCTCATTTTGACACATCTAATAGAATTCAAATGTGTGCATTGAATGCACTAATATTAGCTCTTAACTGCTAGTAAGTGCAAAGACAACTGAAGCAATTATATTTTCTTAGGTCTGTGCAGTCAACTCTTGGTTTTAATTAGCCCTTTGAAGTGCTACTAGAATTCCTTGTCAGGAAAAAAATACTTAAGTACATAGAAACACATAAAAATACAGAAAATATTGTATTATTTACATATAAACAAAAGCTTCTCAGAGCAGCTGCTAACCATTCACACTGACTTGTAGAGTACTTGAGCCTTTCTTACAGAAAGTAATCGAGTCTTCGGTGAAGAACGTGCTGTCTGTGTCTGTGTTGTCTATCTCTGAACTGGCCACAGTGAGATGCCAGGCAGTGCTTGCTCCCTGGAGAAGGTGCCCTGCAGCAGCACAGGACCTCCAGGCAGGGCTGCCTGGCTGCTCTTAACCGGTGGCTGTGAAGGGAGATGACTGAAGTCTGTGTTCATGGCCCTCCATGGGCAAAGCTGGGCCATACAGCCAGGCTCTCCAGCCAGAGCACCACTAACCTTTTTCCTTTTTCAGGGTAAAATCACTTGACCTTTTTCCCTCTGTGTAGAGCATTTTTAAAAGATCTTACTGCTTTTATTTATTTGAAAATCCCTTTGGATGTCTGACTTCACTGGGCAGAAGGAACAGTATTATCATTCCTATGATTAAAAGAGTTACTTGGAAAGGAGGGTTTTGCAAGGTTTTTTTGAATGCCAGTTTCTTTCACCTGAAAGCTTTTTTTTCCCTCTGTTTTATTTATTTCTGTATATTGTGTGTCTTGGGGTTTTTTTTTTGTTTTCTGCTTTCCCTAGGGATTCATAAATATGTCTGTATGATGTCTAAAATGGTCAAAAAATGACTTAGCAGTTGAAGGTAAGATGCAATGGTAGGTGTGCTAAGTAATGTTACAGAGGAGTCCTAAAAGAAGGGCAGGTACTCTGGTCACAGACTACAAACTGTGTTTTAACTTTCCTACATTGAAAATATACATAGATGCCAGTTTAAATTTTACATGTATTTATCATTAAGTGTTTTGATTTCCAGGAACTTTGAACCAAAAGAACTGGGGAAAGAAATACTCAGCCTGCAATGGTGCCAAACAATCTCCTATTAATATAGATGAAGATCTTACTCAAGTCAATGTGAATCTGAAGAAACTCAAATTCCATGGTTGGGAAAAGGAAACTTCGGAAGATACTTTCATTCGCAACACCGGCAAAACAGGTAAAAAGTCAGATTTATGGACTTAAATGAAGTCAGAAAACTGATATAGGACAGACAATCAACCAAGGACTTTTAATGAAGCATTTTCATTTCACTTTTCCATAGCTTGTGCAGTCTGAATGTATCCATTAAATAAAAAAACAGGTGATGACAATAGCCAAGCATAATAGAGAAATCCCTAAAACATAAATGAAAATTATGTGCAGAGTCAAAGCAATCACATCATTACTCTCATCCCGTGATGAGCATTTCACTGAAGCTAAACAGTAATTCATCATTTGATATGAAATAATGATAATTGTTGCTACATACCTAGAAACTGTAACAAGTGTCCAAAGGTGATTTTTTATGAGTACATTACCTACTCATCTGGAAGCACTTCACAGATGAATTGTGGTTTCAAAAAACTCGGGATGGGATTCATCTCACCTACACATCGTTAACTATAATGTAGACACATCTGAATCACTCGCTTAGGTGTCTTCTTACAGCCAAAGATGACAAATAGGTGCTTTTGTGGTCCTATTTATCTTACCTATCTTAGAAATGTGTTTTAGAAAGAAATTTGAAATTAGGAAAAAATGATTTATGCCTACAAATGCCTATTTCTCCCTACTATAAAAGAAGCTTATCATGGCATTTACATTGTCAGACAAATCTTTTTGCAACCATTTTGCTGTATAAATCCAGGACAGCAGTAACAAAAACCTGCTTGTTGGAAATGCACTTTTTTGTTTTGGGCACAGGTATGAAGGAAGGAATCTGCTAACGACTGTCTTTGACCTTTTGCCTATTCTAGTGGGACCTCTACACCAGCTATTTTATTTTGTTTTATTTTATTTTACTTTATTTTATTTTATTTTGCTTTAGTGTCATAGTTCCTGATTTCTGTTCTTGGCCCTATCATGTATTTCCTACATACCACTCCACAAATTACTTACTTCCCTGTTGCCCTTCCAGATGTGGTAAATGGTGCATTTGTCTTTTCAAGAGATCCCTGAGGAAACATTCTTCAAAGTCCATAAAAAGTGAACTGAGCTCTTCTTCATCTGCAGCAATTCAGATATTATAAAAGGAACTGCTAAGCTCTGCAGTTAGAATTGTCTTCAAGGTCTCAAGGAAAGAAATGTACTGAAACTGAACTCCATTAGTGCTGTTTTACCAAAAGGTCAAACAGGAGGTGGGAAAGCCAGATGTGGGGCTTCAGTCTATTCCACCCTGCTCATTCTCTTCAGAGGCCAAATGCTCAGTCCTATCTACAGTTTGTGTACAGTTATGTGCAGCTGAAGACCTGTCATCACCTACTCCCATGGGAGATGTGTCTCACAGACAGGACAGTCCTCCTAGGAACAGGCTAAATTTTTCTTTTCATTTGTTGCCTCATGATTTGTATCTGGAATTATGATAATAATGGAGGGGTGGTATTTTTCTTCTTGTTAAAAACACAGGTGCTTTTAGGAAGTATGTATTTCAGGAAATTTTTTTTGTACATGGTCAGATTGGTGGCTATGCCAGTTTTCTGAGCTTCTCAGCATAGTTCTGTGGATCACTTTAAACAGAAGACCAGTATAATAGGCACTACATGACTATTTTGTAAATTGCAGCATTAAATGAAACGTATTTCTCCATGCTAATAGCGAATTACACCACTTCTTGCTTCATTTAATTAACCAATTTCCTGTCAAATTGTTTATGAAATACAGGGGAAAATGCATATCACATTTATCTTTCGGCACCTAATACTGAAATATGAGAGTCATAGGTGCCTTGGCTGGCTTTTATATTAACACTCCTTTTTTTCCCCTCTCTCTTTGTTCAGTGGAAATTAACCTGACAAATGATTATTATGTAAGTGGAGGTGGCTTAGACACTGTATTCAAAGCAAGCAAGATCACTTTTCACTGGGGAAAATGCAACGTGTCGTCAGATGGATCAGAACATAGTTTAGAAGGACAAAAATTTCCTCTTGAGGTAAAGTACTGTGGATGCTGAAAAGCTGCTAGCAGAGGGATTTTCTCAGGTTCTCACAATATTCGTTGAGAATCCTGCCTTTCTCACCAGTGTTATGAAAAACAGTAGGATGTTTTTTGTAAGCTAGACCAACACCTGGTGTTTTGCTAAGTTCTGTTTATGGTACGTTGGAAAAATATTTTGAAATGGGTGTTGTAGGACTTTAGTCAATCACCCTAGGAGATGGGTGATCAGTGACCAATTGCCCAATGGGGCTAGGGTATATAAAATGGGGTTATAAAGTAATAAAGTGTCTTCTTCCTCTCCTGCCTCTCTCTTTACTGATTTTGTGTTGCTGCATCTCTCCACTCCCGGTATAAACAGCAACAAAGTACAAATAGATTTTGACAATTGGTATTCTGCAAAAAATAATAGTTTGCTAAATACTTTTGGTTATCACTTGATTGAAGTCTATTTGCAAATATGATCATTCACTTCAATCCAATTAATAATATTTAAATGATGCATTTGAGAAGGGTGTTGTGGTGTAAGGCATTATTCCATGGCATGTTAAGGATGTATAAACTGTGTTTTCACACATGTCTTCTAAGATGATACTATGAGTTGGTCTTGCGAATCTGACAGTCCCACTAGCAGTTAAGCTCCTACAAGTTTGAACCATCATATTCCACAGCAGTTGATTGTTTAATGTGTAAATGGACTTTTCATAGCTGGGGATTTGCTGAGAGCTCCTGTATGCTCCTAGGCCTTACTGAGACAAAGTGCAGCCCATGTTGCTCAAATGGAAAGAGAGCTGGCAGCAGCATGCTGGGAGCCCCCATGGAGAGCAGGTCCTGAATGCAGCCACATTCACAGGCAGCTGGGACAGTGTACCCCTGTCTGGTTTTGGCAGGATAGCTTGCAGCAGCATGGGATTGGGATGGAGGAGAGGAGTGGCTCTTCCTGAGATCCACAAGGGCACTCTGCAGACCAAACTTTTAATCATCAACACAGTGCTGTGATCATTTTTCATCTTAAAAGATGTAGTTGTGGCAGGTAACCATGCTGCTCATCACTCCAAGCACTTTGAACTTTTATGTCAGAACAAAGTCATACAACCAGGTTTGTCCTGTGCTCTGTGGAGAGCTGTGAGCCAGGAGCTTTCCCTGGGTACTGTAATTTCCTTTACCTCATTAGCCATTTAAAAATTCCTACTCACACTCCACCTGTCCTGCCAAGGCAGGAATTCTCTAAGGGAGAATTCTCCTCCATCATCATCACAGAAAAAGCTAGTAGGATCAGGACATTGCCCCACTCAGGTTGGTGAGCCAGCTCTGGAGGAGATTTCCCAAAACTTCCTCTCACTTACTAAGGTAGGTGCAGCAGGGACGTCCTGCCTCGGTATTCATGTGTTACCACTTACTCAGGAGTCATCTCCCCTTAGTACTCTAGGTTAGATGTCCAGTATAGGCAAGTTACCTCAGCTTACTGTATTATCCATGGAGAGCATCATGCTCCTTGAAAGGATATCTCCTGCATAGTTACTGGTTTTCCAGGAGAGGTTGTTGTTTGATAGCAAACAGGTGGCAAATTCATTCTGTATCTTCAGATAATGAAGGTCTGGTTGGGGACGTGAAGGTTGGGGTGGCCTTGGCTCTAGTGATCATGCGATGGTAGAGTTCAGGATCATGAGAGGAAGAAGCAGGGCAGTAAGTAGGATTGCAGACCTGGACTTCAGGAGAGCTTAACTTTGACCTCTTCAAAGATTAACCTGGAAGAATCCCATGGGTTAAGAATCTAGAAGGTGGGGAGGCCTAAGAGAGATTGTTAATAGTCAAACACCACTTCCTTGAAGCTCAAGATCTGTGCATTCCTGTGAGTAAAAAGTCAATTAGAAGAGGCAAGGGACCTGCATGGATGAACAAGGAGACTCTGGAAAAGCTCAAATGGAAGAAGGAAGTTTACAGTATGTGGAAAAGGGGACTGGCCATTTGGGAGGAATACAGGAACATTGCCAGAGTATGTAGGGATGCAGTGAGGAAGGCCACGGCCCTCTTGGAATTAAATCTGGCAAATAATGTAAAAACAACAAGAAGGGCTTCTTCAAGTACACCAGTAGCAAAAGGAAGACTAGGAAAAATGTGGGCCCAGTGCTAAATGAAGTGGGACCCCTGGTAATGGAGGATACAGGGAAGGCAGAGTTACTGAAAACTGCCTTCTTCAGTCTTTACTGCTAAGATGGGCCCTCGGGAATCTCAGTCCCTAGAGGTAAGAGAGAAAGTCTGGAGAAAGGAAGACTCTTTCTTGGTCAATGAAGATTGGGTTAGAGATCATTTAGGTGAACTGGAACCCACAAATCCATGAGCCCCGATGGGATGCACCCACAAGTGCTGAGGGAGCTGGCTGATGTTGTTGCTGTGTCACTCTCACTTTTGAAAGATCATAGAGAACAGGAGAGGTGCCTGAAGACTAGAGGAAAGCCAATGCCACCCCCGTTTTCAGAAAGGGCAAGAAGGACGACCCAGGAAATTTTAGGCCAGTTACGCTCATGTCCATCCCTGGAAAGGTGATGGAACAGCTCATTCTGGAGGTCATCCCTAAGCATGTGGAGGAAAAGAAGGTTATTAGGAGTAGTCAGCATGGATTAAACAAGAGGAAATCATGCTTAACAAATATGATAGCCTTCTATGATGATGTGACTTGCTGGGTCAGTAAGGGAGCAGTGAAGGTTGTCTGCCTTGACTTCAGCAAGGCTTTTGACACCGTCTCTTGTAACATCCTCATAAACAAGATCAGAAAGTGTGGGTTAGATGAGTGGACAGTGAGGTGGATTGAGAACTGGATGAATGACGGAGCTCAGAGGATTGTGATCAGTGGTGCAGAGTGAAGTTGCAGTCCAGTAGCTAGTGGTGTTCCCCAGGGGTCAGTACTGGGTCCAGTCTTGTTTAAGATCTTCATCAGTGACCTGGATGAACAGACCAAGTGTGCGCTCAGCAAATTTGCTGATGATACGAAACTGGGAGGAGTGTCTGACACACAGAAGGCTGTGCTGCCATCCAGCGTGACCTGGACAGGCTGGAGAGCTACGAGGTGGGGGTACGTAATGAAGTTCAACAAGGACAAGTGTAGAGTCCTGCACCTGGGGAGGTAAAACCCCATGCACTGGTTCAGGTTAGGAGCTGACCCACTGGAAGGCAGCTGGGAGTGATGCTGGACAATAGATTAATTGTGAGCCAGCAATGTGCTCTCATAGACAAGAAGGCCAGCAGTGTCCTGGGGTGCATAAAGATGAGTGTGACCAGCAGGTCAAGGGAAATTCTCCTTCCTCTCTACTCTGCCCCAGTGAGGACACATCTAGAGTACTGTGTCCAGTTCTGGTCTCCCCAGTTCAAGAGAGACAGGGAACTACCGGAAAGATTCCAACAGAACCCTAGAAACACGATGAAGGGACTGGAACATCTCTCTTACGAGGAAAGGCTGAGCGACCTGGCGCTGTTTAGCCTGGAAAAGAGAGGACTGCGAGGGGATCTATCTCTTCAATGTCTATAAATATCTATAGGGCAGGTGTCAAGAGGATGGGGCCAGTCTTCTTTCAGTGGTGCCTAGTGATAGGACAAGGAGCAATGATCACAAACTAGAACACAGAAAGTTCCACCTAAACATAAGGAGAAAGTTCTTTACTGTGAGGGTGATAGAGCACTAGAACAAGCTGCCCAGAAAGGTTGTGGAGTCTCCTTCTCTGGAGACTTTCAAAACCCACCTGGACGTTTTCCTGTGCAGTCTGCTCTAGGTGTACCTGCTTTGGCAGGGGGGTTGGACTAAATGGTCTGCAGAGGTCCTTTCCTGCTCCTACTATTCTGTGATTCTGTGAATTCATGTGACGTAAATAAAACCCCATATATTTGAAATTAAATTAATTGCTTGGGCTTTTTTTTCTCAGAATGGGAATATAAATAACTGCATTGATTTTTTATTACTTTAGATTTTTTGGTGTATGTAACATTTGAATATATTTTTATTTGCAGATGCAAATCTACTGCTATGATGCAGATCAGTTTACAAATTTCGAAGAGGCAATTAAAGGAAATGGAAAGTTAAGAGCTTTATCAATTTTGTTTGAGGTAAACAAAATATATCTTTATGTCATTAAATAAGGTTTGAGACATAGCAGATGTTCAGACTGAATTCAACTGGCTCTGATGTGTGATCTCTGAGTTAAAAATTTGCATATATCTTTCTAATTTATTCTTACAGGAAAGTAAATGGGCAAAATACATTTGCTCTGCTTTAAGTCATCTAGAACTTCAGTGGTAAACTGCAACTTTCAATATTTTTTCATCAAGCCTGTACTGTTAATTATCTGAAATTTCTTTTTAACAGATTGGACTAGAAGATAATCCAGATTATAATCCAATCATTAATGGAGTAGATAGTGTTAGTCGTTTTGGTAAGTTTGTCTCCATGTTTTATTGATTACTGATTAGACTAAATCCCATTTCAGTGTAATTATGAAACCTTAAAGACATTGGGGAACATGGTTCTCTAGACTTCAGCCATGTCTGTTTTGTCAGAAACAACAAAAGTTATCTGGATAAACTATAGAGCTGGGCAATCGCATGAAATTTAACATCAGCAAGTGCCAGATTCTGCATCTGGGACACAGTAGTCCTGGTTACATATACAAACTGGGGGACAAGAGGCTGGAGAACAGTCCTGTGAAGAGAGGCCACCAGGGAGGGCCAACTGTGTCCTTGGGTGCATCAAGCACGGCATAGCTAGCTGGTCGAGTGAGGTGATTGTCCCATTCTGCACTGCACTGGTACAGCCCCACCTTGAGTACTGTGTGCAGTTGTGGGAACATCAATATAACAAGGACATCAAACTACAAGAGGGTGTCCAGTGAGGGTGACCAAGGCAATGAAAGGTCTTGAGGGCAAGATTTAGAAGCAGTGGCTGAAGTCACTTAATTTGTTCAGCTTGGAGAAGAGAAGGTTGAGGGGTGACCTCATTACACTCTATGACTTCCTCAAGGGGAACAGCAGAGGAAGAGATGCTGATCTCCTCTCTCTGAAGACCAGCAACAGGACAAGAGGAAATGGAATGAAGCTGTGTCAGGGGAAGTTCAGATTGGACATGAGAAAAATGTTATTCACAGAGATGGTGGTCCACTCACTAGAACAGGGTGCCCCGAGGAACAGTCACAGCACCACGTCTGTCAGATTTCAAGGAGCATCTGGATGATGCTCTCAGTCGTATGGTTTTAGGTATTCCTGCAAGGAACAGCAAGTTGGACTCGGATCCAACTTGAGATATGCTATGATTTATTTACCCCGACTGAATATTTGTAACTAGGGCAGTAAGTGTAAATGAATAAATATAACTATCATGAGGAACTTGCAAGTCTCTAAATGCTACATTAAGAGAAATGCCTAATTTATTCTGTGAGTTTTCTTAGTAATTTCAAGATTTTTTTATGTGGTTGGAACACAGATAATCCTATTGCAGCCATCCAAGATGTGTTTTACAAGTGTGAGACCTCCTGTGTAAACCTGAAATAATCCAATTATATTATATTTGTATTGGCATTATTCAAAGCAGATGTTGAGACTGTGTGTTGTTTTAGAATTCTTCATGGTTGTATGTCAGAGAACATGGACTTCAGGGTGGTGCATGAGGAGATCTGGGCTTTGTTTCTAACTCAGTTTCACTATGGCTCCAAAGAAGAATAAACAGAAATGAGTACTGCTTGAACGGGGATGTTTTCTTACATTTTGGCCAAGACCTTAAGTAAACAGCTAAATTTGTCTTATTTTTCCTATATTAGTCCATTATTTTAAAAGGTTTCAAAAGTATGACACAAGATTTTGTTTCTCCATAAAACGAACACCATTCAACAAATACAAAAGGGAGCAACTTCCATAAATTGCAAGGGTAGAGGAGGGGAAAATATATAGCAGTTAAAATTCATTATCTTTTTGTGCCATCTTCTGTGAAACACAAAGGAGAACAAGCAGCCAGATTTGACATACAGGCACTACAGGGCACTTCAACTATATGCAGAATACCATTTTCTTGTACAAAGTGTAAATGAGCTCTGAAAATTCAGATCATGACTAAATCAAGTTGTTCCTTCTGAAAAAAAGTGAACAGCACATGATCTATCCTTGTCTGCAATGTACGTGATCTGTCCTTGTCAGTCATATCTGTGTTGTGATTGTTTGAATCCCAGTTGCTGAGTTCTCGACCTCTGCAGAGAAGCAGTCCTGTTCCTTCTGGACAAGCTCTCCATTTCTCATTATTCTTTGTAGGTGTTTGATTTTAGAGTCTAGGCTGTCAATCACTTTAAATGGCATTTTAAAATCCAAAGTTGCAAAATGTATAGCAGGTTTCTTTCTATAAATGAGGCATTTCATGTCCCCAAGCATCTATATAAAATAAGCTGGCCATATATTTTTACTGAAGGAAGAACATATTAATTAGACATGTACCAGATAGAAATGATAGCTTCTGTCTGAAGGTTGGTTAACATGTTAACAGGAGAAATAAAAGGATGGGTTTTGCTTATCACTGATAAATGTTCCCCTTTCCTGACACAAGGATAAGAGAGAGGAGAGGAGCCACTTCTTAAACCCTAACTCAGTGGAACAGTCACTGAACAGAAGAAAAGCATCAGTGATTTAGAGTAAACTGTAAAAATGTAAAATGTAATTTGCTGCTCTCACCAAATATGTAAGGAATTATGAAGACAAAGACAGATCAGAAATCCGTACAGGGCTTAAGAAGTATTATATCTGTAAAACCACAAGTTAATGCAGTCTGAAAATTCATTAGACATTCATAAGTGAATACTTCTTCAGTAGGGATTGAAATAAGGTATATAAGGTTCTACATTACTCCGAGGTGTAAAAAACAAACATTATTTTGGATGCACAAGACAGTAAGGCAGATGATTGTCTCAAGGTTGATAACTGTCACAAACTGAAGAAGTCCACCTTGAGGAAGTTGGTACCATTTCTTCCAATTTTTATTCCTGGACCCTACTGCATTAATTTCTGTGGATGGACTTACAGCAATTCCTTGTGCATACTCCCAGCTGAGAAGGCACCAGGTAAACTGATGACCTGAAAGATGTGATATTATTTTCACAGGACAATAAGTGGAATGGGTGTACTCTTCTGGAGGAGGTCTTTGCCTTCTCCTCTGCTTTGTGGAAAGCTGTTACAGTTTTTCATTATATTATCACCATGTTAAAAATCTGTGTTCCACGGAAATTCTGCTACTGAGTAATATAACTCTCAGGTCTGACATGGCAACAGTTCCCCAGGCAGGAATTTTCTGCAGAGGTTAAGATCCTGTGAGAAACTCAACAACTGGACCAAATTCAGGGAGACCTTGAAGCCATGTCATGAGACCAAGAAGAGCAATTTAACATTTTTTCTCTGAAGTTCATGGGTGAAACAAAGATTTGGCATGAGTAAACCTACAGGTGAACATGTTCTTGTGAACCAATGTACTGATTACTTCATTTATTACTAGAGTAGCTCATTACACCTCCCCAAGTAAACAAAGTTGTTACTGAACAATACTTATTCAAACTAAATAGAAAAAGCTCAGCAATTTATTTGTATGCTAGTCTTTCTGAAGGTCAGATTTTGAAAACCCTCAAAATTAGCATGTTCCTATAATGGTAACTGTTATGGAGAATGTGTTTGCTATTTATTCATTGCTTCTGTAGTATTTTAAGCATCTGACTCTAATTTGGTTTTTTTTTCCAGGAAAACAGGCTGCCTTAGAACCATTTATTTTACTCAACCTTTTGCCAAATGCAACAGACAAATATTACACTTATAATGGGTCTTTATCAGCTCCTCCCTGCTCTGAAACGGTTGAATGGATTGTGTTTAAAGATACCATTAGTATTTCTGAAGACCAGGTAAATTGTTTAATGTATTAAAACCAAACAATTGTACATAATACCAAAGAAAAGTAGTTGCCATGTATATGGTAAAAGCTCATGGCATTCATTGCCAGCCCAACAACCTGGGTTTTCTTGTAACTAGTTTGAATTTTTTTCATGCAGCTACTAAATTAGAAAGAATATATATTAATTAAGTATGTTATCTTTTGCCTTTTTTAGTTCAGGACTAGATTCAGAGTCATTTCTTGCCTAGAAGGGAGTAAGAACACACTTGTAACTCTGCAGGGTGTCTGGACTTCTAGCACAGATTAAGAGAAGTGCAAAATACTCTTTCCCTCAGCTAAATGATGGTGACTTGGCAGAGCATAGCTCCAACAGCAGAGTGGTTGAGAAATACAGGTGAAGTAAACCATTAGATATATCACTGGTACAAAGGAGCAAAAGTTCAGTGCCACCCAGGAGAGCTGAACTGGGAGACTTTACCCAACATCTTTTCCCCACGGTTTTTTGCCTATTAACAGAATCTGGTTCGTATATTATGACTTCTTTTTTTCTCGTCTCTTCTAGTTAGCTGTATTCTGTGAAGTCCTTACAATGCAGCAGTCTGGCTATGTTATGCTGATGGACTACCTGCAAAACAACTTTCGAGAGCAGCAATATAAGTTCTTTGGGCAAGTGTTTTCCTCTTATACTGGACAAGAAGAAATTCATGAAGCAGGTATTTACTGAATAGTCATTTCTCTCCACCGATTGAAAGACAATTTTCAAGAAAAGAGTCATCCTAGTATGAAGATACTCATTTTAAATTTTGTAGAAAGTAGCATGCTGTATTATTACTCATAAATCTATCACTTCAGAGAAAATAACTAGCAATCATAAAACATGTCAGATTAAATGGAGTGGAAAATTAAATGCTCGTCTTGACCAAACATTCAGTGAAGATCACGTCAGTTCAAGCTTTCTTGCACTGCCCTTTTAATGTGTTTCAGACTTAAACAATACTTCCTTTTTAGGGACTGCGAGAAGATTTTGCTTTACAAACTCATTTGGCTCTTTGCTGTGTAATGTGGATGCTTTTCTAACAGAGGCTGAAGTGAGGTCACCAAATTCATTTCAAATAGTCTGCTGAGAAAGTGATAGATGGAAAGAATTTCAGAAGCCAGACTCTGTCCTCTGTTTTACTGAAAAACTCAAGAATTTTGTGAAGGTTATATGATCAAAACAGTATGCTATGTAATGGGAAGCAAGATCTAGCAGTAAATATGGAAATCAGTGATTTCTATACTCACAAGAACAGAAAAAAAAATAGTAAACATCTAATTTTGAGGTTTTAAGTTGTTGCTTGGGTGGGGCACCTGTAGATTCTTAAACTTGGTTGCACTGATCTGTGCTTAATCAGACGTGGACAGAAGACTGAAGCACATGATGTAGGTGTTCTACAGATTGAAAAGAAGTGTGTTTTCATTTTAATTTGCCTTGGTTGGGTAGGGTTTTTTTTCCTACTGGAAGGATCCTGTGTACAAAACGTGTGTACAAACTATGGGATGTTTCATCATTTGAGCTGCCGAATGACTTGGTTCCCTGTACAAGTTTCACCAGAGTACCGCACAAGATTCCTTTACTGCTTCATTTCTATAACCAGTCCATGACACTTCTGTTTTGACCTCAGCTTGTCATGAATGCCTCAGCTGTGTGCCCAGGGTATGATTTTTTTTTGTGTTGGTCTATGCCAATAAATACCTTTTCTGTCAGAGTTTGTTTTTCTTCAGGTACTGTCAAGGTTTAGGGTGGGGCCAGCCACTAGACAAATGACAGACACTCTCTATTAACCCCTCTCCCTTCCCAAAGGGGAAGAGAAAGGGACTAAGGGAGAGAGACTTATGGATTAGGAAACTAAAACAGCTTTAATGAAAATAATAATAATAAAAGTGGATTATATACAAAACCAATATTGAACACAACCTGCCTGATGGCAATTACATCACCATTGGCACTGATGTTGTGGAGCAGGCACTGGGGAAATCCCAGAGTGGACGTGGCAGCAGGGGGCAACCAGATTCAGGAGCTGGATTCTGGAAGGCAGAACAGACAGAGTCCTTCTCGGATTCCAGCCATTAAAGAATAGAGTTTGACCCTTGTGATTCCTCAGCTTTATACTGCATATGACATACATGGAATGGAATACCTCACTGGTCAGTTTAGGGTCACCTGTCCTGGCTGCTCCTCCCTGCAGGTGCAGCCTTTTACTTTCTACACCCCACAACGTGGTACACAAGATCCAGCAGTGACCTTGATCCTTGGTATTAACTCTAAACATGGAGCATTATCACTGCTAGAAGCAGACACTGCCTGTAAAAATATACTGTGAACTTCAGAAAGTGCAGTTAGTTAGAAGAGACTTGTCTGAAAAGTAAAATCACTGAACAGAATTAGTTCTGTTCTAACTCAGACCAGAATGGGTACTAAGTAGCACCTGAAATTTCAAAGCTTGGAGAATGAGTGTGGAATTGAGCTGCAGCAATCAAGGAAATTAAATAAATGTCTTTTTTGAACAAGGAACATTTTTGATTTGGTCTAACTTAAAAAAAGAACACGCTCACCCAAATGCATATGTTTAATGAAAGTCTCTGGGACACAAGTCACTGCAAAACAGGCCACCTTTTATTATGTCCTTGTTGTCAGAAGGAAATGAGTCTTCTCAGTCCTCTATGTATAGGTTTCAATCTACAATGAAGATATGTCCTAGGCAAAGGACCTTTGAAGAGAGAGACTGGGACTTCTGCCACCTGCAATCCACTTTTCTCCCAGGTGGTCACACTACAGCCATGACCTTGGCCTTGACCCTTGAGCTCAGCCACTGCAATAAAAGGAAGCTACTTTCAGCTGTACCATCCTAGTCTAGATTGCCATCAAGACTGACAAGAAGAAAAGCTGAATAATACTGTTTTGGACAGGCCTCTGCTTTCTTCTGTCCACTCTGTATGCTGACACCTGATGCTGTCCAATGCAGTGTGTGCATTAAAACTGAGTAGGAGGTTGCTTCCAACCAGTCCCATTTCTGCACTCTGTGAGGTTTTTTTTGTGAAAATTCTGAGAAATTTTTATCTTGGCTGTGAGTTTGGTATCCATACAGATAAGGAAAGAGTGTTAAGCCTAAAGATCTTAGAATCCTTTTCTACACTGCGTTCTAATTGTTGTTCGATTAGAAGGTCCTTCCACTTCATGTAATAATGAAGTATGCTGCACAGAGCATCCAAAATTTCTGTAGACTTGCATAATACCAACAGATGGATTTCAATCTATCAGGTTTTTAAGACAAAGCTGTCCTGCACTCACATTACTTTGTCAGTGAACACATGTAGTATTTATTCCAAACTAGGTATTTAAAGTAACTAATTTTAAGTTAAAAACTTTTTTGGTCATAAAGAAGGAGGGACAGAAAGGGGTCATCAAAATTTCAAGTCTTCCTGCATATATATTTCACGTTTCTGTTAATATTTATGTACACTACGTAAATGCAACATCATAAACGTATACATTGTGTACACACACGTACATATATGCACACAAATGCAATTGTAGTATTTGTTTAATTTACAACATTACAGAAGCTTTTATATTTTCACCTCTGTTTTAAGAGAAGGTTAAGAAAAAACCCTAGGAATCATTAAACATAAATCTTGAGATGCAAGAACTGTGACATGAATGCCTAAGTCCCCAAGAGTAAATAGGCTTATATATTTCATATTTAATATTGCAAAGTTCTTGTAGTCAACAGAGAAAATCTTTGAAATCCCTTTAGGTGACGCAAGAGAAATGGCAAGTGTATCCTACTCAAGTAGATAACTGAAAAATTAATTTGTGTTGTAAAACCTAGAATCCCAATTTTCTCCAGTTGCATTCAGTGTAGACTGTCATTAGGCAGTAGGATTAAGTGCTTCATTTATTGCTGCTATTATCACATTATGTTTCTTAAGTAGAGTTCAGTTACCTTAGAAGGGCTAAAAGAATTCTTCTATTCAATTACAAACTAACTGCAGCAATATATTGTCAGAAACTTTCACAGAGAAACAACCTCAACATTCTTGGTGTACAAGCACTACCCTACTGAGGACATGGGAGATGCTTCATTTCCCAAGCCTGCTTAATGATACCTGTAATTTTCCTATATGATATGTATGCATGAATATATGTACATATATATTTAAGAAGAGGATTAAAATAGCTATTCCTTACAGTCATACTTGATACAATTCAAAAAGCTTTCTGAAATCGTAATGCTTTATCTCCATCAACCACAGCTGGCATGAAAATCCATTTATAACAGAAATCACTGTTTATTCCTGTAAAACTGAGAATCATTGCAGTAGCTGCTGGGCCTGTTACATAACTCCTGATCCACTCCACTCTTCCAGAAATGCTCTGTGAGTAAGTGCAGAAACACAATTCTTGTTTAATCGTTGTGGATATAGTAAAGATATAAAAGCCAATGGGTTCTTAAAATTCAGAACTTACAATAGAGCATCCTAGAATCATTTAGGTTGGAAAAGACCCCTAAGATTGTCAAGTCCAACCATGAACTTAACATTTCCAAGTCGACCACTAAACCATGTCCATAAGCACCACATCTCCTTGTCTTTTAAATACCTCCAGCAATGGTGATTCAACCACTTCCGCAGGCAACCTGTTCCAGTGCTTTACAACACTTTCATTGAAGATTTTTTTTGCCTAATATGCAACCTAAAACTCTCCTGCTGCAACTTGAGGCCATTTTCTCTTGTCCTATCCTTTGTTAGTTGCGAGAACAGACCAACCCCCACTTCACTATAACCTCCTTTCAGGCAATTGTAGAGATTGGTAAGGTCTCCTCCTTTTGTCTAAACAACGCCACTTCTCTCAGCCTGCATGTCAATGTCCTTCTTGTAGTGATGGACCCAAATCTGAACACAGTATTCAAGGCGTGGCCTCACCAGTGCCAAGTACAGAGGGACAATCACTTCCCTAGTCCTGCTGGCCACACTATTTCTGATACAAGCAGGATACTGTTGGCCTTCTTGGACACCTGGGCACACTGCTGGCCCATATTCATCTGTCTGTTCATAAACACCCCCAGGTCCTTTTCCAATGGGAAGTTTTTCAGTCACTCTTCCCCAGGCTTGTAGCATTGCAGGGGGTTATTGTGACCCAAGTGCAGGATCCAGCACTTGGCCTTGTTGAAGCTCATACCATTACCGTTGTCCCACCTCATACCATTGGCCTTGTCCCATCAATTCAGCCTGTCCAGAGCCCTCTGCAGAGTCATCCTGTCCTCAAGCAGATCAACAGTCCTGCCCAGTTTAGTGTCATCTGCAAACCTACTGAGGGTGTTCTTGATCCCCTCATCCAGAGCATTGATAAAGATATTTAACATAACTTGTCCCAGTAATGAGTCCTGGGGAGCACCACTTGTGACTGGCTTCCCACTAGATTAGACTTTATTCACCATCACTCTTGAATGACTTAATGTAAGTGAAGTGATTTCTTGGCTTCCATAACTGAAAATCTGGATTTAGAAGATAAAAATCTCAATCCCATATTCAACTAAAAGTAGAAGAAAGTAAACAAACGTGGAAAAAAATCCTCTGAGTGATCCTGTGCTGCCCCAGAACTACGCCTGGTTTTATTCCAACTGTGTCAAGCTCTGAGAAGCTTAAATACAGGCTTTACTTATTTATTTATTTGTTTGTTTATTTATTTAAATTTATCTATCTAAATAAGACAAATTCAGGCAGCTTATAGAGGTCTTTTTGTCGAAACGCAGCCCAGTTTTGACAATGATTTGGCTAATGTACCCCGTAACTTCCCAATGATGCAATTTAGTTTAAATTTAAAACTTCTAAGTTATATGGGTAGCATTTTATTCCATAGACGAATAAGCAAAGATAGGTGCATTGTCATGACCTCATATGCAAAACTAGCATCTAAGAACTCACTTGGGGAAAGCAGAGGTCTAAATTTGAGCCCAACAGGGGCTTGAATAGGTCTCTGACTTCCTACGAATAGTATTTTGCTGCTTGAAACTTGTAATTCAGTTTAATATCTCTGACTTCAGACTAATAACAGACTCAAGAACTCCCTGTCTTGCAGTCTTTTTGCCCAGATTTTCTGAAAGTTGGTATCAGAGCAGAAGTCTTTAATTAGGTAAGTTGTTATGTGATCTCCTTGCTTTTCCATCTCTGGAGAGGGATAACAGGAAAAGGCAGGACCAACGTACCTTTGTGTTGCTAAGACTGGCAGGAGAGGAAAGGAAACAGCACAGGCAGGATGACTGATGAAAAGGCATCAGAAGAAGGGCAAGGGATGGCAAGGGACAAGAGTTTGGGAAGGAACCAAAGAGAAATAATATGCCTCTGACTTTAAAAGTCTTACAAT
>JANVCC010000010.1:23343215-23561774 GCA_025345505.1 Todiramphus chloris collaris | reverse complement strand
GGAACCAAAGAGAAATAATATGCCTCTGACTTTAAAAGTCTTACAATACGGCTCAGTTAGTCTGCATACAGTCAGAGATTTCAGAACCCAATTCACTCACATCTGAAAAAGGAAGGAAGGAGAAAAGTAAAGACAAGTTTGGAACAGAGAGAAGCTTGGTACCAACGCTATGAAAAAGTGTTTGGAGAATTATTTTTAACACCTTTGAAGAAAAAGAGTTGAGGAGTGTTTTGACTTAGGAAAAAAAGTGAAATCAGATTTTAAGTTGGGTCTGCCTTACTACTGAGAATTGAGTAGGGAATTGTCTTTGTTGATCTAACGATTTCCTTTTGCCATCTGGTGGAAAAAGGGTGGAATGACAAGTTTTAGTAACAGAAAGGAAAGTACACAATTTGAGAATTTTTTTAATATTAGTATTTGCTATTTCTTTATGTCAATTAAAAGAATTCAGTGTCATAAATAAAATGTCCTGTCACATACATAGCACAATAGATTCAAAGCCTGAGAAGCTACAGACCTCACACAGACTGAGACTGCCTCTACCATTAGCTCACACACAAAAAAAATAAAAGAGAAAAATAATTGCTGCTTATTTTACACTGACTACCTCAGACCAGAGCTGCTCAAAACTGCCCACCTGTGTAGAGAACAGAAAGTTTTTTAAAAATACGTTTATGAGGGGTTTTAGTGCCCTCCTCTGTTCAAAAGGCAAGTTGCAAAGCTAATGGAAAGTATTTTTTTTCCTTTCTTTAAAAATATTCAGTATTGTCTTTCAAAAATGTTGTAGTATCATGGGGTTTGCTTTCTGTAAGAGAACTCTGAGGAATCCACACTTGTTTTCTTAATTAGCCAGATAGTTTGTTTTGATTGCTTTTGCTCAGTACTCAAAGTTTGTTTTAAACAGATTCTGAGATTTGAACTCTCTGTTTCCTCATTTATTCCTAATAGGGAACGATTATTTCTTGTGCAAACATGAAACTAAAAAAATTGTATTAAAAATACATCCATCTAATCATTTTGATATGTGAGATTTAATTATGTGGTTGAAAAATTCAAAGTAAACTTCATGTACTCTGTTCAGTGATTTTGACAAGTCTAATAGATTAAATAAAGCAGTAGAAATGAGGTAATAAATGAAGAACAGACTGAATAATATGCCTTTTCAGTACATATGAAAGCACATACAGTATATGAGAAAGGAACCTCCCAAAAGCTAGGGCAGGTGCAAACAGCCACTCTGAGCATTTTGAAGAGGTAAGAAGTGGTCTTTACAAAAGGAAATGTCAGGGACCCCTGGCCTTCATTCCAAGAAAATCAGAATAGATATTCTTGTGGTGATCTCAAGCTGGGAACCAAAAGTTAGTGACCACTTTTGACAGTCATCTCCATTCTTCAGTGCTGTGTCTGAAGACACGGTTCCCCACACCAGCAGAGGGGCTGATGAAAACAAGGAGAATGGAGTCTCAGCCCAAACCCAAACCAGCCAAGAATGATACAGCTGCATATGATGCGTATGATGATTGCTTTATTTTTTCATGTATCACAACTTACTGGTCATTTTTCAGTGAACTTCAGCTAAATAGTTTATATTTTCTGCTAATGTAATTTTTTCATACAGATTAATCTGCCTTTGACCTTGTATATTATTTTTAAGCCACACACGGGTACTTGAGCAATTAAAAAAACAAATAGCTTCTCAGTAAATTTCTAGCACTCTGGTAGTCAGGACATCTGTATGTCTACAAAAGTATCAAAACATTCAGCTTACTTAAGGTGAGAAGAGTGGAAAGGCTGGAGGACATTCAAGAGTGGCTGCCTGACCAGGCTTCTTCAGTGCATGTTCCAGGCTCACAAAAAAGGTGTGCCTCAGCTGGTCCCAGGACTTCAGCAATCTGATCAGACTTCTTCAGCAGATGGCTAGATGGTGCCTTAAAATGTAACAACATGAAATCACTACCTCCTAACCTAACAATTTCTTAACCTCCCCCTATTTGCCTTTTGTCTCTTTTTCAGGTACCATAAAAACATTGAAACATCCTTGAGAGGAAATTAAGGTGTGATTGGTTTACCTTCAGCCTTTAAAACCAATCTACTGTAGATTACAGTCTTATTATAACTGTCGAGAGAGTGAACAGCTCTCTAATGCTACTCTGATAGACCCGTAAAGACGGGGCAATAGAGATTTTTCATCCCCAGGACATATATATAAAACTTTATTCTTTGTGTATTATATTTCATTTCTCAGGAACTGGATATTAATATTTCACAAAATATGCTATAAAAAGGAGGAGAAGGGGGATTCAGTCCTCAACTTAACTTGCTTTTGAAAATTTAGTGGTAAAATACTGGTTCTGAGTGCATGGCATCTCAGATCTTTTAGTGGAAAGATAAAACTGAGGCACATGAAAGACATTATTTTTTTCAGGAAGTGGCTCAAGATCTTAATGGAGTCATTTGTACTATTTAATATATATCATGTTCTTTCATCTTTTCTTTCTTCCAGTTTGCAGCTCAGAACCCGAAAATGTTCAATCTGATCCAAAGAATTATACTAGTCTTCTTGTTACATGGGAAAGACCTCGGGTTGTATACGACACCACAATTGAGAGATTTGCTGTCTTTTATCAAGAGTTGGATGGAGAAGACCAGACTAAGCATGAGTTTCTGACAGATGGGTATCAGGACTTGGTAACTGTAAACTCTTCAAGTTTCCTACAAAGGGGTGATGGCAAAACACTCACTGTTAGTTAACTTAGGGGGTTAAACTATAGCTGGGAGCTGATTCAATAAAAAATTACTTCCTTGGCTACAGCTTACAGTAGCTGTACTTCATTTCTTGGCTGTGAAGCCACAAAGACAATTAAAGGAAAAAATAAAGCCTCTCTTGCCCAGAAGAAAGAAAACTTTCATGGATTGCTGTTCTGATTTGCCTATATTATCCCCAAAATTTATGACCATGTCAATCTCAGAGCTCCTTGGCCGTAAACCCCTTAGTCAATTAATAGTGATCTGTACTTCATTACTCACTGATGTGCACAGGATGACCTACACAAGTAACTAATAAGATTCAGTACAATCATACTGATAGAAATATTAAGTTACTGATTACCGCTTCATAGTATTTTACTAATGTGATCTGTTCCTCTAACCCTCTTTAAAGACTCATCAGTTATCAGGGATAATGTTACCTAAACTAGTGTTCGGCATTAAATAATTATATAGTTTGGTATCCTCCATGTAAAAAATCATAAGATTTTTTAAAGTTGACTGAAAAACATTTGTAGTAATAGAATATAAAAAGCATACATTAGAGTCCTAGAAGAAAGAAGCTCTATGGTTCATATGAAAAATGTGTTATGAAAAAATTGACATTTCCAAATATTTGATACTTACTTACAAGTAAATGATTAAACATGGTTTTTCTTTTAGGGGGCTATTCTAAATAATCTGCTGCCCAATACAAGTTATGTTCTTCAGATAGTTGCTGTTTGCTCTAATGGTCTATATGGAAAATACAGTGACCAAGTCATTGTTGATATGCCTTTAGAGGACCCAGGTAAGTGGTCTTTTGAGCTTAGTGATCACTTTTAGCTGAAAATCTGTCTTTGAAGAAGTAGTTTGTTTGCAAACCAGTTAAAATGCACGACTTTCAAAATATGCTAAAAATGAAATTTCAAAATCACTGCAGTTAACCTTCGGCATGTTCTTTGCTACTGATATTTTACATGATGTAATTCTTCTTTCCTTGTAAACATTACCGATGAAATACTGCATGTTAATTTTTTTTAACTCTAAGAATATTCTGAAAAACACCTACCTGATTTCAAATCTCACAAGTGTATCTTTTAGCAACATGATATAGGGAAATAAAACCACTTTGGGTATTATTTCTCTATGGTTGAACCATTCTCCCAAAATTAATCCACACAGACAAAGTATTAAGGAAATAAATAATGCAGACCTAATATATGACATATGTCTGTATCAATTGATTTTGAAATTTGATTTCTTATGATTACTTGGAGTTTGATTTCAAAGGACTTGTGGTGATGGAATTCCCTTGCTTCTTAATGCTGCCTCACAAAAAATCAAAGGCCTAACAAACAAATCTTACTGATTTCACAGCCAGATTTACTTCTTCCACCTGCTGGTAAATATTAAATAATTTGAAACTATAGCATGAAGCTTGACCTTGTCCTTAATAATCCTTAAGTTCTGTGTAAGTTTCAGCATCAGATGCAGTTCATATCAAAGTGAGGGGAGAGCTGTGTTTTTAATTAACAACTCTGTAATTAAGCATAGGAAAAAATCAAAAGACTTTCTGATGATGCAAGAAACCATTTTTTATCTAAGGGCCTGGATTTTTGTTTATGGATTCTGTAAGTTCAGTTTTACACTTCATTAAGTCTGTTTAGCTACATCAAAGTCCTAAGCAGTGTTGTGACGTACTTGGGAAAACAGGTCAGTTTTTTATTTCAAGGGAACCGTATTCCTTTATAGTGAGAAAGAAATGATTCTTGACAATCTCTACCACATCATTTATGAACTAATAATGGTAATAGGCTTTAGAAAGTTCAGTTTTGCCTGAAGGAGGGAGACACAGGTTTACGTATGGTATGTATACATTTTCAGTAAACATTTAACTTGTCTTTCAAGCACAGTGTATTAAGAAGAATGTATTTTTGGAGTCTTATGCTAATATCTACCAGAATTTTCCTAGTTCTTCTCAGTTTTCTAAGAAGTCCATGACAAGGTTCTGACATTGTGTCTGACATCTCAATTTCTGGTTTCTCTGTGAAAACCTTAGATACCATATTCCTCCACATCATTTCCAGAATTTGCTGGGTTTGTGTTTGAGAATTTTCTCAGATGAGAGTTCACCTACACACCCCCACATTCCTTTCTACATAGAATGAGAAATAAGCAGCGTGGTGTTGTCGTCATTAAACAATAGCTCAACACATCAAATCAAACCTCTGAAAACAGATACGGCAAAACAAAATCCCATGTAGGCAATATCCATAGGATAGACTGCCCTTCTATTGCTGTTGTATCCCTGCGATAAGGATGGGCCGCCTGCCACTCTGCTGTGTGCTGTGACTCCCTTTGGAAGGAAAGGGGGATGCAGATGCAGTTATGGAGACTAGAGCCCTGTGGTTGGGTAATGTGGAGACAGCAGTGCTGGTAGTGCTGTGCAGAGCACCAGTGGTGCCAGCAAATGCTGCTGGGGAGCAAACTCAGCAAGAGGATGATGGGGCGCTTGGTGCTCTGCAGCTGGTGGTGCACATACAGCCACTAATCACAGCTTTCCTGATGTATTTCTACTGAAGTCATGCAAAGCAGTGGCTTTGCATTAATTTCAGTAGCAGGAAGAGCATGGGCCTTGCTTTGGAAATGCATATTGGAAAACTCCTTCCAGTATATCCACAGAAGTTTCTCTGAGATTTGTATTCTCAGACAAGAGAATCTGGTGCAATAAACATTACATTACGCAGTTCTGAGGAAGGTCTGATATTCTTACACCTTTTTTACACAGGCACACCACTAATTTCTTTTTGTTAAAGAAATGAGAAAATGCAATGTAAGGATGCTTAGGAGACATAGCAATGTAAAGGCATATCTATATAAAATATGAACAGGTTAGCGTAACTATGAAAATGGTATTTTTGTGTTTTCTGTCATTTGAATATTTAAATCTGTCTCCTTAATGTTGCATTAAAGCAAATTAATGTATATAAGTATATTCTTATCCTGAGTTTTCTTGATTTTAAATAAAGCATTGTAAAGAGGAGAGTTAAATAATCTGTATATCAGAGACGTGTAAACACCTGGGGTTTCTTTTTCAAATTTCAGAATGAAAATTTGTAATAGCTGAAAATAGCTGAAAATTTGTAATAGCTTCAGGTCTATCTAAGGTTTTTCCATTAGTATTCCAAAAGTTTCAAAATTGAGGAAGATTATTTCAGGTGAAAGGAATTGTTTCAATGATATTTTAAATTTAAAACATTAAAAAGGAGGATATAATAACAATGAAATACCAAAATGAATACTTTGTGTGTTTCAGAAAAACTCATTCTTCAGGATGCTTCCTATCTGAAATGGACATAAAGTTATTAAATGTACTTTGTGTTCTTTTATTTTGACATTTCTGCAATGGTAAATCTGAAAGCACTGGATGAGGAAAATTCAGGGAAGATGCCCTCCCATGTAATTAGTGTGATTCCTGTGCATGTATGAGTATATGGGTGTGTGGGATTCCTCTAGAAATATGTTTCATAGATGCCGTCTCAACTCTGGATATAATTTTAAAACATGAAAACAACTTCCATTTATATCTAATATTAATGTTTATTTGCATACTTAATTTACTAATTATTTACATCCGAATTAACTTGCAAATGTTTCCAATATTTTCATTTTTAATATTTTAATATTTCAAGTATTAAACAACGGAGATGAGAATGTAGATATCTAATGAGAAAGATTTGTTCACAGCAACTTGCTGATTACAACTATAACATCAAATTGGTTTTGTGATCTGCTTTATAGATCTTGAGGCAAAAGGGGATTTCTTGGAGCTCCTGCTTGTGAATTTATGAAAGAAAAGTTATCTTCACCATGAAGACATGAAATAAAATTGACTCACATAAAGCATAAGCTAAAACTTTCATTTTCAAGAATTACTCTGAGCAAGCCGGTTTAATTGAGATGAAATTCACTGCAGTCACCTCCAGATCAATTAATCTTCCTGTTATAATCTAAAGTGAGGCATGAGTCATGCGGAAGCGTTAGATGGGCCCTTTTGTGGGAAGAATTCTGCCCTTGGAGTGGCCACTTTTAATGAGGGAAGTTTCAGTTCACAGTGCAACATAAATCTGATGTTCCAAGAAGCTCAAGACCATTGTTTTAGCCTTTTCCTTTTGAGATGCTTGCAAGAGAGAGAGTTTCTCATACCTTTTGGACACCCTGTCTGGGTGCCATCCCTATGTGAGTAGTGAGGGCTCTGCAAGCTCCAAGTGATCCAAAGACCAGGTTTAAACCCTCTTGTTCTTGGCAGTGCTGTGTAAGAGGAAGGACCTCTTTTGGGCCATGCTCTCTGCCTCACTTTGTGGAAGCCTCAGAAGCTCTGATATGACATTGGGCAAACGATCATAGTTGAGACCTCAGCTCTTTGGGTTTTTCCTAAACTGTTCAGAGTGGCAGCCTCTCATCTCACGATGCAGCATATGAGCTCATTAAAATTGTTTCCAGTTAGTTTCCATTTAATAAAAGTCACTGTATTCCCTAAGTGATGTAGCTATACAAGCTCCATTCAAGCTGAAGGGAATCACGTACATAGTGGTTTAAGTCAGCTTTGATAAAGGTCCAGCCTTTCATTTTCATTTGCTATTAGAAAAGGATTTTGAATATCTAAATGTGTGCTCTGACTCTCTAGATAACATCTGTATACCTCTGAAAGTTCTACAGTAGTTTGTTGTGTAGTTAGTACCGCTGTTACTGACGTGCATTTGCTGACACAGGGAATGAAAACTACAAATATATCTCTCCTGTTATCTTCCTTTGTGTAGACTTCGGTTGGTGTTTTATCAAAAATACCCATGCTGGGATATGGCTCTCAAATGCTGTCTCTTGCATGGCAGCTCATGCTGTCAGCAATGCTTTGTGAGGGTCTAACTATGCAATTTCTTTGTAACTTGTCTTTGTTATTTTTGTCCTAAAAAACAGTAAGCATATCTTAAATGTTTCATTTAGGGGGTGCTTTTTTTTCTAATTCTGTACTGATAAATGTAGAAATTTGAAAGCTAATTTAATCAGAAGAAACAGGCTTTAATTTTGTTCTTGACATGTGATTTATTACATAAGACAGTACAGAAATAAAGCAGTATATGTCATGCACATTATTCTACAGTTACGAATCAGATTGTTTTGCGAGATTTTTTTGAAGATTTGCATTGAATATAAATGTAGGGAAATAGTTACCTTTTTTCTTTTATCATATCTTCATCTGTCATTAAAATGGACTATGAAAAGACCTCTGCAAAACTTCTGACTAATGGTTTAATAATTTTATTTTAAACTGTAAGCTCTAGAATAATCAATATGTGTTTCCAGAAAAAAATAAACAAGCTTGTTCATCAACCTACATCAATGGGTTGTTTTTTGGAGGGTGTGTTTCTTCTTCTTTGGGGCACGTTAGCAGATTTCTATATAATCTTCTGTCAAATCAAAAACTCAGCAACAGGATTAACAGAACTTCTATAAGTGTGTGTCTAATCCTTTTGACAAATACCTTTTCTGTGACAAACTAAATTGAAATCAGCTTTGTAAGATGCCTGAAAATTTAGTGTTGTTATTATATATTTTTATATATATACTTATGTTAATGACTCTCCATGGAGACAACAGCAAGAAACTGTAGTTTTCTGCTGGTGGAATTTGAGAGCGCATACCCTAGTGTATACTCGAGCACAGTCAGCACATTTTATTTTTCTGATTGAGTCTGATTAAAACTCAACTCAAGAATAGTGACAGAAAGAATGGGTAGAATTTCTCTGTGTTAAAAATATTTTTCGGAGAAGTCTACTGAGTGCATAATACATGGTATGGATCTACTGTTGGAAGATTTTCAAACTAATGTCTACAATATTTTATATATATCATTGAGAAGCCAGGGAATATCTATCTCCTCCACCCCTTCTTCCCCTCTGCTCCCCTCCCCACCCTGCCCCAGAGCCTCCTAGGCTTCCAGGAGTCAGAGGTAAGATAATTTTTCTCTATCTCGTTAATGAAAGGTTAATTCAGTACTTAGTAATTTATAAATGTTTGTTACAAAAGAACAATTTATGAAGATTTTGTGCAGCATTGTTTAGTCAGTATTTGTCTACATACTGTAATCTCCAGATAAAACTGTATGAGCTTGTTAGCTAGGTAAACTTTTATCTAGTGTGAGTTGCATATAATACATGTCTCTGTTTTGAAAAGTAGGTGCGGACAGACCAAAGAGAATACAAATTAAATGATAGATCCCCATCTGACTTTTCAGAGATGAAAAATATGAAGAAGACATCTTTATACTAGTTTATTGAGAAAACTTCATTTGGGAATTGTGGAGGAAGTGCAGACATGGAGCTCTCTGTGTGATGCTATTGTTAGAATCGCTCCCCAGGCTAAGAGACTGGCATTTTCACTTAGTCCAAATCAGCCCTTGGAACACGTGCTAGTGCTGGTCTTCAGACAGAGGGCTAGAACATTGCTGACGAGAAAGCCTTAGAAAAATTCAGAAAGGGAATGGACCTTTCTGTGGACTGAAGAAGCAGTGAGATAAGTTAATGTTGTGGAAGGGCTATTAGCAGATTTCTTGCTACCTGCTTTGAAGCCTCTCTTTCTGGCAACCATCAGAAGTGTAATACTGGATTTGGGCAAAAAGACAGAGAAGGAAGGTGAGACACCACCTCTGAACTTAGAGAGTAGGATTTTCACCTGGGCCATAGGAGATTAATTTCTTGATTCTGCTTCACCTGTTTCTTATGAAAAGTGGGGAGGCGTCACAAAGCCTTTAGAGCTTCACAGAGTGCCCAGTACCTGTGCATTAGGGAGTTTTTGGGGGATGTGATACAACTGGGTTGATGTCCTTAAGTTAAATTGAGTGGGAGTTTAAAAAGGGCCTTTAAGCACTGGACTCTAGGAAGGGTGGGCTTCCCTGATCTTCCCTGATGGAGGCAGGCAGCCTGCTGAATATGATTGTCGCTGCTTATACCGCGAGAGAAGAGATGCAGCAACACAAAATCAGTGAAGAGAGAGCCAGGAGAGGAAGAAGAAGGCGACCCTTTAATAATTTATAACCCCATTTTATATACCCTAGCCCCATTGGGCGATTGGTCAGTGATCACCCATCTCCTAGGGTGATTGGCTAAAGTCCTACAACACCTATTCCAAAATATTTTTCCAATGTACCATAAACGGAACTTAGCAAAACAGCAGGTGTTGGTCTAGCTTACAAAAAACATCTTCCTGTTTTTCACAACACTGTTGAGAAAGGCAGGATTCTCACCGAATATTGTGAGAACCTGAGAAAATCCCTCTACTAGCAGCTTTTCAGCATCCACATATGATGGCATGGCTGATGTGCTAGAACCCAACTCCAAGCCTGGGTGCACAAATGAGGAATTTGCTGCATGAAAATTATAGCTCTTTTTACAAGAATATCCTCAGAGCTTTCAGATTAAATGTGGGTAAATAGTTGAATACCAGACTTACCTTTAAGTAAACTGGACTTTTGCATAAACTGTACTTTCTCATAAAAAATGTTCTCGTAAGTTTGTTCCTCCGTGGCCAGGATGTGGTTCCTCAGTGCAGATTCAACATGGGCTGCAGTATCAAATTAGAGGCAGGCAAATCTGTTGTGGCTGAACATGTACACTCTAGCTGAGCATTGCTAACCTTAGAGCCAGCCTTCAACCCAGGGGGTTGGCCACTTTTCCAAACACAATCCTATAATACATTTTATACTGGTTCTCAATAAGCGTATTAACGAATCCATTGAATCCTTGCAGAATTAATAATTCTGTGAATTTAAAATGTTGGATGATATGGTGTGTATTTTTGTTTTATAGAGGCTGACCTCATTCCTGAACTGAATGAAACTGAAGAATATGAGGTATAGCATTCATTTACTTTTAAGAGTATTTCAAGTACATACATTTCATACATACACAGATTTTTCACAAAGTATCACTATTCATGTTCAGCAAACAAAGGGTAATAACAGGAACTAGGTGGGATCACTCACAACATTTGTGAAACTGTTAGAGGCAAGCTGACCATCCTGAAATCTTCTTTTCCAGACAACTCTCAAGATTCAGCACATGTAAGGACAGGTCATACGTCCGTTTTACAAATTCTGTTGTTGTGATGACAATTCAGTTGTCAGGATATTAGTGCAAATCTCTTAAGACATTCTGATAGCAAAACCATTTTTTCCTTGATGTGTGCTGCATATATGATCGCATTTTATTAGGAAAGGGTTATAGCCTTTTTGGTAAAGTGGGTTTTAACTCTCAAACAGAGTAAAAGTAACACAATAATTAAGAAGTTGTGGTGACACGGGATTTTTTTGTTTGTATTGCAAATAAGCAATATTTTCAAGAGAGAAGAGGATACCTATTCTTCCAGATAAATATTTTGCTTTAAGACCAGAAGTCTTCTCAGGTGTTGTCTTGTTTTGCCTCTCATGTTTTTATGAAGTCAGGAAAACATGTTATTGCAGTTTCAGTATTCATTTGTGTACAGTGTCTATAAACATTTTTAATTGTCTTCGGCTATGATATTTTTCCAAAGGATGAAGTTGATGAAAAGGAAACAGAGGTGGATGAAGAAACTGCAGTGAGTCCTAGAACTGACAGTATAATAAACCAAATGAGGAAAGATTTCCAGGTGACTACATCCAGCTACAGTGAAGGAAAAATAGGAACAAAACCCAGTGAAGCTAAAACAAATAGATACTTAACAAGAGAAGAAGAATTGCGTGGTAAGGATGATGTTTTCAAAGCAGTTTATTACCCTACTTCTCCACCTGTTAGTGAAATTTCAGAAGAAGAGGAAGATCCTTTTTTGGAATCACGAACAATTACTGGAACTCCTCCTCAACTCATTGACTCCACCAAAGGCGTAGAAGAAGAATACATATACCTTTCTTCAGGCACTGAACCAACAAGAATAACAACTACTGGTCATAGTGATGAAGATTTCTTATTATCGTCTTTTAAACCTCATCAGGAATCTGGTAACTTTTGGAGTTCAGTTCTTACTACATCTTCAGCACAGCTGGTTACAGAGTCGACTTCCCAAGAAGACACTCTTCCTTCAGGAAGCCCAGATAGAAGCATGCATGATGTTGTTTCCCAAGTCTCTATTAAGTATGTTTCAGAAGGTGTATCACCCTCAAGCTCTGATGAGCCTCCAAAGCATACTTCTTCCACTGATGGAAATGTATGGTTTCATAATACTACAGATTTGACAACTCCATCTGTTGATACATCGGATAGCAGGCAATTGTCTCAAACCAGTTACACTGATGCTTATGTAGAAGGATTAAAGCCAGCTACAGTGCCCTATTCCAGCAGCCCAGTGGTTTCACAAGACACTTCAGATGCGGATTTAGAATTGCCACATTATTCTACCTTTGCTTTCTCCTCTGCTGAATTGTCACCTCACTCTGTCTCTTCAAGCTCTGGAGAATATGGTTCTGCTTCTGCTGCCAGTGAGGTACTCTCTCAGACAACTCAACCAGTCTATAATGGTGAGATACCTCTTCAACCTTCCTACAGTAGTGAAGTGTTTCCTCTAGTCACCCCTTTATTGTTTGACTCTCAGATGCTCGACACTACCCCTGCTACATCAGATAGTGATGTGATCTTGCATGCTACACCTGTATTTCCCAGTGTTGATGTGTCATTTGAACCCACCCTGTCTTCCTATGATGATGTACCTTTGCTTACATTTTCCTCTGCTTCCTCCAGTAGTAAAATGTTTCACCGTTTGTATACAGTTTCTCAAATGTTTCCACAAAGTGCTACTCCGGCTGTTGCAAGTGATAAGGTGTCCCTGCATGCTTCTTTGACATTGGCAGAGGGTGATACATTAATACAGCCAAGCCTTGCTCAATATGCTGATGTGGTGTCACATCAGACTACTCATGTTGCTTCAGAGACACTGATATTTGGTCATAATAGAACTCACATATTTTCTCAAGTTGAACCATCCAGCAGTGATTTAAATATGCATGTACTGTCTACAATGTCTGAACTTCCTTACGCTTTGTCTAGTAATGTGGGCTCCCTCCAAAGCTTTACTGTTTCCTATGACTCCGCAGAATTTGTGCATGATTCTGTTGACGTATATCGTCAAGATCCTTTATTTAGCAGCTATAACAATGTACTGGTGCATAAACCTTCTTCTGTAATATCACAAGCTGATACTTTGCTGCAGCCTACGCACTCTCTATCTAGTGGTACGGATTGGTCTGAAGCATACTCTGGTAGTGAGTCCCTTTTGCCTGATACAGATACTTTGACAGTACTTAATGTTTCTTCCTCTGATTCTGTAGATGAAATTACGTACGAGTCATCTGGGTTTAGTGATGTTAATAAGATGCTTCAAAAAGGTGATGTTACATATGGAGATGAGAGAGAACTGCAAATTTCCTCTTCTTTAAGTGAAATGGCTCCCAGTGCTGAAAGTAAAGTGATACCTGAACTTTCTACATCTGTTTCTAATAATGATGTAATTAAGCAGAATATGTCTCTGCAAGAAAGCCCACTTCCTGTTTCTAGCACAAAGGGAATCCTTCCAGTCTCTCTTGCTTTTCCCACTACTAAGATATTTGATCATGATATTAGTAAACTTACAGAAAATCACCTTTCTGTTCAGCCTTTGCATGTTACAACTCCAGCCTTTGATGACACTTTGCTTAAACCTATGCTTAGTGCAAGCTCAGATCAAGCTCTCTTTGCCCCTGCTTATAGCAAAATGTTATCCTCGACTCAGCCGTACTTTTATGAGACCTCAGCTACATTAAATAACGAAGCCTTACTGCAATCCTCCTTCCAGTCTTCTGGCGATGGCACTCTGCTTAACGCAACTGCAGTTGTGCCCAGTGATCCAATATTGGCTGAAAGCTCCAGGGTTTATAAAGATAGTTCTACATTTGACCAAATATTGCATCAAATGGCATCAGGTTCTGCTACAACTGAAACCATGCTGCATTCTACATCTGCACCTTCCGTTGCTGATATGTTGTCAAACACTTTTAGTAAGCCCACAGCGTCACTTCAAGGTTTATCTGTTTCTTATGCAAGTAAGGAATATGTTTCATCCAGTTTGTTTAACAGTGAAGATGTTCAGCAGGTTATGCCTTCATTGTACAGTAGCGATGTTTCATTGCAGCTGACCAGTTTAGAAAATACAAATGCCTTCCGCCCCCAAGCAGCGAATACCATAACAACTCCCTTCCTAACAGGTGGTACATTACCACATGTAGCTACTCCTGCAGACAGCTGTATCTCTTCAAGTGTTTTTGAAAGAAGTGAGGCTGCCAGTGTGTCTTCAAGTTCTACACTTGGTTTTGACCCTGTTCGTATGCCTGCAGTTGTTTCTGACATACCCATTCATCACACTCTTCCTTTACCAAATGTACATATTTCTGTTACGGCTGTTCCTCCCAAAAGTGAGATCCACGTAGCCTTGAGTAGGTTGCTGGTTCCTTCTAGAGAATCCTCTGGGTTGTCTCCCAGTGTCATGTCCAGTACCGATTTGTGGCCTTCTGTAGTTGAGGATGACTACGATGAATATGATGATGGCTTCCCTGTAAGTAACTGTATCTCATGCACTTCTCATAGAGAAGCTCAGGATATGGTAGTAGAGGAACAAAATACAAAGGTAAACAATAACAAGGATCAGAGTAACCTAATTGTAAGCTCCCATTCTGAGAAACCTGAAGAAGAAGAGAAAATTTCAACTGCTGCGTCAGACAGTCAGATAAACCATGCTACGGACAGACGTAATTATACATCCGTGCCGACTTTGACAGCAAGTGTGACACCTAAGAAGCACAACGACCCAACAGTTCTGGAGAACCACATTCAGACTGCTAGTATTCCATTGCAGAACACATCAGAGTCTAAGTCTTGGGCTGTTTTTACAAGTGATGAAGAAAGTGGTTCTGGCCAAGGTACCTCAGATAGCCTTAATGATAATGAAACTTCAACAGATTTCAGTTTTCCTGACCTTAATGAGAAAGACACTGAAGGGGCAGTTGAAGCAGGTAACTCAGAATTAACTCCTGGATCATCACAGTCATCAGACTCTTCTGTTACTAGTGATCACTCATCAGTATTCAACATCTCTGAGGCAGGTTAGTTATGGATAAGTCTAATGAATACTGTGGAAAGCTCTGAGGGGATAGTTTTTTGCCGATAGAGAATGAGAAGGTTTATCTACATAAATAAAAGCAAAACATAACAGGGCCAGTGGGTGTGATTAAGGAAGCACTGGGGAACAGGGGGTGCATGCTGAGCTGGCTATCTTGTGAATGCTACTTCTGGCTACTGAAAACTGCACCTGAAATATTCTTCAGGAAGAAGATTCGTGCTCTGCTTTTGGATAGATGCATACTGTCAGCAAAAGTTGGGTGGTGCACAGTCTAAAACCAGAATTTGTTTCAATGTTAATTGTTTAATTTTAGGTTTAAAGGTTTTAAAGGGTCATAAGTTCTCTGTACAAAGATAAGTGCTGCCCTGATGGAAATACACCAGAGAAAACCACTCCTCTGCTAGAGGAAACACACCTCTGAGATTCTGGTTTTTAACTTACAGCAGCACATTTCCTCCTTGTGGTTTTTTGTGGTTTTTTTGGTTTGGGTTTTTTGTTTGTTTTTTTTTTATTATTTTGGTTTGGATTTTTTTTATATTTTTAAGATGTATTAAGCAAGGAAGAAGATGCTTCAGTTTGATTCTGATTCATCTTAACTCATATAAACATTTCATTTTCATTCTTACTCTGTATGCCAACTTCAGATTTCAGTGAGATGCAGACTTTTTGTGACAGATTTGCATATTACCAAAATACATAGAGCCAGATTCTCCTGTACCTATTTATATTGAGTTCTGTTTTCCTATTTAAGTCCTCTTAAACTCAGCAAGAGGATTTATGATCTGTGATTGAAAGGATAAAGTCAGAAAGCAAAACTGAACCTCGCATAGATACCTGAGAAATATAAAGGATTTCCTTTGTATTTAAAAATGCCTTGTGGAAAACTTGAAATATTCAGACATTTAATTTGCATTGCCTCTTGTTAGAGTATTGAAAATCCAAGAGTAAAGTCAGAAACAAGCTATGATGTTTGAAAAAAAACAAAACAAAAAAAAAACAAACAACAAACCTAAACAAGGTTAAATTGATATTTTAGAAAATAAATTGAACTTCCATTAAGTACTCATAGCATCTGTAGAGGGCAGTATCATTCAACTAAACCCACTAAGGAATGGAATACACAAAGGATGGGAAATTTTCAGCCCAGATCGACAAATACACAGCGAAATCATATGAGGTCATATTACTCCCGGGCTACAGAATACTAATAGGTGGTAAATTGACACTCTCTGTAGCTGAGCCTAGTAGAATGTAAAAATTGGAAATTAAAATTCAAAATAAAATAGAAAACATTGAAATTAGTAGGAGTCCTGATAAGGTAGGTGTTGTAAAACTGATTCACTAAGTGAAATAGGTCAGCTGGTAAGTAGCTACCAAAATGCATAACATTTCTTTAAAAATCAGCAAAAAGAATATCAGTATTTCAAAATCTATGTAACTAACGTGAGTGTTACCATAAGAGATTTATAGTTTATGTAATGGGTGTCGTTTGAATTGTTACTGATAGTAACTCAAAAAAGTTTATACGTTACTGGAGTAGTATTAGTAGAGCAGACTTAGAGTTTGTCTTTTAGGTATTATTGAAAGACACTATACAGTATCATTTCATGTACATTATTTTTTCCAATAAGTGATGCCAAATACTGTCTTTTAATAAACTGAAGATTCTATGTGAGCATGTCTAACATGGTCTCCTGTAAATAAAAGACATTGTTGCTAAACTCAATTATAAAGAAAACAAACAAAAAAAGGATCTTAGCTAAGTACTTACACATTACAGTGAATTGACGAGAAATTGATGAAATGTTGTCTTGTGACCATTACAGAAAAAAATGTCAGTTAAACTTTTCCCTGTCTTTGTAGCTGATGCGTAGTTATGCTTGTTCTGAACTAGGGCTTTCTTTGTAAGGCCTTTATGGCTACCTTAACCTTTCAACTTATGTTGAAAAAACTGTAAGATAAATTAACATAAAGAAATACGCAAAAGATCCAAACACGACAATTACTAGGGAACAAAGAAATCTACTAGAGATGTGTCTGCCATCACTGATGTGATGAGTAAGGAGGCAAGAAACCCCCTGTTACAGGAGAAGCCTGCTCTTCAGTCCCCGTAGAAGGTATCCCCATAGGATTTGGTCATGCAGTTTGATGGAACCCTGCCATCACACTGGTAAGACTGGGCCATGAATTAATCCAGAGTTGGACAAGCAAGTATGAATGCTTCAAAGAGATCATATTCTGATCTCTCATGCATACATGTAGGGTTTTTTTTCTGGAATAAATAGGAAGTAATGGTTTTAGCCTACTCGCCAGAAACTCAGGGACAGGTTTTTCAGAAGAAACTTCTACCTACAGTCACTTTGACCACTGATCTAGGGGATTTATAGAGTAGCGAGTGATTTGTGTGTTAGAGTACTTTGAACTAAAACTAAGAAGACGTCTGCAAGATCAGAGCCTAGACGTTTTGGCATATAAAGCCCTGAAAGCCCCAAAACTCAGGAAAATGGAAGCAAACAGAAAGTTGCCTGGAAATCTGTACTGTGTGAAGCTGTTTGGTTTTTGATGTCCTATTGAGAACATGTGATTTGTTGTCACTTTTTTTTTTTCCAGATCCAACTCCATTCCCTTCTCCCTTTTGTCTGAAAACTTTTTATTCATGTAGAATTGGCTCCTTGAAATCCCAGTGGAGTGCTGCTGATTTCTGTACAGCAAAGTTCTGCTCCCATACAGAACATTCATTGAATTAGGACTGTTCACAAAAGCAGAAGATATTCTTAGAAAATCTATGGGTTTAATTCTAAGAAGTGCGAAAGTGCTTATTTCCGTGTTTTGACTCATATAATGGTCACAGATCATAGTAAACTGCACAAGTTGAAAAGAATCTGTCATTTTGTGATTAAATCACAGTTTTAAAGTGTTTACTTATGGATGTATATCAAAGTTACAAATCAAGGATTGGTCTCATTCACAATTCTGTTCCCTTATTTTATGAGATTATAAAATACATTGTTTTAATCTTTGTACAGATTCTTATGCCCAAATATTCCTGTCACCCAGCATTACAAGGCTGACAAATGTGAAATCTAGACAATAATAATAATTTGACCACCTCTAAAGATGGAAATTTAATTCTGGCTCCAGTATAGTTGTGGGAGGAAGTACTGCAATTGGATTCAAAGGAAACAGGATGAATCTAGAAGGCGAGTTACAGAATGGGCATTGTATTGAAATACAGAAGACTTAACTGCAATCCAACAAGTACATAGAGACTATTGTAAGAAAATTTTCCCGTTAAACTATTAGCCAGAGAAGCAATTTGCATTATATGAGTGACAGTTTAATGTCAAAATGCTCTTTACACGTTCCGATATTACATATTCAGATCCCTTAACTCAGTTGGCTTTCAGCTAATAAATAGATGAAAATAAAACACTTTCTTCTCCTACATGTTAACATCAATCTGTAATTTTTACAAAGAGAAGTCTCTACTGCTGGAAGGCTGAGTCACATAAGCTTGAACACTTTCCTTTACCTTCTCTCTGCTTATTTTCTGTAAGCTGGTTTGCAAATGTATATGCTTTCTGCAGTACATAGTAAAAAATAGAGGTAAGTGGTATTAAGTAGGCTCATAATAAGACACATTCACTCATGTTGTGCATTTCTCAGATTTTAAACATGGACTGTTTCAATTTTCTCTGACTGCAGAGGCAAGTAATAGTAGCCATGAGTCTCGTATCGGTCTAGCTGAGAGTCTGGAATCAGAGAAGAAGACAGTTATACCACTTGTGGTCGTATCAGCCCTGACTTTTATCTGTCTAGTGATTCTTGTGGGTATTCTCATATACTGGAGGTAAGTTGTTTTTTGATTGTTTGTGGGTTTTTTTAGTTCTAGAGAGCACATTTCAAAAATATGATTGACAATTATTATGTTTGTTTACAGAAGGGAGACTGGATCTTGTCTCTCACAGTGTCTTTTGTATTGTGCCCAGTGCTACAGTGATAAAAAGCTGACAAAATAAGGTGGTTTCTGTCCAGAATGCTCAACTACAATTCTTTTTGTTTATTTCAATATTGAGAAATTTTAGTAAACAATTACTTGTGATTATTAATCCTAGAAACCAAGTGACTTAACAGACTACTGGGAAGAACAGGAGAGAAGAAAAAGAGATAGCATGGCATGGCTTTGTTTCCCGTCTTTCCAATCTTTTAAAAATTAAAAAATGTAGTTGTGAATTTAGGATGAGAATCTATGGTCCTCAACAGGACTATGTGAATACACAATTCATATAGGACTGTAGGAGTGTGCTGTAGCTGACATTGTATGCAAGACAGAAATGGGATAGTGTAATAATACTGTAATAGCATAAATTTTTTAAGATCATTTACTGTGTAGCTTTTATGATGTTCTGTGATTAAAAAGTTGTTCTGCTTTGTGATTCTGCCAAACCAAAATTTGCCCCCCAGCCTTTCAAGCCATTCAACAGGTAACTAAGGATGTGTTTCATGTGCACACATGTGCTCAGGTTCCCTCATAGACATGTTTCTCTGTGACTTGGGAAACTGATAAGATAGAAAGAAATAAAATTAGTCTAAAGAGAAGTGATAGCTACAAGTCATGATAACATAATCAGTGAAGGCAAAAGTCTGTATCTATACTGTGAAATAAAACAGACCAGCTGGTATAGTACAGATCTCTTCTGTACAGATGAATTCTCTTCTCTCACAGGGGATATAAACAGAGTGTCTGCATTCACATCACCTGCTGGGTATGGTCTCTGCGCTGTGCTAATCCCAAACTGTCCCAAGCGTTACATGAAATAATGCGAGTTGCCCTGAGCTAAAAGCGTAGCAGGAATCTAGTTAGCCATGTGACAGTATGTGGCAGTGCTCAAGCCTTCAGATCTGTTCCTTTAATTCTTATAAAGCCAGAGAGTCTTCCTAGGCACACATCTGCTTAAGCCCTCACAGGGCTTTCAAAATCCATTCACAACCCTAACGCTTTGTTGAGTCTGCATGTTGCCAGGGAGGAAACACAGTGGTGGTCTAGAAGGGGAAATTAAATTGGTAAAACTTCCTACCATGGAGATTCTTACAGTTTGGTGATTGCCATGAACTGTTACTGCCAATCCTGTTACTCTTCTGCAGTGCTAACAAGTAAGCTAGCAGCCAGAAACAGGATCTTGCTCTTCCAGGAACTGTACAAACAAGGGGAAAGGCAAACCCAAACATCTTACAAGTGAGAGAGCTTCCAGAGCTTGTTTCTTCTTCTTTTTTTTTTTTTTTTCTTTTCTGTACTCAATCCTACTTAACCTAAATTGTATAAAAGTGGTGAAGAACCAGGAACTAGGGCCCAAACTGCCCAGCTACTGACTACTGTAACCTCTAGGCTATGATGTCAGCAGGGTTGTGCGTAATGACTTTTCTTCTAGTCTTCTGACACTGGTTTTCTATCAGCCCAGCAGGGTATTTTCCACATTGGGACAGAATACATCCCACCCCTAAACAGAGTAAGCTTAAGAAATTGAGTTTGATCTTCCTTTGTTCAAGGCAAGTGTGCTAGAGTCAACCAGTCTTTGGCATGATTAAAGACACTTCTGAGCAATGACTTTTCAGAAAGATTTCTCTTTCTTTCTAAAGAAGTAGTTAATTGCCATAAGAATTACACAATTCATTTCTTGATTTATGTCTAGTTGAATAATTATACTGTCCATCACAGGATTTCCAGCTAACCACTTCCATACTGAGAACCTTTTCCCGTCCTTCATATTACGCAACATGAACATTCACATTCATCTTCCAAAGGGTTTCATCCTTGATGCTAAATAGTATTTGAAATCTCTTCTGTGTGCCAAAGAATGCCATCCTTTTTAAGACCCAGACTGTACAGTGCAGTTCTCATAATCCTACACGTTACAAGCTTGTTTTTGTCGAATAACATGGTGTTCATTTTGTATTCTTTCTCTGGGAATGAACAATTCTGTAACATAGGTCTTTGAAAATAAAACAAAAATCCTGTTAGCAGTAATATCTTCTTGGCTTGAATTTAATCTTTTCTGTATTTCTTGTGTAGTACAAAATAAAATATGGAGCTCTTTTTTTGTTAATCCTCAAGAAAATTTTCTTGGCTTTATGATAACACCAGTAACGTGTTTCTTATTTCAGAGGAATGAAGCATGTATTATGAAGCACGAAGTATGTATTGTAGGTAGGACTTTGTGGCCTTCTTTCAAAGGTGCCAAGACCCTTGCCTCTTTTTAAAGCCTGGGAAAAATCAGAACATTAACTTCATTGCTATGTAGTTTTTACTGAGCCTGGAAAATATTAGTATAAAGTCTGTAAGAAATTTTATGGTTAGAGTTCGTTTATTTTCATAGAATCATAGAATACCAGGTTGGAAGGGACCTCAAGGATCATCTGGTCCAACCTTTCAAGGTAAAAATTAAAAAAAAAGTAGGTTTGCAAGAAGTTACTCCATATTCCTCTGGCAACAATACTTAAAAAATTGTGTGGGTTTATCCTAGCTGGGTATTTGAGTGAATACTGCTCTGAGTTGCTTCTACTATTTGCTCCTAATTTGGATAGGCAAAAGATGTGCTTAATATGTAAAAGGTTATTTGATTTAAAAACACTCTCTACCAAAAGAGACATTTTCCAGTTTCTCAAGGTTAAAAAAAGGCAAAATTATGATGTTCTTCACTTGAATTACTTGTATCAGAAAAATAATTCTGTACCATCTGTTGTTTGGGTTTTGGGGTTTTCTTTTACATGAAATTGTTAATCAGCACTTGAGGAAATTCCCCAATCTCTTCACTGTCTCATTAGGCACAATTTCAGTCTTTCTGTGATAAAATATTCCTTTCTCTGATAGGGATGAAAACTTTTAATGGCAATATTGTCTAAAGATTGTATAACTGCCAGTAGGAAGATCCGCTGTTTTGAACTACTCCAGTTCTGTGTATCAAATCTTTTGTAATTCAAGCAAATTTCAAGCAATGTAATTTTCCTTCCTTTTCTTCAGCATGATTAAGATTACAGTGGAATAAACAAGGAGATTCTTTTGCCCACTTAATGGCCTTGTCCAGATAGATTTTAGACAGCTTTAGAGGGAATTTTCTGTCCAAATCTAGAGTCTATCCGTTTCTCTCAGTATCTGTCGACTTGGATGAGTCCTTGCAGCAGGGATATTTGAATCTTCTTGCTCTGCTCTTTTAATTTCTGTATGGCTTCATCATTCCCATTTTGCTGAATTAACCGTATCTGTTAAGATGACCAAAGTTCAGAGTTTCTCTGTGCCAACATATAGTCTACCGGAAATTGCCTATGCACGTGTGTACTGTTTTAGAACAGTTCGTGGAAGTGATCAGTGAAAATAAACCGAATGAAATATGTATAGGTGGAAATGTCAGGCTGTTTGTGCAGATCTGTTTTTATAACAGTTATCATAAGAAGAGCTTGGGAAAGAGTAAAACGATAACAATTGTCAGTGGGAGCTGTACCACTCAAGATTCTTGTTTCAACAGATACATGTGAATCTCAGTAAGAGACTAGCTCTAATAATGTGAACAGCAAACTGCTAGTGCAGTTCCAGCTACATTTCTATCTGTAGACATAGTGAGTATCAGCTGGCTGTTGAGAAGCCTCCTCTAGGAGGAGTAACTTGTAAGTTATTTCTAAGTTATGTGACAGCAGTGCTTCAGAAATGACCAACCCAACAACAGACAACATCCTGAGTAGTCATTTAAATTTTAACTTTCCTCTGCCACCCTGCATCTTTGAAATACAGCTGTCAGAGTGCTCATTTTCTTACCTATGATTTGAACTGGTGCCTTGAGTCCTGTGTTAGGTTTATGAGAACAAGAGTTGAGAACCCTCGCTAAGGGGAGGTAAACTCACACATGCAAATTATAAATAAAAGTGTTCTTAAAATCTGAAAAATAACATCTTATCTGACAAGCACTTAAAAAAATAATTGGAGCCACATAAAAATGCAATAATTTGAATGATTAGAACCATTTAAAAATAAATTCTAGTAAGTGTTTGAGAACACCTATTGGCAGATACCCTGTGAGCACAAAAGACCCTGACATTCTCAGAGGAACTAATCGTGCTTCTAAGACCATTCTGGGTGTGCAGTGGATGTGCAATTTCATCTTGTCACAGATGCCTCTGACTTCTGAGGTTCATCTCCCTTCCTCATCCAATGCAAGTGGTGAACACCCTGCACACACACACACACTCACATGCACGCACAGTGCCATGCTGTGTTGCCAGCCTCAGTGACAATCCCAGTCAAGTTCTGAGTAGCTTCTCCCCTGCTCCAAGGGAGAAGTAGGCAGCACATATCCTCAGCCAAGGTCCACAGGCCCACACTACAGAAAAACCATGTCCTCTGCACCCTGAAGCACAATCTTATGCCAAGTACTTCAGATTTAAGTGTTCCTTCAGATCCAGTATCCCTCCTGTTAAACAAAAGGGCTGCTGCTGCTTTCTGTACAGATACAGACACTCTCGTTCAATGGCTTAGCACTATCTCCATATATAAAGTGAGTGTTCGAAGAAGTGCAGTGTCTAAATTACAAAGTATAGTTTTAGGTTGAAGATCTAAGTGCTGTAATGAAAGGTGTAAATTAAATACTCAGATTAACATTGAGTGATGAGACCTTTGCCTGGAAGTTTGAAATAGTCATCACTTTTTTCATTAACAACAAGTGATAATTAACAAGACATGGTTAGCAAGACATTATCCTCAGTCACCAAGGCTTTCACTGCTGATGCAGAAGCAGGTGGAGTGCCTATTTATGAGTATTATTACAGGTTAAGTCAACTGCTATGAATTTGCCTTCCAAATGTGCTAAGGGTGTAATTTATTTTCATCCACAATTAACTTGTTAAAGATACAGTGGCTCAGTGAGGGATAGTGAATGTACAGCATATTATGAGGACATTTTAAGTACTGCTTTAGATGTGAAAGCCATTATGCTAATTAAATGATTTTAGCTCAATCTTTTCTCAAAGCAAGGATGTGACAATATTAGTTATCTGTAATGTTAGTCCATGAACTTTATGTATGATCATTGTTCATAAGCAGTCAGCATTAGGGGGAGGACATACTTTGTTTTTCAGGCTAATTGACACCTTTGGCTGGTGTTGGTTTTAATAAGTATAGTACATCAGCATTTCCTGTGCCTAGCAGGCAGGGTGTTCCCCAAAGTGTTTAGTGATTTGAAGTACTTTGATACTTGCCTACCTCTCACAGACACTTTGTGCATAGTCCTGAAACTACATTCCACATATTATGCTAGAATTGAGACAGCCTCTTGCACCTCAGCAGCCCCTAACTCTATGGGGTTCTAATGTTAGAGCCTCTTAAAAAATTAGAAGGGTATTCCCAAGCACATCCTGAATGTGTTCTTGGTGTGCCTCCAGAATTAACATTTATAAGTAAAAAACTAGGCATATAACGGGTAATCTTACTCCAAATGTGTCATGCAAAGCAAAAGCTCCTCTATGAACACTAGAAATACACTTTTAGAAGATTCTAGATTAATTACAAATTTGTCTTTTGAATCACCACAGCTATTTTTCAAGTGACAGTTTTCCCTTTCATGTAGCTGTCCACTTTTTCTTGTGTTTTAAGAGAACCTGCGTTTTACAGACAGAAAATTCCCAGCACATTCCAAGAGTATGGGAATGTTTCCCAGAGGCTTAGTTCAAATAAGCTTACCAACGTCTTTATGATCTTCATTAATGTTTCTGGAAAGAATGACAACATTGACACATTCCCTATCTATTTGTCAAAGTAGCTTCAAAATTTCTTTTTGATTCTAAAAATTATATCAGGGGTTTTATCAGTGCAATGAACAGAAACAGTACAGAAAAATTTAAAATAACAGTGATTACACAAAATAGCAAATGATCATACCGTAACATCAGCCAACATTGAAGAAGCGGAATCTTGTGAATATAAAATGAGATTATTATTTTCCTGTTGTTTATACTTCTTTTTAAAATTAATGATTAGTGAATAATATTTCAAACAGATTAGGTGACCCAGAGTAAAGATTGTTATTAGCATGTCTAATCATATGGAGATTTTTTAATTAAGGAGGCTTTGCAATGCTTACAGCAGCAGTTGGTTATTTAGTCCCTTGAATAGCTTGGAGTCTTAACAGATGCTATTCTTATTATCTTCACATCTGGATTACAGCACAGATACAAATAACATTGTGGGTCACGGTTAAGGTTGATTCGATTTGCATTCATACTTTAATGTTTTTGCAACAAATCTAGCCTCTTCTGGAGTTAGAAGTTCCCCTGTTTCTGTCTGCCAACTTTGGGCAGTCCCTCTGTGTTGCAGTTATGTTATACAGAAATTGCTTAGCCCCAGCCTGGTAGTGCCAGAGCTGCCATTGTATGCACGTTGTCTGATACTGCATTTCTGTGTCTGCAGTAGGATCTATCGCTGAATTACCAGAACTGACCTCATACACTGCTCCATCTTCACGCTAGCATAATCACATCAAAGGGAATAGTAATTATGTGTGCGAATTTGGATAAGCAAGGAAAGCAACAGCATTTTTTTTATACTCGGGGTTGTTGTGCAGCATCTACAGTAGCTCCTGATGCAGAGTTCCTCTTTCAGCTCTCACTATGTCTGACGTGTGCTCTGTCTTCTGCCTCTGGCATAGGTAAAGGTGCAGGAACTATGTATTCCGCTGAGTTAATGTAGTATCTTCAACTTGTATGCATAATTTGCTGGTATGTTGGGGGGAATATTTATATTATAGCAGTAGGATTTGACACTCCATGAAAACTGGTTTTCAAAACCATGATATTCTTTCTTACTCAATAATGCCAGAATTCCAGAAGGTCTCGGATAATGTTTTATATTTTGCAATACTTATTTATGTTTCTTCCCCTCTAGGAAATGTTTCCAGACGGCTCACTTTTATTTAGAAGACAATACATCACCTCGAGTGATTTCTGCTCCCCCAGCTCCAATCTTCCCAGTCTCAGGTATTTTTTGTCAACTGTTCAGTGGGTTGGTGTTAGTTGTTGGAAGATGCTGCTTTGTATGTGCCTGTATGAATTCTTCATATACTGCAACATCTGTAAATCAGACATTTGTACCCTCTTGTACCAGTAATACTAGTGTCTGCCTATGTCAAGTGCACCTGTTTGTTACTAATATTCTCTCCTGTAGGTAACACAGAAGAGAAATATCCTCACCTTACAGAGTTGTCTCAAAGATATGATGTGCCTTCTAGCCATTTGAGGTGTAGCTTCACTAGAAATGGCTGCTAGCATAGCCCTTCAGCCACACTACATAGCTCTTGTTCACTGTCACAAAGGAGAGGACTATACCAGCAACATATTCTACTGTATTTCTGGTTTAATTAAATTTGTCACCTATGCATAGAACATGACCTGTTCCTTTTAGCAGCAGGACCAATATATGCCTCATCTATCTGCATTTCATTTGCAATTACAACTCTAACTTACTGATTCACTAGCACAGTTACTATTGATAAAGTTCTCTGTAAGCCTTTCATAAAAATCGTACACAATTGCAGAGTATTAGTAGCATCTTCTGGTTACATATCCACCACAGTTCTCTGGAGTTACTTGAAAACTGTTTCTTTCCTTTTCTCCTCAACAAGTATCAGAAGAGTATGTGCAGCCTTCCCATCTTTTTCAGTCTGAGTAGAATGAAAAATACCTTAAAGAGATGAATTCTGCAGCAGATCCCATGCCACATTTTCACCCATGAGAAATCTTGCTCCATAAGTAATGCTTGTGCAAACTGTGCTATTACACAGGAGGATGGATTCCCTAGGAATGACTAAGGGAAACAAAATCATCCCTTGTGTAGATAACTAGTTAACTAAATTAACTAAATCCCAAACATTAGGCTTCTGTTGTAGCTGAATCATAGGCATCTTTAAGTGCCTCTTGTATTGATTGCTATTATTAGGAGATGCTTAACTTTTTTTGTAAATGCTTAATAAGCACAGATATAGCTTGATTTCAGAAAACATGCAATTATATATGAATGTCAAGTGGAATTATAGGAAATATCTGCTCTTAACTCTCTGTCATTAGCTATATCACAGTACAACTGTGTAATTTTCTTGCAATTTTTGCTGACCAGCTCACCTCAGGGAGCTGTGTTTTGATGCTGGAGGTTTTCCTTCTGGAATACTGATAAATATTAACTTAAAGTAAAGAGTATTTCTAAGTGACTGAAAGATACATAAAACATTATATGGAAAAAGCTGCAAGCACTGAGGAAATAGTTTTTTTTTATTTTGCTTACAACAGATGTCAAGTGAGCAGTTTCTGGGTTTTCTACTGCACAAATGTTTCAGCAGCTGAATTTTGCAACAATTGAGACTAACTGTCAGAGTGTAGAGCAGGAAGAGCATTTTTTAACTGCTAAGTTTAATTTTTTATTATAACTATGACTAAAAGCGCACTCCACAAATGTCATTCTATATTGAGTTTTCCCTTTGTGGGGTTTCACTGGCAGAGATATGAGAATTGCAGTAATTCACAGAAAAGGCCCTGGCACTTCACAGCATAATTCAGAGATGCACTGGGAACACATAATAAATTACAGGGTAATATTAGGCCCCACTAGCAAGCTTTACATAATTTCGAGTGATACCTGCCATCTAGATACAAAATATGTTCCTAGAATCAGAAGTGAATTGGGAGATTGACACTGACAGGGAAATAAAACAGTAATTACAAGGAACCTGAGATCTCTTTCTGCCTTACTGTCCTTGCTCTTAGGGTCATTTACCTTCCCTTCTGCTTTTGTGTTTGCATATCATTAGAATAAATGCTTTATACCAGGTTTCATCTCCAAAATGTGGAGATAGTATTACATATTTGTTCAGCTTCAATTAGGCTTGACTGGATAAATTCACATTTTTGATTCAGAACCATTCATATAAGTGGAAGACCAGACAGATCTCAAGACAGATCAACAAATTCTTGGTAACTGAAAACTAAAATTATTAGGTGGCCTAAATGCTGAACTGATGATGTAAATAGCAGGTTCTTGTTCAGTGTTTTTGATGTTTCTTTCTCATACGAAACAGTGATGAAATCACAAATTGTGAAATACACATATTTTTAATCCACGAAGGGCTTCAAAAAAAAAGCACATCAAAAGTATTCTTCAGATCCAAAAATAACTGAAATAATGTCATCCTTTAACAGGTAATTAACAGAACAGATGACTTTGTTTACATGGGATATTTGCATGCATGAGAAGATTAAAAGTCCCAAAGGTTTTTGACATGATCCCTAATGAATGTTCTATACAAATTTTCCTGTATTTGTATAAAGGAAAATGGAGGTGTCCTGAAATATAAACATCAGATGGAAAATTCAGACTCAGTGTCAAGACCCAGAAGTTGCATGAATCACATTTTTGGTTGAGAATGTAGATACTGTCTTTGTGTGTATCTACGAAGTTTTAAACTTGAATCTTTCTCTTAAAAGTTGACTATGAAGCCTGATATGAAAATTTGTAGTCAATACTCCCAGGATCAGACATAAGTTATTATGAATAGGTAATCATAGAATCATGGGGAAAAATGGTTAAGAAATCCCTACTGGAAGTACTCGCTAATGAAGTAAAAGATGAAAATTAGTTGTTGTTTCCTTTGGATGCCAGTGCAAACATGAAACACATCAGTTAAAATTACACTACCGGCGTACTGCTGCATTAATTTAGTAGGCTTGGGACTATGTGCCTAGTCCATGTACTGTATCAGAGTCCCAGTGCAAGACTAATCAGCTTAAAGTACCCAGATGACTCTGCCTAACCATTCTTTATCAGTATCATTTGGAGTTGTGCTCCTACCCTCTCCCTTTGAACACCTTGTAGCAAACTGCTAATCCTCCCACTTCCCCTTGACCTCACCAGAAGTTCTGAGTGCCCTTCAATTTACAGACAAGCTCAGCATCTTGCAGAATAAGCGCCTTGATTTTGGGGGCTTAAAAGATAGAGCAAGACCTAGCAAGCCATTTTCTAGATCTTCTTTATGAATAGTCATTTAGAAATCTGTTAAGTGCTAGAGGATGATTTTATAAATGTTAATGGTGTTAAAGAGTGGTTTTATTTTTGTGGAGTTGTATATCCAAAGTTCATGCCAAAAATTTTATTTCAGGATGTTGTGTGGATTGCCTACATATAAACTTCTTCTATATGTCACTGACTTCTTTATTCTTCATAAATATATTTTTTGTCTTTTCCCACCCCTAAGATGATGTTGGAGCAATTCCAATAAAGCATTTTCCAAAACATGTTGCAGATTTACATGCAAGTAATGGTTTTTCTGAAGAATTCGAGGTATGGCTCTATGACGTCATCTTTTTTAGCACATACAAATAACGTTAAGCTTACATGCCTGGAAACAAAGAACCGGGCATTACTGGGGACCAATTTCATAAATGCATGTAAATATGAGTACTGTGAGCCCAGTAAGGACTGTTTATGCATAAAGGCTGGAGAGATTTCTAAAAGCTAACAGGACTGGGATGCAAATAGTTTGTCACTGTGATAAGATCTACTTTCACTTTGATTAGATCTACAACTGCAGCTAGGTTATTAATAACCTATGCAAAGATAATGCAATCTATATGGTTTGTCAGCCACAGTTGTAGATCTAAAGCTTTTCCAGCACTAATGCCAGTTGAATTTTGCAGAAGCTACCCACATTTGCTTGTTTCATTTAGAGAGAAAAAAAATAGTTCAAGTAATAACATGTTGCAAGATTTATGATTAACAGGGGAGCTAATGTAGTCTTCATATGTGCTAGTGAAAGCTTTACAATTCCTTTCCTAAGTCTGTGTGGTTCATAAGAGGTATTTCAAAATTTTGAAACATGCTCTCATCATATGTTACTATCACCGTATATAACGAATGAACATCATTGTGTTTCACATTCACATGCATTGCAAGCAATGTAAAGATAGATATGTTCTAACTTAAGTCACCTAAGATAAACATTATAAACCCAAACTCTGCAATTAACGCTGCGCTATTACACTTGACAGGCGATTTCTAACAAAATCAGTCAGTTGGGATGGAAACAATTTTTTAAATTGATCTCTATTAATTTTAAATATGATTGTAATATTCCTGATGCAAAACCAACAATACTGAAAGTAAAAAAAAAAAAACACCAAACAAAAAACACAGGTTTGCATCTTTTGGTTTTGCTTTTTTTTCCCCAGCCAATGTATCGTGACCTAATGGACCAAAGATTCCATGTCATTCACCCAACCTTCTTCAGCAGCATTTTTCTCCAATTCATTTCACATTCAGAATACCCATCTGATTGAGGGACCAAGCTTGTAAATACTTGTGAATGTCCAGTACATGTTCGTATGTTGTGCATGTGCATATGTGCTGACAGGACTGGGCTCCAGCTAGACTGGCTATTAGTAAGAGCAGATGCTGAAGGTGTGTAAATACGATGGTAACAAAGTTCTTTCACCATTAGTGGGGACAACAGTACAGAAATCAAATTGTTCATCCTGAATGGTTCTTTTCCTAAAGTTGTTATTTTCCTAAATTACAGCAGTGATCAAATATATGACATCTCACTGAGCTACACCTGCACCATCTGAAATATTTCATGATTAACTGTTACAAAAAATTTGGTGTCCTCATCATTTCTTGGACATCCTTTTTGGCTTTACAGATTACCCCAGAATTAGTGTCCTGGTCTTTTCTCTACCAATAAAGAACGTAGAAGATTCGGAAAAAATGAAATATAGTCATTGTCTGCAGTCAGCATGCATTTGGAGAGTACAGGGGTGATTCAGGACTTTTATTTATATTGCTGTAAAACAACTCATATTTTAAAATCTAATTTTCAGACTGGTAACCACTTTTTATATATATATTTAAATAGATGAAGGTGATTAATATTAAAATAAATCTTTAAAAGTGTTGGGAAACATTATTATGCTACTTCTAGTGATGACAATGTATTTCTGCTTAACAATGTGGACCTTATAAATGCTTGAGTTTCCTGTGAAAGTAATCAATAAAATCAAATAATTTTATGAGTCTTACAGAGTTTCCACCTGTCTGCTCAAGCCTGTCTCTCTCTGTATAAAGTCACTGGGTGGATGGAGATACTGCTGGCAAACGAAGGGCTGTAATGCTGCCCTTCACCAGAGCACCATGAGGCTGGCTGAATGGCACGCTGTCCTGTGCCAGTGAAGGTTTTGCAGCTGAATGCAAAGAGAGCAAAAGCATTCCACGGAGAAACTGGTGCAGTTATAAGGACCAATAATAAATCCAACAAACAGTTAATTATATAGATAATCTGGCTAAAGTCAGTGATGTTGCTCATATGTATAAGCTTTTACCAGCCTAAGGTTTAACATTAAAGCTAAAGATAGGAAAACAGATGCCAGTATTTTAACAGGAAAATTACCTCTTGTTTCCTTTAATAGTTATGTCAGAATAGTCAGCTTACTGTTATGATGGAGATATATATTGCATGACCATAACTGTTTTCCATATAGTAATTGTAATGTATATAAACACTTTTTATCCATTTGTTCTGTGCTGTGGAATTTGATTTTTTTTACTTTTTTTGCATTCATTCCCTCATTAGACACTGAAAGAGTTTTATCAGGTAAGGAATTATTTCACTGCATTTTTTTTTTTAGCAATGAAGTAGTTGTAAAATATCATAGATAATTGGGTATAAGGTTGTGGTTCTTTTTGTGCTGACTTACTGTATTTTAAGACATTTTATGTATCTTAGTACTTACTGAAGTATGACATGCTGGGTTTTTTTTCAGGAAATCCAGAGCTGTACTGTAGATCTAGGTATTACATCAGACAGCTCTAATCACCCTGACAACAAGAATAAGAACCGATACATAAACATTGTTGCTTGTAAGTAAATGTATCACTTGGTGTTTTGTTTAAGAAATAATTATAGGCGAGTATAGATTTATATGTTGTTAGAGGAAGAAGAAAGTACTTCTACACTGAAAGCTCTGGCTGCTCTTCAGAAAAATGCTTGGAAAGGAGTAGCAAGATAATTCACATCTCTTGAGGTTAGTCCTCTGGTATTCTGCTGCTTTGATGAGCACGTGTTAGCAAGACATATTTGTGTCTTCTGTGGTGACCCAAAAGGAGTTAGGAGATTTCATCATAATGCCATTATAAAGCCAAAGAAGCTGTGTTTTGATTGCCAAAATTAATCCATCTTTGATCTGGAATAATGATGATTTATCCTCTCTAGGGGCTTCGCAATCCCTGGATATATGTGCTGTCATATGAAAATAGAAGTGTACTGTGTTTATGTTGTATTGTGGCCTGCCACCATATAATAGACCAGCTTCATTAGCCAGGGCACGTATTTTCCCATCACGTCTCCCTTCTTCTCTATCCCAGATTTTTCTTCTCTAGAACACATCTTTTCAGTTTTGTTAATCTGTCTTTGTAGCTGTTGCCTCTGGGCTCTTGGTTGTCTTGGCGGCTTAATATATTTTTAACTCTTTGTAGTACTTCAACTTTGTTCTGATAACAGAAAGCTCTACATTAAATGTATGTTCATCATTCAGCATTACTAGAGCTTAACATAAAAAAGAGACTGAATCAGCCCATCTGGCAGACGACAATGTAAAGCATCAGTAAGAAATCCCATTCCACCTGGCTGAACATACCTCTAGAGGGAAGGAGCATCAGGGATTTTCCTCTGCCATTCTGTGTTTGCACCTAATCATACAAAAGGTGCCAACCCAGGGGCTTTGTTATCAAAGGGCAGTGCTCAAGCACCTTAGGGCAGCTCAAGTGGCAAGAATTTCTTTGTGCGACTGAAACAACTCTCTAGTGCATACAATCAATGCAGGCTACGGAAAGTTTCAGCTCTCCCTGAGGTAGGCACTGCTGAAGTTCCTCAGCTGGCCAGCTTCTCCAAGGAAGGTCCCATCTCTTTCCCAGCTCCAGGCTCCACTCTCTTTGATTTGCAATGACTCTGCCTAAACACTCGTGCCTACAATTCTGAGATGTCCCAGGGCAGCGAGGACACTGTGCAGGCTTTGCAGACACAACCCAAGACTTGCACAAAACCCACCTCCCTTCACAGGCAGCAGCTGTGGAACATGTCAGTGTCTAAACTGATATCAGGTGCTGCTGTTCAGGCAACTAAATGCCAAATCCCTTGAATCCTTGGATTAATTAGTTTATTTTTCTGCAAACTGTAAGTTTGAATCTGATTGATACCTGAGCACAGGGTGCTTCATATGCGATTGTCACTGTATTATGTGTTGTAAAAATCAGTATCAGTATTTTTTAAAATGAAAGAATATAATTCTTGAAGAAAATTATGCTTATTTTCTCCCTTGTTTTACTACAGATGATCATACTAGGGTTAAATTAGCACAGCTTGCAGAAAAGGATGGAAAACTGACTGATTACATTAATGCCAACTATGTTGATGTAAGTGCCTTCTTCTATCTTCCAGCCTATTGTCTGTCAATCTTTTCTGTAAATCCTGATGTATAAAGGTTAATAGAGTTACTAATTAAAAAAAAAAGAAGGTAGTACAATATTACAGATTGTGTTAAAAATCTCTTTAATATCTAAGTTAAGCCTGCAAAGTTAAAGCATAGGTAAAACTCCAATTCTTTCTTGAATCCATCTTGATATTGTAGCAGCTGCAGTTAGCAAAGAGCTTTATGAAACAAAAAATTTTCTGTCATATCTGAGTCATTTCAGAAGCATTTCACATCTGAATGCTTGTCCTTTTATACAATTTTGGTAAGTGATTAATTCTTCTGTCTGAGAGAATCTCATAAGAGGAAGATGGCATTTGGCTGAGAGTCTCACCGAGGTATCATTTACTCAGTTTTCGTTACCCAGTAATTTACATGTGAATGATCTTGATACATTTTTTAAACCACTGTCATAACAGATGTCTCATAATCACTATCATGTCAACATTCTGCTGGAATGTGGGCACTTGAATATATATCCTATTTGGTAGAATGATAAACATTGACATAACAGTTGCATTCATATGTCATCAGGTGCCACAAGGTTTCTGCAATTTAGGTAGTTAAAAATTCAAAAATGCTTGAAAGCTTTTGAGATTCTTTAAAAATGATACATAAAATGTCATGTACTCCTCCTAACCTCCTTTTGTCATGGACTCTGATTTGACGAGTGTCATTTGTTATATTTCAATTTAGGGCTACAACAAGCCAAAAGCCTACATTGCAGCTCAAGGGCCACTAAAATCAACAGCAGAAGATTTCTGGAGAATGATATGGGAACATAACGTAGAAGTTATTGTGATGATAACAAATCTTGTTGAGAAAGGAAGGGTATGAGTACCTTTGTCTATTATTTATTTCTCTGATGTTGATAAACCTACCTCTAGCAGACTCTTTTCTCTCTTTAAAAAATCCGGTTTAGGCATTTATTGAGCAAAAAGCAAGATTTTATAGTATTTGCTCATACTAGGATTGTGTATAGAAGTATGAAGATGAGGATTTGTAGTACAAAAATAAAGAAAACATTTTTGAAAACATTCTAACTACAAAAAAAACCCCAATTGTCTTATACTGAAAAAAAGACTTTTTGTACATATTTAGGAGTGGCCAGACTGTGGACCTTGCACCACGTTCTGCTAGAAAATCTGCTTTCTGTCATCTTTCTCAGGGGTGCCTTACACCCTGGAAAGGAGAAGGTCAGAGTTTGGGTGAATTTCTTTGGATATTCACTGGCTGCTCCCTGGTAACATGCTGTGGGACCCATAGTTTCTTTCCTGCTACATGACTAGATACATCTCTGTCCAGTGAGACAAACTAACATCAAACACTATCACAAGATGTGTGTTTCTCTGGTTACATGATGGAAGTGTGCATGTATGCCGGGGTCTAGTACTTCTAGAGAAAGCTATATGGCTTCCTGACCATAAGACTGGACATCACAGATCTCTACTGTATGTTCTATCCACCTTTACCCTCACTGATCAGATGTAATATACTCTGCCCATTATATGAGCCACCCGAAAGCCACATACAGCTCTACTGACTTGAATGTTTTCCTATTATTCCTATAGTCTATCATTTTCTTTAGATTTTAGTGTGCTTACAGAACGGCAAGTTCCACAATATCGTAGTGCTGTAGCTCTGATAGTATGAACTAAACCTCTCTTTTTTTTGAGTATTCCAATTAAAGCACATCTTTGCTCAGCCATCTGTCTTTACAGCACAGAATAAATATACATTAATTGTTCTCTTGTGCTGAAGAACATGTCTATTTCAAGCTAGGTATGTTGAGAGTCCCTAATAGTTTTTCTGGTTGACTCTGCTCTTGAATTTGAACATTTCAGCTTTCTGGTTGGACATTTTGTTTTCTTTCTCTTTTTCTCTTTTTTTTTCATTTGCTTTCTAACAGAGAAAATGTGACCAGTACTGGCCTGCTGAAGGTAGTGAAGAGTATGGGAACTTCTTGGTTACTCAGAAGAGTGTTCATGTACTGGCCTATTACACTGTGAGGAATTTTACTCTTAGAAACACCAAGATCAAAAAGGTTTGTGGCATTCTGAAAACACAGTTGGGCAAAAAGGAGTGTTAATAGTCGCTCAGAATATTTTTGAAACAGTTGGCAGCTCGTTTCTGGTTTTTATGTATACATAACATAGGTTGTTTATGTATACAATATTATGTATAGCTGAGTCCTGTAGGTCTCAGCCAGCCAGATGCTTGTCAACTTCAGTTAATTTGACCACATCAGTTTGACCACATCAGCAGAGAAAGCATTGTCCTGTAGTCCTGGTGCAAGGTAGGAGCATCAGGGGAAAAGTAGTGATCACATTGGAGAGCTGATGTGGTCTTTGCCCACCTGGTGAACAGGAGAATACATTTTCAGAAAGAGAGCAGCTAGTAGAAAATGTGGTTATGAATTAAGTTAATCCACCTCAGCTATTTATTTTCCTTTTTAAGGACAGGTGAAGCCACACCTTGTTTTAGTGTAATCAGAACCAGCATACTCTCAGCTCAGCAGTGTGACACTGGCTACTTTGAGGGGAATTCTGAAAGCTTAATTCCTTTCAGCCATATAAATGTTAGATGTCTAGGCTCTCAGCCACCCTTTACAATTAATGCATGAGATACAGCACTTACTGTCAAGAAATTTATTCTGCCTATTTTAGGAACCAAACTTTCAGTGCAATGATCTCCTGGTTGCCACTGGGAGAGAGAGCTTAGAAAAGCATCCTACACAACGCTGCTTCCCTTGTAGATCACTAAAGCTGGGTGAGGTGTGTCCTACTCTTTCTGTCTACCCAACAGCAGACCAGAGTGGCAGAAATAGCTGGTGACTTATAAGAGCACTTGTCATTTGTTATCCCTCCAGGACTCTTTACCTTTCTCTGTAGCTTTCTAAGGGACAGTGCTGGGTCACTTTTTCATTCATTGGACAAGCTGAGGGGTCAGCAGCACTGGCCCTTCATCTTCTCTGTGAAAGTTGGAATACTGAGAGCTAGGTGGCATGCTGTTACCTACATAGGGACAGTTCTCATTCCAGAACTATCAAGTGAAGAAATGAAATTTGGAAGAGTTGCTATTCAGATGTGGGCTGCTTACATATGGATTATTCTCCCATTGCAGGGTTCCCAGAAAGGGCGGTCCAGTGGACGTATAGTAACTCAGTACCATTATACCCAGTGGCCTGACATGGGTGTTCCAGAATACACACTGCCTGTGCTCACCTTCGTGCGGAAGGCTTCTCATGCCAAGCGCCACGCTGTCGGGCCTGTGGTGGTTCATTGCAGGTGTGGTTTTTACTGCTAGAAGGTTCACTCTGCTTTTGTTTTGCAGAACAAAAAGAAAAAAAAAAAAAAAGAATTTTTCAGTAGTGGGCTAAGCAAAGTTTCTCTCTCACATTTAACAATTCCTGGTGGAGTATGATTAATTTCTTAGCTGATATTTCTATCCTCGGTAAGGCCAACTAATCAGCTCTGTCTATGCCACTTCTATAAATCTCCATAATGGCTGTAAACAAGATGACACTGCTCTGCACTACATTCTTCTTTTTTTTTTTTTTTTTTTTTGAAAAATGCTTTTCTTTTTACTTTTTTGTACCTTTCTCTACTACTCTCTTGATTTCTGTAAGCTTACCGAGATACATAAACAGCAGTAATTGTCTCATTCCTGCAAATACATCATTAGGATGTTTTTGGCTCACGCTTTCTTTGGTGCAGGGATACTCTGTAATCCTAAGAGGAGCTCTGTCCACAAAAGAAGACTCACTCTATTTCCTGGCTGAACTACAACTCTGCTGTTTTTAACATTACTCTGTGCTCTAGCAGTCATTTGCATTGGAGGAGCATTCTGGGGAACGGTTTGAGGTCTGCATGTGCCGCAGTGTGCAGGCAGGTGTTCTGTCAGTGCTCACTGAAACTGGGCAGCTCAGGGAAAACTGCTTAAAAAGGGCTTGTAGGGCCTGGAATGACTTCACAGTACCCGTGAAGGACCAGGTTATTGTAAAATATATAAGCAGGTTCTGGTTTTCCACTGTAGTACCTCACCTTTGATGGAACATTTGGAAAGAGAGCCTCCTCATGAATTCTGTCCTTCTGGAGCTGACTCTGAGGAAGCCAACAGGTAAAGTCACCTCACAAATGCTGCAAATGAAGATATTTTCTTTCTGGGATGATCTAATCTGACTAAAATCTTTTTTTAGCATGGAAAATGAAAATTCCACATTTTGGTGTTCTGCTGCTATCTAGATCCCAGCTGTTCCTGGGAAGTTCAAACTAAGAGTTTCCCCAAAATACCAAGTCTGAGATCTATGCCAGGAGGCTGAGAGATCAGTAATATGTTATAAGTCAATTAAATAGCGTTTTTAAAAAGTGAACAGTGGTAAGTTGAGTGGCTTCAGTCAGACCTCTCCATCGGGTCATAGGTACAGCTCACCTCTGTCTGTAGGCAGCTTTATTTGACTTCAGTTCACCTGTCCCCATGCACTGTGGAATTTCAAAAAAGTCATCGCATGTTAGAAATGTGACTTTTATTTATCTTTACAGGCTATATGGAGAACACATAGGAGGAACTTCGTGAAACTTTTTTTAGTTATTTTTATGTTTTGGTACTTTTCATGTTTCATGTTTCCTAACAAGTGCAGATGATGTCTGGTAATCTTTATACTTTTTTTGTGTGTCTAATAGTGTGCTGATAGCCTGGACCTTTTGGGTTTATATCACGTTGATTTAGGCAGTTTACTACAGCAATCTTAGCTCACACTACCCATGCTTTGTGCCACCTCTGTGGAAGAAATGAGGTGACTGAATTAGCATGTATGGACTGAGCTTGGATCTGCACGTAAGGGATCATGCAGACCCAGCTCAGTGTTGCTGTCAAGTTATATGTGCCAATATACATAACATTTCCTCATCTCTTAGAGAGGAATTACAACTGACTAATTCCCATATATGACTAGACAACAAAAAATGACCTTTTGAACTTGTACTCCCTACCCAGATATTTTATGAAAGCAAAAGATATATTTTCATCTTACAATACAGACACTTTTGTGCTAGAGAAGTCAGAGTTCCTAACAGGAGTGAGTCAATTAACCCTTTCATCTGCATCTTCCCTTTTTAGGAAGGGTTTCAACCATTGCTTGCCCTCTTAGCTATATGTGGAGAGAACTAAGCTTTTTCTTTTACAGATGCTCTTTCAGGAGCTCTGCCACTTCCTGGGGTTTTCCTCAATCTGGTATCTTTGAAATCTTCTGTATCTGTAATGAGTGGCATAATGTAACTCTCCCTTTAAAGTGATGTATGTTTCAACACAGAAGAACTTGGGCACATTAACTCTGCCCATATACTGACATGTGCCATTCTTTCTAGGTGTACTTGACAAAGTATCCTAAAGAATATCAGAAGTCTGAATATTGCAGACCTGCAGGAAACCCCTTAGTTCTATTTCAGTTGATAAAAATTTCCATTCAAAAATGGAAAAAAAATTGATACCTTAAAAATAGTTTGAGAAAATGATGTTTAGAACTCACAAAGAGAAAAAGATGAGTTGGATTTTTCTTCATTACCAGTCTTGATGTTTAGCAGAGTAATAGAATCATGTAATACTATGATTTGTAGAGGAAAACCTTACCTACACAATAATTTGGTTTAAAAAAAAAAAAAAGCTATGTAGAAGTAACAGTTCTTTTAATTATTGTTTTACTTCAGGCTCAAGACTCTTTTCTTGTTTTATAGTGCTGGTGTTGGAAGGACAGGCACATACATAGTGTTAGACAGCATGCTGCAGCAAATTCAGCATGAAGGGACAGTCAACATATTCGGATTCTTAAAACACATACGTACTCAAAGGAACTACTTGGTGCAGACTGAGGTAAGACTGAAATACATATGGTGTATATGACAGACTGCTAATCTTTGCAGGAGGAAAGATGATACAGTCTTCTTTTTGGCACCACCAGACAGTCTGGCAACCAGTCACCAGATTGGGATTATCCCTTTTGCTTCCCGTGTTTTTATACAGACACTCTTCTGAGCTCACTGGGAGCAACGCTCTAGAAATGATCTATCTGTGGGCTCTTCTGTATTTGTTAGGGAGAACTCAGAAGAGAGAGAGTCTGTATAAATCATGCTTCCTGCATTACCACTTTCTTGGTATTTTTGTAAGAGATTTTTTAAGGAAACATCATTGTTAGATGTTCCAGTCTTCACTGAACCTGATCAAACAGTTTATACAGGCAATAAAAAGTAGGAAAAAGGCCTGTTTCAGACAGATTATCTATAGCTGCTTTAAACTGACGAGTATATAGCGAAAGACCAGAAGAAAACAATAAGGACAACAGCAGGACATTTAAAAGTCTATTTCAGGTTTCAAGAACCAGTGGTTAGATTTCCCAGTGCCTTTCAATAGGAAAAAAAAAGGTAATCAACAACAGTACGGGCATCCTTGTTCAAAAGGATGTGAGATTAAAAATTGAGGATAGCAATAGGAACTGGGAGTGATCGCTTTATTGCAAGAAAGATAGGGAGAGTCACATAACAAGCTGACTTGAAAATTTGACTTGAGCCTATGCCTCCATTTTTAACTCTGTTCTGTGACCACGAGATACCACAGGTGGTGGGGAGCTGGTATTAAATCGTGTATACATTGCATGTGTAGTTCTGTTGTACTCATAAATGTGTGCTGTCACTGCAAAGGGACAGCTTCACTGTAGGGAATCGGTTCTGAGGAAACTCTGCTACAGCAGCACACTGTGAAGGAATACTGACCACGTCAGATGTGGCAGCTTAGCCAGAGGTATCCAGGGGAATCTGAAAATGATTGGAGCTCGGGTGTCTGGTTTTATTTTCCTAGGAGCAATACATCTTTATTCACGATGCACTGGTTGAAGCGATACTCAGTAAAGAAACAGAAGTCCTCGAGACTCACATCCATGCTTATGTTAATGCTCTCTTGATACCCGGACCAACAGGAAAGACCAGACTGGAGAAACAGTTCAAGGTGAGCTCTCCAAGAAGTAACATGAAAAGCTTTAGACTTATGAGCTTGAATGACTTAAAAGTAGGTATCTCAACACAACTCTAAAATTTAACTGTTGAGTCTAAATTCAGAGCAGTTTAACAAATGCATGCAGTCAGCTGGGACAAAAGCAGCATTTGCATACTCAAAGGAATAAAAAACAAAGAAACAAACAAAACGAACAAACAAAGAAAAGAGAAATAGGCCAGTAAGTGGATTTTGGGAAATCTAACAACATGCCTTTCCATGACGATCCCAAAAGTTAAACAAAGGTCTGGAAGACATCATTCTGGCAAAAATGCCCTGAGCTGTGCTGGTCAATCAGCATATTCCCCTCAGTGTACAACACTGGCCAGCAGACAGTCTTCACCTCAGCAGGCAATAAGTGAATGCTTTGGAGCTTATGTATCAGTGTGTACAGGACTTTCAGTCCCCCAGAGGAACAGCAAACCCAGCCAGCTAACAGCTCCTGGACTCAGAGGAAGAATGGGAAGTCTCACTGGGCCACTTACAGAGGAAACACAGAAAATGCTACCTTTGAAAATTATTTTGAATGCAGAAAATAAATCACATTTAAATGTTTTCCAGATCATGTGGCAAAAGAGACTTTTCTCTCCCTAATTTAACAGGAAACTAATTACTAGAAACTTTCCCTCTAAGGATTTTAATTTTAAGGAGGACTGTGTGAGATAATGTGTATTCTTTCTACATCTAGCTATTGGATCATAAGTAAAAAACTTAAGCAGATAATTCTGTAGATAATTTTAGTAAATAATGAGGCTGTAAACAATATTCATATATTTATTTTCTGAAGTCTTTTGGTCACATAGACAGAGTAACTAGTATTTCTTCAAGGTAATGAACAATACAGAACAGAATATGAACAACATACCAGCGGATTCCAGCAGCTGCTATCCTGGCTTGAATAATAGGACAGCGTTGCCCTATTTTTTCCTAGGGAAAAGTAGGGACTGTTATCTCAGCTTTGATGTGCTTGGAAAAGTAATCATCCCACCTTTTCAACACTGATGATATGATAAAACACATAATATGTACAGTGTGTAAATACCTAACAAGCACAGAGTGCACAAGTACAAATTGGAGAAGCCATGTAGAGCTCCAATTTCAAAAGCTTAAAAATGACCAGAAAGGGACTGTGTCTCATTTGATCTTAATTTCCTTTGCAAGCTAAAAGTTTAAGAATAACAATTAAAATGTGGAGTCTTATTTTACTAAAGTATTCTTTTAGATGAAAAATATTGTAGTCTAATTTGTTTTGATGGAAAATCCCAGTTTTGCTAGCTGTTTTTCCAAAAGCAAGCAGCTTCTGAAAGCTATGCATGCCCAGCCCAAAACATTGCAGAAAAAATCTTTTGAATTCTTTTGAACATTCTGATTAATCCAGTTTCTTTTACTAGTGATTTAACAAAAATAATAAAAAAATAAAAGAAACTAAAAGGAAAAAAAACCCCAAAAACTAAAAAGTGGCAAAATATTGCTTTCCAAACTTATTTCATGCCTAAGCAGTGTATATAATCCATTGTAGTGAGGTATATGTATATTTATTTATATTCGCTCTTTCTCATACTCTTCTCTGTTTGATGTATTAACTGAAACAAGTAAGACAATGAGAGACACATCTTCCCCCAGATCGGTCCCCTTTTCCTCTCACAGGTTTGGAGAGAAAATCAGGAAGCTCGTAACTGGTATATCTAGACCTGTGTCACACCAGGAGCTTTAATATCTGTATAACAACACTGGTTTTTCTGCACAGGCATTTACTGTTTTCCAAAACAATTTAAAGTTGCACAAACAGCTATGCAAGCAAAATGGAAGTGGCACTGGGGTGGCAACAGGCATGTGGGAACAACATGAAGTGGCATTTCCTTTAAAGACAGGGACCTAGGGCTCAAGAATCATTTGACCTGATAAAATAGTGAAGAGAAAAAGATTCTGATGACTCACTAACTAGTTTAGCTAGATTACTGGGTGCCTAATGTTAAGAGGGACAGCTAACCTGCAGCATGTGCACACTGCTGTTTAATGCAGCTAATGAAGGAATGGCTTTTGTACAGTGACTGATTGATTGATTTTATTGTTTCAGTTACTGAGCCAGTCCAACACACAGCAGTGTGATTATTCAACTGCACTCAAACAGTGTAACAGAGAAAAGAACCGAACTTCATCCATCATTCCCGGTAAGTTAGTTCAAGTCGGCTTCTCAGGGTAGCAAAATGTTTACAAACTGTCTGTCAAACTTCTAACTTTTCCTCAGAAGGAGATGAAGACATCTGCATTGGTGTGGAACATCGTTTTGTAAAGTACTTTTAGTGACGGAATGATTTGTCTAAGTACTACATGTATAGGAAAACAAAATAGATGGCTGGGTAACACTTACCCTGATGGATGGATCGTAGTGTTACCATTACTATGAGATATGTGAAATAATTGCTAAAGTATATGAGTCATTGCAACATCTGTACTAGTTCGTGACTGTTTTTTTACAGTGGAGAGATCTAGAGTGGGTATCTCATCACTGTCTGGTGAAGGGACAGACTACATTAATGCTTCCTATATTATGGTAAGTGATTTAACTGTGATACTGAAAAACAGTGTCCTATTGTATAGCTATTTTCAGAGCTGCCATGTGCCCGCATTAGAGTGGCACAGACATAATTTTGAAAGCTTCTTTCTTCCATGATTCATTCTGCCTGAAAGAGTTACTTCCCCTAGGAAGTCTGATTACTGTTATTACTGGTTTTAAGTTTGGTTAAGTGCATTTCATTTTAACAATCTGTAGAACCAGAAATCCCATCATAGTTTTAAAAACTGGTAAAGCTAAATGCCACTTATGGAAGGTTCTTTTCAGATGAACTCGAAGTGTTAACTAACAAGTTAGGTTTTAATGGCTGTACTGTGCTTTGCATCCATACTTGCTCATCTTACAGAGCTTTTGCAACTGGCATAGCCAGGCACCATAGCTCATCAGCTTGCCATTATCTTGTTGTTCCCTGGGTTTTCTTCAGCTCTTTCCCACTTCATTAGCTGAGAAGGAGGAGTAAATGCTTCCTGGACATTCAGGAAAGAGATGGGAAGCTCCCTGCAGTGTATGCATGGTCCTTCATCAGGTGCATTAGTGCCAAGGAAGTCTCTTTTGTAGTAAGAAGTTGATCTGGGACATCCGTACCAATGAAGACACCACTTGGGATTTTTGTAGCTTTCAAGTATTCTTTTATTTGGTTCAGGTTGCCAGCTCCTCTGGAAATCTGGCTACTGTACAACAATCAGCATGTGTGTGTATGGGCCAATGTATTTTCATTCTGAGTTGGTTGTTCAAATCTCCACTGATTTCTTTTGTCTTTTTTTTTTTTTTTTTTTTTAGTTTTAAAAGTTATTTCAGTGTAATAGATTTTATTCTTCTCATCTGGAAAATACTGCAATGGAAGTTTTATATTCTTGTAGTATTTGCAAGAAACCAAAGGAGACACAAATCTGCAATTTATTTTCTAGGCTTCTGGCTCTGTCCACTAGAAGTTTCCTTTAAATCGTAATAATTGGGCATCAATTCTGCATTTGTTGATTTTGTTTTTCAGGGTTATTATCAAAGTAATGAATTTATTATTACTCAGCATCCCTTACTACACACTATCAAGGATTTCTGGAGAATGATATGGGACCATAATGCCCAGCTAATAGTCATGCTCCCTGATAGCCAGAATATGGTAAGTTTTTGTGGCTGACGGTTATAGGTTCATGTATTAATTTTATTAGTACTATCATTTTGAAATATGCAGGACATGAGACAATATTTTGTATTTTGGAAAAAAAAAATTAAAATTAAGAATACTGTACTGAGTGTAAAATCCCTGAATCATCTAGTGGAAATATGGAGATCCTTGTCTGGGCAGATTGCAGCTGGCTTGAGAAAGTATTGAATCATTCCTGTATAATTTATAAAAAAACCCAAACAGCAGAAGTAACTGTTACACAAGGTTAGTTTTCACTCCAGGACTTTTACTTCAGTTGTAATATGTTTTCTTCATCCATTATTAGGTAAGGGCAGAAATATGAGGTTGTTTCTCTTGCTCGTCTCCCAGAGTAACAAACCAATGTTTACCTGGGATTTAGCTGACTGTAAAGAGCAAAGCAAGCTCACATGTTCATCCTGCATGTGTAAGTTAATAATAAATGTATATGTCGTTCAGTCACTAGAAATGCAAGAATATTTGAGAGCTTATAGGTTGGTACTTAGAAAAATCACGAAAGTGCAAGAGAGTATCATGTCTGGTAAGGCATTTGGAGGAAAGCCCTGCAAATGCTTTGGAGAGTCTTGCATGATTGGGAGAACACGTACAACTGAGACAGTGTTTTTTAGTTCTCAGCAAATGTTTTATGAATGTTACGCTTCCTATGAAGCTGACAGATTTTTACATTAGCTATTGTAATAAGGGAGGTTGTTTTGCCAGCAGGTTCTGGCTCACTATGATCCAAGAAAGGCCCTCAGATTCTGTAAAGTGTCATTTAAAATGCTATTTATTAGAGCTAACCTTATAAAGGGGAGGGTAGTACAGACAATCTTAATCCCTTCAGATGCTGGAACCCCCAAGCTGTGCATCACTGAACGTATCTCTGATCAAGGTACATCACGCCATGCAGCTCCTGTCCCTGGAAGGAATACCCCTGTTTTGGTCATTCAAGCTATTAGACAAAACAGCTCATTTGTCATTTCTGCTGTCAGACAGACAGGATGTTCTCATGGGAACTTACTGCTGCACTTTTGAGTAATTCCAAGGCCACACACATGGTGTGACCACCAGTACTGAGTGGGTGCTGCCTGCAGGCACCTCTGTTACAAGCCACCAGCTAAGTGTATCCTGTGGCAGTGGGCAGCACAGCACATCCTGAAGGCCAGGCTGGATATGTGCATGGTGCAGCACAGCACATGTTAACTGTTATGTGGGTCACTATCTCCACAGGGGACAGTGGTCTCCTGGACAGGATCACTACAGAGGTGTCTGAAAGCTATCCCTTGTGATGTTTGTAATCCCACTGAAATTTTGACTTGTCAATTTAAATCTAACTGGCTTCACTGATTACATATGTGACCCATTATTTATTATACAGGATTCATTTTTATTGTAACAGCTCAATATTACTTACTGTTATGACTGCTTTTTTTTTTTTTTCCCCTGGAGGCTGAAGATGAATTTGTATACTGGCCCAACAAAGATGAGCCTATAAACTGTGAGACTTTCAAAGTTACTATGATTGCTGAAGAACACAAGTGTCTGTCTAATGAAGAGAAGCTCATAATCCAAGATTTTATTTTAGAAGCTACACAGGTAACACTGTCATAAGCATGTAACTCAGGACTTGATTTTGTAAAGGTAATGCCTACATTTTGTTACACTTTCTGTGGTAAATGAGTGATAAAACTCCATGCCCTTGAAGCACCCGAGGAGGGAGTAAACTCCATAGGTAATGTGGTGACATGGGGAATAGGGTAGTCTTAATTTCCACAGCAGTGGGATTCTGTATCTAGAGTTAGAGTCTAGAGCCAGACTGGAACAGGTTGAAGGATATGAATAAAGACAATTAATCTTTTACCAAATTGATTAATGGGGTTTTTTTGCTCTCTTAGGATGACTATGTGCTTGAAGTGAGACATTTTCAGTGTCCAAAATGGCCAAATCCTGATAGTCCTATTAGTAAAACTTTTGAACTGATCAGCATCATCAAAGAGGAAACTTCCAACCGTGATGGACCCATGATTGTACATGATGAGTAAGAACCACAGCTTTCAGTTTGTTTTCTTGTTTTTCCTTAGAACCATCCTTTCATCTCATTTAGAGTGAAAGCCACTGAAACAAGGCACAAAGTCTGCACCTAACAATAGTGCTGCTGCTTCTGTTTCAGCTGCAGCAACAAGAGAAACATTCTTTTATTTTAACACACTTCAATATTCTCTTTTTGATACCCCAGATGGTTGTTGAGTAGGGCACTGGGGAAGAAATCAATCAGGGCTTCACTGTGTATTATTGAAAGAAGTAAGACTACTTAAATGAGGCACCTTATAGAATCATAGAATAGTGAAGGCTGGAAGGGATCTCTGGAGATCATCAAGTCCAGCTCCCCTGACAGAGCAGGATCACCCAGGGCAGGCCACACAGGAACATACCCAGGCAGGTTTTGAAAGTGTCTAGAGAAGGAGACTCCACATCTCTGGGCAGCCTGTTCCAGGGCTCTATCAACCTCACAGTAAAGAAGTTTTTTCTTATCTTGAGGTGGAACTTCCTGTGTTCCAGTTTGTGACCATTACCCCTCATGCTATCATAGGGCACCACTGAAAAGGGACTTGTCCCTTCTACTTGACACCCACCCTTCAGATATTTGTAAAAATTAGTAACATCCCCCCTCAGGCTTCTCTTCTCCAGGCTAAATATCCCCAGGTCTGTCAGCCTTTCCTCATAAGAGAGATGTTCCAGTCCCTTCATCATCCTCATAGCCTTCTTTGGACTCACTCTAGTATTTCCCTGTCACTCTTGAACTGGGGAGCCCAGAACTGAACACAGTACTCCAGGTTTGGTCTCACTAGGGCAGAGTAGAGGGGAAGGAGAACCTCCCTTGACCTTCTGGACACACTCTTCTTTATGCACCCCAGGATACCATTGGTCTTCCTGGCCACAAGGGCACATTGCTGTCCCTTACCCTTCTCCAGCTGTTTAATAATGGCCCAAGATACTGAAATATTGAAATAATGAAGGACCTGAGGCCTTCAGTATTTGGTTAGTAGAGGATTGTAGAGAAATAACTCTCAAGACTGACTTTTAAAGACTCTGCAGTTGTAGCGAGATGCTGTGAAGTTTGTGTTAAGGCACTGCTGGGCAGGCCTGTTTCAGAAAGTGTAAAGATCACATGACAGAAATTCATCTTACCAGTTTATCCCGGATTTTGTATTTTCTCCATCTATAAATACCTGAACCAGTTTCTAGAGAATTATTTTTTGTGGTTTGTTTTTTTGTGTCCTTTTTTACTTTACCAAGGCATGGAGGGGTGACAGCAGGCACTTTCTGTGCGTTAACAACACTGATGCATCAACTGGAAAATGAGAATTCAGTGGATGTTTACCAGGTAGCGAAGATGATAAATTTGATGAGGCCTGGAGTCTTTACAGACATTGTAAGTAATAAGCAAAATGTGTGCATGTTTTTGTTTTCCTATGTGTGTTATTAGCATGCTTAGATCTTAGGGCAGCATTACTGAGGGCATGGTAGTTTCTGCATGAGTTAATCAAAACTGTCTTCTAGAGCTGCTCTAGTGGACCTGACGCTTATTCCAGAACCAAGTATTTCCTGTGAAAATCTGTTAATGTGGTTATCGTGTAGTCATATTCCAAATGTGCAGAGCTGCCACCACCCACCATCATCAAATCTGCACTATGTCGTGTAAATGCAGGTTGCAATCCAGCAGGAATAAATTTGTACTCCAAGTAGACCCTGAAGTAGTTTCCATTTCAGGATGGACTTTCATTTTTCGTGATCCATTGAATGATCACTTGACGCCATTGCCACTCTGCTTAACAGAAAAAAAACCCATGAAAAGTATGACAAATAAGAACAAATTACTAAGTCAGTGTCATACAAATGAAAAATTGTCAAAGAGAATCTACAAATCCTGCCCCTTTGCCGATACCGCTCTGACTGCTGTTGAGCTACAATGAGTGTAATACAGAGAGCACTTTAAGAAGAAACCTTAGGGTTATCATTATCACATTTTTGACTGCAAAAGCAGGACATGGCACAGCATTGACAGATGTGTCTACCCTTTGCTCTGACCAGCTAGCCCAGTCTGAGGAGCGTGGCAGACAATGGTGTGCAAATGGGAACTCTTCCCACCTCAGCAGTACCATCAGGACCTTCCCTCCACTTGTCCCAAGAACCTGCAGAAAATGCCTGGGCTCATCTTCTCACTGCCCTCCTACTGCAGATTTTCAAATTCGTTGCTCTTTCTACCCCATATCTCTTAGGCCAGCCTAATAGTCCAGACCACAAACCCCACATTTAGTCTGTCTTAACTGCTCCTCACTCCTTCCATCACAGAAATTCTTTATCCTCATATATCAATCCTAGAACTCGAAATTTTCCTCTGCCCTTTCAGAAAGTCTGCTATTACATGGTGCAGCACAGCCTTTGCTGTGCCTGCTCTCCCTGCGCAGAGCATCCAGCTTTTTCCTCCTTCCCAGTCCACAGTGCCATCCCACTGGCTTCTGGCACTCCCCATTTCCCACTGCACCCAACTGAGACCCTCACAGCCTTTAGGCAGCAGCCTCCTCAGTGAATGTACCAAAAAGAAAAAAAAAAAAAAAATCTGCCTGTTGTGCTTTACACCGTGTACAGGGGGAGACATTAATCAGAAAATTAATAAAGCTGCTAAGTAACACAATAAATTATGGAGCACAGTATATTAACAGACTGACACATCAGCTGTTAATTAATTTTGAGTAACTGTTAGAAGATAATCTAGTGTTACTATTTCTGACAACACACTGACTGTATCGTCTTTTCTTCTCCAGGAACAGTACCAGTTTCTGTACAAAGCTATTCTCAGCCTTGTCAGCACAAGGCAAGAAGAAAACCCTTCGGCATCTATGGACAGTAATGGCTCAGCTTTACCCGATGGAAACGCAGCTGAAAGTTTAGAATCTTTAGTTTAATTAACACATCAAATTAAACACACACCTACCTACATCACACCAGTCACACCTGGAGTTCACCATTATTATTTTCAGTTTTATACTTTGCTGGGGGGGGGGGAATCTGTCCAGTCACTATATATATATATATATATATATAAAATCAGATCCCAACCACTGCTCAAACAAACAGTCGTTTCTGTTGCATATGACTTTACTGTGGAACTCTTCTCATTAACAATGTGTGCCTTTTCTTGAAAGATTTCTTGTAATACATTGTTACGTCTGGACTAACTTGATTGACTTTTACAGTGTTTCTAAGAATTGAATTGTGGTATGTTTTTTCAGTATTAGTTTTTGATTTATCTGGCTTTACTTTTAACTTTAAATTATCATATTTATAGATATTAGGGGATTCTCAATTACAAACATGTCATGGGGTTTAGTATCTGATTTATTTGCTGTATTTATAACAATTTACATTTGCTAGAAATAAAACTTTTAATATTGTAGAATGTAAATAAAATACTGTTCTCCATAACATTCAACATTTTGAAACTTCAGTTAGACATTTAGAATAGTAATCTGATACTTACTGTAAATACTGCTACTTCTGTAGTGATCCATGGACCAAATTTATATTTATAATTGTAGATTTTTATATTTTACTACAGAGTCAGTTTTCTAGTTCTGTGTAATTGCTTTGTTAAAATGATGTAGTCCAGTAAGTTTTTATTTTAACAAAGTCTTCTGATATATAATTGTGCATCTTAAACAATTAACCTTCATATAGCTGCATGTGATTTTAACTTTTTTTTTGTGGGAAATAGAAATCATTTGTTTTGAAATGAGAAGTTTTTATGAGAATAACACCTGTACTTGGCATTGTTAAATTGTTTTTACCTATGGCATTGCAAAAATAAATATAAATATTCAAGTCTGTGCTTAGCAGTCTTCCATGTACTGTAAACAGTCTTCACTGTCATGTAGGAGAGCTTTTACTTACAAGAATAAGGGCTCAAGGCTGACCCGGAGGTGGCTGCTCTTCCCATGGAATCTACAAGCTCAGAAGACAGTTTTGGAAAACTTTTCTGTTATTTAATCTCTGCTCCACTTCTACCAGTACCTAGAGTGTCCACATTAGCTCCTTTTTTAGCCACTCCTTGCACATCTACCAGTCTAGTCACCCACAAGCTAACAGGCTGTCCCAGGCCTCCACATTGCCTTAATTGCCCCCTCACAAGACTTCTTCATGCTGGCTTTGCTTCAGATCATTCACTCAGCTGCTGAGCTCTTTGCTGCCTCCTTTGGCAAAGCAGAGGCCAAACTCTGGGAAGCAATAAAGAGAGTAATCTCTGCAGGAGCCAAAGCAAAATATTTCAACTTGGCCACTCCATTATTTTCTGTGACCTTCTGAATGAGCAAGAAAAAGTACTGATTGTACTGGAGGCATCTGGAGATGAACAGATCTTTGTTTACCAGTTACACAGGCTGTGAGTGTAACTATTTTCTCAGTTGGGTACATTCAGTTGTTATGTAGAAATATTGAGAGCAGAGATATTGTTCTGAACTAGAATGTCACAGAAAGTACTGGACACTGTCTTAGACAAAAACTAAGGATAGGAGAAGGCAGACATGATGTGAGCTTGGAGATTTTAGTCAGCCAATTCCTGTGGCAGGGGTGTATGAGGGATCTGAATGTGTCAGCAGATAGATCTAGACCCTTTCAGCAGTGTAGGATTGGGGATAGGTGGAGCTGCAACAAAGCCAAAACAGATTTAGGTTTAGAGGAATCTAGCAGTGGAAACTTAAAAAAATACTCATGCTGTTGATACAGAAAATGAGTGTGAAGGTGCTAGACCAGGAGACAGACTGGCACAGGATGACAGAATGACTAGCAGTAGAGCAGAATTTTTCCTGCTCCTGTCTTTAAAAAAAAATTATATATATAGACAAAATAATGAAAACAATGCAATGTATAGTTTGTTTTCTAAAACTGCGTTAAAGTATCAGTGCATCTGAGTTCTCTTTCACACAACCACTTCTCTTTCTAACCACAGCAGTGCTGTCCCAGAGGTTATGGAGTGGCTGAATCCATTGGGCTTGGGGCTTTGGGGTCTCCTCTGATGTGGTGGTTTGACCTTGTCTGGATGCCAGGTGCCCATGAAGCTGCTCTATCACTTCCCCCCCTTCTCTCAGCTGGAGCAGGGGGAAGAAAATAAGATTAAACTCGTGGGCTAAGACAAAAGCAGTTTATTGGAAAAGCAAAGCAAGGCCACGTGCGGAAGCCAAAGAAAACAGAGATTTATTCTCTACCTCCCATCAGCAGGTGATGTCTGGCCCTTTCCAGGAAGCAGGGCTCCAAACATGTAGTGGTTGCTCGGAGGACAAGCCAATTCCCTCCCCACCACCCCCACCAACTTTCCTAGGTTTTTATAGTTCAGCTGATGTCATATGGTATGGAATACCCCTTTGGTCATTTTGGGTCAGCTGTCCCAGTTGTGTCCCCTCCCAAGATCTTGTCCACCCCATCCCACTGCAGGGGGAATGTTGGAAACCAGCCTTGGTGCCGTGCGAGCCCTGCCCAGCAGCAGCCCCAACACGGGTGTGTTATCAGCACCTTTCCAGCTCTCAGTGCAAAGCACAGCACTGGGAGGGCTGCTCTGGGGAAGATTCACTTAGCCTAGTCAGACCCAATGTGCACCTGAAACAAAGGCAGGATCATTCTTCTGTCTCAGCCAAACTCCCCTTTGCAGGCCCAGCAAGGCACATGTTCCACACAGAGATGCGCGCGCACACACACGCAGTGGTAGAAACAGGGTTCGTCACACAGAGAATGGGACTAGGATTTAAGAGGTGGCAGGACAGAGGGCACTGGCCAGGAACAGGCAAGGGTGCTGCCTGGCAGTCCGCTTACAGGCACACAGCCCCTTTTGCCCACCTTCTCTCCACTTCCCCTTGTTTATTCTTTCCCTATCCACCTCAATCCCTCTGTTTCTGCACCCTGGTCTCTGTCTCTTGGCAGACCAACAGCCTAATTACCTTTTCTTCACGGGCCTCAGTTTTGTTACAGCCATATGCAAATGTGAAACCTGATTCTGCCACTTGGCTCATCTCAGCCATACATGGTACTAGCAGCTTACCCTGGTACTTCTGGCCTTGCAAGCACTTCTTTCCAAAACGTCTCCACCAAAGCATGGCCTTCCCTCACAGAAGTCCCCATGAAACACCTCTGAAACGCAGCCAGACTTCATGGCCCTCTTCATAACACCTGTCAGCTGCTCGCTCCTGCTCTCTTCAGCAGCTTCCCCAGCATTTTGCAGGATCTGTGCAGGTAGCTCAGCTTCTGGCCAGGGTACATCCATGGGCATGCAGATACCAGTACTTGCCATTTTAGTTCACAACCATAACTAGTAAACTGAGTAATTCAGAAAGGAACTTTTCTAAGCCAAGACATATTTATTCAGGTTTTACACTTTTTTGGACTTTGAAGAGGTTTTTTTTGTTTTTTTTTTTTTTTCCCTGTGGTGCTTGTCAGAGCCACATATGTGCTAATTCTGAAGTCCGGGAAGAACAGGACTGAGGTACCGCTTCTAAATGCAAGTGAATTTACAGTCTATCCTTAGCCAAGTTAAATGCCTTTGAAAAACAGAATCTAAAATTTTTATTATTATTATATTTGTGTTATTATTTTGGGGCAGTGATGAGTTAACATATGTACAGAATGGGCTCATTGCCCCAAATGATACATATTTGTGTAACACAGTTGAATTACATAGGGACATTCTTCACAGCTTTCAGGCACAAAATTGGTATACACAAGTGTGTAATAATTGCTCTTTGCTTTTTCCAGGGGACCTGGGGGTTCCTTACTACTTCTCTAAAGCACTGAGGTTGACTAACACGTTCCACTTGCACAGCTAGGCTAACGAGGATGGCAATATTATATAATTCCCCCCTCATTCCAAAAACATTTTTCCTCTCTCAATCTTTAAAAGTGCCCAGACAAAAGAGGTTAATTGTGATCTTATGGCCATTTGCAACTGTCTTCTTACCATATACTTCTGCTCTTCACCACATTAGCACACAACCTAAGAAACTCATGTGACAATTCTCCAGCCTTTTCTTTAGGAAAATTTGTCTTGTAGGCTCACATAACTTCATGCTTTTTATTTTGCTATTTTCTATTAGTGGATTTCCAGATTCACACAGTTATATATACACAGTCTTTTTTAGGCCAATTAATTTTACTGTGTTTTTCAAGCCTGTATAGACCAACAGCAAAAAAGGAATTCTCCTTTCTAAAATTCCATCTTGATATAACTGTTCCTTTCAACCTAAATGTTTTGCAGACATTTTAAAATGATAATCCAAGGAATCAGCTGTTGCTCAAGGTTTCTTCCAGAGATGTTTGTAATCACATTCATCATCTTAGCATGTTGACAAGTTATTTAAAACATAAGTGCTTAGGATAATCTCTTTACTCACACATATTGGTTCTGATCTAGAAAAAAATAAGAATCATAAAAATCTTCTATAATCTTCAACCGTGATGGATTACAGATTTTAATAAATGCGTGTCAGTTCCTCTCTCAGACAAAGGCCATATTCTAATTAATTTTTTTTTTTTGTAATCCAAGCTACAGACTCAAAAGACATAGAGCCTGCCTTTTCAAACTGGGTCAAGTGTGGAAAAGATGTTATGTATCTCCAGCAAGAAGCAGGATATTAATAAACACTGTCAGTTTATTTATTTATTTATTTATTTACAAAGCTGTAAGTCATGTGTGCCAAGGAAAATTTGATTAGTGAGCTTCCTCCTAAGAAGTCATAGGTGAGTAGAGAGTTAAAAAACAAAAACAAAAGTAATTTAGTAACATCAACAACTTTTTTGTGATTGTGGTGCTGTGATTTAATCCCTATGGAAAAGCTTTACAAAAGTAATCAACAAATGATGACTAGAAGTGGTCCAAACTCACAGCTATCAGTACAGCAGTGTATTAGAGACCTTAGCATGGACTTTGAAAAGCAGTTGACTAAAACTAGTTAGCAATGTTTTATCACAGTGATCTACCTGGCACAGTTCATCATGATGTCCTAGGGTAAAGCATGTTATTTCAGATGGGTTGAAATGTCCTGTGGTAAGCGCTTACTTCAAGATGAGTTTAGCAAAGTTAAACTTGTTTCTCTCTAATATTGTTCTGAAGTGCAAGCAAAGCAGTGCTGGGGAGGTGAGAAGCCTTGTTCTCTTGTTGGCTTAAAAACTGAAACAGGGACCCACAACTATGGCTGTGAATCTGAGGCACCCTAGGTTACAGTCTTGGTTTTCACTTTTTCCCTGCAGCAAGGCTAAGGTTTGACAACCTGTTCCTGTTTCACAGGCTTGTGTTTGGTAGATTAGGGACTTTACTTTCAAAGGGACAAGAGGGATGAAAAGTCTCTCTCAGAATATTTTGCTACATTTCCCAATTACCCTCTGTTTCCCAATTGCATTCTTTCCTTTTGGAGCCAAAAACAGTGAGGGAAAAACCCCTTACTGGCTTATGGAATTTATTCCCTTGTTTCAGGAAAATCACAACCTGTGCACTGCAATTTAGTCGCACTGTATTTGAGATGGTCCAATTTGCCTTGATACATTCTGTTGGACACTCTAAGATAAACTTTATACTTTTTTCTCCCTCTCTTACAAGGTTTCCAGCCTACTCACAATCACTGTACCCCAGATTTTTTCCCCTTAAACAGCTATTGTGCTGTGAGCTTATGCCCTTTGTCTGTCAGTCACACTTTTATGCTCCATTTCCTGCAAAGGAATGTAATTCTTGTCTACAGGAATATCCAAGGCAGAGACAGTGTGAAACACTGAAGCAAGGAAGGGAGTCCAAGTGTAACAGGGCACATCCATCTCAAAAAGAAACTGGGATCTTTTCTGTCACAGAGAGCTGACACTCAAATAAATTCCAAAATTTAAAAATAAGAGACTCACAGCGACGAACAATCTATTCCTCGCAGCCTGATGTGAACAAACTGCTTCAGAGCCTTCTAGCACGAGCACTGATCACAGAAACCAAACCACACATTCAGCCAAGCAAGGCCCTCATGCTGAGATAGGCAGTGAGACACTAACCTTTCAGTTCCTCCTGGGGAACAGTGAGTTCTCTACTGTTCTGTCATTTTCCACTCAAGCAGTTGTCTTTGTGCTCAAGCACAAAACATGCTAAAAAAAATGCACCTCTTAATATTATGACTGAAGATGATGTCTAGGTACAGCTATATATATATATGTATGTGTGTATGTAAATATATATATGGGTGTTAGATATGGATTCTTGAACAATCCTTGAAGAATCTTTTCTTGTGATCTAGCAGGAAGTATGGAAAAGTATTTCACGTACAGAAAGAAGTCCATGTGTAGACACCCATTCACTATAACCATCTATGTAAAACCCAAATCCCATCCATATACATCTCATCAGACTAAAGATGACACAACAATGCAACATAGGTTTTCAGATTTATTTTCAAGCAATCTTGTGAATAAGATACAATTATCTTTCCAGTAATATGCCAAGAGAACCAAGAAATCTAATCTTCATACAAAAGCTGAGCAAATAAATTTGTTTAAGTGTAGACTTAGAAAACAAAAAGCAGCATTGCACTGGTAAACAGAAATATATTCTGATACAAAATGTTTCAAAAATAGTATCGGTGTTTCTGGAAGAAAACACTCTTTTTGTGCTCACTCCTGTTGTGCTCCAAAGATACTTACTACGTACTTCTTTAAAATTCCCATTTTCTTTGCATACTGCAGTTCCCAGCAGAAAAGCAAGCAAGGTGCATGGATATATACAGAATCACAACTCTGTGGTTGTGTTTGTGGGGTAAAGGAGGGAACAGAGAATCCTCAAGTGAAATCCTGGTCTCAACAAGCACTGGACTGGAAGGGACCAGCAAGTATAAGTCTAACTTTAACCCTTAGTTGTAGGCCTTTAAGCTACCAGGGAAGGAGGAGGCAGCAGAAAGTAGAACATACACTGCAGGCTCCATCCGTCCCTACCCCAACTCCACACATCATCCATACAACAGATTGCACTGTAACAGAATCCAAATCTGACAGTAAAAAGGCATTCAGTGGTTCAGCATAGAAAGCTCTCCTCCCTGACAATACTCTGCCCTTCATTTTTCTTTCTCCCTTTGGCTCCTTTCACCCTCCTCTTTGTTGCAGTTGCTACTTCATTACACATGCACAAAGAAAACTGAAATTCCTGAGTAGCAAGACTTGGAGATCAAAACTTCAACTAGTATTATGGCTGCTTTTCCTACTGGGCAGAGCAACACCTGGAATTCCAGCCCCACGGGCCCATGTTAATAGCAATAGTCTTCCTCAAGAGGTAAAAGTCTGTGCGTTTATCAGCAAAGTGCGCTTGTGAGCAAAGCTGAAAGCAGACAGCTTCCAGCAACAGTATTCAGCTTTAGAAAGGGGGAGCTCTGGGCAGTTGCAGAGGTACCAGTGCAAATGGTACCTGCTCACAGCATTACACCTTACAGACCTAACTGGTGAAGTCTAAGCCACGCTTACATTACAAGCTGGTGTAGAAATCCCTGAGCAAAAGCCACAGAAGCAGCCCTGAACTGGAAGGAGGCAACCGCTGTTTTGGCAGCGAGAAGCTGCGCTCAGGCTGAAGTTCAGCTCTGGGCTGATGCAGCTAAACCGCCGCCAGAGCCGGGCTGGCACGGCCGTGCAGCACAGCACTCAGCATCAAGTGAGCTGGTACACTGGCAAACTCTGACCAGCCTAAAGTGGCACTGTACTGAGTAGTGTGGATAGGCTCCCATACGAATGCTTCCAAAGCATGACAGCAAAAGGACAGAAGCCAACTCAAAAAGCAGTGATTTGAACCTCTAAGCCTACTGCATTTCAAAGCTGCTTATACTACGCAGTCTATTCCCTTTGTAACAGTACTTAACCTGGATGGGGCACACAGTGTAAGTGGAAAGAGTAAATGTGCCATTTGGAGCAGCTTCTAAGCACATTAACTGTGTTGTGTTTCAGAATGCCCTTCCTAGCTGCAGAGCGCAACACTGATGTCCCCTCCTCACAGCGCAAGGCAACGCGTAACAGCAGGTATTTCAACATATTGCAACCAGCTTCCACTCTGTAACAGGAAAAGGTATGGGGGAGGCTTGCTTTAAACCTCCTCCCTCCTCCAATTAGTTTTTTTACATTCATAAGAAAAGGATTTGAAAAAAAATATTAAGATCTAGGTTTCAAACATTTAACAATTTAACATTTTCAAGATTTAACAGGATCTTATTTGCTAGTAGTGTAGAATTTCAGAGCTATTCCTTGCGTATTGTTATTGTGAAAATATTCACAAATACTGTTAAAGGGAAAGGGACAACTAGGCTTAAAATTTAAGTATCACTTTTATATATGTTATTCTGATAAATTATTTTTCTACATGAACAATCAAACTTAATCAATGGAAATCATTAACCAGACTTTTCCACCATGAAATTATCCAATAATAGTTTATCTTTCAGCTTAAATTTGTCTCAATAGTAACTCTATATGCTAGAAGATAAATTCTATTAATCAAAACTCTCCCAAGACATTTTAGACAGAAATACGGAAAGATCTGATTGATGCTGAAACGTGTACATAAAACTTTTAAGAGGAAAATACCACAGTTCATGCATCTGGATATCTTCAGTTTCTACACCAAAGTCAGGTGACTGGTTTTATGGAAGGCATCATTTGAGTGTGAAATGGCAGGTGCTGCCTTTATCTGGTCCAAATTGAGATTCTTAAAAGGGGGGTCCACACAAAGCCAAAACCCAACTGAATCCACTGCTTCCAGTTACTGTTTGATAACGCTGCGAGTACTGTACACGATGCCTTCCGCCCGAACACGTTCAAGTATTGGTCCATAAACATTCTTTGTCAGTGGTATAACCATGCCTTTCGCATCTATTTCACCTGAAATAAAGGTAAGAAAAAAAACCAAAACACAAAAAACAACATTTACTGGGTTTACTGGGCAAGGCTTTGTTAACAGGGGAGACAACAGGCAGTTTCTATCAGGAGGCTGCCCTGTGCTGGACACCACTGGTTCCAGGATGCTCCAAGAGACCCACCACAGGTCCCAGCTGAGACCCTCAACCATGATGGTGGCACCTCTGGGAAAACAGATTTAGGAAAAGGCAAAATTCTGCACAACAGTGAGGAAAAAAAAAAGTGAGAAACAGCCCTACAATACCAATCTCAGAGCAGGAGGCAGGGAGGAGGTGCTCCAGGCACCGGAGCAGAGATTCCCCTGCAGCCCTGGCTGGAGCAGGGGAAAAGCAGGAGAAGTAAGGGGCAGCAGAGAGTAGCTCTTATGGACTGACCATAACCTCTATTCCTCATCACCCCTGCCCCGCTTGAGGCAGAGGGAAGTAGATGAGGAGTCAGGAACAGAAAAGTGAATTTAAGCCTAGTAAAAAAAGGGCAGGAAAAAGACGTTTTAATTTATCCTTTTTTTTTTTTGCACTATCCAAACCCATTTTTATTGGTAATAAATTGAATTAATTTTTTCCCAAGTTGAGTCTGTTTTGCCAATGATGGTGACTGGTAAGTGGTCTCCCTGACTTCATCTCAGCTCAAGAGCTTTTTCATGTTGTTTTCTCTCCCTGTCCTGTTCAGGAGGAGTGTAAGTGTGTCTGGGTGGGCACCTGGCATCAAGCCAACATCATTTAATTTGCAATTATATAAATTTTCCTTTTCCTGCTTTTAAACACACAGATTTATGCAGATTTATCAACTCTGGCATTATGTTCTCACACAGCATCAGTACTGTACCAAAAAAACAAGGAGAAAAGAAGTCTGAAACACAGTAGCGCACACAGCTTGAATTTAATACATCGAGCTGTGGAACTGCGGTTAGGTGAAAAGCATATGACCTTCACAAGCTTAGGTTGTTGGTTTTTTTAAATTAAAAAAAAAAACCAACCAAACAAACAACAAAAAACCACAAAAAAAACACAAAAAAAACCAACCCACAACTAACCAACCCCCACAGTTTTTGCTCATTTCAGTTATCCAGGAGAAGAATGAAGTTCTAAAGATTAAGAGCAAGCAAGGGGAAATCCCATTATTTCCTTTAACACTGTGATGACTAGGCAGAGTCTGCCTGTTTACATATACACACAATATAGCATATATATGGGGGTAATATGCCCCAAGCCTCAAATGTCACCAATCCAGGAAGCAATAGTGGAAGTTGGTGGTTTGTTCAGCACAGGTATTTGTCAGCCTGCTTCACTGTGGCAGAAGCAATTGTAATTGACCATTTTAAAGTTCTTCTCTACACTGGTGAAACATTTAAGATCAAATGACTAAAAATCTCTATAGATTAAGTAGTAAATTGTCAGTGTTGTCACTAAAACACCCAAATATACAGGTTAAAAATTACTGTAAATTTGAAAAGTTTGATAAATTAAAAAAATGCATAGGAACACTTCAGAAACAGTATGCAGCTGCTTTCTTCAGGCAGGAAGGTACAGAGGGTTGAAATACTGTTACTGAAGTCTGAACAGCCACTTACCATCTAGAACCATCTTAGCAGCAATAGCTGTGGGGTATCCTACTGTTTTAGCCATTGCAGAATGTCCTTTGCTATCACCATAGACAACCAGATCAATAAATTTGTCTTCCAAATGACCAGAAGGATGCCTGAGGCCTATTTCGTTTCTCATAACAATCATATCTCTCTCTCCAGTGCCTAAGAGAAAAGCACACAAACTATTACTTGCCTTTCAGTCATACCAAGATGAGGTTCCTGATGAGCAAGGTACTACGTATTCACAGCATGTATTCAGAGCATGTGTATCAGGGTAGTGACTTAAGACAGGGACTATTAAGGAGGCCTGAATATTAAAACAAAACTACAAATGTAACACGGAAAGAAAAGGATAAACTGGGGGAGTAGAGATCACAAGACCTTTAAAAAAACCTAACATGAAGGTTTATTAATAAAGGTGAACTAACTAATCCAGTTAAGGCTGGTAAGAGATACTGATGTTTCACTCAAAGCCATGAAAAAGAATTTCTCACATACCAAAGGGCAGCTTCATCTCCATGTGCTTTGCAAGGGCCCCCAGAATGGAATCTGCTGCTGGAACTGGTTCATCTCCCAATAAACCAAGCCTGGCAGAAGAAATGAGACACTTACCTCACTGCCTGTCAATAGCTTAGTCTCAGTTTTGTAATTTCCAGCTTGTTCAACATACCAGTTTAACAGTTTCAACATAGATCAAAATGGGTAGAATTGAAAACCTTTTTTATTCTTTTTTCTTGTTTTTCTGGTTTTTTTTAAAAACCTCTTAAAAAAATAAAAAAAATTAAAATCACTGGAACATTTTACCATTCCACTGCCTCCATTTGACTTTTGTCCTTTTCCAGTTTGCTAAATACAGCTTCTTTAAGAACATGGTGCTCAGTAGGCGGCTTAATTCCAACCAGGTTGCACATGAGCTCTTTCTGTATTAAAAGAAAAGAAAAAAGTTCCTGAAGGCCTGACATCTGTTCTCACTCCTTTTCAGTCCAGGTTTCAAGAACCTACTGCTCGAATAAGCTCAGTTAGTGTCCAGGACTTCTGAGAAGTTAGGTTATGTGTATAGGTAAAGTGAGATAGTTTTGAGTTTTTTAAATGCAACAAGTGAGAACAGGGGGCATCTGTTCCTAAAACACTTAGTATGCCACCACTCAGCATTTACTTTTTAGTAATACTTTTTAGCATACTTTTTAGTCTTATCCCTTCCTCTGGCAGTGAAGAAAGAACGTAGAAATCTGTATAAATAAGGGAACTCCAGAAGGATGTTAGGGTGAAAGAGAAGCCAGCTGGAGAAAGCCAGAGAGTCAGGAACTTAAGGGTATCTTCCAGCTGGTCTAGAAATGGAGCATGACCCTTTCAAAAGGACGGAAACAGACTGATGAGATGAATAAGGCTCTGGCAATCATGGGAACATTACCAAAAGCTTTCTGAAGATTTCTGTGTGTTATCTGAAGGCCATTTTGTGCTACATAGATGCTAATTATTGCTTCATTCACAGCAAGATGGATAATAAACAGGGCTATGAACAAGATGTGAAGCAAGCTAGAACTGCAGAGTCTGTGCAGAAGCTCAGGTAACCCTGTCTCCTCTGCTTCCCAGGCAGAGAGATAATGGGAAAGTACTGAGACGTAACATTGCTGAGACAAGGTTTGCAGGGAGACCAGTGAGTTTATAGTTATTTTCACAGATTACGTGATGCTGCATACTTATTCACTGAGGCTAGAAGGACTGGAAATTCTAGTCATCTTTGCAAAGAAAACTTGAAGATAACAATCTTAAAATTGAAAGTGGACAAAAATAATCTCAAAAAATTAAAAGTAATTCCCATATGGCAGCCTCAAACCTCCTGGAGTTTGGGAAGATGAGCAGTGCTCTATGTTGGTCAGAGACAAGCAAGACTGGGCCTCTTCGCCTTGTGCTTTCTTGGTTTTGAGGACATTCAAGACATTTTTAATTTGAAATAATGTCATCATGAGAAAACTACTGTGCTGTCCTCAGACCACGCAGCAGAAGCCTCGTGTCTTTTTCCAGATTAACGCTGATAAAAGCACAAGGAAGGAAACAGAAGACATATCTGAATTTTGTTCATCTGAGTAATAAAGTTATTCTCTCGGGGGTTTGCAAAATGTAAGAAAAAATTCTCACAAGACAGATGGGCTTAAAAAGTAAGCTATTTTTCAGTTCAACTCTCGTTATACCAAACCAAAATATGACATTCCCTGCTTTGCTCACAGAGACAACAAAACGCTGTCAAATGTAACAGCAGGACATTATAGGAGTTGTACCTTGGCTCAGACTGAGGCATCAGTAAGCAAGACAGAAAAGCAGCATAACAGAACACAAAAAAAACCCAACTCTAGTAAAGAATTTTAATAGAAAAAATATTTTCATATACTCATTTAGACATGATCTCTTACTTCTCGATACTCTAAAAAACACTTTCACACTGAAGGTCATGGGCCAGTACCAATGTGGAAACTACAAACTCACAGCACTGAGGGCTGAATTCTGAATAACAAAAAGTTTAAGACAATTAATAAAAGTATTTTGGGACCTCCAAAGGTCATGCAGCCCAATGCCCTACTTGAAGAAGGAGTACCACCAGCACTCAAGTCAGCTGTGGCTTTGTCTAGCTGAGTCCTGAAAGCCTCCAATGTCATAGATTCCAGAGTCTCTCTGGGGAAAATATTCCAGCACTGTACTACATTTGTGCTGAAGAAAATCTTCCTAATTTCCAGGAACAAAAAGCAGAGAAGGATGCAATGCAAGGTTCCCATTGCTAAGCAAACCCAAGCTTAGCAATAAGAAAAGCATTACTAAAACAGATAAAAGAAGGCAGAGTAATCACAGTAACTCACCCAGGTTAGAGGCGACGTAGTTGAGCTTAGCAAAGGATAAGGATCTGGGTTAATTAATCCTAGTTTTACAAAGCCTCCCACAGTTTTGGAGTACCCCTGAAATAAAAGAATAACATGGTTAAAAGTAATGACGACTTGAAACAGAGGTGAATACTTCTCCTTGGTTTGCATGTAATGGTGGACACAGCCATGGTAGTGTTAAGCATTGTTCCCATGGGAAGACAGCCACAATAACACGATGCCAATGGGCTTGCTGCTACAGGGTGGCACTTTCCTCAGGCCCTCTCCACCCTCCCCCTACTTTTCAATATTCTCTTCAGTGACTTATTCTGCTATCAATACTTACCATGGCAAGTAGCATTGGTTTGTAAGGTCACAGGGCTAAGCTGGCCAGCACTCGTTCAAACTCCATCATGTCATCACAGCCAGGGTCTAACAGCCAGCTGGCCCAAAACCAAACTACTGACTAGAGAGAGACCACTGATGAACTACTCCACTCCTATGAGACCCCACCTGGAGTACTGCGTCCAGTTCTGGAGCCCCTATTACAGGAAGGATATGGACATGCTGGAATGTGTCCAGAGAAGGGCCACAAGGATGATCAGAGGGCTGGAGCACCTCTTCTACAGGGACAGACTGAGAGAGTTGGGGTTGTTCAGTCTGGAAAAGAGAAGGCTCCGGGGAGGCCTTATTGTGGCCTTCTAGTATCTGAAGGGGGCCTACAAGAAAGCTGGGGAGGGACTTTTTAGGCTGTCAGGCAGTGATAGGTCTAGAGGGAATGGATTAAAGCTAGAGATAGGTTGATTCAGGTTAGACATTAGGAAGAAATTCTTCACCATCAGAGTGGTGAGCCACTGGAACACGTTGCCCAGAGAGGTGGTGGAAGCCCCATCCGTGGAAGTTTTTAAGCCCAGGCTGGATGGGGCTCTGAGCAACCTGCTCTAGTGGGAGGTGTCCCTGCCCATGGCAGGGGGGTTGGAGCTAGATGATCTTTAAGGTCCCTTCCAACCCTGACAATTCTATGATTCTATGTAGGTACCACCAGGCAGAGGTATGGCAAGCCTTTCCACACAACCCTACCAACATCACCCCAACCCAACGTGATGGCTCCGCTTTATGGGTTTAAAAAACCCCAGCACTAACCACAGAAACATCATTCTTGCAGCACACTGAGAACAACTCTTCGTGTCACCCTGACATTTTTGCTTTTCCTTGTACCAACACCTACACAAAAGAAAATTTTACCAAGCACCAAGCTACTGTCGTATTAAGACTTCATGACAAGACAGATGCCTTCCACGTATTTTTAGCTTCTGAACAAGAGATTGCATCCAGACTGACAAAAAGAGAGCTATTGAAATTTGTGACCTTTATTCCCCCACACTGGCCTTCCGTCTTCTTTTGCTAAGCAAGCCTCCCTCGCAGAAATAAAGAAAAAATCCTGTTGTATTGCAACAGAGGAATTAAGAGAGAAAGGACATACACATACCTTAAGCCAGGACAAAACAATAACTTCAACCTTGACATAAACCTTAACTCAACAGACATATCACGAAATCCATAAAAGCTTTTTCAAAAGTTCAGTATGATTTTAGGTTTATTCCTTCTTAATGTATATTGACCAACAAAATACTAAAAAAAGAAATCTGAAAGAAAGGAAATACTTTGATTCTGCTTTGTGCACCTAACAAATGAAAGGGAGTGTATCAGTTAGAAGGAAAATGTATTTATCTTTTAACATTTTACTTAACTGACCAAAACGTTATAACTGCTCAAATTCAAAATTTCCAGTTACTTTGTCAAAAACTTTTCTCAGTTTGATGGAAACCCATCATTTTCTGTAGGATGTTTACAGTATGTTTTTCATGGAAATATAAGCAACAAACTGTAAGTTCAAATTTTCATCAAATTTAAGAGAATATGTCAAGTCTTAAAAAATACATAACAGCACACACATCACACAAACATGTCAAATTTCATAATTTCCTTTTTATCCTCTATTGATCTGACACCAAACACAGACTCAAAAGAAAAAAAGAAACATAGATACAGCCTATGCAAGCTGACCAGCTGCCTACAACGAGTAAAACTCTTTTTCTGCTTTGCAGCAAGCATCTCTTAAATAAACCAAGTAAAGCCCCATGGAAAAAAAAAAAAAAAATCAGAAGTGCTTTCAGTTATCTCTCAATTGGGACAGTGGAGAGCTTATAAATGGCAACTACTCAGCTATAAAAGGATGATTTTTAAATACACAGTTTTCTTGAAATGACAGCATTAATCTCTTGAGAAAAATGATAATTAATAACAACAACAACTTACTTTGTACCTTAAGGTGCCTCTCAATAAAGTGCGAGCTGTCTGAATACCATATGGCTCAGCATATTTTGTACTGTCTCTGTTAGGAAAACCTTCAAGATTTAATCCTGGGAAAAAATCCATCGGAGTAACAGAATCAAGTAATGCTCCTCCAGCTGGAATATTGATAATCTACATTTTGTGAAAGAACAGTGATATTATTTTGGTGCAGTGTTATTTACTTGATTTCAGAATAGAAAAAATGAAGCACGCTCAAAGTAGGGACGATATGCTTAGTGTTTCTGGAGCAAACAGAGGCCCAATCTAAATAAAGCAGTTGCACAAGCTATTTGAGTATATCCTGCGATAGAGGAGAGCATGCTACGTCAGCCATTTATTAAGCAAAGAGCTAAAACAAGCCACGTCCTTCTCACACACACTGTTAATTCCTGTTGCATTTATATTCAGATGGCACATTCCCATTTCACTTACATTAGGGTCATTTTGAAGCACCTCCCCAAATTCTACCAGTGTGAAGGCAGATTCTGTCCACAGACTCAATTATTTTTTCTCTTCTTGTATGGGGAAGGAGAACGCAATGTAAAAAGGAGGATGGGGGAACGTTTGTTTTGGTGTGGTTTTTTTTTTTAAGAGTACAATAAATCAGGTGATATAAAATTGGTGCCCATGTGTATCCTTACAAAGCACAGAGAGAATGCATCATTGAAGAAAAACAAAATAAGGTTGACCAGTTCTGTTACCATTTCCAACCAAAGTCTTGAACCCTGCTTCCCTCAAGCAGCTGATGCACAGATCTACTACACTGCATCAATACTAACTTGTTCTGTGACTTCTGAGCAAAGGGGCAAGGTTTCCTTCTAGAAGAAAGACTAAAGCAATGAAGTTTGCAGCAATGCCAAAAGATCTTACTGTCTTTGTCAGGCAAGACGCTAGTGAGAAAGAACCCTGCACAACAAAGACAGATAAGATTTAGCAGCAAGGAGGAAAAATTGCACTATTTACTGACAAGCTCATATAGTGCTCTCATAATGAATCATTTATATGCATGATCTAATTTTTCCCAGCAATGGGTGAACTAGGTCAGAATTAAATAAGAAACATTTTCACATTCTCCAGGAGACCCTTTCATCTGGAACTTACAACTATGTGTTGTTGCTTTTTAAATAATGATCCAGTGTACAATCACTGAATTTCTCCTTTGTTACTGCAATAAGAACACTAGAGCGCCAAAATGTCATGATAAAACATCTCAAAAGACTTCTCAGTACTGCACATCAAAAAGTTTAGATAATTAGCTAAACTTTACAGTGGTTATACAAGACAGTCTCCTTGACATTTGAAGAGCCCCTGCTCAGTAATTACTCTGAGCAAGTGGGAGTGATCAAACAGGACTGGGAAGCAGAAACATGATGCCGGCTTGCAATAGCTTTGCACAAATCAGGTACGACCTTTCCATAAAACAGATGCAGTGACATTTGCTAGGTTAAGTCTAATGACTCCTGCACAGGCAGCAAAAGAGAGCTTATACAAAACACATCTGAAAGCACTGTACGCTTTCACAAAAACCCACTCAGTGGGTTATTGGTATGGCAGATTGCACCAAAAGAAAAAGGAATCAAGAGTTCCGCTATACACTGAGCAAGTACAAGATGAAGCTGTTTGGTTTACAAACATGACTAGACAGAAAAGCAAGCAGAAGGAAGCACTCTCACCTTTGTTTCAGAGCCAAAGACAGGGCAATTAAGTGGCAAAAGCAGCACACAACAGTGTGGAGGCTGAACCCACAAGACCAACCTCAGCCCAGTGCTTTAATCATTAGAACACAATCCTTCTTTGCAATCAGTTTCCATACAGTAAAAAAGAATTAAACTGGCAGCAGCTGGGAAACATCAAGCTCCATAGAAGTAAATGATGCATGCAACTTGCTTAGGCAACTGACCACTGGCTTGAAAGTAAGCACAGCACCTTACAAATCCCAATTCCCTCTTTAGCCCAATACCACCTTCTTCATCTGGCTTTAAATAGAAATGTTATGATTACTTCACCTCTCCATCCTTTAAATACGTAGCAGACTGAACTGTATTCAGCAACACTCCTTGTGGACTCCAACTGAACTTGTATCTCAGAGGATTGTCAGAGTGCTCTGGAGCTGGTAGGCCACCGCAGAAAGAAGTGTAGGATACAACCTGCCACATTTATCCACAGGAAAGAAACAATGAGGAGAAGACAGACCAGGATACAAGCAGAACAGAGTTACCCTGCAGAATCCCCCAATCAGTTCTTGAACTTTCTGTTCACATTTTCCTCCAAATGGGCCAAATCAGAAAATCTACAGTGGACAGGGGAAATCAAAAAAATTTCACTGAGCAACAATGTCAAGCTGTCACACTGCAGGCACTGCCCATAAAGGCGAGGAAATCAAAACATACGCTGGGGCAAAGCCATCGTAGTTGATGGTCTCACCAACTGGATTAGTTGACACCAAATTCTAAGCATCAGAAATAATAAGGTGTCCAGAGTCCATTACACAACAGTGACATGTCCAAAACCTGGCCCGTGTTAAAAGAACAACTTCACTAATAAAAACTTGGCAGAACCTGCCAACCTTACCGTAGCACCAACTTCTTTTGCCTTGTCAATACATTCCTTCGCCAACATATGGTCAAGACCAGGATCCAAACCCATTTCGCTGATAACCGTAATACCAGCAGCTTCTACACTACAAACAACAGAAAAGCAGAGGTGTCAGAACATTCATTATTACTTGCCTTTTGTTCAGGAAATCTGTCCAACTGAGGCCCAGTGCACTTTCCCCAACACAGTAAATTTTGGGCTCTGTTTGCAACTTGTGGAAAAAAAAAAGTTGATCTTAAAAACTGAACAGTGACAACTGTCTAAGAGTCACTGTAGCCTTGGTTTTCTTACTCTGCTACAACATCTAGAGGCTGGTGGAAAAAGAAATTCCTACCAGCTACTCTATATCCCCCATTCTCCCAGACAGTGCTATAATGCAGGAAGGTAGTAACACAGAGGACAGAACAGAGCTAGTCACAAATGCCCTAAACAGCTCCTACAGGAGACACAGATTGAAAGGCCTCTTTCCCACATTACAAGCATTTGGGTTGTCTTTGTTTTTTTATCAGTTGCCTACACTCCCAGAAGAGCTGATTTGTCACCACAAGCTGAGGTGATTTATTTTATTTTCAAAATCTTTGTGTTTTGACAAATCAGAAGTGTCTTTTCTCTCTCCCCCCCCCCCTTTTTTTTTTTATGAGTGTAATACGACTTCTTGGCATCACAGCGAAAAGAGTGAAGAGACCCTGAAACCTCCCTCATTGTCTGCAGCCCTGGTTGTCTACCTGTCTAGCTTTCATTTTTAATTTTGTAGAGACACAGCATGTTTAATTCTCATCTCACTTGAATTTACTTCATAATTTCCAGTACCATGACTGAGAGGAGCACCTAGATGAAGCTCCATGCCCAAAACAATATCCAATCATTTAAGTAGGACAACAGAAACATTACAATAGTTACAACTGTTAACGATGTGAGACTAATACAGTGGGCTTGTCCAAAAGAAGGTGGCATGAAGGAAGATAGTACTATAGATAAAATAAGTCAAGAATGAGTTTTTATTAGTGGAATGAGAAGGATGACAAACAAGCCTGCTGTCACTGGTAGAACAGGCCAGTCCAGCTGCTCAGATTGAATATCAACCCAGATCAAAAGGAGGTTATAAGTGAGGTAGGTGTTGGCCTCTTCCCCCAAGTAAGTAGTGGTAGGACGACAGAACATGGGCTTAAGTTGCGCTAGGGGAGGTTTAGATTGAATATTAGGAAAAATTTCTATACTGAGAGAGTGGTGAGGCATTGGAACAGGCTGCCCAGGGAGGTGGTGGAGTCACCACCACTGGAGGTGTTAAAAAAATGCGTAGACGTGGCACTCCAGGACAGGGTTCAATGGTCATGATAATGGTGGGTAGACAGTTGGACTTGCTGATCTTGGAGGTCTTCTCCAACCTTAATGATTCTGTGATTCTATCATCTTAATAGGTTTGAGAGGAAAAGGGAAAGCACATTAAGAGGAGGCATGCAGAAAAGTACATTCCAGCGTTTAAAGCACTAGTCTGACCAGAATGGGGTATGTGCTCATTTCTCTGCTCTGATGCAGCCTTCACATGCAACTTTGGGGAAAGGTACTTAGTCCTCCATCACAGAAAGGGAAGGAGAAAATGCAGAAAATACAATAAAGTGTTGCAAGTGTAACGGACTGCAAAATACTCAGATAATGCACTAAAGAAGGAAGCAACACCAGGTTGATGCTACTCTCATACCTACCTCTCCTGGAGTTCTTTCATAGCTGGTGTTAAGTAGCTGGCTGTTACCAAGTTCACTTTGCTGTCAATACATTTCTTAGCAACCAAAGGATGTGCTGAATACGGCAGCAAACTACAAATGAAGGAGAATTATGCGACATCAAAATCCAGCCAGTTACTTACACTGTCACTGAAAAGATGCTCACAAATGTTTCTTGAATGCCCACAAAAGAGCTCAAGTAAATGCAACAGTCATACCTGCCTTGCCCTGAGCAGTGTCATACCTACATAAGTGAAATGCTACCCTATCAGGAAAGCATTGTTGTATGCACTCAGAACAGGGTGCTGGACAATAGGGGAGTCATTCTTTAGATGGCATCTTTTGTCACACTTCTCTTTGTAAAAAACAAACCACTGACCTCTTTTCAAGGCCACTTTCTAAACAGGCATGATGGAGGTTTAGAAGATGCAAAACTGTAAAACCATCCTTGAGAAAGGATTGCATTACAATGATCTCACTGAAGTACTTTATCAAAAGCATGCTGTACATGGAAAGGAAACAACACTCATGACATCTGTGGCAAAAGGGACAAAATGGCAAGGACTGTAAAGTCATTTCCTCCCCTGTTTCAGTACCTGGAAAGAGATTTTTCTTAGTGGGATATTTAGGAGAAATAACCAAAATGTCAGAATTTTGACTCCTCTTGAAAACATGCAACTTTGATTCCAGGAACACATATGCTGGTAGACGCAACTGGTACCTCACTCGAAGGCAGCTGCCCATGTAATTGGTGAGCACTTCTAAAGAGATGCTGCAGTCATAGTCCCTTTGAAAGTCCTCATGCCCTGCTTCATGAAAAGGCAGTGGCCAGTTACAACTATTTACGTACACAAATATGACCCATTTCTTGGGCAGTAAAAAAAAGAAACAGTTACCATGTTGATTTAGGTCAGTGAACTAGAAGAAGGAAGCACCATGACTTCGGGTTGATCCTATCACATTTTACACAGAATTCTGACCTGATCACAAGGTTGTGTTTCTTCACCAAAGAGGACAGCTTTTCCTCGTGCTTAATGACATCCATATGAACTGAAGTAACATTATTGTATTTTTTCGTCAGTTGTTCAAGTTGTTCCTTCATGACAGATACTGTTTTAAAAGTAAAACACATCAACTGTTACCTACAGATGAAGGTAAGTCCAAAGCACTCTCATGTGTAATTGTACTACACACACCTCCTTCTTCCCAAAGGGAAACGTTTGCATGGATGTTTTCCTTCACTAACAGTTGAAGAGAAATCAGGCATAAAGCACCTTACTTCCCCTAAAGTAGTCAGTTTTATTTTCAACTGCCAGTGTCAAGCCACAGAAGCTATCTCAAAACCAAGAATCTACAAAGAACACATGGTCTCAGAAGTAAAGAACCACTCACTGCTAAATTGTGTAACAAGAACAGACTTGTAACCAATTAGTAACTTTGTGGGCGTTCTTTTTAAAGTTTTAAATGCACTTTTCCTATCAACAGACTAGGTCAATATAAATTATTTATGCAGACCTAGAAGCCACCTCCCTTCTTTTCCACTTTATGAAGAAGGTCTAAGGCATGAGAGACAGGGCTGTTAAACCTATATTTGTGCATTAGACATCCCAGAACACTTGCATTGCAGGCACGTGTCCTCCCAGCATGGTTTTCTACAGCAGCACTTCATGTGAAACTGAATAATTATGCAGCATTGAAACAAGCAGAGGTTTGTTCTTGCTTTGACTTTCACACAGAAATACAGAAAAGGCATGTCTCGTGCTTTCCAATTTAATGAAATACAGTGCTGACCCTTGAGGGACAATTGCAGTGAAAAAATTGCATGCTCAATGTGTTTTAAAAGTGAATGGGGTTTGGATTAACATCATCCTGCTGAAAACCAACCATGTTCAATCAGTGCGACAATTTATCTTGAGGCTTAAAGTATTTTAGGTTACTATGCAGCACATATTTTTGCCTGCTTTTAAAAATGATCAATTCTCTAATATGGCCAGGTAACTGCAGAGGTGAAGTATTCAACCAGGTTTTGGCTGTAGTATCTGCTTCTGCAAAAGCACAGACTACTTTGCTGAGAAGCAAGAAACTGACTACAATTCCAGGAAGGGAAAGAGTCAAGTTTGGTTTTCTTTTTCAGTCTATGCTTTGTTTAAGTGAGACAATGTCCTGGTCTGAGTGAGAACAGAAGTAATTCTGTTCTGCAATTTTACTTTTCAGCTCATTTCTTCTAACTAACTGCAGTTTCTGAAGTTAGCAGCCTGTTCTCAGAGACAGTGACTGCTTCTAGAAGTGATAACATCCCATGTTGTAAGGTCTTGATGAACATGCAGGTGCCACGCAGCTAAATAACAGATTTAGTAAACAAACAGCATTTTAGTAAAATATGCCCAGAAAAGCTTACCCTATCCCTCACTCCATATAGCCATATATTTATAGAGAAATCTGGTTAGAAAAGAAATCTTTCAAAACTCTGTTTCAGTACATTTTAACAGAATTCTTATTTATAGCCAAGAACAGCTTAACAGCTTAAGACAAAAAAAAATCGCATCATTCATCATTTTTAACATAACAAAGAAAGTTGATTACATGAAGGTTTCCCAATTAATATTTTCATCATTTGGATTTCAAGTGGTGTAGCCTAATAGCAAGGAATCAAAGATAACACTGCAATATGCGTTTTATGCTTTCTTCATCTACCTGCCTACTGTCAAATATTAGACAAGTAACATCTTTGTGTCTCTTTCCTTCTGAGTATTTTTTTGTGTGTGCTGTAGAACCTGCTTGGTTTTAAGCTATCCAGATAAGAGGCACCTCCTATGTTTGCTCAGAGCTTGTCAAAACAGATCTTCCTGTTCACCTGGTTTCCCTTATTGCTACTGTACTGCAGCGACTAGATGCAGTCTCTGTACTGATAAGGGGACGGACCCTGCACGTCGCTCGAATCCTTCCCTGTTCACCACATCAGGCAGTGATGACAAAAAGGGTGCAGCTTCCTTAGAGCTTCCCCCTTCTTCTTAGTAAATCTTTTCCCAGCAGTTAACAGTACTATGATTATTACCACAGAGGGTACCAAAAGCACACAGGTATGAAAGTAGCATGAGGGGAAAAAAACAAACCAAACCAAAGTAAAAACAGTAACAACCACAAAAATCAACAGAAATACAAGGGTAAGTTTTAAAGAAAGCCACTTTCCAACAAAGTATCTTTCAGGCAATACAGCCTGGGTCTTAAATCTGAAATCAGAATCAGGGTAAAGTCGTCATTGAGAGTGCAGAAGTGGTTCTGAAATGCCCACCTCAAAATATGATACAGATAAAACTAAACCAGAGGAATAAAGAAGCAGTTACTTGGGTCTGGTGGCATGGTCAGGGTCCAAAGGTCTACCACCACAGTACTGGTTATAACAACAGCAGAGGCTTCACTCATACAAACATCTATAAAAACAGTTTTATCTTCTTGTCATGTGAGGCTGAAAACACAGCCAAGCACTAACAAAAGTGACTGACTAGCTACAAAACCAAGCCCAAGCCTAAAGCAGGTTTGAAGTAAAAATACATCTGATTTCCCTACAGATTACACATGCAAACAGTAAATTGTTAATGTGGCTGTCATTTTCAAATTGATTACATAAACTCAGAAGGCTCAGAAAGCTACAAAATCCTTTTCTGTCGTGCATAATAACAAAGATTTTTTTTTGTATGTGTTCTCAGAAACAGATCCACTTAGTACTTATGAGAATGGTTCTGCCACGCTAGCAGGTTAAAACAAGACATATTTTTTTCAGTGAAAAACAAGCAAAATCTTACACACCAACTGTGATGTCAATGTCGGAATCTCTTGTGAGATATTCAAGCACGGGACCAGAAACATATCCAGATCCAAGCAATAAAATCTTCTTCTTCTTACCCATCTTCAGCGACTGAGCGTATTCCCTAGGAGGTGTTACAGGCAAAATTAAAACCCACACAGCAGAAGAAAACAGTGAGCTGCTAGAGCTAACAGAATAAGCATGTTTTAGTAAGTCTACAAACCAAGAGCTCTATTCAGACCAAGAGTCAAGTTCCTGGCTATGTAACCCATGACTGTCTGCTACTGCTGCCGTTCTTCTGTTGCATAACTTCTAGTTTCTTTCCTCTAATATGAATATAATCAAATTCATCAGCATCTCCACTGCTTCTCAAATTGCTACTGGATGTTCAACAATTTTTTGCTCAGTTATTCCTAACACTTTCCCAGTGGCCAAATTACTATAACCTGATCACTTGAGGACCGTCAAGCTGTCGAAGTCATGGCGGGCTGTCACAAAGGGATTCCAGGCTCTGCCTTGCTCCCTTTACCTCATGGGTTAACTGTTAAAGTACACAAAACCATGCTAGTGAAAGTGTATTTTAGGTAAACTATACTAGGTTCATATTAATACATCATAGGAACATCATAGTTAATAAAGGTCAAGTAAAAGTTAATGCCCAATTAAGAAATCCTGTTTGCAAACAAGAACTCAGATCTGAAAACCGTCAGTGTTTCAACCAAGCTTCTACTACTCTCCTAAATAAATAAAAGTAGCTCTCCTGTTGATTTTCAATATAAAATGTATTCATATCACATTTTGCCTTTCTTTTAGCAAGTAGAATAACATAGTTCATCAGTTGTTTAAATATGCTCTTATAAATACATAAATTATAGTAGGAAAACACATTTGGTTGTTTGTAATTGTTTTTTAGCTTACATTTGCATTAAGTTGTAAAATTAGGATTGTAAAACTGTTTGTCTAAAGTAGCATAACTAAGAAGATAAAAACTATTTAGAAAATAATAATGAAAAAATTGCTTAAAGCACTTCCTGTTGTTGAAGGAAGCTGTTCATTGCCCTGCTGTTTAACCTAATTGAGACTGAGGTTTGCCTTTTCTTATCCCATCTCCTGAAATAAAATTTCAGTAAATAGGTAAGCATTTCAAAGATACAAACTAATGGGAAACATCATAAGTGCATAAGCAGGTTCCCCAATTTCCCCTTTATCTACTAAAAGTTTACACACGGGCATATACTGCACAGACACAGAAAGAATGATGACCTCTAGCTGACAAGATCATGTCCACTTCACTTAAATCTATTGTCCTTGGAAGAGGACTAACCATTTATCTACTAAATAAAGTTTGGTTGAGATGGTTTTGGGGCTACACGTGGCACCCATGAGTAAATTTTTGTTTGTGTTCTTTCAGTTTGAAAACGGCCATTTTCAGGCCACCAGAGCAATACCTAACTTCAAATGACAAAACTGGTATTGCCTGACCTAAAGCATGGTGTGAAGTACCCAAGTAGATTGGGGGGAACAAAGCCTCAAACAATAGCACTGAAAGACTGCTCTGAGTGAAGAGAGTTGAATCCACACCAAATACATCTATATCATCTGTCTGAAGTAAATTCCAGTCTACTAACTGTATCTGAGTATTTGTAAAGCTTAAATTACTCTCCAAAATTCCAGATGTTTCATCCTCCCTTTCTCCACTTTCAGGCTTATTTTTTTTTTAAAAAGTCATTCTTTTCAATTCATTAAATCTGAATGGGATGTACCAGTGTATCACCTCTCAAATCTACCTGAATTATTACTACAGGTTGCTGCAGATTTTGACCTTCATATGAGTTGTAAAGATTAGACTTTTTTTTTTTTTTTTTTAAGTTTAATCATTATGTAATCCATTCACAGAAAGTCTCCTGAGCTCATCATATCCTTTCATATGACAAACCCAAGGCCCTTCCTCCTCCTCCTATCAACTCTAATAAAACATCTTCTTACACATCTACTCCCTTGTGGGCAAGGGAGAAGAAAGAATTCCTCTCCACCTTTTACTTATAGTGAGCAGCAGTGGTATGCAGAAGCTTGGAGAAACAGTGTTCATGAAGAGAAGACTTACTATATGAAAGAAAGTCAGATTTTGCACTTCTTATCATATTTATTAAAAACTTTTCCAGTGTCTGGAATGTGGTTACACTTGGATCCAACATGAGCTGCCAAATGACCCATCAAAAGTGGGAACAGAATCTACACAGTCCCAGAAAAGAACCTTTCAGATTATGCCTGTTCTCTACATACAAGTGGAAAAAATTCAGTTATGTTAATCTATGACCAAATAACAGTAACACTTAGAGGTCCACAATGTTAATGAGATATGCCCATGGGATTGCAGATATGGATGAGGAACTGGTAGCAGTTATGAAGCAAGTAAAGGTGAAAAGATGGAGATAAATTCAGTAAATCAAACTGCTTCTACATTCTAATGGCACCCAAGACAGTTCAGCTCATACAGTCTGACTATCCTATGTCCAAAATGCCCATGGACTTCTGAAGAGTATAAGTAATTAGTCTAAATAGAGCCCTCAGAAACTAAACCAGACACAGCATAATACTTTCTTACAGTAATAACACATAATTCCTACAAGGTCTAAACAAGAGCCTATCTCTAGCTAAACCATCTCACCTTAAGCCGTAAAATCCCTGCTTTCATTTGCTTTATCTCCAAGCTTTGCAAAGTAAAGGAGGGTATTGTTAGCAGGTCTTGCTTTTCTGACAGTTAAGTGAACAATATGAATGAACAACTGAACATCACATGCAACACACAGGTTTGCAGAAATACCAAAGATCTACCCACAAAACCCTCCCTGGGAATGAAGTCTCCAGATTCTCAAGGTAGTTCACACAAGACAACGCAAGAGGTTATGGAGAAAGCAAAAGGGAAAAAAACGAGATCATCGTGCTATGTGAAGAATAAGGAAATCTGTTACTAAGACAGCCTCTTGAGGTGGCCTACCAAACAGCACCCAACAAAAATCACAGTGAGCTGAAGTCTTTGAGAGGCAAACTGCATGTTACTTTGGGTGGAAAGCACATCTACGCTTCATCATGCACAAGCTGAAAACCACAACTACCAAAGTTCCCAAAGGAAACTGGGGAAGTTTTTAATGCAAAAGTCAATATGCTACGCTTGTAGTGCACAGTGAATGCAGTGCCTGTGGTCAGACCAATCTCAACTTTTAGATGATGTATGCTGCAGCTGGCACTGACCACGAACATGAAGCCAGAGGTACCCACTTATTGTCAAATTAACATTCCTCATAGGTAAACTCTAGGTGTTTGTTAATAACAGGGAGCAAGGGGAAGGGAAGGGATATCCAGGTTATTTATTTATACTTTTGTTAGCTTAATCCTCTCAATGCTACTTCTTTCATACCACTTCTTTCGTTATCACTGTCAGATAACTACTGAAACAAGGTATGGATGAAGTGGTAGCTAAAGATGCAGGTACAGGAATACAGTGAAAAGTCCGAGAGTCCACAGAGGCTCCTGAATACAACCAGTCACAGAACAATGCTATACAGCATAGCACTTTAGCCATACTAGAGGAAACTAGATTCAAGGTATATTAGAGAGCCTTTTTCTTTCAGCCATTACTTTCAAAGGACTGTATGTTACATCCATTTTAAAAGGGCAAGGATTAACAGAATAATTCTGGCATGTGGCTGTTTTCTGTCTCTGGTAAACCAGTCTTCATAACATAAGGAAGAGAAAAATGACCATTTTCTCAACTTCAATATAAGTTACTAACAACACGCAGTAATGATTTAGGCAATGTGCATGAAGAAAGAAGGAAATCACCAAGCTAGCAGACATTTAGACATGGTGAAATATAGACATATTCCACCAAAACACAAGAGTAACAAAATGCAAAAGGGGATCTAGAATGCAGGCAAGTCATTTAGGTTCTTTTTTAATCCTGAACCAAATAAACTTTAAGAAACTATACATTACCTGCTCTCCCTCAATTTCTGGATATATTCATACTTAGCTGTCAATGAGCCATTGGATGCAATCACTGCCTAGAAATACATGAAACAAATTTTGAGATTTTTTTTGAAGCTGTAGGTTTCAAAGCAGAGGAAGACAAGCAGAGTGCCAAATTGTAAAACTTACATCTCGAACAACAGGTGAGTAATTCTGGCTTTCAAGCGGTTCTGAACCGTCTGATAACAGCTGTGTAGAGAAGTTATTTCAAATCAGGTCATTTTAATTCCCATAATTTTTTTCAAGAGTAAAACATCAAGATTTTAAGCAACGTTTAAATTCATGCAACAATACCGGTATCTTGTAGATCAGAAATTCTCCTGGCCCCAGTCAGTGTCATTTGACTTTTATGAAAATAGAGAAATTCAAACAGCAGTCCAACTGTGAGCAATTGTTGAATGCCCCAAGAAAATCACCTTTAGACATCTACTGCGGGGTCCAGGAGCAATGAACTATCTGCCAAAGCCCATTTCCTGCCTACAGAAAGCGTTCTTGAAAAATCCCTAAGACATCCAGGTCGCTTATGTCTCATTCACATGTTGCTTTTTGAAAGACTTAGAAAGCTCTTTTTCTTTTTGTTTTTTTTGGGTTTTTTTTGTTTTTTGAAGTACAAAGTCAGTTATGTTCTACAGCAGATTCCTTTTTAATATATACAGGAGACCAGAAAAGCAACAAACAAGCAGACCAAAGTCCAAGCCTTTTACCTTCTTGATGGACACACAAGACCTTACCATCTCTTCGATATACGGGAAAAGCATATCACCAAAGTACTCTGTTGCTTCTATAGGAAGCTGTGCTGGCAGATTGTCAATGGAACACATCAGAATCCCAGAGCCTTCAACACTGAAAGAGAGAACACAGCTCTTCTGAACTACTTCTCCTTTGGTACCTGAAAAGTACCACCTTCCAGAAGTGTTTTAAATGCATGATTTTTCAATATAATGTTTCACTGTACAAACTGCAGAGGAAAGCAATAGAAATTAAAAGTTCTCCCACCTGTCATGAATAATATGCTGGTCAGCATCATACATACAAAATGGACTGTCAATTGTTGTACACTCCGTCATAAATTCTATAGATCCTCCAGTGTCTGCTGAAATGTCACATATTGCTATAAGTCTAAAGCAATTAAGAAAAAGGACAAAGGAATAAAGCATTATCCAAATCACTAAGAAACATAGCTATAAAAGATCACAAGTGAACAGGAAATAAAAGAAATAGGAGAAGATCTAACACACTTGCAGTTTCATTGTACTTAACCAAATTAGAGGTCAACACAATGACATTCAGAAACGTAACGGAAATCTGGTGTAAATGTATTTTCACATCAGCATTCACAATGATTTACATCAACAAGATTTGTGTTTCATGTGTAACTTCTCAAAGACTAAGAGAATCCACATCCATCATTTTTTCACTAAAAAGAAAAAAAATTCCAAAATTTTATTCTTGGAACAATGACCTTTTTGTAAAGAGATTTTAAAGACTGTGTAGATATTTGGGGATCTTATTAATGTTTACAAATATCTGAAGGGTGGGTGTCAAGTAGAAGGGGACAGTCTCTTTTCAGTGGTGCCCTGTGATAGGACGAGAGGTAATGGTAGCAAGGTGAAACACAGGAAATTCCACCTCAACGTGAGGAAAAACTTCTTCACTGTGAGAGTGACAGAGCACTGGAACAGGCTGCCCAGAGTGTTTCTAGAGTCTCCTCCTCTAGAGACTTTTGAGAGCTGCCTGGATCTGTTACTGCGTGGCCTGCCCTAGGTGTTCCTGCATTGGCAAGGGGGTTGGACTCAATAATCTCCAGAGGTCCCTTCATTCTATGATTCTATGATTTTCTCTGCACTCCATGTGCTGTCATCACATCCCATTTATTACTCATCAGACAATTCCCCTGAGCTGTCACTGGGCAGTCCACTCCACGGTAACAATTAAATTCTTTATTTGTTATGTGAGAGAAACAAAGGTGTCAAGAGTGGGCAGAGAAGAGACAAAGACCTGCTTCCTCACCAGGATACCTTGCCATATCCTCCCCAAATCGATCCCCAGGCCAGTCTCCCAGAGAACTATTACACAGGGCTATTAGAGAAAGGGTGGCTCCCACCCACACTGAAAGGAGACTAGCTCTGGAATTGCACCGCATGTTTCATCCTTAAAGCTATTTGGGGCTGTGAAGTATTTCCACTACGTGCTGCAGCAACCATATGTGTTCAAGAACAGTTACTGAACTTGTACAAGACAAATGACAGGGTAGGAAGAACTGAACCAACAAACTGTTCATAGAAACTTCTAGCAGTAATGAAGAAGTAGGTACATTTCCCAGATGTCTCACTGTTTGTATTGGATTCTGCACAAGGATCAGTGGAAGAACTACCCTTGCAGAAAGACAGACAATATCTGCCAATCATGTGTAGTACTGCGTGATGTTTTCAAAAACTCCAAATGGTGAAAACAAGACTGCAAAGCATGGAAGAATAGAAGCAGAATCAATGGGGCGTTGTGCAACATGAAGGAGGAACAATGTAAGAAACAGAATCGTTTGGTAGATCTGTGGTGAAACTGCCCAAGATTACAACTTAATCATAGTGCTGAAGGATTGTTAGGAGTGAGCTGAGGTATCTTACTTGTGTGGTAACTCAGGACAGCCCTCTGTTGCACCAGCAGCAGATCTAACTGGCACCAGCAGCCTCTGAGCATCCTGTCGACTTAACAAGCGAGGAGTATGTTGTTCCCAGTATATGCCATTAATTAAACAAGTTGTGTAGGGTGCAATCTGCAAAGAAAGTTACAGATTCCTGATGTAGTTTTATTCCTTCTAGTACTTTAAAAAGATGAAAGCATCTGGACTAGCATTTTAAATGAGTGCTCTCTCAATCGATGGATATGCCAAGGCGTAGTAACTACCAATGCTCAGTAGAAAACCTTTCATAAAAGAACAGAATGGATGCTCACATCAGTGTTAAAGCGAGAAGTATAATCTTCTGGATGCTTATCATAGTCTGCGGGATCATACAGTCCATCACGTTTCCTTACAAGGTGATGGTGACGACTTAACACTGTCCCATAGACTTTTCTGAGGTCTGAGGTTAAAAACAGAAAGATTTAAAATTAGCTATTATACTTGGATAAAAAGGGTTCTAGTGTTTTCAATCACTTTATCGTCCCTTCATACCTCCAGATCTGGAAACTTCCTTTAACTCGTGTGGTTCCACAAACTCACATGGGAGGGCATTGAACATTTCTTGAGCACCCTGTAAATCGTGAAGTATGATTCAGAATGAGCAGAGAGTATAAAACCAGTGTAACATTGCTCATTTGGGGTGTAAAAACAAATTAAAACATGCCATGCGCAACTTGACAGACCTGCCAGAGAACACCTTCAGAGACAGACAAACTGTTTCACACATAGCCTGGCTTACCCACAACGAAACCACCTGGGTGCTATGTATAAGGAATTTAAATCACTCCCCACTGCTGCAGTATGCCTGACCCACAATCCAACACCTGATTTACACTTCTAATGGCAGAGCTGGGAGGCCTCAACTCAGACACAATAAATGGTTCTGCTGCCTCTGTGAGGGGCAGCTTCTCTTTAGGGAAGACCCCTGAAGCCACTCATCACCAACCAGGCTGTTCTAAAGGCAAAGAACTTCAAGATGACGTTCCCAAGAAGCTGTGTTCGAAGAACACAGGCCTTTCAGACATACCATCCTTCTGTCCAGAAAGCACACATTTACACAGGCCATGATTTCACTTTAGAGTTGAAGCCTAGTTAACTGATCTTTATTGCCAAAACCAGGGGTAAGCTTTCCCCCTATGTCATAGAAAATAGCTCTGAAGTTCAGCACTTTCTCAGCCAAGTCAATGCCATAAAAGCAGATGTAAGAACCCAGCAAGTGTTAGAAAAAATAACTCCTTCCCCCATACTTTAATGGGGTGATTCAACATACCTTGTGAGCCCACAGTCAACAGAGGTGGAGAGAGGGAGACAAAAGACATGCAGGTGGGAAAGGAGAGAGGAGCAATAAAAGTCAATCGATTTTTCACAGTGAGAAGTTAGTGTGGTCAGGCATGATCTTATCTTAAAGGCACTAGTTTAGGGTACTTAAAAATTCTTACTGGCAGAGGAAAACCTGAAGTCCAAGCAAACAAAATGAACCCATCAATCCATTTAAACTGACATGTATCAAATGACAAGAAATTCTATTAAAAATAATACAGCATTTCATCTTGAAGACAGAATTCTTACCTTAGAAACATTACCAGTGCCTGTAAACACAAATGTTAAGGGCCCGATTGACTTTGGCATCAATCCCAGTGAAATTTCATATCCAGCATCCCGTACTGCCTGCACAGCCTGACTGCTATTCCTGTAGTTATGTGCCATCCCAATGTGCTGAAATCAAAGGCACAGAACAATCAAGATATTTTCATGTTAAAATATAGATAATTAACAGATGTTCAAAAGTCATTTTGCTATAGAAAAATACATACATATATACTCTTACCATGAAGGGAGTGTGATGGCCCAGGGCTAAAAATCGTAATCCCAATCCATGTAGAATGTTGATCATTCCTATTGTTAAAAAATATATAAAAATCAGACCATTGGTATTAATTATGAACATGCACGGTTAGAAACTGTAGGGACTGACTAAAGTCTAAAATTATCCTGGATATTTTTGCCCGTGTTTTAATATTAGTACTTTTCTTCTGAAGAAAGTCTACATAAAACCAGGGAAGAAGAAATTCAATGGCAGGCCATGACCTTAAACCTGCCCTCCACTATTTGATACTCAGATATCCTTTTATGAGATGCATCCACATCACCAGATTCCAAAGAAGGGGATAATAAAGAGAGTCTCCTGAAGAAACCGAGTTGAAGTTCAGTAGAAAGAAATGAGAACCATGCCTCACAAATATCAGTGTAAATGGGTAACAGAGTGACAAACAGATGTTTTTCAAACTCACAGGCAGCCATTTCTTACAAAAGCCTATTCAGTTATCTCTTGATATTTAGTCTGTCTCAGATTAGTCGAATAGACAAATGTGACTTCAGGACAACATGAAGTAGTAGATTTGCCAGGAATCCACAGGACTATTTGACATGTAGTCTCACCAAAAGTACGGCACAAACAGAATGGAAAAAAGCTCTTAAAAGCAAGAGTTAAAAATGCAGTTAAATATGCATTGCAAGCCTCAACTTTCAGGAAATGCAGACATCCAGAAGTATTACAAGAAGTTACTTGTTGCAAGCCTGCCTTTACTTTATGAACTATACCTGCTACACCAGCCCACTTTCCAAAGGCCACAACTCGCATTCCTTTATGATCAACCATTTTTTCATAGTCAAACAGTCGAACTTCCTGAAAATACATAGCAAACTGAGTATTAAAACTTTCAGTGAATGCAGTCAGTGGCACGCTGGTCTCCTAGGAACCACCTTTTCATATACCTTTGCCATCCTTCAGGATAGAGGCTGATGGACATATATGAGAAAGGCAAATAATTCATAATAAGATTTAAGTATAAAAATGAAAACCTAAAAGGTTGCATTGAACGCTTGCTTTAGAGCCTCTGCACCGCGTGTGCGCTCTTGGCACAGAGCTCCCCAACAGGCCACTCCAGCTGCCGCAGAACCATTCACATTCTCTGCCAAAAGGCTGCTCATTTCTGAGAGCACTGGCTGTCTCCCTCTGTAATGACCAACACAAGCTCTAGCTCAGTAACTTCCCAACAAGTCTTCGTGCTCACAAAGAATGAACCTCTCTCGAGCACACCGTGCTCACAACTCATCTGCTTTATGCACCGAAACACTGCAGCACTGTAAGCACGAAACCTCTGAGCAAGAAATACCCAGCTCCAGGAAAGGATACTGAGAACAGTCCTCATAAGCTATCTATAAGTATGAACCCTGAAAGTAACCATACTAGGCAGCAAACTTCAGCATTCAGTTCAGCTTCCACCCCACGTTAACAGCCAATTGCCTTTGCTATGACGCAATTTACCTGTCTTAGAATCTCATCCAAAAGGGGCATGTTTGCCTCTTGGGCTTTAATAGTGTGAGAGAAGAAGGCATAGTTCTTTTTGGGGATTAATTTGTCCTCTGGAGGTCTCTTCACACCCACTATCAGAGAAGCCTCAGAAATATCTTCCTGAATAATGGCACCCGCTTTAACATAATCCTGTGAAAGAGAAAAATCTATGTAAATTTTTCTGTGGTTTCCCATGTCCAGGTCTCAGCATATAAGCAGCAAGAAGAGAGGACAAATGGATAATTCTACAAAGCAGAAACAAGTTATTGTATTTGATACATTCATAAACCTCTTTATCGAAAGGGGTATCAAACATCAAACTGAATTTCCATGTTAATATCCCGTTACACAAGGCCAAAACACAATTATGTGTTAGTAAAATCCTTCAGCTTAAATTCACAGACTACAAAAAGGATATTTTACTGCATTTAAAGTATCTTACCATACTACAGTAGTGAACAGTCCTTTGTAATGTGTCAAAATACTTGGAAATAAATGTAAAGAAATCTGACTAATCTGAAGACTGATGATATGATTTTATAAAATTAAGTTTTGTAAGACTAAGTCCAAGCTGAAGAGCAGCTTCTAAAAGAATGTTTTTCCATATCAAAACTCAAAATGGGAACTTACCTTTTCATGGATGGCTCTCCGGTTTGATGGCTGCACCAAGACCTTGTATCCCATCTGCGTCAATTCCTTAACATGTTTTGGTGCTAGAGGTGCTCTTCTTTCCCACGCATTAACATCTTCTCTCCTGATTGCCAGTACAGACTTACGATGATGCCAACACTTAGTGTGATGGAACACACACCTACCGTTTATGTGACTAAAGGCTCGGAGCATGGTAAAGCCTGATGGCAGCAAAAACAAAGTAGTAAAATAATACACATATATGTATGCTTTAAACATTGTTTGTGCAAAAGTTCTGGTCTCCTTTAACATCTGCTGTAAAACACAAACCAGGTACTTTATACTCTAGTTACACCCTACTTTTGTGAGACATGAGCTAACTTTCAGTGTACTTTTTGTTGCATCTCCGTTTGGTGGGGTGTTGTTACAGAAACAAATTGGTTGTACTACTGTAAAGGAAGGCTTTTAACATGTTCAATGTGCCACGTTTTTAATGACATGGCTTAAAAAGAATGCTGGGGGCTTAAAGATAACAATTAAACTCACGTGCCAGCGTAAACATGCAAAGACCAAGCACTTATCAAAGCTTTTATTAAGAACAGTAAGTAACAAACACAGAGAAAGAAGGTAGAACACAGGTTATAATGCAAGCACTTGATTAAAAGAGAAAGCCCCATATGTAAGACCAATGCTAAGTATTTTTACATAACAAATTCTTACAAAATCTGCAAATGGAAGGACAAGATCTTAACTACTGCTTAGCAGTCAGCATATGTGTGGCCAGGAGCAACAACGGGTTTTCTTCCTAATCTAAATGTTATGCACAATTGAAAAACTTCAATAGGACAGATGCCCAGTGCAGAGGGTTATTCCTATATTTTCTATCTCCTCCTCTTCATTCCCAGTGAAGCCTATATGCCACTGCTTAGTTCTGTCAGTAACAAGAACAGAGGAAGTCTTGTCACACAAGGTCACTATTACTGTATACCAAAACACAATGAGAGCCGTTCATACCAATGCACTGTACCTCATACCCAAGCCTGCAATGAAGCAAATTCCCTTCACACAGAGGAGTCCTCCAACAAAGGAAAAATGCTGCTTTCAGGAGGGAGTCAGCTGTCCTGCACTGGTAGCACACGAAGGGAATCAGGGCAGTAAGCAAACACTCCTTGTGACCTCTGGCAGGCCAGGAGTTCACACGCATGCCTCCCTGTGTATGCTCAGGCTTAGCCACAGAGATACGGATATCCCCTTGGAAAAGTAAAAGTAACTTTAGAATTCAAAGGCTGCAGAGCTGCTGAGCCCTCCTCAGCAGGGTGGCTGAGTGCTTCACCACCCGCGCTGAGGGGGCTGTTTCACACACCTTCTTGCTCAATGGAGGCTAAAATAGCGCTGAGCGATAAAAAATAGCAGCAGTGCATTTGATGACAGCACGCAGTTTGAATATGATCCTATTTCTAGAGCGAGCCGAATACACTTACACGGACAACTTGTGCCTGCACTTGAGACTCAGCTGAACTAAAGCTCCCGGCGCCGCCAGCGGGCTCCGCTCCCCGGGCCTGCGGCCGAGGACCTTGCTGGGCCTCTCCAGCCTCCTGCGACGAGCGACGCGCCCAAGGAAAAACATCCCCATTAAAAGCAGCAGGGAGGCGCAGGCTGGCGGGCGGGCACAGGGAGAAACGCCGCCGGCGGCAGCGGCCGCGGGAGGCCGGGGCGGAGAGGAGAGGCCGCTTCGCTGGCAGAGCTGCCGCGCCGAGGGCGCCAGACCGCGCTGGCTTCCCAGGAAGGCGCCGGGCACCGGCCGCCGCCGGCCGCGGGTGCCGCCAGGTGCCCCAGCGGGGCGGCGAGCAGCGCTGCGCTGCGCTGCGCGGTACCTACCTCAGGGCGAGCGGGGCAGCGGGGCGAGGCTCGGCCGCTCGGCCCGGCTCCCTGCTCCGGCCGACGTCCAGCGTAGCGCCGATGCCCAGGGCGGCAGCCAATCGCCAGACGCCCTCCGCGTACACCCTTCGCCGCCCGCCAATGGGAAGGGGCCGTGTCCGTGGCGTCACGGCGGAGGCGGGCACGCCCCCTCCACGCCCCCGGTTCCTGGAAGCGCCGTGGCCCCCACCCCACGGCCGGCGGCCCGGGCAAGCGGGAGCGGGCAGCGCCGCGGCCTGCGGAACCCCCCCGCTCCGCGGGCAGCACCGCGGGCCCCCCGCGAGGCGCTGCAGGCTCCTCCCCGCCGCGGCACAACGACCCCCCCAGTGCCCCCGCGGGCACAGCCGCCTCCGCCGGCGCCCCTCACCGCGGCCTCCCCCGCGCTCTGCTCGGGCCCAGGCCGAGCACAGGCCGCGCCGGCCCTGTCACAGCCCCGTCTTCCCCTACGGTCTCCTGCGCAGACCATTTTCCTACATGTACCTCCAGTCACGTTGTTCCTTTCAAGTACCTGTAACATGGTTAACAGTAAACGGCAAAAAATATTTTGTCCGCCAAACAGAAATGCTACGTGATTTGTCACACTGTTGCTAATTTTCAGCTGGAACTCAGTCTTTGAATTAGATCCTTTATGATGGACCTCAACCGCTAAGGTGGCTTATCACTAATAATGGTATGTTGTAGCTATAAATGGTGAAAATGGTGAGGTGTAATAAACCAGAGCAAAACCAGTCATGTACTGGGGTTAGTGAAATGAAGGAGGGCTTTTGTGTCACAGAAAGGCATGCCGTGCACCATGGCAGTACACTTTGGTGAGTCTCCAAGGGAGAGATGTAGTTGCTGTCACCAGTCTCTGTTAGCAGATGGGAGGATGTTGATATAGTGTGAGAACATGAGGCATCATGACTGCACACAGCAGCAATCACAAGGACTAAAGGGTCTTACTTTGCCACAGCAGGACCATGCTGTGATGAGGAAGAAGTTGGAGCCCTGCTCCAGCTGTACTAGCCAATACCACTGGACTTCTTCTTAAGAATGAGTTAATTTTTGATGGTACTGCCACTACATGGCTTTAGAGGAACCTCTTCAGAGATTATTTCCTTCTTACAGCTTTCTTACTTTTCTTTAAAATATGCCCTTTGTTCTTTATATGACCCTGAACTTTTCCGTCTCCTGCTTCTGGAGGCAGCATTTGACTGACAATGATTATCTGTGACTTTGGTTCCCTAGATGAGAGCCAAGTACTTTTCTAACTCACCAGGGCAGGACAGGAGAGCTGAAAAACAACACCAAGGCTTGATCTGTACTTCAGGTTTGTTACTGTAATACAAATTATACAGGGAGGTGAGTGTTAGAGAATAAGACCCGGAATGGACCAGCAGAGATTTTGGGGGTGAAATGAGGTAAGGACTGAAGGGGAAGATCTGGGTTGTATTGCTTCAGAGAATGGGAAGCCTCCCCAGCCCTCCCCAACATCCTTCTCTCTAAATGGGAGAGATATTGATTTTAATGGGTACACTGTTCAGTGGATAAAGAATCAGTAAGATGGTCACATCTAGGGAGTGATGGTCAATGGCTTCGATGTCCAGCTAGAGATCGGTGCCATCTGCTGTCCCTCAGGGGTCCATATAGGGACCAGTGCTGTTTAATATCTTCATCGATGACATAGACAATGGAATCAAGTCTACCCTCAGCAAGTTTGCAGATGACACCAAGCTGAGAGGTGCAGTTGACATGCCAGAGGGATAGAATGCCATCCAGAGGGACCTGGGCCCATATGAACCTCATGGGGTTCAACAAGGCCAAGTGCAAGGTCTTGCACTTGTGTCATGGCAATCCCTTGGTGTTAATACAGGCTGGGAGATGAAGGGATTGAGAGCAACCCTGCAGAGAAAAACTTGGGGGAACTGGTGAGTGAAAAGCTGGACATGAGCCAGCAATGTGTGCCCATAGCACAGAAGGCCAACTGCGTCCTGGGCTACATCAAAAGAAACAAACCCAGAAGGCCAAGGGAGGTGACTCTGCCTCTCTACTCATCTCTGGTGGGACTGCACTTGGAGTAGTGAATCCTGCTCTGGGGTCCTTGACACAAGAAAGACATGAACCTGTTTGATTGGGTTCAGAGGAGGGACACCAAAATCATCAGAGAGCTGGAACACCTCTGCTGTGAAGAAAGGCTGAGAGGGTTGTTCATCCTCAAGAAGAGAAGGCTCTGGGGAGATCTTATTGCAGCCTTTCAGTACTTAAAAGGAGCCTATAAGAAATATGTAGACAGTCTTTTTAGCAGGGCCTGTTGCAAAAGGACAAGGGGTAATGGCTTTAAACTAATGGAGTCTAGATTTAGGTGAGATACAAGGAAGAAATTTTTTACAATGAGTCTAGTGAAACACTGGCACAGGTTGCCCGGAGAGCTGGGAGGTGCTCCATCCCTGGAAACATTAAAGGTCAGGTTGGATGGGGCTCTGAGCAACCTGATCTAGCTAAAGATTTCCCTTCTCACTGCAGGGGTATATATAGGACCTTTAAAGGTCCCTTCTAACCCAAACCATTCTATGTTTCTGTGATTCTGTGATTATTAAAACATATGAATCAGTTTCATCTGAATATTGAGGATCCAAAAGGATTGGGATAGATTTGTCTGTCAAGCAGTAAAAGACATGAAGAGTTTTTCATTCTCTTTAGGCACAAAAAACAGCGAAACACAATAATCTTTTTGCTTGGCCCCAAAGACTTTACTCTGAGAAATACTGATATGGCACAAGGGCATTTTATATGTGCCCCGAGTGTCTAATTTCCACTTTCTGAGCTTAGTAAAGCACATACAGTTTTGTAAGTTATATGTATAGAGTATAACTATATCCATGCCTTTAGAAATTGTCTTTTCTTTTCTGTTTTATTGATAAAATTTACCAAAACTACTTCACTGAAGAAATTCTGTTAACTGCAGAAAGTGTAAACTAAATAGAAAATTATAAGAATTGTGCTGTTCTTCAGTCCTTGCACTCAATGATTCCAAAATACTCATAAGAACTGATTTTTCAGAGGCTGGGGTTTTTTTTCATTTTATGATTAAATGCAGACATGGGCTTTGGCAAACATGGAATTGTTCATCTGTGCAAAGTCAGTTGTTCTTTATTCATTTACAAAATTCCGCTGAAACATGACTGTTCTTGAAAAAGCATGTAATTATTGGGTTGTTGTAGAATTTAATTCAACCATTATACTGAAAAAGACACAATATTCTTAATTTTATGTCATTTTGTCATATTGATTACTTCATATTGTAAACTAGCAGAAAGTACCTGGCTGAATCCATCATTATACTCCTGAATAGCCTGTCTTTGATTAAATTAGTGAAAGTATTTCAGGAGCTGATTTGTTTGTTGAATGAATAGAAAACTGTGAATTTATTGCAGTAAGCAGACCTCACCGAATTTACTTGAAGAGGGTATTTTATTATTATTTTCTAAGTTTTTGGGGTTTTTTGGAAGTTCTTTCTTTGAGTAACATGTTATCTCAAGACTGTCTACGATAATTTCTTAGAGGCTTAGTGCCTGGTTATATCTCAGCACTATTCTAACTTTTGCATTTAGGAATCTGAACCCAGAGAAAGGAAGGGTGAAACCCACAACATGCTCTGGCTGAGCAGGGAGACCAGCCTTTGTGCTACAAGGAAATGCATGGAGAAAGATGCTTACAGAAACTGAAGGAGCCATCCTGGCAACTCAGCAGAGAATGCCAGGAGAAGGCACTGTGCCTGAACCTAATGCTGCTTAGAAAGGAGCTGACTTCTCTTGCCAAGAGCCATCAGCTGTGAACTCTCCCCAGGAGTCTGGCACCTTCGCCAGGGCTGCTTCTGCCTTTCCCAGTGAAAATGTAATGCAGATACCCTCCCTTGTTTCACGTGCTCTGGTTTGGCCACCAGCCAAATGTTTAAAGAACTCTACTAGGAACTTGAGGGCTGCTTTCGAGCATAAGCTCTATAAAACTAGGGTTCCTAAGGTGAGCCTCTCTCAGCTTTTTATGTTGGAAGATGCTATGTGTAAATAGCTTTGTAACTGAAGGGTCTTGTATCTGAGTCACCACTGAATGCCCTAACTACTGTGATGATAATGAAAACATTTTACAAGTTCCTACTGTCATTTGTGGGTGGCATGATATGATCTAGATGCCTACTGCATTGACTCCTGAAGATGAGAAAGGTAGGTTGATTTCTAATTTGAGAGTGTTACTGGGATATATACACAGGAATAAAGTTCCAGTCAGCTCTACAGACAGAACTGGATTTTAAAAAACAGCAGCTAAAACCCCTTTTTTACCACCAAATCATTTCAGTTTCAAAACATTTCTGTTTGAAAGAACTTTTTATTTTGAGATTCCTTCATGTATATATAAAAGAGACTTTGCTTCTAGCTAAAAATCTATGTACATCACTTCACTTTGGGTCAAAGTATTCTTTTTATAATTTGAAATCAATGGGGTTTGTACCTTTTAGTTTACCCATCCTTCTAGAATGTTATTCTAGGGAAGTGAAGTTCCAGTCTGGGCCAAAACAGTCAAATGACCCATCCATCCCTATTACAGTCAAATGACCCATCCATCCCTATTCACAGAGGTATCCTTGGTGAGTCTGGCAGCAGAACTTTAAGTGCAAGCAGGAAGAGCAGAACAAATAAGGACATGAAGGACATACTGTGCCAAAGTGCCTATCAGAGAGTTGATTTCTGCTACAGATTTTCCATCTCTCTGAAGGGAGACTGAGAATTTTATCACTGACATTTAAATCTCTTCCTGTGTCTAAAACAGACCAGGTGAACTGCACTCTGAAAGTGCCTATTGTGCTCCATAAAGAAGGTAGCCTAAGTACCAGCATGGACTCACGCTGTGACAGTGTAAAGCCAGGTAAGATGAATTCCACCTGCACTGTACTGTGTTCCAGACAGGGAAGGAAGAATTGCTTAAAAGAAAAATGGAAAACTGGAATCCAGGTTTTACAAAACATGCTAATATGGAATAGGAGCTGGTTTTTGTAATAAATACCTTCTGCTTTGGGTGGGCCATGATTCCATCTGTCTGACAGTCCCTAATTATAAGGTCTAATTCTTACCCAGCTGGGACGCTTTTTACTCAGCACTGTGGGAGGAGTGCTGACTTCCATTACGGTAACAATAAACTCCCAGAGCACCTATAGAGAGGTGGACTTCATAGATTTTATTCTTAGAATATCAACAATAAACCTTAAATCTATTGGAGTCAATGAAAAACTCACACCAACTTCTGCTGAGCTAGGTTTTCCTCCCTAGGTCTCAAATGAACAAGGGAATTGGCATCCTGAAGAGATTTTTGCAGACTGTGTATCTACCTGTCAAACCCTGTTTCTCGTTTAATTCAGATTTTGTACTGCAGAGATCAAGAAGTTCCAGAAGCTTTCAGACTTTCAGTCAGAATGAGGTTATTGAAAAACATGACCTTTTATTCAAAAGCCACTACCTGCAGTGGCTGTTGACTGCCACTGTGAATACTGACCTCACAGCAGAGCACTTGACATCAGTGTTGTGTTCTCTACAATCAAGTAGAGAATATATTTACATTCCTATTGCCCAGTAGGGAAAATTGCCATCTCTCAGGGCTCACATCACCCCCAAAGAAAGATCTTCTACTTTTAGTAACACCTAAACCATAGGATATATCTGTTCACATTTGTACACACTAGAATTCACAGTAGCAACATGTCCATGTTCTCCACAAAACTTTTGCATTTGCAGTGCATACTTAGACTGCTGCATCAAACTGAGAAGTCATTCTCATAATTCTTTAGACCCCATGTAAGTATTTTAAAATTGCTGTGCAAATAAACCCAAACACAGGAAATTACAGCCTGTGATATCAAATTAACGAATTGACTCATTAAAAGACAAGTACTAGGTTCACTGCAAGAAATCACAGTAGCTCAGCTAAAATAATCTGTCTGGAATATACTTCCGTAAGAATCTTCATTGAGTCTATTAATTAGACTTATCAATGCTCACCCTAGTAGGGCTTTCAAGTCAGTAACAATCTGCTACTAAGTATGGATCCATAGTGTGGATAAAATCAAAACCAGGGCCTTCTTTTGAGAGAATTGGGGTTTAGTGCTTGAAGAGTCCATTAAAGCAATTATGCCATAGCTGCATTAAAAGTGCAACCTTGCTTCTGAGGCTCCTTCAGCAAATAATGGTTGTCTCTGCCTTAGCTCCTCCAGCAGTAGTTTGTCTCTATCAGAAAGAGCTGACCTTCTTCAAAAAAATCACAACAAAACCCAGCAGGTTTTTGCATTTATTTAGCATTTTCCATTTTTGTACCGCTAATGTCTTTATCAATTTGGCAGTAGGAGAATGTGCATTATTCTCATTTTAAAGCTGAGAAAAATGACACAAAAATTATGGTTCTGCTCATGATTCATGTTCAGATTATGGTGTCAGAACAGGCTTCTTGACTATGCTGGGGTTTTTTTTGTTTCAAGTATTCTCGATTCTTTATGGACTTTTAAAAACAGAGATTTAAAAACTCTTTCAACAAAACCACAAAAATAGTAGGAAGTAACAAGTATAGTTGCAAATTCTAGACTGGCACAGCAATCTCTGTAGCCGTGTAGCAAAACAGAACTGAGCTGGCAAAAAAAAAAAAAAAAAAAAAAAAACTATTTTTTTAATGAGGATACTTTTTCTTCTCCAGTGCAACTCAGCATACTCAAACAACTGTGTGTGCAGGTACGGGGACAAAGTGCGACAGGGATGGGAGGAGGGAAAGATGTCTGCTTAAGCCGCTATTATTGGTGTTAAACAAAAAACTATTGCCATGGTATGCTGGGACTTGGCTTCTCTTGAGAAGTAGATTTTGCAGCATGTCCTGAAGCACAGGGTGTAACAAAAAATTCACCCAAATATAACAACCAGCTGTCCCAAACTAGGTCCCCAATGTGCTCCTGTGTATAGTGACAGTACACCCCAGGGCCAGCTTGCTTTCAAATGACATGTGATTTCTGGGTGTCATAATAAAGCAGTCATGGAACATCTTTGAAAAAGATGCTTCTTCTATGACTGGATGAAAATACATTCATGTATGCCATTGTAATTTCTACACCCCTTCTGAGACAGAGTCAGAGGAGATAGCTAGACCTTCTTTGAATCCACAAAATGAAACTAGGAATCCAGAAAGTCCTTCAGAAGAGCAGATTACTGACTGAAGCCTGACTGCAAGCCCATCTTTGAACCTTGGTAAGATCAGACATAGAAGAACGGATACATTCTTCTTGCCCAGCTGCAAGTCTGTCAGTGTCTCATCTCTTCTACCAGTGGCAGTTCCGGTAGCCTTGCATTTTCTACAGATAAACTGAACATTGCACACCCACCTTTTCTCAGCACTGCTGCATGAAAATGACACAGATATGCAGTGTGTCATTACCTTGCATAACAAGATGTATTGCAGCTAAGTCGCCTTTGTGGAGTGCTGGAAATCAGCAAATTCACTCACCCTTTCTGTTGTTATATCTATAAAACCAAAGCCTTACCCAGACAGGTAGATAATGAATCTTCCTTCTCTAGAGACAGTGCTTCTGCTTGTAAAAACAGCTAGTGGATGGAGATTTGAGCCATATGTACATAGTGGACTGGAAGATGATCTTCAGAAAACTGAGAACTTCTCTGCCCTTGGTTTGTTCAAGAATCACATTTTCAGATTAGCATCATGAAGGTCATCCCAAGCTTCTGCCTGGTATTTGTGTCACCACTTTAACTAGAATACTCTCTCGACATCCTTCTCCCACCACATAGGACCATAATGCTTTTTCATGTACCTTTTACACCTTGGTCTTCATTTTATTGATTTGTTCCAATCATCAAGATTCTTCTCTTTCAGTTTCAGACACTTGGAATAGCAGATTTTCTGACTCAAGCAAGTGGCTTTTTTTTTCCCCAGGTTGGGTTTTAGTTAGGGCAAACTCTCAGATATAAGGCCAGCTAATAAGTTTCATCAGCTTACTGCTAAAGTTGCTTTCAATATCTTCCTCCTCTGATACCACTGGCTAGTGTGACCCTTGCCTACTACTTCTCACCAACAAGCTTTGGTCTTTGTCACAACCTGGTGTGATTCCCTGCTTACTCATCTGGATACAACGGAATGATTACTTGAACCTTGTTTAGATTTTTTTAGTCTAACATCTGTTTCTTCATATGTCCACACAGAATTTCTGTCTGTCCTCTTTCTCTGTCCAGAGAGATCCCCAACTGTCTTTGCTGATTTGGGCAGTGTTTCCTTTTCACTGAAATTCTTTCATCTCAAGCCTGATCTCCCCAGCCTACAAAAGCTGAAGTGTGAGTTTCATTTGAGATTGCACAAAGATAATACATCCACAGACATGTACACACACTCCCTCTGAAGCTCACAGCTTAGGGAGCAGGCTTGGCTTTCCAGTTAATAGCTCCTCCAATATTCCCTAAAGGCCTTTAATATTTTTCCCTGGTGAGATATTATCCCTGGCGTTGTTATTTTGTCCTTTCCTCCTTTTGTTTCCTTCTGCTTTTTATTTATCAGAGCAGTCTTTTCAAACTGAGGTAGACACCTATATAAATGAATAAATAAATTATACTAATCTAATCTTCTTTCTTCACTATGTGAACTTTCCACTCCAAAACTTGTTAGTTGATGAAGCCTGGACTGAAATCTTTTTTTCCCTTGTTCTCTCCAAAATAGGGAGTGCTCTTACATGATTACTAGCTGTAAACTATGGTACATTAGGGTAAGAGCCTGAATAGTCTTGTAAATAGGACAAAGCCTGCTCTGCCTTCCCATCCATGTATCTATGGAGATTCCTTTCACTCCTCCCTCTAGAAGAGTGCACTGCAGATAAAAAAACAGCTCTCCACAGTGGGAATATGAGGGCCATGAGTAGGATCTAGACTAAAAAATCTAATGCCATGAAGATTTTACTGTTTCTTACTCCCCCTATTTTGCTATGTGAATTTCATGACCTGGTTCCTTTTCCCTTGCAGCCAATCCACCTGCCCAGGGATCTGCCCAGCTGTCTAACAAATAAAATGCTTCTTTTGTTCTGGTCTTTAAAGAATACTTTTTTATCCCATAACGACCTCGTAAAACACCATACCATTAGCCAAGGCACACTATCTTTCTATGTGATTTCCAAAATTTAGATTTTAAGTCTGGTATGCTTAAAAACACTATAGGAAAAAATATAGACCCACCACATATGTATATGGGAACACATTTATATGCACATACATGCACACATACAAACACATGCATGTATGCATACTCATACTCTATGTGTTCATCTCCTTCAGGAAAGCATTTAAAATGTGTCCAGTGCACACATTTGGAGAAGAAAAAATGTTCTGAAAACTACCGTGCCACATAAATTGCTCAGTAAGAGTGAAAGGATTAAAAGCTTCATATTGTGTTTATGAAATCAAATCTTTGTGTCACTGCTCTGTGCATCCCATATCAAGATAATGAATAGTTCCATAGCAACAAAAGTCTACCACTAAACCCTTACCTTGATTTCAATTCCTGAATGGAAAGAATACAAAAAGCAGAAATACCAGCCCTAAACTTGAGACAATAGCAATGATTTAAATAGGCTCGTTCTCTTTAAACAGAAAATGAAAATGTTTATAATTTTATTATTGAAAAGAAGGACATTAGAATGAATCAAATAAAGCTGCTTCTGGGTTCACAAATTAAATATTGTTAATACAATTATAGAGTCTTTAAGCTACCTCAGCAATTTTTAGTGATCAGGGTATTGCTTTAACAGTGATGTAGAATTCATATTACTAATGGATCTCACACTATTCAGCAAAATACAAGAAAGGGTCCACCTATTATGAAGATCAAGATGGAGAACAGCAGCATATATTAGCTGACTTAAAAATAAATGATTTTGCTGCTAAAAGAGGTACTAATAAACAATCAGAATTAATGCACAAGATGCAGCTCATTTGTTAGTGGCCTATAACAAATTAGAGAAAAATTCTTATGTTATTCAAAGTGATTATAGAACCATTAAAAACCAAACTGCATTTCCAAAGAATGAAATAACACACTCCCTTTTCCTTCCAATAAGAGTACACTGTTACTCTGGTACAAGGTCTTACAGTTTACATATTAGTTTCCATATGCATAAAAAACAACTGCATGCTTTCTTCACAGCAATATCCCTGGAGAATTCATGAAGTAAGACACTGAAAGGAAAGATATATAATAAATAGTTAATATACTTGAGCTTTGAAGCATTTGACCATGTCCTATCTGCTCTTTTTCTTAAAATACCCACTTGCATATTATAGCTAGTCTCTCTTCCAGATACAACACTCAAAAATGTTTAAATAAAATAGTATTCCAAGTACAGTCATACTATTCCCTTGAGATGCAAGGGGCCCAATTCTCAGTTATATTTATATCCTTTTAACCACTTTGCAACCCCTTCAAATATGCATGAACAACCCCTCTGAGAATAACCTTTCTCTAAGGAGGTTTTTTTCTGGTACAGTACTGGGGTAGGGCTCCAGAGCATCCCTCTTCCCTGAGCCCTGTGCCAGGAGACAGAGCAGAAGGTGGTAGGCAGCACAGGAGCACACCAGGAGCGTGATCAGTGTCCTGTGATCTAGAACTATGCTCTGGTTTCCAGGCCTCATGCATAGTGTTTTATACATTTACAGCATCCTTGCTGTAAATTTCTGTACATTTCAGCATCCTTGCTGATGACATGATGACATTGCATCCTCCAATGGCTGAGAAAAAAAACAAAAAAAAAGCAGGAGTCAAACCTTATGGTGACAAAAGCACTGGGGATGCTTTATTCACAGGTCAGACCCTTTCACTATGTGCCTGAGAGGGTAAAAACATGGTAATAACATGCTAGTTTGACATACCTTCCCAGCTATTTTGCTGAGCAGAGTATAATATAGTTTTTGGTCTAAATCTGACTGAATATTATAATGCTTCAGGATAGAACTTTGACAGAGTTGTCAAACCATGGAGAGAATTTTTTTATAAATACATATATTTACATGTCAGAACTGATGGCAAGAATGATCTCCCTGAATATAATAAAAATTACATATATTGGTGTAATAATTCATTAATTAAAAAAAAAAATTAATTAGAAGTTACCAAAATGAAGGGTTTTTCCAATATTTCACTTAATAGAGTTAAAAGATTTTGATCATTCAGTTCAGACTGAAGAATCTAGGTTCAGCAAAAATGAAACTTTTTTTAAATTTTGAATGGTTATTAACATGCCAAAGTAAAATTACTTAAGTTTATAAATAAAAGGTTTTAAAATAATAAATACCTAAATGTTAGTTTTTAAAACATTTGGGATAGCCATGGAAAAAAACTCAGTAAAAATGATGCAAAGTCTTGAGTTATTTAGATCAATACACGTGTCTTGATTTTGAAAAAGAAGCCTCCAGAGGGTAAAAAAGTGCATCTTTAAGTGGCAGAGGTCTCTGAAACCCATGACTATTCTTTCTGTTGGGCTGGAGTTTATCCCATATAATTCCTCCCTAACATACAGCCAAGAGATTTGATGGACATTCATCAATCAAGCAACTTAGGCAGTGTCGAGCATTACCCATCACCAAATGACGTTACACTGTGCCAGTTCCAATATGAAGGTCCAATTCTTTCAGAACAGAGGTGAAACACTAAGTGGCTTGTTGGACCACTGCAAGGGGACTTGCCAGATCGAGTTTCCTTCCTGTCAGGTGATCCTAAAAATAGTGTTTACCATGAGAAATTTAGAAATGCAAAAGCATGTGACTTTTAAACCCTGTGCTTTGGAGGAAATAGCATTAACACACAGCATTCACTGCTGGTGGGCTCTGTGGAACTGCTGCCTCTGAGGGATCACTGTGCTCTGGAATGAGGATCTGGCAATGGGCAACGTTCCTGCCGAGAGCACACCGCCACCTCGACAGCAGGGAAATCACAAAACCAGAGAGAACTAGTCTTTAAAGACTGCCTTAAATACAACCTGTCAAAAACCAAGAGATTTTTGCCATATGTAAGAAGGGAAATGTTAGTTCCTAAAACATGTGAATAGGTGGGATCTCTTGCCAATTTTAGTCCAGGAAGTAATGTGAACTATGGGGAAAACATTTTCACTGCAAACAGTTTAAAGTGTTAGAATATCTATTGAAATCCATGCACTGCCACAGACAGCTCTCCTCAGCAATACAGAGTATTTCCACTTGATGGCACCAAATTTTTTATTTTTTTTTTTTAATTTAAACCTCAACTTCATTCTCGAACAAAAGAGATGATGAGTTCTGAGGAGATAATCAGGAAAAAAGAAACCAATGCTTTTTTCTGGGCACATTTTTAATTCTTGGATCATAGAATCTTTTAGGTTGGAAAAGACCTTTAATATCAACAAGTCCAACCATTAACCTAACACTACCAAGTCCACCACTAAACTATGTCCCTAAGCACTACATCTACAAGTTTTTCAAATGCCTCCAGAGATGGTGACTCCACTGCTTCCTTTGACAGCCTGCTTGAAAGCTTGACAACCCAAAGAATTTTTTCCTAATATCCAATCTAAACCTCCTCTGGCACAACTTGAAGCCACTTCCTCTTGTCCTATCACTTGTCACTTGGAAAAAGAGACCAACCCCCACATTGCTACATTCTCCTTTCAGGTAGTTGCAAAGAATGATAAGACCTCCCCTGAGCCTTCTTTTCTCCAGGCTAAACAATCTCAGTTCCCTCAGCTGGTCCTCACTTGTGCTCTAGACCCTTCACCAGCTTCACTGCGCCTTCACTGCCCCTTTGGCTGTGCTCCAGCACCTCGATATTTCTCTTGTAGTGAGGGGCCCAAAACCAAACACAGTATTTAAGGTGCAGCCTCACCAGTGTCGAGCACAGTCAGTTAGAGTGAGCTGTCCCAGCTGTGTCCCTCTCAACATCTTGTGAAACCCCAGCCTACTCACTGATGGAGTGAGAAGCAGAAAAGGCCTTGGCTCTGTGTAAGCCACTGCTCAGCAATAATTAAAACACCAGTGCATTATCAACACTGTTTTCAGCACAAATCCAAAACACAGGTCCGTATCAGCTACTATGAAAAATATCAACTCTATCCCAGCCAAAACCAGCACACCAGATTAAGTTCTAGTTGAACTTTGGCGCTTCTAATTTTCTCCCTGCATAACTTCACAAGCAGTACTCCAAAGTTGCCTGCCCCTTCTTCTAAAGGCCATAAACCCCTTTTTCTCCTGAGTTCCAGACAAAGCTCTCTGTTCAGCCAAGCCATTCTTCTTCCCCAACAGCTCATCTCTCAGCACACGGGGATGACCTGCTCCTGCACCTTCAAGATTTCTTTCCAGAAGAATGTCCAACCTTCCTGATCCTTTATCCTTCAGGACTGCCTCCCAAGGGACCTTGACAACCAAGCCCCTAAACAGGCCTAAGTCTTCCCTCCAACAGTCCAAGGTAGCAGTATTTTCTTGAAAATCTGGAGTTGTTTATAAGGAATACAGTGAATTTGTTACACTGGCTTTGTCTTTTCTATTTCACCATGACCATGTAGTCATTCAAACTACCCATTTTTTTTTCTGCTCCTTATCCCCTTTCAAGTGAAGTAAAGGTTGTATTATCATGTTGTTATAAAAGTCAGCTCCTGAATGTGGATGAATCATGCATTCTAAGATGAATTTTGGTTCTAGTCCCATGCTTGGAACTCATCATGCATTTGCTTGTTTGAAAAATGAAAGGCACCCATACAGAACACAGCAAAATAACGGGAAAATTTTAAAGGGCTGAGTATCAATTTTTATTCTTACCTTAAATTACCTGTTACTTACTAGTAGTAATTACTGACTAGAAATTCTCCAATAGCCTTAACTACTTTAAAAACAACATTAAACCTTGTTTGTATGTTCTATTTAAGCACTAAAAGTGTAAACAAACAACTGTAGCTTAAATAGTTGTCCAGTTCTTAGAGATTTCACAAGCTTTAGACAATGGTCAGCATCATGTACAATGTAGCAGATAATAATAGATTATGTACTGGATAATATTAGATTACAGTAAATATCCATTTATTGTTTCTCATCTCCTCTTTCAGCAATAAGCCGGGTAAGGCAGGGCCAGGTCCGATGTCAGTACCTGAGTCGGGGAGGAAGGGCGACCTGGTTCATGACTAAGCCTCCCAGATACTACAGTTACATGGATGATGTACAGAACCATCTGTTAAGCTTCTACCACTGCAAACTAGCATTTTAGACACATAATGAGATCCGCCATGTTTCTGTCTGCAAAACAAAGAATGCAGCGTAGCATTGGGATTTGGAAGGCTGAAGGGAATAGTCCTGGCAAGGGAGACTATTTGGAAGTGGGGACAGATCAGTCCTGTGTATGTCCTCACCCAAAATTAAGTTACCAGTGTTACGGTTGAGGGTCAGGGTGGCCACTCAGACCTATAACAGATGCTCTCTGTTAACCCCCCTCCCTCCCCAAGGGGAAGAGAAAGGTAATAAGGGAGAGAGACTTAGCAATTAGAAAAGGAAACTGGAACAACGAAAATTAATAATAATAATAAATAATGATGCTGTGGAACATGCACCAAGAGAGTCCCAGACTAGGCCCAGCAGCAGCTGGGATCTGTGTTCAGGAGCTGGATTCTGGTAACAGATTCAGGAACACATAGATTGGGATCGAATGCAGAATGGACAGAGTCCTCCTTGGATGCTCCAAGGGAGAAACTGGAAGAGGACCCGAGTCAAGCTGGCAAAGCAGGACAAGAGAGGAGGAGTCCTTCCTGATCCCTCAGCTTTATACCAAATATGACATATATGGGATGGAATCACTCGTTGGTCAGTTTGGGGTCACCTGTCCTGTCTGCTTCTCCCCGCAAGTGCAGCCTTTTATTTTCTGCACCCCCCAACATGGCACACAAGATCCAGCAGTGACCTTGATCTGCACACCAATCCTTGTTAGTAACTCTAAACATGGGGTGTTCCCACTCCTAGAAGCACACTGCCTGGGAAAACAGGCTGCTAACTTCAGACAATGCAGTTACTTAGAAGAACTGAGATGAAAAGTAAAATCAACTGAACAGAATTAGTTCTATTCTCACTCAAACCAGGACAACCAGTTAAGTGTTTCAAGGCAAAAGGTAATACCAGAAGTCTTCTGACACAAACTGTATTTTTGTCTGGAGCTTGTAGAAGCAGACTCTGAAATGCATGTTCTGTACAGACATTGTGCATATGTGCAGTAGACAAGCCCTTAGGATGTGCCATACTTATTGCACAGGTACAAATCAACTGATTTCTATGTGCAAAGCAGAGCTGACACTTTCCAGATACATCACTTCCACTGTGTGTCCATGACAGAGCTTCTCTGTGCATGCTTAGACACAATCACTTAGATGTTTAGATACGCAGCATGACTGCACCTACTGTCACTGCCCTGGACAGGCTGATAGATACCCAAAAGTCTCAACGTACAGGGAAATGGACTTATTTGGAAACACTTATGTATAGGTCGCTTTGATCAACAATTCACACACACACACACACACTCTTCTGACACCTTCTTGTTCTTCCATCAAGGTCCAAACTTGCCAGCTGAGTCCTAAGTTCACCTCAAAAGGACTCCTGTGATCAGTAAATTTTAAAGGATTATCCAGTGCAACCTTCATCTACCTTCAATTCATAAATCTATGATCAGACTGATTTCCTATCTTCTTCAGAAACATCCTTCAGCTTTGGTTTCCACAAGATTTCTCTTTCTCTTATATGAGAAAGTAAGCCACTTGCCCGGTTTGGGTTCCCATCAGGAAGATTTTTGCACAATTTTAGCTCCATTTGAGACCTACTTGTGGAGTCACACCCACTCTCTTTGTGGATGTGAGCATTTGAAGTAGCTGGTTTTCTTGGGCCAGGAGCTGAACTCAATCGCTGAGATCAATGTCTCTCATAGTCTGGGTTTCCTCCTTTCCTCTTTAGAGAAATAGCATGAAAGAAAGTCCAATTCTACAAATGTATAATGGCAGCAATATTCATTGAAATTCAGTTATTGTTTTAGACAAGTCGTCTTTTATCATTTCAGTCTAATATCACTCATTGCAGCTATTGGGAAAAAAACCACTTCATTTGTCTCTATGCTCCTCTGTTGTTTCTTCTTTATACATTGCTGTCATTCAATTACTACATGACATTTGTGGTATTTCATTTTCTGTTAGAAGCTGGAAAAAAAATGGTGAGGAAATCCAAGAGCCTGTGAAAAGAGCATAAGCCTGCTTTTTGGCTCTGAAAAATACAACGAGCAATCGTTACTAGCCAGAGCTTTATTAGAGATGAAAAATAGCAGCTGAGAGCAATATTTGTCTTTCTTCACACAGAGGAAGAAAACTCCTGGCACCATAGCATCTTCACAAGCCACTTCATCTATCTCAAATTCAGTCCAAAGCTGCTTCTCCAGAAACAGGGATCCTGCCAAGGCATGTCAGCCCCAGCACTGCATTATGCTGAACTATGTGGGATTAAATTAACAGATGTACTTCACCTAGGACAGAGGTCTGGCAGCCAAACTCATTTTTCATGGGCAAGTTAATCTCTTTCAAAGCTTTAATCTTCTCTGTTTAATAGAGGTTGGTCATGTTAGTCTTAACTCATAATTAAACCAGAAGTTACTAATGTCACAAAACCCCCACCTCTTTTAATTACTCTTTCCCCTCCCATACTACAACAACTGCTTTTACCTGAGTAATTGAGTAGTATCCTGACAACATACTAATGATTTAGAGCTCATGTTTTACCAATCATTTACTGCTATTCCACACAAATTCTGCATCCCCTCATTTTTGTTACTGAAAAATATTTTTAATTAGATATAGCATCTTTTTTTAGTTAGATATAGCATCATGGAGCAAAAAGAAAAGATGTATGTCAATGCCAGGCAAATCTGCAAGCATCCTATGCATACATATTTTGCCTCTGTTTTTTGCTGTCACACAGGCTTTGTGTTTAATTATTGCTGGTGTTATGAATTTGTTAGGAAATTATTGTCTCTGTGGTTAGATTCTGTATGATTCTGGCTATGAGGTACTGCTTTGCTCTCTTTTTATTTAAGGATATTTCTGACTGATTTTACTAACCACACTCAAGTCTAGGTGTCACATTCTAGGCTAAGTTTTCAGAGACATGTGGTCTGAGCCATTTTGCATCCTTATTAATTATAGTGGAAGAGCTCAAGCACAACCTAGGACCCCTGTATGTTTTCCTTTCCTGGTGGAAAGCCAGCCTGACCCTCTCTGAGGCAAGTGTAGAAGATGCCCAACAGGTGGACATTCGAGATAAGCTGGGACTTTGGCCTCCAATAAGAGTTTAAGCTCTGTGGTAACACGACAAGCATGAGCTATGGTACAAGAATACATAATCAACTTGCTGTTTATTCACAGTCCTTTCAGTGTATACCTCTACAGTTCTCCATTGCCTTAAGCAGTCTCACTAAGATGGCATACTATCAATAGAAAAAAAAAAAAAAAAAAAAAGAAGAAAATTGACTGACCATGGCTGTTGTGCAGACTAATGCCAGAAATGTGTTCTGCAAGGACTTCAGAAAACAGAAGACACTGAAGAGAGATGAACTAAGTGGAAGGAGTTAATGGTGTTAATCTGTGCAGGATCTGAAAGTGCAAAGCTAAGTGGTCTGCAATCCAGGGAGCTGTTCATTTCCAAATGGCATTGGGCAAAAGACAGAGATATCAGCAGAGCAAGGGTCTCAAGTGGCAAGCTCACTGAAGCAGAGAGGGAAAAAATCAGATTGGTTGTTTATGCCATTTGAGTCTTATTGTTTTGTCAAGAAAAAGACCCTTCATATGAAGAAGTGTTTACTGTGAGAGAAATCAGGAACCCACAGAAACAGCTAGTGAGTGGTAACCCAGTTATAGCTATTAATACAAGACAGCTATTTCACTGGTAAATGTGACATGATGATAATAAAGATCACGAGAGGATGACACTCAAAAGAAATACAAAAGAAATCACTAACATAGGACAACTTCATATTAGAAAAAAAATTTGTTATAAAGCCAGAACAAGCTACTCTCAGAGGAGAAGAGAGAAATATTTGCTAGTATCAGTGACATACATACTATAAAACAGAAAGGTAGTACCAGCAAATAATAACACATACACAAAATGCAGCAGTATGGCACCAGACACTCCAGCTTAGAAACAGAAGCATGTAGCAAAGGCAAAGGTGTTACAGGTTTTCAGCAAATGTGAATTATATCATTCAGGAAAGGAATGTGTATTATTAGGGAAGCTATGTACAAAATGACACAAAGCAAAGCATTTCATTTTAGCATCCTGCACAAACAGGAGAAACAGTTCATACAAGGCATGCAACTAAAGGACATTTCCAAAAAAAAAGTAATATAGCAGCACTGAAACTATCTTCTGTTTGGCTACTATATATTTGGCATTGTGGCAGAGTATATGCAAATATATAAACAGGTAAAAACATAAAACAAACCACAAAAGGTGACATTTTAAATGGATGTTGAAATGAAAATAAGCTGCATCTCTTGAGAAAGAAGGTAGATAAAATCTAGTCTGTACCATGAGACTATTATCTTGGGGGAAGTATGATTAACAGGATATACAATGCACAAGGCACAGAAGGAAATACTAAGACCACCAGCAAAGGAAATGCATCAGTCTGGCTGTCCATATAGAAGGACATGCCTGCAAACACAACACAGGAAGGCTGGTAGGTCAATTCAGGTTGGACATTAGGAAGAATTTCTTCCCCATGAGGGTGGTGAGACACTGGAACAGGTTTCCAGAGAGGTGGTGGAAGCCCCATCCTTGGAAGGTTTTAAGACCAGGCTGGATGGGGCCCTGAGCAACCTAATCTAGTGGGCGATGTCCCTGCCCATGGCAGGGGGGTTGGAACTAGATGATCTTTAAGGTGCCTTCCAACCCTGACAATTCTATGATTCTATGATATGTTTGCTAAAACACCTACTGGTAAAGGACATCTCACAGCTGAGGAAATGGAAAAGAAAATATTGAAAACAGAGGGTATTGCTGTCATTAAGAAGAATAATTAGTCATGGCATTTCTGAATGCTATCTATTTTCTGAAGAATGCATAGTATGTGGGTGGAATTAGGTAACTGTTGCATATGGCCATGTGCCTACCAGAAAAGCACGTGAAGATAACATTCAGACAACTCAATGGGTGCTTAAAACTATATTCCAGACTATTACTACTCCTTCTATACTCAGCACATCTACAGCAGAGTTCATGCAAACTGTTTTAGAGGACACGGATCATGTTCTAGAATTGCTTATTTCTTTTCAGCGACTCTAAGAGGAGTCTGGACATGTAGATCATTAGTAGACAATTAGACTGCAAATACCTTCTGTCAGGGAAAATTAATGTCAGACAAAGCAGTAAAAAACCCCACATTTTCCAATGGACAGAATTCCTGAAAAAAAAAAAATGCTTTTTTCAAGTGTTTATTGTAACACTTGTTTAGTTTGAAAATTTCTGGGTCATTTGCCCTTGTTGTGAGCAATTTGACTCAGGGCAATATATTAAGTGAGGCTCATCACTTGTTATGGAACCAGTGACACTAAATATGGGAAAGTGCAGACATTGTGAGTATAGGGAATTGTTTTGTCTGGCCCACTCTAAACAATGCTAGTGACCAGACTAACTAGTTTCTTAGTATGGGCAACTGAGTTTCAGTGCCCAAGAGGGTTCCCTGGCTGGTTAATCAACTACTTTGGCATTTGCCAACACAACCAGTCACATGGATGTGTGTCAGGACCTGCTAAAGCAGAATCTAAGTCTCCATGACAGTGTTGGTTTTGAGCAGCTTCCATTCTGATGCCACATTAAACAGGAGAACCCCAGGCAAGCCAAGTGGTCATGTGCACAGGTCCCTGCAGAAACAGGGATTCAATGGTAATGCAATGGTAAGACAGAGGTACCTGCTCTCTATAGGAATCCATACAGTCTCAGACACAAAATGAATATACAGTTACAGGTCTCAATGAGTATACATAAAATATATTTTTTCCTCTGTGTGCGTAGGTGAGGGAAAGAGAGAGGTGGGGAAAAAGAATTAGCTACTTATGCAAAGGGAAATTACGGGAAAAACAAGTGTCTAATCTTAGGTTTTCCCAAAAACCTCCCACTGAATTTCCAATTACCAGCCACAGAAAACAATTGCTTAAATCTCTGTCCTTCGCAGCTGAATCATCAAGCAAAGATTTAGTTCAATTGGATTTCACAGAGATGACAGGATCTGTCACTGACTTCAACAATGAAGATTGTCTCCTATGTCTGCTTTTACATGCCAAGTTTCTTTGTGCTTAGCTGCAGTCTTAGACATGATCAGTGTAATTCCAGTACAAAAGCCTAACCCAAGACTGTTTCTCCAGAGCAGGGAGGGACACATATTAAGAGAGTTTTATAGCCAAAACAGGTGCTGTAGTCACCCACCTCATCATCATGAAGAGAATGCTCCTTTTAATTAAAAGACTATACCATTCAAAGATATCTTGTTATGACCCACTTTTGTCTTTAATATGGACAAATATAAAATGCTGGCATTAGTGGTCAGATTGGGATTTAAAATAAAACAAAAAAACAACACAGTGTTGAATTCCATCTGTCTTCCTTGACAACAGGTTCCTTCACTGGTATGATGAAGGTTTGGGACAGAAGGAGCCAATAAAAAAATACCTTTTCAACTCATAGATACTGAATCCATGTATCTTTCCTTATGACAAAGACCAGGAAAATCTCCTGGCTAGGGAAAACAAAGAAGCAAAGCAGACAGACATACTTCCTCACAAGGATTCCATGAGAGCTGAGTCTTGATTGTGCCTACCAAAAAGCTTGAATACCAAGTGATCTATCCTCAGAAAGGCCAAAGAAGACCCGAGTTAGATCCCTAAGTTAAGTCACATTTGAAACATACTCCCTTTTACTGGATAACAGCTTATACAATGTATCACAAGAAAATTAGTGACCCCTTTTCAGTGCTGTTAATGTTAGTAGTTAATGAAATATAAAAGCAAAAGACAGTTGCTTGTGGTTTGAAGTTTTTCATGGATTTTTTTTTTCTTCTGATTCATTTAAATTCAACCTTAATTTGTTTAAATCATACTGAAAAGCTGCTACCTTGTTCTAAGCTACAACTGTTGCAATTAACAGCAGTATCCCACTGTGAGTATAAAGGCTGATTGCATGGTATATGTCTGCAGCAGAATGACACACTATCTATGGAAGAGATCAAACTACTAACTCCAAAACTGCAAGATTATCTATAAATATTTATTCAGCAGCACATTTTGAAATGGGCTATAGCATTGTAACATTTTGTGGGTGCAAAATATTGTGTGAGTTACTTATACCCACCATTGTTGATGCCCAAACATTTTTTAAAGAGAAAAAAAGAATCTTTAGATTTTTGGGATACACTTCCACCTTCCTCTCTATCTTTATAATGCTCATATTTGGATTTTAACAACATCTTCACAAAGCAATTAGATATCAAAGTTGATAATATTTCAGCATATCCATATTTCAAATACCCTTATCTCACACTGGCGTTACTGAAGTTGGTGGCATAATCTAAGTTCTAAGATGCCTCTGTCTAAGCTTTTAATAAAAATAAGTTATTGTATTAAAAATTACCCAGCACTTTTCATGATTACATAAACTTTGAGAAGTAGATTTTTAAAAAATCTGTATCTAAATTTTAAAGATTTTCTGCTGCTTATACTGAAGAATTCCTTTTTATGAGAAAACAGAGTACTAGAGAATCACCAGATTTTTTAAAAAGTAACAAAGTAAAACTCCAAGATACTTGAGAACATCCAGGTCAGTTAGAGTATGGCATTCCTGACAACTTGGAAAGCCGCATGGAAATGGAAAATTATTAGTTAAAAACTAAGCTACCACAAACCTGGGTTTACTGTTTCAGATTCCTGGTAACACAGGATAATTGTCTACCAAAAATTGTCTTATCTGACCAGCTGGACTCAAAGGAGAGAGGTTTTTTTCCATTCACTTTAATAGCATTTAAATTCCACTCTCAGTAAAAAAACGAAGCAAACATCTCATCCAAATTCCAGATACGCTCAGTGTGATTAGAACAGTCTAATTTTATGTTTGCTCTTAAGTATCACAGCCTGGCAGGAACCCCAGTGCTTGAGATCAAGGCTCTCCAAACTGCAATTCTTCATTGGGAATGGATCACACACCCTACGAGTGCTGATGCCACATTGAGGAGATGTCAAATGACTTACACTGAGTTCATACTGACACATAGGCTGCTGGTTAATTCAGGTCCCCAGTTGGGGGAAGAGGCAAGAAAGCAGGAGTGTCTGCAGTCATCGTCTCCAGCTCATCTAGGTCTCAGTTTCACATCTGATCTAGCTCCAGCAGTCTCAAGACCACCATGAGACTCCTCCTAGTGCTTCTTCGCCTCTTGGCTTCTCAGGCATAAGGTATGTGTATGATGGCTCTCAAACATTTGAAGAGGTTGATAGATATCCAAGTGTCAAGAAGGTTGTCTGCACTTGATGCAAATGTTTTACGCATAAAACAAGAAGCATTCCCTTTTATGTGACTTTATACAATAGAAAGTATTCTATGTGAGAGGGAAATATGGGGAAGTTTATATAGACAACTTTGTTTATGCTAACCTTCACAAGGTAAACACACTCACTCTCCAGTGATAATATTTTGAAATACTATTTTTTGTTGAAAAGGTACAGATATCCAAAAGAAATTCCCCTACAAGAAAGAGCCTTTTCCAAAAGCAAACAAAAGACAGGTTTCCTGATTATTCCAAATAGTTGCAAAGTTTTAACAACTCGATAAATTTAATTTAATTTTGCAATATTTCTTAAAGAGACGTGAGAAGTCTCCTATGAGTTTAGCTTAGTTTTTCTTCACTGAAGAATCCAGAACCATTCCGTTCCCTCAGCTGTGCTAGCCACTAGAGACAGCAAATGCTTTGATGTTACCAGCAGCAGCTACGGCCAATCTGCCAGGCACTTTGCTAGGATGTGAAGACTTCACAGTTGCATATTGACACAATCACGGGCTCGAGAAAGTCATTCCAGCATGCACTGATGAGCGTCTAAGGCTTCATGAAATCTATCAGGTGCAACCAAGACTTATGTTTGGTAATGAAATCTAAAAATTGTCAGAATTCAATCCATCCAGCATGAAGAAGTCCTTAATCTTTGCAACACAAGACAGACCATACACAAATTCAAGGTGAAAGTTGAAAACAGGCAAACCAAGTACTATCTTGCATAAGAGAGTCAGCCCAACAAAGCAGGGTGCAGCTGCCCATCATCCAGCTATGTGGATAAGCAACTTCACCACCAATTTTTTATGCATAAAGCAGTCACTAGCAATATTTGCTGAGATTTTCTCTTGTCCTCCCAGAAGTGATAATAGAGAAGAGGGATGCTTCGGTGGCTGGATTGCTTCAGGAGGCTGCTAGAAGAACTGCAAACTATATTCAGTGAAGGTAGCACCTAACTGGAGGGACTAAACCTCTTTATCATGCTGCTAGGGTCACCTATGTCTCTCCATTGATAATATAGAAAACACAGGCATTTCTATTTGTTTGCTTCGTGTTAAGATGCTTAAAGTTTTGTGATAAGCATTGTCCAAGGTAGACAGGCTGTTTTGACTCATGCCTTGAACAAGATTGAACTTTGCTAAAAAGAAAACAAAAATCCAGGAGAAAAAAAAAAAAAAAAATCACAATCCAATTACTCCATGTGGTGTTTGGCAACCACTTGATTACAAATAGGGGGAAGAGGATAGCTATATCTAAATCTCAGATAATACTGTAGGATGCTTTACAAGTTTGTGCTTCGTGCTCCTTAAGAAATGGGGAAAAGAAAAACAAACAACAAAGCAGGCTAAGAGCTCTGTAAAAGCAGCAGACAGCTTGTACAAAGAGCATGACCAACAAAACTGGCTGGGAAAGAAAGAATGCCAGTTGGCAAATAATATCATAATTCCAGAATTTATCTTCATTGTGCACTAAGGTGAAACCAAGATCTTTTACAAGTATTGCAACCCCACCCTGAGTAACCAACAGCCCTTTTCTGACACTAATGATGGAAACTTAATTCCCAGAATCTGGAATAGCAAACAGCCTGGAGGCTGGAGAATGCTCCCAAGGTGCCTGACATCCACATTAAAATTATTTCTATCTGTTTATGAGTTGCTTAAGCATAGCTAAGATCATTTTTAAATAATCCACTTTTAAAAAAACAGTTCTCTTGCAAAATACTAGTACTGAACACCTGCAACTGGACCAATCACATGGGACTCAAGGTCAATCTCCAACTCTCTCTCTGATGCCATCACTGTTTGTCATTTATGCGAAGAGAAGCAATCCAAGTAAAGCAGGCAAGACCAAAATAGACACACTGACTCTATAGCACTGGACAGACAAATGAAATTCTTGGAAGCATGTGAAGCAGCAGGGGCATTTGAATGTAAGCATGACCTCCTCACGCAAGAACCCAACCCAGAAGATGCTTCCTTACCCTTAAGGTGGTTATCTCTGGTTTCAAGCAAATTCCTCCCAATGCAACAAGTTTTATACTAATATCAAAATCTACTTGTAATCTTCTACAGAGAGTTATAAATGCTGATTTGTCAAAGAAATTTCTGAAAAAAAAAAATTAAAAAAAAAAAAAATCTTACAAATTAGAACCCTCTGTAACCAGTATAGGGACAGATGTAAGTTAAATATGGAAAATGCAACTCAGCTGCAGTATACTCTTTCGTTTGCATAAATTAAAGTAGCTCTTTGTCCACTGTAACTTCCATTACAAATCAGTCTGGCATGCAAAAACATTCAGCATCATGAAGGGAATTTTTTCTAAATGAATAATTTCTGACTACTATTTTGAGAAATAAGAGTTTTACGTTGCTGAGAATTTAGCTGTCTGTCTTGTGACAAATCCATTTTGGGGTAACTCAGTCTCTGCTGTAGTTATAATCCTTACATAATTTAATATTTTCACAAAAAGTGTAACTGTACACTGCTTTATTAGAGGTATGTGAGAAGATCATACTTAGAGAACCAGCAGGCTCCACAAGAACAGAAGAAACACTGCTTGTAGGGAAGGGTTTCTCTGCTTCTTAGGACTAGCAACTCAAACCAGTCCATGACTTTATTATGTGAAATCATAATAATTACAGGTTTTCTACAAGAGTAATTATGAATTTGTTTTGGTCTTTATCTAACTGTTCTAGCCAGTTCTACTGCAGCTCTTCAGACTAGAAGCTCCCATAAATTGAAAAATGACATTTAAATACATTTCTCTGTATCTCTTGCACTTCCCAGGTTTAAGGGATGCAAAAACAGTACTGGATATAAGCAAGTATTGGTCCTCAGCTTTTAGTATTTAATTAAAGTAGCCCAAACTGGTTTTTAAAGTTCTTATTTATGATATGTAAATTAATTTATTTGCTGGCAAATATAAAAGAAAAAAAGACTATGTGATTCCTGCATTCCACATCATCATTTTTTTATTATTTAAGAGACAACATATTGTTCCTTTAAAATATAGTAGACTAAAAAATAAAATTGCCATTTCTTTTTTATTTTCTTGTGAACACAGGAAAAGAAACAATCAAAGTCTTTTCTAGGTAAAGCTAAACAATTATTTTTCTGAACATGTGGTTCACATTTTTTTTTAACTTCTACAGCAGAGATACTTTTTAAAATTCTTAGTTGGTCAGAATAAATTATTGATCTGAACATATTTATCATTTAAGGTTTCTTCATTATTGTTATTTAGAAACAAACTTCTTGTTCAAGATTATTTCTTTTGAATCTGAATTAGGGAAGGATTTCTGTGGAGGTATAAACTCTTCAGATGTTTCGTGGTAATATCAAGGTGTTTTAAAAGAATTTTGAGTGGATTTACTTTGTGTCATCTGTTGTATTTAACCCCTCTAAACTGAAGTACCCCAAATCAAGTCTGCAGATAAATTTTATAGTCCCAGCTCCGAAAATAAATGTTTAACTTACCTGTGCAGTTGCAGATAAGCTGTTCGCACTTATATTTGCAAAATATCACTCTTTCATTTTCCACACAAAATAAATCTTATTATGTATTTATTTTTCATAGAATTATTCAGGAAAAAAAAACCCAAAGAAAACAAACACACAAAAAAAACCCACACCATAATTGGAATAACAGCTTCTCTATGTGTTTTTATTGATAGGTAACTGAAGATGATTTCACAATGGTGATGAAACATTAGACATCTCAAAGGCAGAAAGGGAGAAGTTTTTGTATTTCCACAGGCACGTCTATTGGATTTAATACTGTGCCTAAACAAATACTCAAGGATTTGATTACAACAGAGTGACTGAACAGTGAAGCCATTAAATAAATTTCACGAAATCTTCAAAGGAGGACCAAAGATAGACACTGCTCATACTTCATAATACCACCAGAGGCTTTAAACGGAGAAGCTTTGTACTGCTTCAAGAGTCACAGATTACTGAAGCAAAAGGACAAAGTTGCAGATTACTGAAGCGAAAGGACACCTTTCTGCAAACCCATGTGACTAAAAGAGAGTCCAACCAGCTGCTGCAGGGGGTTGCAGTGTTCTGTGCAGCCCCTAAGTGGTCATCCGAAAGTAATCCAGCCTGCAGCCTCAGATCCGGAGGGGAAGGGGGACCCAGCATGGAGTGGAGATGGAGCTACTACTCTGCTCATACAGGGGCTAAAACTACCACTGCTTTTACTGGAGAGGTGAGAGTTACTACTGAATTGTTAGTACTACACTTGCCAGCAGGGTAGAACACAATTCTTCCTCTGTAAGGATGGTACGCAAGCAAATTTGTAGCCAAGTAGCCAGTGGGTGAAAATGTTTACATACCTACAGAGTTATAAGTATTTCATATTAAGATGTCGAAATGCTAGGCACAAACTGGGTCCCTATTTTCTTTACCAAGTACCAAAGAACAAAATGGTGACTGTCCCATTCTATGGATGGCACATGAGGTGCAGACTAGAAGCTTTCTAATTTCTAGTTTGCAAGCACCATCTAATTAAACTGTTCTGGTACTAAGCTGTGACCTGCATACCTTCATTTGAGCTAGCTCCAAATGAATTTGTGACACTTTGCTTAGTCCCTCTATTTTCATCACTATGGTAATAAAGAAGAAAAAGAAGGTGGGGGAAAAAAAAAAAAAAAGAAAAAAAAGAAGAAGATTAAAACCAAAATGCTCCCTTGACTACATAGTGTCCAATATCCATTTTGCGTACCTTGAGATAAGCTGGATTTCTGCCTACCTGTGAACTAGAGCACGGTTTAGGGTAGCAATTGACAAGCTTTGTGCTTAGTTTACATTTTGACATACATGGCTTTTTTTTTGTTTAGAAAACAAAACAAGAAAATAAAAATAAAACCACCAGAAACTCCAAATGTCATTACTAGTATCTTTATCTTTTTTTTTTTTTTTTTGTTCATGGTATCTGACCACCAAAAAAACCGGAGTAGTAAAACAAAGCCAGTATCATTTCAGCATCAGTAAAAACTTTGTATCTGATTCTGTGAGAAGACCCTGCTGTAGCTGTATTTTATTTCTACAGTGATACGTGGCAGCTTTGGTAATTCTGGTAACTCTTTCAGACACAAAGCACTTTCTGCATTGACAAATGTTAACGTAACTGTAGCATCTGACAAGCACAGGAGATATTCAGTCCCATCTGAGAAATCCTGGGTGGGGATGGGGGCGTAGAGGACAACAGCTCCTTTTTTTTTTTTTTTTACAGAGGCTCTCTGATCCGGAGTCCCATAGGCACCAGGCTTGACTCCCTATTATTCAGTGCTAAAGTGAAGCTGTTGTGATTGATGAGGGGGAAGGGCGGGGGGGGGGGTGGGGGGGTGCTACAGTGTCATCAGGATGATAACGCACAACTCTGCAGCTGTTTTAGCAGATCCAGAAACACCAATACCTTTTTCCTCCCAGCATCCATGCAGAACTGGTAGAATGAAGCTGACCAGTTGTCATACACAATACAGATAATATGGGAAAGATGCCGACTGGCATGCAGGAACCAGAACATACAACCTTTCCCTTCAGTACAGATGACTCCATTACTCCTATCAAAATTATTCATAATAAAATAATTTTTTAAAAAAAAGATTAAAAGTATTAATCTTGTATGTGGTTAGGAGACCTGTTAACTGCTCTAAGCTTTGCATAGATACGAAATTATAGCTTTTGTCTCTCATCGTGATTTCACCAGCTTTGAATTGCCTCTGACCATTAACTAGAAACTCACTTAACCTGAGATTAATCTTGAAAGACAGGAAATGAAAGGTAATGCTGCACAGGCCTTCTGAGACATGTATTAATCCCAGCCTTTGACACAAACATGGCTTTATATAGCAAAATAACAAATGAGTTATTCTTATCTCCCTGTGAAGTCCCGCATCTGTAGTTTTTACCTCCAGGAATCTAGGAAGGTGAAACACTTATCCATGCCCATCACTGACTTTCTCTACTTCACCTTGGAAAAAAACTAGTGCCTCATTTGCATTCCATTTCAAAATGGAGTCACTCCTGCATGAAAGTTCCTTGGCAAAAATAGCATTTTGCACCAGGAAGACACAGAAGAACACAGATTATGCAGTCACTGCAGATCTTTTACAGGAGGCGAGGCAAGATACCGATTACTGTTTATAAACCTGTAAAAGGTCTACTGTCAAGCAACGTCAGAAATTCTCTCTCCCACTCTAACCATACAGAAGGAATAAATTAACTACCGCTGCCTAGGGAAGTCTGGACCGTCATATCTCCCAGCACTAAGAAAACAATCTGGAAAAAAAAAGGTGAAGAATCGCCCTGCCTCTGGGTAACCAGAGCACAGTTTTCTGTGGTGTATTCAGGCCTCATGTAGATTTTTCATTTGAGACCGATGTTACATGCTCAACACAAGGTGGCCAGTTATAGTCTCCTTTCATTTTATCATATTTTTACATTAACATCTCTTTTTTTTGTCAGGATATGAAATACTTTTGTAACTGTTTTGGTATGCTTGCAGTGCTTGAATAGTTTTGAACTGTTTAAAGGAGCTCTAAAATGAAGATATTTAGCACCTTGCCAAGACAGTTGCAGTATCTGGTACTATCACACTTGCTGAGCAATAAGAAAAGTAAGTTGGACTTCAGCTTCCATTTATTTCATTCAAACAGAGGCTCACAGAAATGGCACATTCTTACAATTTCAGTAGTATCTCTGGAAGATCTTAGCTTGCATTACCTTTTGCAAAAGTTTACCTCTGGCAAGCAAGAGAAGAAAAGGAACTAACGATGCACTAGAGTCATTTGTTTAGGGAGGAATCTATCCCTGTTGAAGCCTAAATGACACTCTCCTGGCCTCGGGAGGGCAAAATTGGAGGGGATGTGACCACACGGACGGATCCTCCTGGGAGATCCGGCCTGTCCCCGCAGCTCTGCAGGACCCTCTCCTCTCAGCATCTTTTCAGCCCGTCTCCCAGTTTACCCGCGGTCACTTAAGCTGGCTACTTGCCTTCCGCATCCCATTACCCTCTGCTATCCCTGCCTGCCCTCGCCGCCGCAAACCAGCGTGGAAAAGTGGCGAGCAGCGCCCCGTTTCCCCGAGGTTCCCGAAGCAGAGCTTTGCTCCGGGGGGTGCCCCCACCCCCCCTGCACACGCAACGCGTGTCAGTGAACTGAACTCCCTCTACCCAAACAGCCAGCCAGGCTCCGGGCTGCTTTTCCCCAGGAGCCGGGAGGGAAGCAGCGCGTCCCCCGGGTTCCCCCAGGCTCGGTGAGGGGCTGAGCCTTGCCGGGATGCCGCGGGGGTCCGGCTCAGCTGTCGATCCGACCTGTTGCTTTGCTTTTTACAAGTACAGCCGCCCGTTCAGAGGATTACTTCAGTAATCCGAGATGTGTGAAAGGAGAAAGACTCGCTTCCCCTCTCAACCACTTTCAAAGGTGCACGGCGAGACAAGTGCCGCCGGCCTAAACGTTAAGGCCAGACCGGCTGGTTGCAAACACCCCTGAGAGGGGCGGCTCGGGGAGGGGGCGGGAGCGCCGCCTGCAAAAGGATATCCATTTCCTGAACGTAATGTTTTAGTGCACCATGTAACCGTCGTGTCTTGCTCTTTCCCATACAGCCAAGATCCAAGGAGGGCTGCAGGCGCTGCAAAACCTAAGCAAGAGCAGGGATGCCCCGCGGGACCAGATCGCCCGTTTGCGAAGGCTCCGCTCCGGAGCGGTCCCGCAGACGTAATCGCCAGGTCCTCCGAGAGCGGGGCAAAACCCCAGAGCCCCCGGGGCGCCCCGCGGTTCTCCCCAGACCCCTCCGGCCATGCCCCGGAGAAAAGCACTGCCCGGTCCCCCCACCGTGCCCCATCGCTCACCCACCCTGCCCGGCAAAGAACCCCGGGAGCCGCGGCCACGGCCCTAGACGGGCAGAGGGAAGTGAGCGGGGACACCAGTTCTTCCCGGGGTTGGGGAAGCACCCGTTTTTCTTGCCTGTTTTGTCACCCTCGGGAGTGTTACAAAGCCAGCCGCCCCCTCCCGCCGCTCCTCGGGAGCCCACCGACGAGCAGGCTCCGCTTTCAAGGCTCAGCTTGGCAGAGTCTGATGAGCAGCTAATAACATAACAACCCGGCTTTGATCAATCCGAACTAATTACCCCTCTTAATTAAAGTCTTTAGCGGTGGTTTCAGTGTTTTGGCAAGGAAACAGGAGAGGTTTGCCATTAGACAGTACCAGCCTTCGTCGTCGCAGTCACGCGTGTTCAAATATTTATTTCCACCAGGTCAACGAATTCTTTTTTTTCTTTTTTTTTTTCCTTCTCACGTGCAAGAATCAAACCGAAATTCAAATCCATACATTGCGAACCAGCTCTGTCCATATATATACGATATTCAGGGGGGAGAGGGAGAGGAGGAAACCAAGAAGGGAGGGATAACCAGCAGGCAGCGGAGGCAGGGCAGGATCAACACAATGGAAATGGATATATATACATCGAAATAATTAAAGTGGTGCAGCGTTCCCGGCTCGGGTAATACAGATCCGAAATAAATACAGCAGAAATTGGCTTGGCGCTTTTTCTTTTCTTTTTTCTTTTTTTTTTTTTTTTTTTTAAACCATCTCTTCACCTGAGATGAAACGACAACAAAAGAGAACAAAAGTCTTTAAAAAACAAACCAAAAATTAAAATATATTAAAAAATAAACAAACATAAAGAAAAAAAACAAAAAGAGGAAACAATTAGTCCCAGAAACGTTAGTGGCGATATAGAGCATAATACACAAAACCGCTTAACAGGTGCATGCAAAGAGGCGGGCGGCGGCGGGAGCCGGCCCGGCGGAGCGGCGCTCACGGATGGAGCGGTGGCGGGCCCTGCAGCGGCGGCCCGGGCGGGGGTGGCTCGTCGGGCCCCCCCAATTCTGCCGGGGGCCGGGGCAGTCCCAGGGCGCTGTCGTGCAGCTTGCGGACGTGCTTCTTGAGGTCAAAGTTCCTGCAGAAGCCTTTACCGCAGGTGGGGCAGGTGAAGGGCTTCTTGTCGTTGTGGGTGTGCATGTGGAAGGTCAGGTTGTACACCTGGTGGAAAGCCTTGTTGCAGATATTGCACTTGAACTGCTTCTCCCCGCTGTGAGTCAGCTTGTGGTTTTTGTAATTGCCTGGGAACGAAACGGAAGGGCAAAGGGACATGAGGCTGAGAACTGGACGCTGCAAAGAGTAGAGTAGAGAAAAAAAAAAAAAACAACAAAACCCCAACACAAAAAAAAAAAAAAAAAAACCCAACAAAAAAAAACCCAAACCCAAACCCTGTCCCATCTCCAGAGCTTGGCTTTAGCCGAAAAATGACCGACTATCTGCAGAGCGAATACCCACCTTCTTCCCATCCTCCCCGCGACTTCTTTGACAGACGAGAAGGAAATTATCGAATAAACCCAAAGCATATCAACTGATAATAAACCCCGTGTGTTTAGCCTTCCCAGCAACACGAGGAAAAAAAACTAACCACACTCCTGCTCTCGGTGAGGAAAAAAAGCGGCGAACTCGTTTGCCGAACTGCGCTGGAAGCTGTGCGTTACAGTGCGCGGGAAACGGGCGCTGCCCGCCGAAAGGGTGCCCCGCGCTGCCCTGAAAACGAAAGCCCTCTCTACGCCTTGGGCCGTGCCATACGAAATGTGTCGGGGCTAGCGATACTTAAAATTAACCTGAATCTCTAACAAAAGACATTAAAACCGAAATCAAGTCTCCCCGTCGCACCCCGTCGCAAACAGTCCCGACGCTTGAGCTCGCCTGGGGGGCGGGAAAGAGGGGACCAGGGAGAGGGCGCTGGAAATCGGTACCTTTCTGGTGAAATCCTTTGCCACAAAATTCACAGACAAAAGGTTTGTAGCCGGCGTGTATTCGCGTGTGTGTGTTCAGGGTCGAGCTCCGGTTAAAGGCTTTGCCGCACTGGTTACACTTGTGTGGCTTTTCCTGAAGGGAAACAAACGCCAAGTCACGGCTGGTTGGTTGGTCGGTTTGCAGGGTTTCCGTGTTAGCTGACGGCTCGACATCGCATCGCCTCGCTCCCCTTGCGCGGCACCCCCTGGTACCCTACCGCGCTTAGGGCAAACGAAATTCCCAGAGCCTCTGGTTCTGTCCCACCCCGGAGCGGCCGGACGACGCCGGGCTCCCCAAAAAGCGAGAGCGGAGGGGGCTCGGGAAAGGAGGGAGGGAGGCTCACCTGGGTGTGGATGATCTTGTGCCGGCAGAGAGTGCTCGCCTGTCTGAAGCCCTTCCCGCAAACTTTGCAAACAAAGGGTCTGGCTCCTGTGTGCACCGGCATATGGCGAGTTAAGTTATAATGTGCATTAAATACCTTGAGAGCGAAATCAGACAACAACAACAAAAATTGCGATTAGAAAGCGACAGCGCCGAGGGGAACCCGTCGTTTAAAAATCAAGCGAGCAAGCGACCGACAACGCGGCGGGCAGAGAGGGACGGGGGCAGGAGGCTGGGGAAGCAGGGGGAAGGGAGGCGGGCTGCGGCTCTACTTGCCTTTCCACAAACTTCACACGTGAAAACTTTGGGCTTGCTGTTCGGGGAGCCGCGGCTGAACTCCGAGGTCTTGTAGGCGATTTTTTCCGAGAGGATCTGAGCACTTTCTTTCATGTAATGCTGCAGCTGAGCCTGCGACAAGTCCTTGAAGGCCACCCCCGCCGGGTACTTGTCCACGGCAGGCAGCACCAGCTTGTTCCGCTCCGCCAGGTAAGCCTTGGGCTGCGGGTGCAAGGGAGAGCTGAGGAAATAAGAAGCCACCGGGTGGATGTTGACACTGGAGGACGGGTGACAAGGGCTGTCGCCTCGGTTGAAATAGCACAGGGCTCCCATGGCGTGGAAGGAGGAGTGATTGACCACTCGGGGTCTTACCAGTTTGTACTGCTGCAAGGGCAGGGCATCGCGGGGGAAATCTCCTTTCAAGCTCAGGGCACAGTTCAAGAGATCGCCGCAGCTAAAGGAGGGCGAGGAAGAAGAGTCTAAATGAGCCTTCCTGGGTTCCGCTCCGGCCACCGCCGCTTTGGGCAGGGGGTCGTACGCCACCGGGACAAAGGGGATCATGCAGGGGATGGAGGAGTTGAGGTGCAGCGGGTGCTTGGGGTCGCCTTTGGCCACGGAGCCGTGGAGGAGTTGCGGGACGGGGATGGAGCGGGGCTCTGGCGTCCGCGCCATGATGCGCTCAATGGAGAAGGCGAGGGGCTTGGGCGTGCTGATCATGTTGCTCCTGGCAGACAGGCTTTCTCTGGCCGGAGGAGTCGCTAGGATTTTGGTCGCCGTGTGGTGGCCACTATTGTCCATGGCTGGATTGCATTTGTTCGCCCGGTTTGAGCCGCTTTGGTAGACGCCTCTTTTTTTTTTTTTTTTTTTTTTTTTTTTTTTTTTTTTTTTTTTTTTTCCTTCCTTTTCTTTTCTCCTCTCCACTGTCTCTCTCTTTCACTCTCTCTGCCCCTTTTCTTGTCACTGATCTGCAAGGAGGTAGACTAGCATCGCCGCCGCCACCATCACCACAGCCTCCTCCGGCGGAACCAGCCTTCTCAGTCCAGTGGACTCATGCCAGCGCATCACAGTTTACTTTGGCGCACCAATGACTCGGGACAATCGCTACTTATTTCTATCAATAGAAAGTGTTGTGTCAATAACGCAGCCAAGATCTCGCCAATCGTTAACTTCCAAGAGGAGAAGGTAAACTAGATAATTGCTCAATTCGCTTCCAACAGTCAACAGGAAAAGTTTCCCCCCCCTCCAGTAAGCGGCTACTTTTCATTGGCGCCCGCGCCTCCCCCTCCCAGGGAAGGAGGTGTCTCTCCCTCCTTCTTGCCTCTCTCCCCTCTGCCTCCCTCTCTCTCTCTTTTTTTTTTTTATTATTATTATTATTTGCAATCTGGTTAACCAGGCTTTAGAGGCCAAGCAAATCCGAGATCAATTTTCTTGTTTGGCTTTAAGTGACGTCATTGTCCAAGTGCTAAATAGAGATGTGAAACCTAATTCAAGGGCAAGCTCCAGGGTATTTGTCAAATGAGGTGCTGCAGAAGAAGCGTCTGGAGGGGAAGCTGTTTGTTTCCTTGCCACTTTCCAGCCCGGGCTCTCTTTGTGCGTGGGTGGGTGTGTGTGTCTGAGGAAGGAAGGGAGGGAGAGAGATGGCTGCTCTGCTCCTGGGACTGCTCCTGGTCTGCTCACTGCTTTAAAGAACAAGGTCAGGTGGCCGTGAGCTTTTGGAAAACACAGTAAACAAATAAATGAGCGAGGAACTTGCGACAAGCAAAAAGCGAGAGTAACGCATGGGGTTGCAAGAATCACCCGGGACAAATCCAACGAGTGCTTGTGAGGAAAAGGATGAATCAAAACCTGAGGCTGTGGAAGAGGAGGAAAATGAGGTAGGAAGAGGGAGTGCCTTCTCAATCTGAAACACTATTTAGGGATATTTACAGCAAGCTTCATAGACACTAGGTATAACTTATTTGCCCTTAAATAATACATGCACAACTCAAATACAGAAAACTCAGAAGAGGTATAGATACACGAAGAAGTACACAGCACACATTGATTGTAGGTATATATGCACCTATACAGATAAACTCACCATGTATTTAAACACAGCTTGGCTGACCTGTTCCGGAGGGGTACCTCCAACGCCCCAGGTACTTGCACTCACAGTAAGGCGAAGGGGTCGGGGAGATGAGAGGGACAGTGAAGGGTCTTGTTCTGACCCGACGGTTCGGGGTCACAACAAGCTCCCGTTCCTCCCATCGCCCTGGGGTTCACTTGTTTGGTGACAGAGACGCTGCTGTGGAAATCCCCGGTAGCAGCTAAGGGTCCCTCTGTCCTCGTCCCCCACTGGCGGAGGGGCCCACGGGCTGGCCTCCACTACCGCAGCTGTTCACTGCCATTCTCCGGGGCCGGGGGAGGGAGGAAGGAGTACCTGGGTCGTGCTAGTAGAGAGAAGCCTCAGCTGAGTCAGGGAGCTCCGGCCCCCACTGTTCGGACACCAAATGGAAAGCCTGAAAAAGTCTGTGCTTCCTGCACCCCCGGCGCAGGACAACCCACTGGTGGGGAAGCAGGAGCAGGGAGAAAAGGCTGGGGCCCTGTGAGAAAAAGAGGGAAGAAGGGAGGGATGGAGGGAGACGATATTGTTCTCGGCTCTGTGATCGGGCCGATGCTACCTTGGGTCACCGCGGCCCCGTTTGAGGAGGGCAAGGCAGCACTGTTGCACGACGGTATCTCCGCAGCCGGCAGCTGCCGTGCGAGCATCGGGGAACTGCGAGGAATGGAGAAAGATATGACACACGGTCCCCGGGACAAGCAGCCGACGATGGGCCGTGTCCCGGGCATCTCCTTCTGCGGAGGATGAGCCCCACACACCCTGCGACCTGCGTGTCCGCCCGTCCCCCCCGTGCCCCGGAGAGAAGGCAGGCGACAGGAGCTGGGGCTGACATCAGGGGCGTGCCTGGATGGACACCGCCATGCGAACAAACGTGGGGCGGAGGAAGGACCCGACCTGACCCGTGCCGTGCTATTCGGGATCCCCAGCCATGATGCTTCGCTGCAGCCCCGCTCCCTGCGGTCCCTCTGCCAGGGTGGGGGCCGCCGGCCGGGGCACAGCTGCCGCCTCCCCCCCACCGGCAGATGGGTCGCGGCGCTGACTGTAATTGCTGCCTTGGATCGGGTTGCCGCAGCCGCCGGCCTCTTACCTGCTGCTTCCCGTACCGGCATCGCTAGCCCCGGATCGGCCGGTGTCACTGACCCAGGCGGCGAGGCGGGTCGGGTGGGGGGAAGGGAGGCGGGAGGGTGTGTGTGGAACCCGGGAGGACCGGAGCCGTCGTGTCCCCCCAAGCGCCGTGCGTGGCGGCTGTCCCGGGCTACCCGCTTTTCCGGAAAGTCGGTGCCTCTCGCTTATTTTGTGTCTTCCAAAGAAGAGTTTCCTCCTTCAGAGCAATTTACATTTAATTCAATACAGGCAAATTTCCTCTCGATTGGTGCTGAAGAAGGGAATTATTGTTGAGTGGGTTTTAGAGGCTTCAAATCCCATATACTTAATATGTTAACAGCTTGCTCTTAACTGGTGTTTTTGGGATTGACTTTTTGACATGTGTTTGAAAGTAAAATATGTAGTGTCATTTGAGCAGCGTAAATATCCCAAAGCAGCAATTACAGCCGTGCCATTACAGTTATACTGGCTTCCGCGATACTGAGGTACACTCCTGGAGAAGCGGGAGCGTTAATATTAGTTACCTCTTTACGGAAAAGTTATGTTCTTGCCTAACTATTAAATATCTACCTAAAAGCCTTTTTTTTTTTTTTTTTTTTTTTGGGTGGGGGAGCCGTTCCATTCCGTCCCAGAGATGGAGGTTGGCTAGTGCAGGTGTTGCCTGCAAAATAGACAAACTTACTAAAATCAATGTCGATATATTTTTTCCAGCCCTGTCCCGAACTTTGCCTTGCTGTCGGACCGCATCTTTTTAGCGATGTTACGTATCTGCCGAGCTGCATATATCCTGCAGTTGTGCTGGTGCGGGGAAGTTTTTCCCCAGGCAGAAAGACTTACAGGCTCTGAGGATGGAAGAAAGTAACCTCTTGGCTGGATTCTATTTTTCAGGGGCACCGCGGGCTGCAGGCTGGGCAAGCCTCCCCGAGACCGGACCTCCCTCCAGGCTGGCGGAACAGACCGATACGGGCAAAAGAGACCGGCGGTGGTAGGAGCGGGCCCGCCGGCCTCCCAAAGTTACAGACCGTGGGAGGAATTAAGGACAAAAGTTTTGCCTGGAGTTGATTCCGTGTTCTGCCCGCGAAAGCTGCTGTTCTCTTTTTCCCCGTAATCGGTTTTGTGTTTCATTCTCTCCTAAGCTATGTTCTTGATATTGCTCACTTGCATTATTATCATAACGTATCTCCACATGCACTCAAAATCCGAGTCACTGGCGAATTCATCCCGTCGTCAGGATTACTCCAATCCGATCCCAGAGGCGATTAGAGGGAGGTAAAATACAGCCTAAAGCCTAATCTTTAATTTCTTCCTCCTTAATAAAAGGAATAATTCCGTTGCGTTTTTAAGTAAAAAATGAATTGAAAAGGATAATAACTCTGGTAACCTTCTGTTGCGTGTATTAATCTTTTCCTGGGAGTGTTTCACCGGAGTCTTCCTGCCCAAGCAAGAGGCTGCCTCTCGCAGAGAGCTCCCTCCGAGTGCCCCGAGGTGGCTACCCACGGCTGGGGAGGAAGACACAGACCACCCGGGCTCCGGGGCAGTGTGTCTGGGCGAGCTTAACCTGGGGGGAACCAGGGAGGTTACGGAAAATGCTTCTGGCCTCGGCATCGGAGGACCCGACGGCGCCCGGTCCAGAGCCTGATTACTGTTATTATTTTTATCATCACAATAATCATCATTAATAGTGCCACCACCGAGATTCGCTGTAAAAGATGGGGTTTGCCGTCATTAAATACTAGCCCTCGCCGACCCCTCCCGAGCTGCCGGCTTTGTGTAGAGGCGATCAACCCCCGCCACGGAGGAGTGCTCGCTCCCGCCGCCCCGCAGCCTCACCGTGCCCTTGGCTGAGGAGCGCCTTTTCTCCCCGCATCCCGCCGGCCGGCAAACCCCGCCGCAGCGAAACTCATCGACCTTGGCTTGTTAAAACCCGGAATCAGCCTCTGGTTGCTGGGCTCACTGTTCATTCCTACTCATGGCTTGTCGTTTACTGTCTTTTAAAGGGAAGTAAAAATATAAACGGGGGAAAGAGTTAAAGCGGAGGGAAGCAGTTCCCGGGATCACCCGGGTAGTGGGCCAGCTGCTGTCCCCCTTTATCAGCCCGCGTTAGGGGACATCTGGCTCAGTCTGCCTTTCGGTGGGAGCCTGCTGCTGTCACTGCCCGCCCGGCTGCCGGGGCGGGGATCCCCGGCCGGCCTGGACCCGGCGAGGAGAGGATGACAGCAGAGCCTGGACACACGGGGCATCAGCCTCGGGCTCTGTTGCTTTGCCGGGTTGTTTTAAGTTGTAACACTTCGGCGTTTTCTCCACGTGGGGTGGGGGGGGGGGGGGGTGGGAGTGTGGGGGGGTGTGGAAAATATGTATATACCTTCTGAGACTATGTATAGTCTCCCCATATAGTGAGTGCATGTTGGCATTCCTCTGTATCCGTTCCACCGCAAGGAAAATAATAAAGTATCGCTATTTTTAACCGAATCCATCACAGAAGAGAAACAGTTGACACTGACCCGCCAAACACAAGTGTTCCCGGAGGTAATACAAAGTTTGACAGTACACTACGTCTCGTACAGACCCCTCTAAACTGAAAACCAAAAGGGTGCAAATTAAGCCTTTTCACATATAAGGCCTTTAATCACATATAATCGAAATTACAAGTGACCCTCTAAAGCAGCGCTCCCGGCCCGCCCATAATTCATGCAAGCGATTTGTCTAAGTGTGCCAGCTACGAACGTGAACGGCAGCAATCACGTCTAATCTAATCAGTCCGCCTGTGAGGGGACCCAGCGGTGTCATCAACTCCAAAGGGCCCTTGGTGGAAGTGGCTGGGAGAGGCCAGCGGCAGCTGGAGCCATGAATGACACTTTCTCATTTGTTCCTTTCCCAGCTCAACAAATGTTTAGTCCCGTTGCTGCTAAATGAACGCCTCGCGCTCTTTGGCTCGGGGAAGTTATTTGTTTTTTTAAGATTCCCGAACAGGATCAGGAGCAATTAACTTATTTTTGTTTCTATTTTCTCCCAGTGTTTTGGGAGCTAACCTGGAGCAAAGCAAAGAACTGTTCGGCTGCGTGGGCGCCTGTTGTGCTGCATGACGGTCACCGGAGTACGACGGTCTTGCCTTCACGGCGGCGAGGTGTCCGTCATCAACAGGCTGATAGACAGGGAGCCTAGACAAAACCCCACTCACTTGCCGTGGGGTCCGTTTCGGTGTGTCGCTGCCGAGAGGGAGGGAGAAGCCAAGCGAAAACCACGAAAATAAGAACAAAAGCAGGAGCCGTGCCCCGTCGCTGCCGCCGCTGGACGGCTCCCGGTGAGGGTTTCCTGCCGCCCCCGGCTGCTCGCCCGGCACCCCCACCCGAACACGGACCCTGAGGACAACTGAGCAGCCCTTAAGTGTGGGAACGAACGACAGTATTCCCTCTATTAAAAAAAAAAAAAACAAAAACAAAACCAAAAACAATCTTAAAGTGTTAGTGATTTTAATTTTTGGGGTTTTATTTTTTTGTTTTGTTTTGCTTTGTTTAGTCGCTATTAGAACAAACCACCCCTGTACTGGTGGGAGCCCGGCCGGGTCGGGTGCAGCGCTGGGCATCCCAGGCCGTCCGAGGTGTCTCTGAGTTCCACGGGGGGCCCAAGTTCCGTCTATCGCACAAAACGAGTCCAGCTCCCCCTCTACAAGAGGGCTCTGCTGTTCCTGCCTTGCGGCTTCCGCAAGAAATCCACCCCACAGCCTTACGCTTCCCCCCCCCCCCCCCCCCCCCCCCCCCCCCCCCCACCCCGCGACACCAAGCACTCATTGGCATGTCCCTCGTGGAGCCGCACTCGCTGCCCACGCAAAGGTGCCCGACTGCCTTCTGTGCCGAGGGTTTGACGTGTCCCAGGAAGAGCTCTGGCCCCGCATGGGCCTGGCAACACCCGAGGCCTGACCCAAGATCCCCCGGCACCCTAGGAAGAGTTGAGTGGGAGCCGTGTCCCCAGGGCCAAGGAGCGAGGCCGCTCTTCTAGGCGCCTTTGTTGAGCGCCCGGTCTCCTGGGAGCCGCTTCCCCACTGTAGCGCTCCCTCTTTAAACTGCGCCGGCTCCTGCGGCGGGGGTTGCCCGCTTTCTGCTCGGCATCGGGTTGAAAGTGCGGGGTGGTTCTATAAGCACGAGACTCACCGGCGGGAAAACGCCGGTGCGGGCGTAAACGGCGCCAAGCGGGAGCCGTACTGCCCCCACGGGGCCGTGGCGGGGCCTGGCGGGAAGCGGCAGCCGCGGGGAGTTGCAGCGGCCACCGGCGGGGACCTGCGGGGTCCGGGACGAGACGGCCGCACTTTCCCCTCCCTTTTGGCCTCAGCAGCACTGGAGGGCTGAGCTCGGACGGAGGCGGGGAAGCCCCAAACCCACTCTGCCGCCGTCGTGGTTCCCCCGGCCTCTGCCTTCCCATCGCCTCCTTGGTCGGGGGAGGGGGGAAGCAACAGCCGATGGAGGCGAGCTCTTAGCCCCGGGCACCCCCCTGCCCCGATGCAGGGCAGCGTCTGACTCCCGCCCCTGTCCCGAACGTGGCCAGCAGCACGGGGCGCGTACCGGTCGTAGCTTTCCTTGGTCCAGCTTCAACAGCCCGATTTATGCCCAAAAGATGCAGGGAGGTGAATAAGATGAGACCCCTCCTGCCTCTTTACTAAGGGCTCTCTGAGCTTTGAGCCCGCTTAGGAAAAGCGGAGGCCGCGGTGGTGGCGACGGCTGGCGCGGTGGTGGCCGCGGAGACCCCGCGGTGTCCCGCGGAGCCCCGGGACAGAGCAGCGGGAGAGTCGCTGCCTGCCTTGCACGAAGACGTACAGCGAGAGGTGATGCTCGCCTCCCCCCGACGGGCACGCACTTCAGGAGTGTGCTGAGGTTTTAAACACGTAAATTAAAATGTAAAGGCGGACCTTGCTTCCATGTCAGCGGGGTTTTGCTGCGGCTGCTGGCGGCAGCGATGCCTGACTCTGAAGCTGTCACACAAGATACTCACTGGCCTTCTCAAGCTTGGCGTTGGTTCACGGTTTCACAAATCTAGTTACTAAGAAAATATGTGAATTAATAAGAAATGGAATGACCTTTGGAATGCTGTCATTTCTGTACCTGCCTTCCTGTGATGTCTGCTGTGCTGCCTTTCTAATAATATCACATACTTGTGTCTGAGTAAGTAGAAAGATTAACTCAGACACAAAGTATGTGATGTTATTATCGCAAATATCAATCACAAATGTCTTCTAACTCCTTCATGGTTTTTTTGTTTGCTTTGTTGTTTTTTTGTTTTTTTTTTTTTGTTGGGTTTTGTTTAGTTTTATTTTACTATTATCTTACTCATCTCAATCTTTCCAACAGACATTTCTTGCAAGTATTGCATGAAGATGAAATTGTATATCGAAGTGCTCAACATATGGGGTGTACATGTATCATGCTGCACAAAATTTGAGTAACTCAGACCTCCTTCAAGCCACAAAAATTCATAGATTTAAAAGTATTTATTTTTAAGATATTGACAGGGCACTGAAAGGGTCGACTACTCCCTAATGGTCAGGGATCTGAGAGGACTCAGGCTGGTAGAGTAGGGCCCCACCAGCTAGGGCTTGTGCCAGCCACAGAGCAAGGGAGGCAGACAGCCAGTGGCAACTCAAGAGTCCAGATCACTGATGCATTTGTGATGATCTGTGAGGTCTGAAGTCAATCCATGAGTCAGAACCTGGGCCCATAAGCAAACACAGGCAGGGCTGTAGCTGAGCAAGAAAACCAGCATGCCTTCTCCACTGTTGGGGAAGAGACTGTCAGTCCCTGGACTGACCTGAGGTGGAATTCCCCAGGCAGAGGCTGTGGGTGGGCATCCCAGGTGAGGTGTATCAGGATCATGGTGGCCTATGAGTCCACTTGAGGCCCTGAGAGGTGAAATTACTATAACTTACTCTGTAATTGTCCAAACTGATAGGGAGAGTTGTTTGCCTTCCCAGGAAACCCTTCTCAGTGTGGGGACAAAATGGGAGAGAGGATGAGCCCACAGGGGAGGTGAGTGTAAATTGGCAAGTTTCCCACAGGGCTTTTGGCTAAGCAGGGCTAGACAGATGGGTTACTGCCAGGTCAGTCTCTGATGAAGGAGAGTTGGACACATCACCTCCTGGGCTGTGCTGGTGACAGCCACTTCTGTCCTGATGTTTCTAGTTCCCACTTCAGACCCTTGCACTGCTAGTGACTTACTAATTTTGATATTGCTTCTTACCCTCATGTCATCTCAGAACCCTAAAAATCTCCTAATGCCTTTTTCTCAGGAAAGCCCTGCGTGGACCTGTCACGTCCCTGCACCAGGAGACTTTGGTAGGGCCACCACAGTGACACCTAACCACCTGTTTACAGCTGGCTCCTCCACAGACACGTCCTCGGGGTTCTGGGGAGGTCAAGGTGGTGGCCTACCCCTTACTGAGCCTGGGTTTCAGACAGAACCCCACCTGGCTTTTCAAATGCTGCCAGCTTCCATGCACCAGCGTGACTAGGATGAGGGATGGAAAAGGGATGTGTGCTTCTTTTAAGTGTTTGCAAACCAGCAAAATCCATATGGGGACTTGGAAATGGTGGCAAATACTGCTGAGGCTCCCTTCAGGCCAGAACCCAGCAGAGGTGGTAATGTGAATGAAAAGCGATGGAGGGGGCTGTCCTGCATGTGCCCTGCCTACCCCTCCCACCATCCTGCCCCACAGCACCAGGCTCCTGCCCTGCTGCTCCCCAAAATGTGCATTTCCCTGCAGCTGCATGCACCCAGAGGTGGGTGGTGGGTCCTAGTGTAGAAGCACCACACCCAGCCCTCCCAGCCTACCTGGGAGCTTCTGGGCAAGCACTCAGTCTCAACACGAAGAGCTGAGAAGAACATCTGTCCACACCAGCTCCCACTTCTCCCTTTTTGCTGAATTCACCTCAACTCGCATGCAGATGAGAAGGCTGGTTTGCTGGAGGAAAAAAATTCTGCTCTGGATTTCTCCCTAGATGAGCTAGGAAAAGCTTAACTTTTCCCTTCCCTTCCCTTCCCTTCCCTTCCCTTCCCTTCCCTTCCCTTCCCTTCCCTTCCCTGTTTGGTCAAACTTCCAAGTGTGCTGCAAAAAACTTTCCTTGCAGCAATCATTCTCAGTTTCTGTAGTCCCACGTGCTTGTGACAGACCTCCAAAGTCCTATGGCCTGTTCTTGCAGGGACACTTCAAACCAGCCTTGCAAATTCTCAACACCCGATCAGGAGGGCCCTTCAAGTATAACCCTGAGGCTCAACAAGGACTTCAGCAACTTTCCTTACTTCTTTGGATATAATTTTTCTATTCTGTTTTCTTTGCAATGTTGTCTACAGAGACGCAGGAATTAGTCATGTTACCCCTCCCTCCCCATGCCCTGCATAAGGGAAAAAAAAAAAAAAAAAAAAAAAAAAGAAGTAGTGAGGGGGCGGATTTTGATTGCTTTTTTCCTTCATAAAGGTATCATGTCCTTGGATATTTGTTTGCTAAATGTTTGGTTTGTAGAGCAGATATATATACACTGCAAATTGCTATATGAAACTAATACAATAATCTTTCAAAACTCCTTGTTCTCATGAGGAATTATACAACAGTTCAAATGGTTTGAAATATTGAAAACATATTTTAATTGTAGAATTCTATACAAACTCAGGTAGATACAGAAATGGTCACGACAAAATGTGTTGTTATTGCCTGAAATTTTTCACAGAAATAGAAACATTGACGGCAAGCTTACTGACATCCAACATGATGAGATATCTTTAAACTTGCAAAATGAGTAGACACAACACCACTCCTAAGTAGTTTGTATGTGTTTGACTGTCCTTAAGTCCTACTACTTATATACCAACCTGAAAATACAAAGAACCAAGATTAAAATTTTTAATGCACATCACATACTAATGTAAAATTAAGCACAAAAAAAAAAAAAAAAAGGGAAAACAAACTGTAATCCTGAAAATACACTATATTTTTTACCTAGGGCACTGACTTATTCCAAGAATGATTTCCTGTATAGCTGTGTTCTACATGAGACACATTTTGTTTTCTGCACAGGACATCACTATCTGATGGCGATACAAGAATGAATGGTAACGAACAAAAGGGAAAGAAATGTAATCACAAGTGGAACTCAAACTCCATGCCAGTGTTCTTGCAGCCCTAAACAAAGCTATACATTAAAATATGCTACAACCATTGTTCTCAAAATGTCCTTGGCACTTTTCCTCTGATAATCTTACTTCCATTTTTTCCTTTTTTTTTTTTTTTTAAATGGAACAAATTACATTTCTGCACCTGTACCATAAGGCAAAACTATAAATGCAACTACAAGAACAAGTTACCAAAAAAAAATGCCAAGCCAAAGGTAACCCCCACCCTCAGGCCACCGCCCTAGAACTCCAAACACGTGGTGAAAGAATATCATCCTTCCTCTTCATCACTGTCTTTCATAGTAATTCCCTGAAGTCCTCCTGTGTCCGTGACTGAGACTGTGGCCTCCTCTACAGTCAGACGGCTGTGAACGGTATCATAGGTTTTACTGTTCAGCGTTCCCTCCAGGACACCTTGCAACCTGAAGTCTCGGTAGGTTTTCTGCAGCAAATATAAAACATCCTCAATTGGACTCCAGCAAGTCTGAGCAGTCTTCCACTATACACTGGCCATTTCTAGCATGCCAGTGGAACAGCTGTGTTCCTCCCACAGTTAGGGACTTACCATCTAGAATTTGCTAAAGATTTTGCAGTCTTAGTTTCTGGGCTGCATGAGATTTCTATACACTCTAGAGAGTCCACAAGGAACACTTTGATGGTCATTCCTTTAAGTGATTGTGTTTTGTAGTACATTTCTGTAATTGTATGCAGATTTCTCAGTAACTTCCATTTGTACCAACAAATAATTTTTCTAAGTGAACACTGAAATATAACTTTGGCTACAGGTGGGTCTGTCATTTTACACAAAATCTGTCTGACTCTTTTCTCATACTATGGTTTTATTTGCATTTATCTTTACATTTATATGCCAAATGTGGACAAATAAATCAATTTTAGATTATAATCCATATTCTATAATGTGAATGTTTTTCAGGTGATTATTTCAGATAATAATCCATATTCTATAATGTGAATGTTTTTCAGGTGATTATTTCAGATAATTTACATCTATGTCATCAACAATTTGCCTCATTTTAAGTATATATTTTTTTCCTTGAGAAAGTTTTGTTTCTCTGGTATCCAGCTTTCTTGTAAACCAGTAGATATGACTTATTTGACTTTCTATCAGGTAAGAATTCTGACTGAAACTATTTTATTCAGTGATGTTATGTTCAAGTGAACATATGGAAAATTATCTTCTTTATTTTTATGTTGAATGTATTTGAAATAATCTTTCCTTAAGTTAGCCTAAAAAGCTTAGGAAGGATAGTTGATACAGCTAGCTTCTTATTTTGTGTACACTGCTACTATGAGTTCCCAGTGTTTAAGAAAGAAACTATATGAAAAAGGAAACAGAAGATAATTAAAGGCTATCAGGCCCATTCCTCTGCTGCAGGAGACTGGGCACAACCCTTAGAGAAAGAAAAGAGCTGATCTTGTTTCACTCAGTAGTTCAGAGAACTGCAAAAGACACACTCAAAATGGGTAACATTCAGCTGGGAGAATTTTTTTTTTTTTTCTGCCACTATCTATGGTAATTATTTAAACCTCATCTGAATCACTGCAACCGAGATTTGACTTTCATAGGTCAACTTCAGAGTCAATGGATGCAGCTTATGTTTTGCTCACACGCTCCTGCAAGTACCCTGCCTGGTCTTTTTCAAGTGTCACCAATGCATTCCCTTTTTGTAACACTGTGCATTCAATTTCCTTTTATGCTGTTAACAGGTCCTACAGCAATTTTTTTCAGTTTCACATTGTATTCCTCCCATTCTCAGACCAGCACTCTGAGGTCGTCATTGCTCTTCTCTTGATGTACTTTTGCAGGATAATAATGTTCACATTAAAGCTTAATTTTTCATTTCTCCCTAACTTTCCTTTTGGTCCTTGACCCTTCTTTAGTCACGTCCCTCTCTGCATGTGTCTCAGGTATCTAATGATGTCTTTATGCCATCATTCCTAAGTTTTGGCTTTAATGGGAGCAAGCAATGTTTTCTTCTCCTGGTCATTCTTAAAAATAACATTACTGCTGCATGCAAACAAGTAAGAATCATTTGTTGCTTATTCATCCCATGTCCCTTAAAAATGACCTACTACTTCTTTTTTTTTCTTTAATATTTTCAAGAGATAGCAGGGACAACACAGGCTCTTATTCTTTCCAAAATCAGACAGAAAAATGCCTCTATTCACTGTACAGAGTTTGGAGGAACTGTGGCTCCCCATGTGTCTCTGCCCATCTGGGCTGCAGCAGTGAAAGCTTCTTAGGATCCTCTACTTGAATCATTGTTTCTTATTTCCCAGCAGCCTCCTGTTTGTCAAGTTCCTGTTTTACCAGTTCTTTCTTCACTCACCAAAGCACAGGTGGACAAGATTTTCCATCTTCCAGTACATTGACCAGAACCTTTATGACTGACATTATCTTCTTCAATCTTCTGTATCCACAGAAGGCGACATGGAATAACACACTTGAAATTTATATGCAAAGCAAACCAAGGTGTATGGGCACAGAAAGGCTACAGACCTAACCTGAGTGTTCCCATTGTTACTGAGAGCCTACTGCTTTTGAACAAGGCAATGAATTGTGCCAGGCTGCCAAGGGATGGGTGGTTGGCAGTGCAGCTCATTCACCTGAACTTCAGTTTTGTAAGAGCATCCTCCTTTAATTTCTGGGTGATATTTAACTGCTATAATTTATTTGTCCCATTCTTAGAGATCAGTGGACACAATTTTTAGATCCTATAATGCTTTTTTTTTTTTTCTCCCAGAGGATGATTACCTTCACTTGAGCTTTAAATTTTTCACAAGAGCCATTAATTTCAACCAGAAACAACAAACTGCTTTTGCCATTTTGGCACATAATATAATGAGGAGTCAAATCCCAGAGAAAACAGTGAAGGTCAGAAATAGTAAATTTAAGCCTGGGTGGTTCAGGGGGCCATGATGGCATCATTATTATGACTTTTTTTCTTGCATCTTTTTTCCCTCTCTTTTTCTTGTTTTCTTTTTCTTCTTTTATTTTTCTTCTGTTCTTTTTCCTTCCCTTTCCCTCTTTCCCTCTTTCCCCTTCTCCCTTCTCTTGTCCTTTCCCGTCTTCTCTTCTCTTCTCTTCTCTTCTCTTCTCTTCTCTTCTCTTCTCTTCTCTTCTCTTCTCTTCCTTTATTCTTTTTTTTAAATTTTTTTTTTCTTTCGCTAGTGAATCCTGAAAGTTGAGGTCGCAATTCTGGTATTCACCAGTTTAAATGTTTCTGCATGAACTTCATGAGAAAATATTTTGAAGAAATCAAGGTCACCATTGACAACAGGTGCTTCTTATTCCACATTTATACAGATACAAAAATGTTCAGAGTTAAACAAGACAGAGGTAAAAGAAAAAAAAATCTGAAATGGTTTTCTGTCTCTCGCCTAAGGGTATTACCTAGGATCTGAAATGGATTTAGAAGGAAACTTTCTTTTATGGTATGTTAACCCATAATTGCCTATTGCAAGATATTTTACACATTGCTTGGAAGCATGTGACATTGTCCAGTGTAGATGACTGAGGACTGGACTGAAAAGATTGGTATTTCTGTTGATATTTCTCCTGGACTATGAAAGATTATGAGATATTATCTAATATATTCATTATTGTTTTCCAGTTGAACTTAGTAATCATATGCACATAAAAAAGAAAACAGTTACTTTTTAGGAGAGTAGAAAAAATAAAGAAAGAATGCTATTGGTATTATTAGGTAAAACAAACAAACAAAAATCAATAATACAACAAACAATAATTTAGGAATACCATACAGCATTGCTGTACAGATAGCAGTAATCTGTTAAAATTCCTTGGAACAATCTTAATTGTCACAAAGTCCAGAATGGATGGTAATTACTAGTGCATATATAATTAACATCAGAAGTTCTAATAAATTGTTTTCCTTCTGAAATTCAGTACAACTGTGAAAAAAACCCCAAACATTCCAGCCTAAACCTACATAAATTTGCAAATTTTTTCCACATTTTTAAACTTTTATGGTGATCCATACTTAATGCTTTTAACACCTTTCTCTCTTTACTATGCAGTCTAACACAGACACATTTTATTTACCTTCACTATCTTGATGAGAGTCTTCAGCTGGTAGATGTGAAGCTGAAGGTCTAATCTATCAGCCAACCACATGCATATGACTTTCATGGAGCTGCTATACCATTGCTGAAAGAAGGATAAAAAAAAACCAAAACAAAACAAACAACCCACCAAACAACCCTGCAGTATTCATTTAACAGATTTGGTAATGAGAGGTAATGAAACGCTTTGAAATGATCACAGATCGGCACTTGAAGTCAACAATGATATAATTTCCTGTTAGAATTGCATGTCAGTAGGAAATCAAATAACTTGACCTAGACTGTTCTTTACATGAATTAGCAACTGCCATTTTTATCTTTTAGTTACAGCATTTTCAAGCAACATAGCGTTATGCACTCTGCTATCTGTCAGTGAGAATGGGTATTAAATACACAATTAAATGAGAGAACTGTCAGCTAAAACAGTGAGGGAAAAAACAGGTAGGGTATCTTGAGAGAGATTTTACAATACCTAGACTTTCCAATCCAAACAGGAAACAGCATCAAACATAGAATATGGAATTTGTCTTGTTTTATTCTTTTAAATCAGTTCTTTATTAAGTCAAACAAATCAGAAATCAATGGAAACTGCATTTAAATATCAAAAGACCACCCCACCCCTCATAAAATAACCATGTTAAGGTTTTGTTTTACATTAATTACTAATTATAATTACAGCCTACCTTATTTCCTTTTTATGTCTTAGGCATAGGTATGTTTCACTCAAAGATTCACAAATGGATGGGGTAAGAATAAGCTCTCTGATGTTGGTGCCTGTCTTACTGTAAAAAAATGCTCAGATCCAAATAGCTACTATAGTAGTTCTTTCACATTAACTGGATTATAAGAGATTTTACTTAACGTAGTTGTAGCAGTTTTCCTCCCCCTCCTGTAAAATACCAACCAGATGTCATTTAGTGAAATTGTAAAAAGGAAGGGATTTTTTTTTTTTTTTTCATTTTAGCAGTGAGAGATTAAAAGAGTTTGTGTTGCAGCTCTGTTTCTAGTCTCTTTCCCCACAGGGAAGAGGCTTAAATTCTTTTCTGATGTAATTTCCTGTGTCTTTACAAAACACACAGATATGTGAAGAGGGGAAACACTGAGTATATTTTAAAATGAAGCATTCTAGGCAAGGTATACATTGTCGAGTAATTCAAAGGAAGGATCTAACATGCCTCTTTAGCCACCTCTACACTAACAAATAAAATAAAATATGTATTGAAAAAATGAAGACAAATCACTGGTTACTGGATGTAACAAAAACCAGAAATTCCTTCATCGAAATGTAAGATCTCTGGAAAAAGCTTTAAAGTCATACAGTAAATATATGTAAATACTTTTTATTACAGGAAACAACCTCATCTAACTGGAACTATCAGTTTTAAGATAAATTTGAAATAAGATTTTCATGTAATAATGGCTTTCATTTATTTTGTTTAAAGTGTTAAAATGTATTTTCATTATAAATCATTGGAAATTAGTGATTTTAATTTTTTTAGAATTTCTTTTATTAATTTACTATTTTACAGAAGTGAACAAACACACTACATGAAATGCAGATATCTGCACACTTCATAAAAGTAGTTTGATTTATTCAGTAAAATGTGGAACTGACCTGGGATCCATAAAATGCTGTATTTTTATCACTGAATGACATTCTTATACTATTTACATTTCACCCCAAACATGCATGCTGGTTTTGATTTTCTTTACAAGTACCTGTAAAATATTTTTAGTGTGACCGAATTGTTACTAAGTGGCAGCTGTAAAATATACGACAGGTGTTGTATGTATACAGATGTCTAGAAAATAAAATATAGTTGAATTTATTAACTCGAGGAACTCTACCGATCTAATAAACATAACAATTCTTTTGCCAAGCATTCTGCTCAGAATATCTACTGTTATTTGCAATAAGATGAGAAGAAATACTGTATTATCACTCAGACTCTACTGTTGTTAATCTTTAACATAATCATGGCAGAGAGAATGATTTTGGTAGTGGAATTTTTTCATAACGGATATTCTACCGTAAAAAAAACCCAATAACACATCCACAATGTATTCAGTTTATATTAAGCAGAAAGCAGAAGGGGCTCAAACTTGCTCACACAAAAAAACTACAGGCAAAATTCTGTGATCTTTTTCCCCATGCAACATTACTTAATGGTGCTAGGTCACTCAGAATAGACCCAGTCACAGTTTTCTGGCAAAGTATGTATTTTAAAGTCCAGCCAGATAATTAAGATGGACACAATAAAAATTAGACTTTCCAAACGTACCTGTGATATGATTACATAGACTGAAAACAAAGCTAAGAAATTGGAGGGAATTAATTTTGCTACTCAAATTTGTGAATGAAAACAATATAACATGTTTTTCTGACTAGCTCTGGTAGGCTAAACTTTCAGTAGAAATGTTTAATTTGGTGATTGTGAAAAGACACTATGGTACTTGCTCCTCTGTCAACATACCTTGTTCATAAAAAATATGACTGCTATTAGCTTAGAAAAAAAAGTATTCTTTTTTTGAATTGTCACAGTATTTTTAATCAAAATCACATACAGTATTTTACAGTCCTCCTAGAGGTACTTGCAGATAGGATTCCTGTTCACTATTGGCCTTATACCCACTAGTTTTGAGCACTTAAGTGTATGCTGAAGCTGAATAAAGATAAATCTGCTGGACTTCATAAGAAGAAAAATAACTGTTTTCCTACCGCTTTTTTTGCAACCTGTTAAAATGCGCAGCACTGCAAATGCCTCTCAGAGGTTGAATCCAAGGCCACGCATCTGACAACCATGAGCATGTTATAGAGGCAAGGATACATCTACTGTGACTTAGGGGAATCTATTGCAAACTCAAAAAGCTTCAGCGATTAGATAATGGTCCTGAGATGACACAGTTTTTAAGTAATAATAATATAATAATAAAAAGAAATAATCTAACTGGTTTTAAGAAAAAGTCACTTTCCCGCTAGTAACAATAGCACTGGAAGGATAACACGACTCTTGCAGATGTCAATTATATGGTATTACTGCCATATTCTTTGCTGCTGTCTATACAAGAATAAAGCAGTAAGTGTTTATTATATATATTTTTTTCACATCAACACAAAACCACAGCCAACCACTTTAACAAAAATATGTTTGCCTCTCTGCTCCCCACTCCCCCCCCCCTTCTTATTCATAGCTCATCTGGCTCCTGTAAGGGCATGCATTACTCACTTCATTTTCCTGAGCTACCTCTTTTAAAGTAAAAAATAAGAGAAAAGGAAAGGCTAGGCTTGACTCTGTGAGACCCCTGTATTTATTCACACTTATTGTGCATGACTGTAGACTGGTAAATCATATTAGCAGCCCGTCTCCCCATCAAGCTGCTACTTGCTTTCCAGCCCTGGGAAGGTTCAACAAATCAACAGGAGCACGGAAAACAGAACATCAGTCTAATCTAGTGTTTAAGGTGAAGTTTTCAAACCCAATCTAAGAAGATCTTTAGAGCAAGCAACAAGCTGAAGGGCTCAGAAGGTGGTATTGACAATGAAAGAGTGTTGAAATATTGAGAAGCGCAGCACTTGTGCATTTTTAATAACAAGAGGGTCAACAAGGACACAGCTCCCTCAGTGCCAATAGTTGCCACACCAGGGCTATAAACGCTCTCAGTTCATCAGATTTCTTAAACAGTTCATCAGCTTTCTTAAACACCCTAAACCCCCTCAGCGGACCTTTAGTCTTAAATTAACAAACCAAAGCAATGAAAGAGGGTGCAGCGTGAATGGCCAGCATTGATCCCCAACGGGGCTCGGCGCGGTTACAGGCACTGAAAAACTCGCTCCATTGTCAGGAGGAATTGACAAACCTCCTCGCCTAAATAGTCCAGCTGAGGAGGGCTGGAGGCACGCAGCTGTAAAGGGCTCCCCTCGCCCCGCTCCCAGCGCTCACAATGCACCAGGCATGAGCTCTTTGTCAGGCCCAGACTCTGCAATTTTCTAACAAGGATTAAAGTTGTTTCTCGGCAGGACCAGTGAAAAGCGATTTAGCAACATACCGTGCTTTCTTCGGGCAAGTTAAAGAGAAGTAGTTAAGGAATTTCATTATTCTGCTGACCGGTTGAAATACAAAACAAATATATTAAATATTCACCATCATTCTGGGTGCCTGAGCTATAACATTTGCAGAACGGTTCAATTAAATATAACACTTATCGCCTGAAAGCAAGCACTTCAGATTTATTTTTGAAGTTTTTTAAAAAGGTGCAGCTGTTTGCCACCTGGAAGGAGGCTCAATACATATTATTACACAATGCTTTAGGCTTTCTAGGGCTGGTATCCCTAACGCCTGAGACACAAGACCCCGTCGAGTTTCTGTATCTTGCCTGCTCTTGATAAATAGGCACTGTCAAAATTCTTTCTCTCCTGAATATGGCAGAGGGAACAGCTTTTCTAGGAGCTGCATTCTAGCTTCCTACGGAAGCCTTTGTCGCACTATTGATCAGGAATTGAGTCACTCAGATGACAACGAGAGGTTTTTACTTCCTCCAGCTTTACTTTTCCTATCAGAAGCAATAACAAAAAGTGTTCTTCTCACTAATGAGATTGTTCATCAAAGGCAGCATAAGCTAAAATGCCTAATACCATGACCATGTTAAATATTAAGTGCTAAAAGGCCTAGTTTTTGTTAAAAGGCAATGCTATCATATTGTTTCAAGATTTTGATAGCTAGCATTAGTGATACACCAAGAAACTTTTAGAACATAAAAAAAAAAGAAGGTTAAATGATGGAAGAATAAACAGGTTATTCTTTAAAAATGCAAACAACAAAACTTAGAAGAGAGTTAGCGATTTAGGTTTCATAACTGTTTTCCCTCTGTAAATTATGAATAATCACACTGACCTACTTTGTTGAAAGTTAATGACAATGAGGGGACCAAGTGTTAATTGTAGTGTCTTTGAAAACACTCTGAGGTTTAGAAGTTACAGCTGTATTTTCAGGTTTAGGTGTAGGCCATCAACCACCTAAATGAAGATTTTTGATCTGAGCAGAGGTGTTCATTGACTCTTCTGAAGGCTGTAAAGCCTTGGTAACTCCTAAAAAACCCAAACAACCTAGGGAAGGTTCAAGCTGTGGGCCACCATGATACATGAGAAGATGATGTGCCTCTTGTAAACACTCTTAGGAACACAAAAGTAAGAAATTAAATCAGAAGAAGTAATTAACATTCAAAATATCTTTGTATAAATATTTAGTTGCAAACCTAAAAGCAACAACAAAGTAACCTTGTATAAGATGTTTATGCTTTTCCCTCAGGTTTAGGCAGCTCTTTGATTAAGAAAGACTGAGAAATCTTTGAAGGTTGAGGCAACGGTACATAGACACAGACAAAAATAAAATAATTTATTAGTATCTACAGATTTTTGTTTGTACTCCTTTCCTACCCTATCAATCATGACTCCTGACACAGGTGATTTATGAACTAGTCAAAATATCCTTTCATTCTCTTGGAGGGAGACCAGAGCTTTTTGACTACTGACATAATGCCCTCCCACCACTTCCTGCTGTATCTTCACTCCCCTGGGAGGAACAAATTATGTCCCCAGTGACTTCTTTTTTAGATTGCACGCATCATAGATGTGGACTAATTTGTGAGGCACTTCCAGTTGCGTTTCCAGTGAGGATAACTGTGTCAATGACCAGGAAAATGAAGGAACAGAAGGTGGGGAAATCTCAGAGAAGAGAAAGCTCATGCAAGAGCTTTCCCATCCTACTGTCACCTTCATGTAGCTTCATGGTGACAGCCACTGCCCTTCTGAGACAGGTCATCCAACCCCACAAGAATGTGGTTTCTCATTATACAAACCTTCATAGTGCCACAACATAAAATTTTGAGCTAGGTTTGACTCTGATAACTCAAGTTTACAGTGACATCCCTGAAAAAGGTACAGAATTTTGCCTTTGCTGGAAGACCATACAAAGGTGGTGTTTTCTTTGTGTGTGTGTCTCAAAGTTATTGTTCTGAATTATCAGAGAATTTCATGCTATTGAGGTATACTTCTGTGTGAAACACAGTAAGATTTTGTTGGCAGAAGTGGTCATTTACCTTGCCTCTGACTGTAGAAATAAAAATGATGTCACCTCTAGATAAAATTTTTAAGTACACTTGTAGCCTGGATATTCTTACAGCTACCCTGCTTCTTTGGACTATGTGTTTTTTGTCAAGATAATAATCCTTCTGTTTACAATATCAAAGTTTACATTATTTCTCTGAAAACAAAAACCCAAACAAACAACAAAAACACCCTCCATCTTTTGATTCAAAACACTGTTATGACCAGGGAGAAAAAAAAACAAAAACCAAAGTGACATACATTTAATGGCAAAATAATATAGAGGGAAACAACTGTGCCGAGAGTTGCAAGTGTATCTCCATTTCATGCATACTGATGAAGCTCTACTTAGCTACATGTTCACTTCCTGAATATTTAGTATATCAGAAAACATTACTTTTATTGTTATTTTTAACATATAAAATACAATCAATACAAATATAAAACTAAAAGGCTGTTTTAACACACTTCAGCTTTCATCCAATACTATGCAGAAATCAGATTGGAAACTTTAGGGAATTAATTTTGCATTTTCTTCAAAGTTCATGAAGTTCAAGGAGAATAATATTGGTTTTGGGGGTCACTATGATGTCCTTATTTTTATTCCTTTTTCTTTTTTTTTTTAAATTTTTTCCTCTAGGAATTTTCATTCAAAAAACTGGTAGAAATGAAGATTAAAGTAAGCAGAGGCAAAAATCCACAGAGTTAGCCTTGTTGAAACCATGGGGTTTGCAGGTAGTATAAACAAATGAAGCCTTTCCCCTCCACCGAAAATCAGATGTTTAAAAGCCCTTCATCTGGAAAATGCAAGTGATTAAATCAATATTAAGTGTAATATGAAAAAAAAAAAAAAATTCTCTCTGCTCACCATTTTGCTTCAATTCCTTCCCAGATTTTCATTCCAGGGCCTGTCCAAAAGTTCCCACTCATTTCTGCTGTAATACTCCCAAGCTCTGTATTCCCTCATGTGCTCCTACTTCTCACAGAGCTCCTGACATACCACATCCCTCTTCCACCTCACCAGTGTCTTACCTTTCTAATGCTTGACACGACAATCAAGGCATCTTCCTGGAAATGTCTAAATTGTTAGCCAGCTTCTCTGTTTTGCTTTATCCTCTAAATATGAAATGCTAAACCAAGTTTTGAACTTTGGCTTGGAAATGTGCAAAAACTTTCACAGCCTAAATTATAGCTACATGTAGCAGGAAAGGAAAACTGCGAAAGAACCATGTATTAACACTCATACTTGTGATAAATGGATCAGGACCCATTTTCTCTAGCTTGGTCATTTTAAATCACAAATTTTGGGTATGAACCACATCTTCCTTTTTCTTTTCTCTTTTTCTCCTCCCTCCTCCCTCTGTTGTTTGTTTTTTTTTTAGCTCTTTTATGCATATGTGATTGTACCGGATTTGCTAACTTGCCTCTTGCACCCTTGCTTGGCCAGGGAAGAACAGTTTTCTTTCTTCCAGTGGGATTCTTCCTTTGGTTTCTTCTGCCTTTTTTTGTGCCATTACTCCAATGAGCCTCTCGGGGAGCTCAAAAAACATTTTGTTTTTCTTAAGAATGACTAATTGATGAAACACTTTAGCCTCTAGCCAGTCTCTTCCCTGCCTACTTGAATGAAGGATTCCCACTGTCATTCCCAAAGCAATTGTGAGGAAAGGGAAAGGAGCTCAGCAGAGAGAGGAACCCAGACTCTGACAGAAAGACCCTGTTCAGCAGGACTTATGACAACGAACAAGCAAACAGTAGCTGGATGAGGTATTTTGGTAATACAAGGAAAGAAATTAGTCAGGCTAGTTTTCAGAAGTCAGTAATGAGAAGAAAAGAGAGAATGAGGCTCACTTAAAAGCATACTAGGCATCTCTGAAACTTCTAGGCAAAAAGGATATTGTTCTGAAATAATGAACATCTAGCATATAAAAATCTTTTATTTTAGGACGAAAGTAAATTTTTCATATTTTAGGCTTATAATTAGAAGCTGGCCAGTTGCTATGGAACTGCTGCCGATTCACAAATAAATATACACTTTTAGTACAAAATATACAGTGCTCATCTCTCCCTGCACTGTACATCCGTTGCTAAAGAGCAATTTACAATATTTATGCTACTTTGTAACATTTGTGACCTTCGTTTTTTTCTGTCTTCTTCACATATGGTAGATGCACTTACAAACTGGAAGTCTGCAAAATTAGACATGTATAACTTCCTTCTGTATCTGGACATATGTAATGTTGCTGTTCTGCTTTTAAACACTTGGTACTAACATAATGCTCGTGACTGTGAGAGACTAATGGCACAAACAGTTTCCCTACTCCACTCTGGATATGCAGTGCATCTGTGAACTGTATTTCTATAGGTTATTCCGGTGCTAAATATCTCTGGAGCAAACACTGTCACTCTTGCTACACTGCGCGATGTGTTGCAGTTTGGCAAACATCCTCCAAGGCACGGAACGGGGAACATCACTTGGGTGACCTTGAAATGAAAGCCAGCTTGGGTCCTCAAAATAAACAAATGCACATAATGCAAAATGACCAAGTTGTCACTCGTTATAACACTAGCTTCTTGCTATCAGGCTCCAGTTTTACAAACCCTATGAACATGCTTAGCTGCACAAATGCTAAGCAGTCTTCCTAAGTGCACGCATAACGTTAGTAAGGTTAAAGGTCCAGGTGCACTCTGCCTGTAAGGTATTTAACTGAGACACCTACCTCTGCTTTTGCCCAGTCATCCAAGACTCCTTGGGGAGTCCTTGGAGTTAGGCACTGGCAAAGGGACCACAGGAAGAGACCTCCTGTGAGCTGCACCTCTCCCTTGAGGTGAGTATATTCTTAATCTCTGTACCACGTACCAAAAGTGAGGCGGATCAAAATTGGTCCAAAGTCTGTGTTGTAGCTTTAACACTCAAGTTAGTAGTTCTTGTCTTCTATTTAGATTCCCTGCTCCATGTGGAATGAGGCTAAGTACATATTTTAGAGTTTTTAAAACACCCTGGGTTTCTCTGGGTGAACATTTACAGACAGCTCATTTCTTTCCACCTCAGCAATCTTGACTCATCATCTGTTTACTTTCCATGTTATTGTGGTGACATGTGACAGGGCTGAATGCAGCTGTGAAGTTGATAGGGAGTTGCACAGTGGTGGAACCACTCCTCTCCTACATCGCATTGATTGGGCATCACACTGAGCAACACTAATGTGGAGCAGAGGTCCAGCCTTCTTTCTCCCTCTTGATTCTCTCCTCCCCTTACCTCTTTGGAGATAGAAGCCTTGGATTGGGCAGGTGCTCCTTTCCATCTCTGACCTTATTGCCCATCCACACTCTTTCAGCTATGCAGATTTTACAGCTGCTTTGTCTTATTTTTAATTTATTTTTTCTTTTTGGAACCGATTTTTTCTGTTCATTATTTGTACTGTGTTTTTTGCACACTGTAAACACTTTAAGTATGGTATAATACAAAGGACAGTCAATGCAGTGTAAATGAAGAAAATATACGCTGAAACACTTGAAACTATTTAAAGGAAATCATCTCTATATAGGTCAACACTTTCACACATTGATCTGAACTGAATCTTTAGTGCTGATTTCAAACAGGTTAATAAGCTCCTTCCACTGATGAATCACTGACTTAGAGCACTCTGCAGCATCCTCACCTGGTACTATTTTGATTTACAATATAGCTATTTCTTTCTGTTACTCCAGACTCGTTGTAGTAAAACTAGACTATTCTTATGCTTTCTGGCGCTGTTTTTCCTGTAATATGATCAACAATGTGGCTGTGTGTTTATTTGTGAAAACTTTCACAGAGTTTTACTTGATTTTCCTTTTTTAAACTTAGCTTGACCCAAATGAAATACAAGTATAAATATCAAACCTGCAAGTATGGTTTGAGAAGCCACAAGGTTCTCCTGCTGTTTATATGTGTGTGAATTACAGTACATCAAGAAATCAATATTCCCTAGATGGTGCTTGTGCCTGGCACTTCATGGTGAACAAACATTAGATAAGACAATATAAATGGTACAATCCTTATTGATTTCTCTTGACTGTGTAGAATGTGAAAGCTGCAGCCACAGTTAACACTTACTGACAGACTCATCTAAAGTTTCAGTGCTATTTTATATTTTTATAGTTGTCCATGCTCAATTGATTCCATTAAGTTGCTAGACACATTTCAAGCCATCTAGATAAGAAAAAAAAAATGCAGTGCCTGGAATGAGACGCTGCTACTTTGTGCCTAGCAGGATAAAAAGGTTAAAGGACTAAATTGCGCCTGGATGTTGGAAGGAGTTCTCTTTTATTTGATAGAATTGTTATTGTGTTTAGTGAATGGATACTGTGAGTGATGGATAGACACATTTAACTAAGTTAAATAAATGAACGAACACTACAGACCAGAAATGTCTACAGGGAAACTGTACTGGAAGCTCCCAGTGTTATAGGCCCTTCCCAAACAAACAAGCAAGAAATCCTTGTAGTTCCATCCCTGTTTGATAAAATTCCCGCAGAAAAAAAAAGTCAGATGGGTTTTAAAATCTTGAGTTTGGGATTTTTTTTCCCCTGTTTCCCCCCCCCCCCCCCCCCCTTTTGATTCATAATGTACATTTTAAATTACCTGATTTTTTTTTTTTTTTTTTTTTAACAATTTCTACTTGTTTGGGGTTTTTTTCTCCCCCAAAAGTGAGCTTCTCATACATGTCAGGGAAATTAGGGGATAGGACAGCATAAGAAATTTTGACATATCAGGATATAAAATTTAGTGCCCTGAAAAATATTTATTTATTTCCCTTTTATACTCAGAAAGTACTTTTAGCAAGATATCAAAATACCTGTTTCATACTTTCCTACTCCCGTGCTGGAATGATTTAAATAATATGATTGAATTAGTGTGAAAAAAGTGTCATGAATACTAAATGCAGACTAGACTATGGGATACATAATGTCTTGAGAAAACCCTTTTTGTATCCGTTTGGGCTGTTTTAAGCTTAATAGGATGGAAAGTCAGAAATTTAAAATGGCATAAAAATTGAAGACATGGGAAAATGTATAGTATCAAAACCATATCAAACCCAGACACTGTATTATGGTTTCCTCTAGAGAAAACACTCCCAGCTACACGGTAAAACACCTTACAAAGTGCTGAATATTCTGATCCTTTAGCAGCAAACTCTGAAGCACATGATTTTCTTTAAGTGTGTTGTGGTCCTATTGATTTCAACAGTAATGAGCTTTGCTGGATTAATAGCAGCATAATCAGAACCCTCCAAGAGTGGGCACTGATTTTCTCAGCATATTCAAGGAAAACAACAACAACAACAACAAAAAACCAAACCAAACAAAAACCAAAACAAAACAAAAACAAAAAAAGAAAACTTACATACCATATGAAATCAGATGGAGGTTACATTTTTCAGCTTTCAAATGAACTGTTGTTTTCTAAGAGAGATTTCTATCTCCAAAAATGAGATGAATCTACTTGAAAACATCAGGAATAATTTAGTGAACTTTTGAAAAGACTTTGAAGAGTAAATCTGTGAGATGTTGTTTCCATCTTGCAGAAGAGTTTCATATATTTGAGCATGTTAATATAATTCACTTTTTCAGTCTACTGTTGGTGACACTGCCTACAGTTTTCTTTAACATTCTTTCTTTTACCAAAAAAGACATGAAAAACACTTTTAAAATTACAAGAATGTCTTTAGATCAAGAGAAAACTGCAGAATGGTTCTCATATCAAGAGCCTTCTATTTTCTCTATAAAATATTAGACATAATTAAAGGTGAGTTAAGACTTTGGTGCAAATCTAAAGATCATCGGCAAATCTGAGCACTGCTCAGCTTTTCAATTGCTTTTCTACTTCTCAGTTCTTTTAAATGGTTTTCTATGGCAGGAACATTTTTCTTAATTAGTCACAGCTAATTAGTGTTCTGGCATAGACAAGTAATCAGAAATGTCAGAGCTGCAAGGCTACATCTCCCTAATCCTTTGATAATAATTTAGCCTCCTGGGAGGGCCTCAAGCTGCGGTAAGTAGTGGCTGACAATAAGGCAAAATTAGGTGGGCAGCAGACCATTAGGATAGAAAAATAAAAAGCACTACCAAATCCTGCTGAGCACCATCAGGCAACTAACTACACTGCCAGATGAGGTGCCTGTTTAAGCCTGTGTTGTTAATTAGCTGATTCTACCAGACCTGCCACATATGTCCAGGTGCATCACGCAAAGATGTGTATTTCTGGGTTTGCGCCAAAGGACAATTTTGCACTGCGATCAAATTTCAAGAATCTGAGAAAGAAGCCCACATATTTCTTGAAGATTATTCTGAGTTATCAAAGAAATAAGATCAACAAGCTACAATCCATTTTTGTTGAGTCTCTGTTAAGTAATTAGGCATGGTCCTCTCGTGTTTCTCAGAGGTTAATACAAACATAGCTTTTGATTCAAATGTGGCCTTTAACCAGTCCTACTTAGTCTGAACTTGCTGAAGTTGCCTTGGCATATAATCTAGATCAAAAAGCAGATCTTCTGTCAAATCACATACTTGCAAACAATTACATAACAATGAAAGTGAAGATTACTTATTAAAATTAATGTGACAGGAAGCAATTTGAGAATGAAGGAAAAAAAATCACAATTGGAGTTTTCTAGAAGAACATTGTTCAATACAAATACTACAGTAATTGTGCTTTTGAGGTAGACAGGGACAACACAAGAGGTTGGTACTACAGAAAACTCACATTTAAAATAAGTGTTCCTCTTAGCTGTGTAACACCAACTGAAGATTAACTCACTTGCCAGTGAGAATCATTTGCACATTTTTAACACATTTCTTGTAAAAGGTCAGAAAACTTAAAGAAATGATGCAATTGAATAAAGCATTTGCTAAAAATGTACTTGCAGATATGATGGCAAACAGAAATGAATCAGATGTGTACTTCATAACTCCATTTAAGCACAGAATGAAGTACATGACATACTAATCTCAGAAGAATAATTACTATCTCAAATAATCTCAAGTACATCATTGAACTTAAATTGTCCATCTCTGCTACTAATGGAAAAGGAAAATAATGGTTGTGATATGGGAACGTAACCAGCATTTAATTCACATTCCACACAAAACACAAGCACTTTTTTTTCTCAAAAAAGAATATCACATTACATCTGAACTTTTGAAATACAAAAGCCAAAAGCAACTACGTATATCTGGAGTGCTTAAGCATTTATACTACTCATAAACATGTGCAGTCTCTCTGCACTCCAAAGAAAGTTGTATGAGTTCCCTGTCATTATCATCTCTTATACTGCTTGTTGAATTGTTATCCTGCATGAGGCCACAACCTCAAGGACATTCTCCTACATGAGAAGTTCCTGTGAAGTTATCAGGGCTACTCAGTCATACCACACATGTTTAACACCCAGAAGAGATGGGTGATCAGGGACAAAGTCAACATCTGCTAACAGGTGCCATATCTTCTACAAGATAACGAAGGGACGTTCTTGCTAATGCTGACCTTTCCAGGATGCACATTATGACCATTTTATATGTTTATGGTACAGTTATGTACAGGTTTCCTGTAAATTAAAGCCTAAAAAAAATGGAAAACCTTTAAGCTTCATCAATGGCTAAACACTGATGTGCTAAAACTCTTAAACCATTCTTTATTTCTCAAAGCAACAATAAATTATTGCATAAAGATTTCATTGCATATATAGTCTTAATAAAATTAGAATCATACATATGTTTATACTGTAAGTTTTTTCACAACAGACCCAGCAAAAATATAACCTATAAAATAATGCTCTTAAAGGCAAATAAATCAAGAAGGGTTTTGAAGGGAAAATGTTTGAAACAAATTTTTTCTGTGGGCAGACGAGAATATCCATACTTCACGTGCAATTAACAGGTACAAGAAAGTGAGAATCTACCCAAGTAGCAGTTAGGAACTGCAGAAAGTAAGTATTGTATCAATGTCTTAAGCAGTGCTTTATCAAAAATGACTTCTTTTTTTTTTTTTTTTTTAAGCTAGTTTGTTAAAAAAAACGATTTTCTTTTAAAGGAAACAGTTTTTAATTTGTAAGTGAAATGAAATTTACAGTGCTTAGGAGTACAAGACTTATTAGTTCAACCTTAAAAATTCAGGTCAAAATATTAATCAAAGTCTATTCAGTGATGATAACCTTACATGTTTATGGACACAATACTGAATTTATTAAGGTTAATGGCAAAACTCCCATTGATTGTGATAGTATAGAACTGGATCTCACGGGAATTTCATAATTGGATATTTTTACATCTGTTAATTTTGTGTTCAGGTACACAGCACTGTTCTTTGATAGGCTGCACAAATGTTCTTGTATCATCCATCAAGCAGATTATAAGAGTACCCTTAATAATAATTAGCAGTATTTTAGAGTTACTCTAGATTTGTGTAATTCCATTCTGAATACTTCATTTTCCCATTCACCAACTGCTACTTTTACAGCCTTTTCTGAAAATAGTATTTTTCAAACACTGGTTAAAAACAAATAACCCCCAAAAAATGCAGCTTTGTTTCTAAAATATTTTGCTAAATATTATTCTAAAAAATGAGTTCTTGCTTTAAGTGATTAAACTTTAAAAAAGTTTCCATGGGTGATGCTTTTAATTGTAATCATTAAACAAATGCTGTAGTGTTTGTCTTCATGATTTAATTGTTATGCATTGAATCTACCTGAGTCGCTGCAGCATTAAAGGTAGAAACATTTATTTTATTTGACTTTATTAGAGAAATGTGTCCCACTGTAACTTCACGTCTTAGTTTACTTAGTGGAGTATGGGACTGGAAGGCATCACATAGATCATTCAGTTAATTAAGACTTCCAGAATCATGAACATAGAGCAGACATTTAACCCAGAGCTACTGTCGACCATCCACATGTAAAGTGCATTACAAAACCTTTCTAGTGCTCTTTAAGATCTGTGGTGTTAGAAACTAACAAGCAAACAAAAAAAACCAACCCACAACTACGAACTGCTAAAGCATGACCATAGGAGATAAATGTCCTGAGTTCCTGTGACAAGAAGGAATTTGATAGGTAAAATTCCAAGCTATCTTAGGAAGAAGACCATGTCCCAAACTGCAAAGAAAGACAAAAAGTCACGTGTCTCTGACAAAGTGTCCAAGCAAAAACTCTGACTCCAAATCTTGACTAATTTTGAATATAAGAGGATGGTGCACTGACCCAGGAAAGACTGGTGCTACCAGAAGCACCATTTTTTTCTTTGTGCTGTCTATATTCTTTCTGGAGGAGATAAGAATGAAATGTACCCATAAGACAAGTTTTTTAGAGCAAAGGAAGGAAAAAATAACGACCTTGATCCTGCTGCATAATCAGCAGAGGTATTGAAGCACAGGACTTAAACAGTTTAAAAATGGTGAAGAAAAAAACCTATCAGTCCAATCTTCTTTCAAATTCCCCTGAAGAGCTGATCCTCTCTCATCTGTAAGGATTCATATCAGAAGCTTAAATTCCATTCTTCTGATTTTCACATTTTGTACAGAATGCCAGTGCTTTTCCAGGTTTATGAAGCACCACCATAAAACTATGTGCATTTTTTGTCTTCTTCCTAGTCTGAGACTTCTCAAGTAGATGGAAATTGTTTCAACTTCCAGCCTTAACATATTGTGACCCATTGGAAGACATTTGTACTTGTATCAATACTATTAATAAATTTAAATTATCTTTTGCTATGTACATTACTTCATATGACAGACATCCCATTCTCTTGGTCACTGTAATAGATATTAATATATAGCAGTCCTGAATTAAGTCAATGAAATCTCTGCATAAATAGTTTGAAATTATAGACTTTTGGGGATTAAAACAGTGTCTGTTGATCTTGTTTGTATTTACAACTAATATCTCTAGCACACAGAACAGTCTGGGGTTTTTTGTTATTCTGGATTATGTATTTCCCTAGCTGAAGAACAGACGTGTACTTTTCCCATTTTGCTTGGTTGATGATTTACCTGATAAAAATATAATGTATTTTAAGGGGAAATCAACAATGATCTACAACTGTAACTAGTCAAATGGCTTGAAGTATATTACGTAGAAATGTGAATATATTTTTTCTTTCTATTGAAATGTAACAATAGAATTGAATTTATAAACAGTACCTAGGTTTTGTTATTCACTAAGTAAAAAAAACCCAAAACAATCTTTCAAAAATCATGGCCAAAGTCTTGCTCAATCACGCTGTTCTAAATCTGAATTAATCTCAGGAAAGCTGCGTTACCACAGTGAGCTGCCTTTGTTTTAAATTTCTGCATGCTATGAGCTTACATATGCATTTAATGCATTTATCTGAATCTGCCCAATTGGTTTTATTTCCTAGTGTGTTGTTATGTAGAAATGTGTTATCACCATAGATAAAGAAAAATAAAGATACAAATAGATATTTGATACACAGAATACTTATCATGTACGTCCTTTTTTCATTCCTTACAGCTACAAGCATTGGCCATGACAGCATGCAATGCATACTACTGAGTAAAAGGGGACAAGAATGGTTTTGCGTCTCAAAGGCAAGTGCTATGTCATGACTTGCATCTATACAGGAGATGTTTTCTTGTGCTGAAAAGCTTGATTGCTGAAATTAAACTTGGAAGAGGTCCTTGACCCATGCTAACTCAATTGTACTGAGGCCCTGTCCTTGGGTTAGTGCTAGTTGGCCTAAACCAAAATCACAACAGGAACCATGCTGATGACTTAATGGTATGGATGATCACTTGCTAGTTCTCAGGCCTGTGCCCAGGCCCTGGCCAGTTTACTGCTATGGTCATAGCCTAAGGCTTGGTCGAATCTTACTACATCAACAAAGTCAATGGGGTCTCCGCAGTGAGAGTGAGACTTGGCCTTAGGCATATAAATTTATTAACATTCAGAAAATTACAACATAAGCAAAAATAACCCCAAAGAAAAAAAAAAAATAGAAACTTGAAAATGAAACATATGCTTGCAGATTCAGTGCATAAGCAAACTGAAGCACAAGTTGCTAATATGGTTTTAGTACTTTGTGAAGGTGCCAGCTGGATGGATGATAATTTTACTACCCCTGCAGGGCATCAAAGCTTTTATAAAATCATTCTTTTCACACATATTAGCACTTAGCTTATTAAAACAGATGATACTTTTTTTTTTTTTTTTTTTTTGGTAAAACTGCCTGGGAGTATCTGGAAATATAAAATCTGAGAGATAAGTCTCAGTTTGACCACCCAGTCTAACAAACAACAAACACTGACATGACATACCATGGCTGAGAGTCTATGTTATGGGACCTTCTGTGACTGCCACAACTGTAGTGTCACAGTAAAGGCTGTGAATTGCTGTTATGAAAACATTTGGTGCAACTTGCATAATTAAATGAAAGTGCCAGCAAAGCTTTCTAAAATACTTAGGAGATGACACACAAATAAATACATTTCAAAGTCTGTATTATGTTCCAGAATTTGTTTTGTAATAATTCGCATTGCACAGTGCCAGAGATGACTTCTTTCACTGTTCAAATTCCTACATAATTGTAAGTGACCAACATCATTATCATGTAAATTGATCCAAGTTTAAAAAAAAAAAAGTTTTATTTTAGACATATTTTACATGTGTAGTGCTTTGAATTTATATAGAAGGTACAGTTTCAGCTGCCTACAGCTTCTCCTTCAGACACCTCAAAAAGGGATATACTAGACATAAATATGAATAAGCAGAAATACACCCAAGAGTGCTGCTAGCGGCCTTATAGGAAAGCCTTGTTAAGATGAAAATTTTGGTAGAGTAGGTGACCATTTTCAACAAAGAGAGGTGGAATCAGGGCAAAGGAATGAGTGGAGAGGGGCTGCAGAAGCCAGTATTGAAGCTGAGGGAAATTATTGCCATGATACAAACTGGCTAGTAACATGTGGGCCTTGGGGATGAAGATTACTCTGAATTTACACAGGAGTGGGATTATAAATTTGAAAATGAGTTTGACAATTAAATAAATGTTTGGTCAACTTGAGAAATTGTAAGTCTTAAAATAAAAATCCATAAAACAAAATTCTAAAAGTCATTCCATTAAAGCACCAGTCAAACCCATAGATGTACTGGCGTAACTGTCCTGTTTCTGTATATGAGCAGGTAGTGATATGTACAAGTTCTTTATTTAGGGAAATTAGGTTTGTAATAGAATCCACAAACCTCAGCAAGCCAATTCTCTCCATCAACATATTCAAAATCAAAAGACAGGATAAAATCAGACTACTCCTAGTTCCTGCAAAAATGACTAAAATAATAACCTTCTACCAATTTTATTTATGCCTTCTAGAACCTAAAAGTCTCATGCAGCAAATATTTAAAGAAATGCCCCCCATGATAGCTGAAGATGGCAAATAGAAACCAAAAGAAAGGATGATCAACAGGGAAGAACATCTAAACAGCTTGTTGAATATCACCAAAATGCAGTTTATCTCCTCTGACGTAGTAGTGACACCAGCAAGCTTTGCAAGGGTAGTTACTTACATCAAATAACTTCTCTATGTACATTTCCTCATTGACCTTTTCTCGAAGTATATCCTGGTTTTGTCGAACAAACATAATGTAGGTGTCTGCTAGATCCATTCCTGGTTTCTGTGGAGACATAAAGTAAGGGGAGAAAGTAGTGGGAAGGGAAAGAGATAGACCACTCAACAATTGAGACTCAGAAGTAAGTTATACTTAAGCATAGTGAAAACTGAGATTATGTTATGATGTTTACACATGTATAAACTATTCCCTAAACCTGCTGTGAATTCTAGGTTAGTTACCAAGATCAAAAGGGTTCACTATTAATAAAGTTCTCAGTGTTATAATTTATGGATGCTTGGAGTCATAAATCTTCATTGCCATATGTAATAGAATGAAGTCTTGACTCTGGTAATGTCAGTGGCAAACTTGGACATTTTTCCTTGTTTTGTTAGTGAGGCTTCAAGTTCTGGATCCTACCATCACATTTGGAAAATGTTTAAAAAAAGCATTCAGTTCCTTTTTCTGTGCCTCAGACGTGTTGTGATTTGCTTCCAATGTATAGCTGAATTTTGTGCTTGAGGTTAGCTTCTACTAAGTCCAATTCAAACTAAGTTCAAGCATTTCCCTGAAAGCAATGGCATAAAAAGCTTGGCATGAGAGTAGACCTGTACCCATTTTCCTGAAACTATTGCATTGGCACAATGAGCTTTGAGGATGAGTATGGAAGGAGCAAGGGCTGAAATGTTTCCCATATTGTACCAGTCTACATTCTGTATGAATAGCACTGTAGGCATAATTTTCATATCACACTCCCAGACATGAGACAGGCTACAATATGTCACATGTATGTGATACTGTGTCAGGCCAGCCACAGTGGCAGCTGAAACTGCTCTCTCCTACCCAGCTGAGGCTTCTGGATCTCCATAGCCACAAAATGTTTTTCCACACTAAAGCCCCTAACAGCCTGCAACATCCCCTTTCCATGCAGTGTATGCAGAACTGGTCAGAAGTTCACCTTTCTCTAACAGGAACCAAGAATGAACATAAAAACTTTGGAAAGTCTTCTGTAAATGCCTTCTGTGTGAGCAAGTTTATAAAAGTATCACTTGCTTTCAAATAATAGTTTTTAAAGTTCATGGCACAAAAAAAGAAGGCCAAGTTTTATAATACTTGAAAGTAAGCCTTAGCACAAAGCTATTTATAAAGGATTCAGATTTGGCTAAGACTAACTCTGTACATAGTAATTGACAGCATTAGGAAAGGAGGATGAAAGCAGCTATACCCAGTTCCTGAATTCCCAGGCATATCCATATTTGTCAGAATTAAGGAACCATAGAATACTTTGGGTTGGAAGGGAATTTTAAGAGTCATCTAGCCCACCCCCCCTTAGAGTGAACAGGGACATCTTTAACTTAAATTGGGTTGCTCAGAGCCCCATTCAATCTGTCCTTGAATGTCTCCACGGATGGGGCATCTACCATCTCTCTGGGCAACCTGTGCCAGTGTTTCACCACCCTCACTGGAAAAAAATTTCTTCCTTCTATTTAGTCTAAATCTACTCTCTTTTAGTTTAAAATCATTATCCCTTGTCCTGTTGCAACAGACCCTGCTAAAAAGACTGTCCCCATCTTTCTTATAGGCCCCCTTTAAATACTGAAAAGACACAATAAGGTCTCCTCAGAGCCTTCTCTTCTCCAGGATGAATAACCCAAACTCTCTCAGTCTTTCTTCATAGGAGAGGTGTTCCAGACTTCTGATAATTTTTGTGGCCTTCCTCTGGACCTGCTCTAACAGGTCCATGTCCTTCTTGTGCTGAAGACTCCAGAGCTGGACAGAGTACTCCAGGTGAGGTCTCACCAGAGCTGAGTAGAGGGGCAGAGTCACCTCCCCCAACTTGCTGGCTTTGCTTCTTTTGATGCAGCCCAGGACACAGTTGGCTTTCTGGGCTGTGAGCACACATTGCTGGCTCATGCCCAGCTTTTCATGAAGCAGTACACTCAAGTTTTTCTCTGCAGGTTTGCTCTCAATCCCTTCATTCCCCAGCCTGTATTGACACCAAGGGATTGCCCTGACACAGGTGCAAGACCTTGCACTTGGCCTTGTTGAATCCCATGAGGTCCAGGAGTAGCTCTTACTGTCTGAAAACAGCGTACATACAAAGCTGTAAAAGTAAATTACTTAGCACATTTTAAAGGCCTATATGCATAAAACTGCTCATACAGTTAAAATACTTTAATATAATTTTGTATTAAGGCTTTCTTTCTAGTCTACAAGTGGATAACTTTTAATTTTTCTCATTTCTTATTATTTTGTATATAATATAATTTATACAAACAGGTCTGAGCACCAAGAGGGAAGGAAAGGTGCCACATGCCTAAACTAATACCCACTGAGAACCTGCCATTACAGTAAGAGGATGGGAGCATTCTCCCCTCAAACCTGCAGTGAGTGAAACCTCCTGGATCATAAGCTTAATTTCTTTTTTTCAAAATCTACCATGGACACATATAGGAATATGATCCAAATTAAGACTTTTTTTTTTCCTTTATACACATGCACCATTGGCACTTTTATTTCTTAAAAGTAGCAGGTAAGTGTGGAATGATGGCCTGGTTTAACACTCCTAGCATCTCCAAAACTCACACTGAAAAACTGAAATGTCTGCTGCACATTTGGATTGGTCATTCCAGAGGTAATAAAAACTAATTTCAAAAACTTATTACATACATACATGCTTACAGGAAATTCTTAAGAGGAAAGCAGGACCATTTATATTTACATCTGAGTTACACACTGTGATCCTAAGCATAGAAATAAAAATGTAAGATTTCAATAGACAAAACAGTTTTCCGCTAGAAAACCTAGTTCAAGAAATCTATAGTTTTCCTTCATTAAAATGTGATGGAAATGTTTTGAAATTAAACAAATCACAAAGTGAAGGAGATTTAAAATGGAAAGCTCTGTATCTTACCTTAGTATACTGATGTGATGGTACAAAAGAATACAAGCAGCACTGAAACCTTATGTACTTTTTAAAACCTGACAGGCAATTTATAGGAACGGGACTAATTTTAACTTAGAGGGATAACAGGAAAATATTTTGAAATCTCCAGGGTTGGGTGAAGGAGATAATCTAACAAATGAAAAGTTGATTATAGTTTTTGAAGATAAATATTCAAATGTATAAATGAATCTTCCACTGAATGGTAAAACCTAATGGTTTCCTGATTCATGCAATTTTTTCTTTTACTAAGTTCAATTAAAAACGTTCCTCTTGCAGACAACTAAAGCTAGAAAAATAACATTTCCCATCAGTGTTAACTCTCCCCTTATACTTGAGATGTTTACCTAGTCTTGAAGCTGTGACATATGGGAATTTCACACCTAGTGAATATATTTTCATGTAGCTTGTAACACAGGAGTGTAATCATTAAAAGAATATACACAAGTAAGAGTAACTGCAACAGCTGGTGACATTTACCAATTAGAATTACAGTTCTTTAAAACACTTCATCCTTCTTTAATGTGTGCAGGATAATTATCTTTGAAATTGCTGTGGAAAAAAATTAATTTTCCTTTTAAACAATGTCTGCCTATGGTAGAAATATGTCTGGGTAAGGAAAAGATTATCAACACTCCAACAGTATGACTCTCTGTTTTAAAACCTCACCAAAATCACTGCAAGTTAACCATCTTTGCTCATGGTGGGCAAAACAGACATTAAACATTGAATTAACCAACAGTATATTAAAAACTTTATCATATCTCCATATTGCATGCATTGAATTTGTTTTCTAAATATGTAAAAGAAGAAAAGAAAGCTATTATAAGTATCAAACCTGGCTTAGTGCTATATATTTAATACTTTAACTTTTTTATTTTAATAGGGTTTATGTGTTAGATGCAAACCTTGGATTACATGATCCTCTATTGCTCTATTTTGGATTATTAAACTTCAGAAAAAACCTCAGGTTAATGTAGAATCAAAAAACCCAAACAGCAATTAAGCAATTTGATGTACTTTAAAAGACAAACAAATGGAAACCGATATTATTTTAAGTAACTGTCACAGGGGGCATTTCATTACTAATATCAGACAGTCTTAAGCAATTCAGTCTCCACATCTATAGCAAATACAAAAAAAATTTGCTTTTCTGAATCTCTGACAGAACATCTGCCGAAGTTAATGGGAGAGAGTTATTTGCACATCTTTGGGAGGAGAATTTGACCTGATATATTTATCTGGATGAGTGTAAAAAAAGGTATTCTGTCAGAAAACTTCCCCAAGAAGAAAGTGGTTTTTTTATGATAGATAAAAAGTTATTGTAGGTTTGTTTTATTCAGAACAGCAAACAAGATGTTTTGCCTATCTGAAAATGAAAGAGAACCAAACAAAGAGATGAATGGAGAGACTGGAAACACAAAGACATCAAATAAAATACCAGGAAATGAAGAGTTGTAAATAGGGTTACTTTGTCGCTGGTTACACAAGTAACTGAATACATGGTGAGTGAATGAGTTTAAACAAGGGTGTAGGCTTCAGCACATTCTTTTTTAGGGTTAATCACTAGTTAACCTGGCAAGATGAACATGCTGTTTGGGAGAAAAAAAAAAAAATCCTTGTTAATTATATAGTGCAAGTGCTCTTACTTCCTGCTGCTGCACCTAATCCCACAGGTGCAGGTTGTCTCTTTTACTATTCACTGGTAGGTGGGTCCAGATCCACAGGCACTTTTTCACAGCAACAAAGTCAGATAAAGAAGAAACAGCTTAACTTTCCCCCTTTACATAGGAAAACACTATCACAGTGTCTATTTAACAAGGGGGTAAATTTTAAAATACATTATTCCTGTTTCCAAGGTTATGGAGAAGCTGTGTTATGATGGACACACATCCCTCCCACTGGTAAAATTTGCCTGAGGCAGCTAGTCAGAAGTAATGTTGCATGCCTTGATTTTCAAGCATTCAAGTAGTTTGCTGATTTCAGCAGCAAGCTTTGAAAGAAGCTTAAAGCTGTCACTAGTATTAGGCTTTTCCTACACGAGAGATACACCTAAGTTTCTGCGCAGCTTTTTGCAATGCAACAGTTTGTCACAAATATCAATAAAAACTGTGTACGTTTGTAAACACTTGAGTTATGTTTATTCTTACTTTCTCATTTGTCACAGAATGTTTCTTAGCATCAGAGACTGTTAAACAAACTCGTATTCTTGATACTACCAAATAAAAACCCAGTTGTACTAAGTTGCTATCCTGTCAAAGCATTAACGTTTCAAAGACAAGAACAGATGTTAGAGACCAACTATGTAATAACAAACTTCATTCCATTTTGTGTTTGCGCTCCTATCCACTGCCTTCCCCTCCCCTGCATCCTGGAGGAAGACGTTTTAACTACAGCGTGGACGTAACAATGAAATGAAAAGGAGTGATGAGCTGGAGGGGTCTATTGTGAGAGACACAGGCGCTCCTTATTCAGTGTCCACCACCAAATGAAAGAGCCCTTGGAAAATTTCACTGCTTGAAATTTCTCCTCTAACTACTGGCAAGCCTCATCACTTGGGCTTTGGCATGACAGAATTAAAATATTAAAATAGTTTTGTAACAGAAACTAGTTGTACTCATGACAAAATCCTCGCTCCCTTCTTTCTTACAAATCAAAATACGTAAGTCAGGCAGGAAGATGCATCATTTGTATAATCAGTCTATTATAAAGGTAATACTTCATTCTCACATGGTTATGAAAAATATTTGTCTTAAATAATACAATGCATTTTCCCTGCCTCTAGTACATATTCCTATATTAGAAAAAGCAACCTCAGAAAAAGCTAAATGTATATTTTGAGAACTGTCATGCAGAACTTAAGCTATGATTCTGCAAGCATTTACACAAACAACTTCTTCATATATGTGTAGTTTCATTGCATTCATGGAACAACACAGGTGTGCAAGCATCTGAACTAGGAGGTAGTGTAGTTTGTAGAGCAAAAGGTCGTCAACACACTACAGTCCCTGTGACAAAATCAGGTATTAAAATAAGCTTTTTTTCCCCCCAAATAACTATGTTCTACTATGTTATTTTAACTTTCCTACTGATCCTTCTGTTTTCTGTTTAAGAGGTACCTCAAAAATACTGCTGAGTTAAAAGAGATGATGCAGGGCTTTCCCTCCAGTTCTGCAATAGCTTGTTTTTATGGATCTGAAAACAGAAGGGAAAGTTCCCAGGTTTGGGTATACAGAGGAGGAGGAAGGCAGGAGAAGCCTTGAGAGTGAGGATAATGACTGTTCTACACTCTGTATTTTCAAACAGAGGTCTCCAAGTAAATTCTGCTTAAAAATAAATGGCACAAGGTGGTTATATCTGAATTAGCACTGGTTTCCCAGAAAAAGTAATTTGGTAAAAACCAGCTAAACGAGGCCACAAGAGTCCAAATGTATTTGGAAATGAAGGTATCTGGAAGGTCCCACTGTATATCTGCCTGGTAGGAGGCAGAGTTCCTGCTTTGGCCTCTACAGGACCCCATAAGTCAAATACTGGCACATGTGTGAGGCCCCTTTTCATACCTTTGATCCCCTCATAAAGGCAAGAGGGGAGCGAGAGGCCTGGCATTGTGCGAGCTGTGCAATGCTGTCAGCCCTGGGTCCTTCAAATGGCCTCTCTGCACTTGGTATGACAGGTGGCCTACATGAAGTGAGGGAGGATTAGGTTCCTTCTGTGCCCTCTAAATGACTGGCATAGATTACTGGCTCCTACAAAGGGATTTAAACATACCTTTCTGAACAAAAAGCAGTATATACATATGCATGTAACTGGATGCTCAATTTGTATGAGTAATTGCTCTGGTTGTATTTGTAAATGAGGCAAATCTGTGTAGAAATGACCAGCCAGAGACACAATTATTTGTGTGCAAAACTGACTGACTTGATGAGAAACTGAACACAATGAAATTATCTACATGATTGAGGAATAATAATAATTTGAGACTAACAATATACATTTTTTCCCCTCAATTTTACTACATTCTTTTCCTATTATCATTAATTAACTGGCTTTGTGAAGAGAATACCAAAAAAAAGAGAAAAGAATTAGACAGGTTGTACTTCTACATCTCTGAAGGACTGCTTGGGCTTTAAGAGAAATTAACAAAGCAGTTTTTGTTGAGTTTTTTTTTTTTTTTTTTAAAAAGTAACCTAAATCATCTCCTATATTCCCAACCATAAAACCATAGCATTAGCAAGAAAACAAACTGCATCCTTTATGCACTACTTATATTTGTAGTGCTTATGTTATTTTCCTCTGAACTTTTGGTTTCTTTCATGTGCACAGCAGCCACAATTTCTTTCAGCTCAGACCCTAACATGTATGGTGACAACTGCCAACAAAAAGAGTGTTAATAGCAACTAGATTTTTTCATTATTATTTAAAGGAAATAATATGCCATCATTGTTATTACTCTTCTTTTTGGGTTATTTCGTATTGTTCCTGGTATTTCAGTTGGTGTTTCAATTACCAAAACGTATATACACAGTATCCATTTAGCCCTATACTCAATGGCTGGGGGAAATCAATGACAGCTCCTTGTGACTGCAGACGTCCCACTTTCTAAAAGGACATTCTGAGAAATGGAAGCTTATGTTGAATGCTTTCTTAATAAGGTTAAAACAAAAAAAAAGGATTAAAATAATTTTTTTTATAGAGCTATGAATAATTCTCTAGCAAGATTAATGAATGGAAGGTAGATAGCATTTTTACAAACACATCTGTCAAATGAACTGCAAGTCTGCGTCACATTTCCCACCTTGGCCCTGAGAAGCTGAGGGATGCCTTCTGGGGAGAGTGCATCTTCGTGTCCAAATATTTACTTCCTAAATCCCTTCTCAGTATTAATAACATTTCCTCAAAATGACCAAGAATCATTCAAGAATGTCCTCCTTCTTTTTAAATTCTTTCGTATTTCTATTTTTATATACCTTTCAACTGTTTTATCCCCTATACCCCTCATCCTCTCTTCAAGACATTCTGCTCAATACTACTTTAATTTTCTCCTAATATCTCTCTTGTCTATTTAGTTTCTTCTTATTTCACTATAAACCATCATATTTTTCCCTCTTTGCCAAATATTGAGCCTGTAATCAAAGACCAAAAACTCTGTTGAATTCACACACTAAAAATACCCCCAAAAGGCCTTTTGTCCCACGTAATCTCCTTTTCCCCCAGACCTACCAAGCAATGAGCAGCTCTGTTTCAGGGACCCCAAGTAGAGCACTAAGCTGACCCAGCAATATCCTTGAATGGAGGCGGGGCACGGGGGCAGAATGCGCTCATCTAACAAAGTGCACTTTTGCATGTTTGCAACTGTATCAAAAGAAAGGACCTACTGTGGCCACCTTTAAGTCACTTCCATATATGCAGCTATATGATAAGGAGGGATGTGAAGAGATTTTAAACTGTATCGGTTCAAATTACAGCCAAACAAGACATTTAATTTGCTTCAGTGCAGGCTTGCTAGGTTACCATCATACGAGCAAGACCTCGGTGTAAATTCCTCACCCTGTGCTGCCACTTTCTCCACTTCTCACTTCAGTTGTGAGCCCACAAGATGACCTTGCAATGTGACGACTTACAGCCTCCTTTTGCAGTTGGAATTTGTAACTTCTATAACTGCTGATTTTAGACCCTATTCAAACCAGACACTCACTGGCAGTTGTGGCAGTAACGGCTCTTCTTGGTCTCAACTGCATCTTCACAAAGAGAAGAATGTAAAGAAGGAAAATCAAGCCCCAGCCTATCAAACTCCTTCAACTCAGGAAAAATGTCCTCCAGAATTTGGAAAATGCTTGCTCGGTCAGATCCACAGCCTGCTTGAAATGCAGTTTACACCTGTAGTTTACAACTGTAGTACTACAGTTCACATCTTGGACTGTGGAAAAAGTGTGAGTAATAGCTACAAAGCAAAAGGGGTGTAATAAGGGAGGAATCCTGATAGCTTGTCTATAATCTGGTCACCTCTTTAGGCCAAGCAACATCATTTAATGAATATGAGAAAGGCAACAGGGCTCCAGCAACCACTTCCCTCTCTGCCTTTCCCTCTCTCTGGAGCAGTGTATCCCTGTGTCACCAGACTCACAATATTCTCCAGAGCCTGTGCAAAGGTTTTTTTTCAGTCTCTTCTTTACTGTGAATTTCAATGTCAATGTATCCAGGCCAATGGTAAAAGACTTTGACATTTCCTTCTCATAGACAGTCCATGTAATTTGAAGAGTTTTTCATGTTATCGAAAAGAAGTAAATGAATTTCTAGTTTTTCAGTAATTTTTTTCTTTAGGATTTTGAGCCTTAAATGCCTCACCAGGGACCTTTTGGGGCAGCTCCACAGCACAATATATTACCAAGAGGTATTCTAAATTAACTGGATTTGATATGAGGTCATCCATTTGAATGCAAGATTGAGCTTATGTTTTTCTTTTCTTTTTTTTTATAAAACACAGAAGCATTTATTCAATTCAACAAAAAGTCCACACTCAACCAAGGAAAAAATTCTGAAAACACAAACCAACCAGAAATGATACAATTATTTATCTTATGAAGAAAGTAAATATAAAGTTAGCAAAATAACAAATTCCATGAATAGAGATCTTTTCCTTTATTTAGTATGCTTGGATTTAAAAAAACCCCAAAAAACAATTAAGCTTGCCAGTACTATATTTTTAAGTATAGAACTGCTGAAAGGATTTCTGGCCACCATAGAGTCTAGCATGTTTGGTGTTTCTCTACATATGCAATTTTATTTTATTATCATTAACATAATAATTTTAGTCATTTTTTTGCTATGCCTGGAAAATAAGATTGTTTTAGAATTGCATTAAAAAGGAATAACAAAGACTTGTTATAGAACAAAGGATATTTATTGACAGTGATAATGACAATATTTGATAACTTCTTCCTTGCTTTTTTAAAGCAAAGATATTCTACTATGATACTCTAATGAAAATATTCTAATAGCTGAATTTTGCTTTTATGTGTAAACGAGCTCTAACAGCTACCCTTTTTAGTTTTTATTTATACCACACAAACATTGCATAAGCAATGGTAAGTCAGATAGAGATTTAGCAAGGAAAGGATTAAATTATTCTGTGAAATAATCAAATTGGGTCATGAATTCAGAAATCAATAAAGAACTTATATTCAAGTATGATGCTTTTACTTGTTGCTTATCAATTTGAACAATTTTGCCAAATGATGGAAAGATCCCTACAAAACAGTATCTAAGTGATAATTCTCACTCTTCCACAACTGAAAAAGTGCATTGAGAATAACCTTTCTATGCTTTGCTTTGAGAGTTACTTGTTGCTTGAGGGAACTGCAATGCCCTCTGAGGGCTGTGGTGGCTGTTTAAATACTCTGTGTAAAGCTATAATGAATCTCTGTAGGAAAGCAAAATGTCAACAATAAAAAATGTGAGCTAACAAAACCCCTATTTTCTGAATTATTATGAAAACTAGAAAAAATAAATTAAAAGGGTTATACTTACAGGAACATCAACATATTTTGCAGCTGCTTTCACCTTTAGAAAATTAAAAATAAAACAAAACATATTAAGTATTTATTATTACAGATTGTGCACAATTTCAGAATTATGCATGGAAAGAAGAACAGAACCATTGTGAATCCAAACACTTACAGTGAATGAAACTAATGATGAGAAGAAAGTTCCTTCATCGTATCTGGACAATTTAGACAGCACACCTTCTAACACTGAAACAACCTGGAGGAAAAGCACAGAAAAAAATCTAAATGCAAATACAAAAAGTAAGTCTCTGGAATGACAATGTAATAGAATCACAGAATGGTAGATGTTGGAAGGGACCTCTTGAGATCACCAAGTCGAACCACCCTGCCAGAGCAGGATCACCCAGGGCAGGCCACACAGGAGCATACCCAGGCAGGTTTTGAAAGTGTCTAGAGAAGGAGACTCCACATCTCCGGGCAGCCTGTTCCAGGGCTCTATCACCCTCACAGTAAAGAAGCTTTTTCTTATCTTGAGGTGGAACTTCCTGTGTTCCAGTTTGTGACCGTTACCCCTCATGCTATCACAGGGCACCACTGAAAAGGGACTTGTCCCTTCTACTTGACACCCACCCTTCAGATATTTGTAAACATTAATAACATCCCCTCTCAGGCTTCTTTTCTCCAGGCTACACAGCCCCAGGGCTCTCAGCCTTTCCTCGTAAGAGAGATGTTCCAGTCCCTTCATCATCCTTGTAGCTCTCCTTTGGACTCTCTCTAGTATTTCCCTGTCACTCTTGAACTGAGGAGAGCAAAACTGAACACAATACTCCAGATGTGGTCCCACTAGAACAGAGTAGAGGGGGAGAAGAACCTCCCTGGACCTGCTGGACACACTCTTCTTTATGCACCCCAGGATACCATTGGCCTTACTGGCCACAAGGGCACGTTACTGTCCCACGGATAACATTGCCAACCAGGTGTCCAAGATCCTCCTCTGTGAAACTGCTTTCCAGCAGGTCTACCACTAACTTGTTCTAGTGTGTGGTGTTATTGTGAGTTTTTCTTCCTTAGATTTTTATTGTACAGCAGGGCAAACTGTAAATCTGATCACTTTCTTCATCTCACGAACTGTTGAAATCAAGGACAGCATTCTTTTCACAGATTCATCTACCAACTGAACTAAAGAAAATCACTGAATCACTGCAGAAATAGAAACCCAAAACAAAAATTCTCCTTAGGTGGGCCAACTCCTGCTACCCAACATCACTTTGCTGCCTCTAGAGTGCGTGGTTAAATACGAATATGTATGCTCAGCATGTATTTCGGGTAGAAAACACATGGTATTTTCTAGGATCTCACTTTCTAAGATGACAGCTTCAAAGACTATGGAGCACAATTACTAAGGGTGGTGATCCTGGTACTATGTTTCTCTTATCTTTGCTACTGAAGAGAAACCCAGTTGTGGTTTCACCCAGTGGTGTAATAGCATCGGGGTTTTCTGTCAACAGCATGTGCTGTTGAACTGCTGCTACATGGCCAAGAAGAGACAAGAAAATGTGTACCCCAAATCTCTGTCAAGGTGTGGTTCCTCTCCCCCATAGTTTCCACTGTGATTCTCTGAGTAGTGTGATTCCTCAGCAAGTGGCATGAAAAGGAATTTTTGCCAAAATTTATTTCTGACCAATAAAAATCTCAATTGCATTCATTACAGCCTTAATGTTTAAACTCCCCTCAAATCAGCCCTAAAGCAAACAAAACCCCTTCTCACATCCCTCTGTGATGTTATGTTGCTCAAGTAATTCGTGGTACATAACATAAAATATCTGTCGGCCATTGTATTTGTGTACATTTATTTTACATGTAGGAATTGCCTTCCAGTTTATACAAAGATTGTTTTAAAAGTCATCCCTTGCTCCCAACACAGTCATTCCCGCAACCACAAGTATCATTTTATGAGTGTGAGGATAGAACAAAATTCCATCTGGCATGCTGTTAATGGGCACTGTAACAGTGTCACAACAGTGTCACCTCCAGAGGAACTGAGATCATCACTTTACAATAAGCCCTGCTCTTAACAGTTCAAGGAGCAGGAGGAAGTGCAAACCTACATTCGTCATTTATCAATCTAATCTGCCATATTTACAGTGATTAATTAAGACACCAGTATGTAGGTGCTGATCAAGGAATAAAACTATATCACGAGAGAGTGGCAGTTGTTTCTGCACTCAATGCACAGTATAATTACAATCCCTTTACTAGACCAAATATCAGCCTTCTGCTTTGCTGTTGCATGCCTGTGAGAAGCTGCCGTTCATACTTGAACCCATTTTATCTAACTGGCAAGGATTCTTTCTGCAGAAGGGTAGTCAATCTTATTGTGCAAAGACTCACTATGGAAGGAGCTGATCTCACAAACAACATAGTGTCCACAGTGCCAACAAATGGTTCCAATACAAGTGGGACAAAAAAAGAACAGAGAGCAAAACGTTGCAGTGTCAAGGATGTCCATTTAAACAAAAGGCTTAATTATGAAGCTGGAAACTCATTTTCAGAGATCTCAGTGTATGGACATGTGAAGCTCTAAGAGCATGTCTACCTTCTCTGAACTGGTTACCCTGAGACACACTGTGCTTTGTTTCACTGTTTTGTGCTATTCCTGTGATTTGTTAAATGCTTGAGCTTGGTAAGTCTTGTGTACAAAATGCACAGGATAATCTTTACCAAGTAAAGTCTCACTGATGTGAAAGTACTCAATTTTCACAGATAACCTGCAGCTAAAATCAATGATTGAAACACTCCACTAGAACATGTAAAAAAAAATAGTACAGAGGCACACGGTAAAAAATAATGAAAATATATTAGATGAAAATATGAACACACGTGGATTTCACACACACTGATGTGCATTTTTCCTGGCCAAAACCAAGAGTGAAACATCAGCCTTCCTCTGTACCCTTAGAGGTGTTCCACCTTGAAACAGAAGCAATCAGGATGTGATTGACATTTCACAACTCGCGTGAGAAGAGACTGGTTAAGCTTCTAATGATGAGCCAATGACACAGAATATTTGCTTTCTGTTCTGAGATTTCAACCTCTGGAAACAGTTTATGTGATAACTAATAATGCAAATCCCTCTATATTGACAGCAGTTGTCTCTAGAATTTCTTGTATATATTACCTAGGAGAAATATGACTATTTTCTTCTATCTTCTGTAATCTCAGTTATTAAAAAAAAAAAATCTAAAGGTTTAACTTTTAATAGCATGATTTGCTCTGATTAAATTCCCCTTCCTCCTAACACTAAAAACAAACTGACAGGTTAGTTTGGAGTGATGACAGGTGGCATGTAAAACTTGAAACTATTGAGTTGAACCACATGTAGTTATGTTTACATCAAACCTTCACTTTAGAGAAAAAATGTGTGGTTTCTACGCATTTATCAATAAGTGGACACATTTTGCTTGAACTTCTATGATGATTCTACAAAGTCTTCCTCTTCAATTCATGTGCATGGTGAGCATCAATCCAAAAGGAAATTCCGTCTCTCTGCGCCCCCCCGCTAGCAAGCTGTGACCAGTGAAAGTGAAGGCATGATGGAAATATGGTCAGTCTTATTTTTTGTCACTAACCCACAAACTGTAAATGTATGGCTTATTTCTCCTACTTTGAAAATCAGTTATTTCTGGGTAGTGTCCAACACATAGATAACAAAACTTCTTAGAAAGTCTCTCTTCTCTGTCATTATTTGCTATGTCTTTCAAACTATTAGGGACAGAAAGCTTTTCTTTTACATCAAGCACTTAAGACTTACTGCAGTAGAGATGCTACAGTAACGCAAGGCATTAAGTTTTCTTCACTTATTCTCCAGGTCCCTATATCATGTCAAAAAGTATTTTCTTTCTAAATATAAAAACCTACACAGTCAATCTCAAGATATAATGACCTATAAAATATTTTAAAATTAAATGGTTTGTAGAACAAAATCTTATATCAACGCTCTGGATGCTGACCATCTCTAAATACAAAATTTAAATACTACTTACTGATAGGAAGAAAGTTTTCATGTGAAACACCAAAAGCAAAAAATAAAACATGCTATAATATTGATGTAATTACATCCTACCAGTTCTATTAGCTGCTAGCAGTTCTTATCTATAACAGAAATTCAGAAGGCAAACTTATCTGATTAGCATGTTGCATGGAAATTGCTTATCTAAAGGGTTATAAAATTTAATTTTGTAAATTCTATATTATTTGCATGACTATTATTTACAAATCATGTTGTTCCCCCAGCCTCACTGTGTATAGAAAAACTGCGTAATATTTAAAGACATTTCAGAAGTTCAATAACTAGAGACATATTTTCTGTTTTATTATAAATTAAAATCTAAATAGTTTACCTTTGAAACAAGAAGTGAAATAATTTCTTTAACAGTTTCTTCAACCAAGTCATCTATTTTCGAATGGTATTGTTGCTGTATTTCAAAAGATAAAGAAGCATTAGCATGTATATGAACACACACTTTTGTCATAAGTCATAAATGGTACAAAGCTGATAACCCTGACAGATCAGATTTACTGAAAATTATAATTTTGAACATCAGAAGAACAGACCCTTGAAAACGATCCACCCAATCAACACTTTCTTACATTCTCTGTTGCAAATTTTCCCATGTACACTGTTGAGTTAAGCAGCTAATGGGGTTATTATTTAGATGAATTGAGTTCTTATTCTTATTCAGGCGAAGGAATGTGAAGGATACTTTTTGTCTTCTCCTATATAATTAAGGTGGCCATGTATTTTTTTTTTTTTTTCTTTCTAAAGGGTTGGTTTAGCTGGAGAAGCAAAAAGACTAGAATAAGATTTAATTAATACAGCATTTCATGTCTGACAACTCTCATTCATAAGTTATTTTAAATGTCCTCTAGAAATAAAATGAGCTCCAATTGTTCATCCTAAAAGAGCCTTTCTGTTAGCACAGTGAGCTGCAGTTTATACAAATCTTACAATATGCTCAAGCAAGGGCAAAATTAAAATTTCATCAACAAAGCAGAATAGATGGTAACAAATTAATAGGCCATAAAAGGCATAATAAATTGGACTTCATTCTCCATAGCCTTTTTCTTTTTCATAAAGAAGGTGCCTTTAACTAAATGCTTTTAAAATAAATCTGAAAGACTTTTTAGATAATACTACAGAGTTCCATCCTGAAATTAACAGGAACTAGGGATCCCATTCTGTCAAGGAGGAACATCAATTTAAACAGTAATTCTTCCTTTAGAAACATTTATCTGACAGCAAAGATTGTCCCCAATAGCCACTTCACAGAAAATGTGACTTGTAAAGACTAACCCTGTCTTCACAGTTCAAGGCTACTTGGAACAGCTAACAGCATAACGCTTGGAGTAAAAGTACTGAGGTCACTATAAACATTAGCCTAACTTAGCAGCTGCCAGCTGAATAGTTTCCAGAGTTGTAAGTTTTCAAAGACTGCTTTTCATCTGCCTCAGAGTTGCTTTACAAACCAAAACATTAAATGTGATCGGCTTAATATATTTAGCAATGACTTTCTAAACAGCACTCCTATTGAACCTGTATTTAAATTATGTACCTGCTAGAGGTACCAATGCCAAGTGTGTTAACTTTTGGTTTTAATTTTCTTTCAAGTTTAAAAACACTTGGTCAATGTGAGTACAGATCTCAGACAAATAGCAGCGAACAACTTGGGACAGTGGAAGAGCATATTAGAAACACACCACAGAACTTGCCACAATTTCAGATATATTTTATTCTAACCACAGTAATGTCTTGACCAATACAATAGTCTCAATGTGCTAAATAATTAAATCACCCAAAACTGTGACATCTGTTGCTCACACAGTCTTCAGAAGGCAATAGTTCCTTACTCTCTGAAAACAGTAATTATTCTCCCAAAGATACATATGAAAACTATACATATTCCTGTGATCCGTGAAAAATTGGTTTTCCCTCCCACAAAGTGCCTGCAACTTTACCTCCACAGCGCATTAAATTAAGGGATCTATGTATATTGTAAGATCAGTCTCTATATATTTTCTCATTTTCTTTTTTCCTACCACAAGTCAAACATAATTTTGTAGAAATAGAATATAATCAGTAATTTCACTGTGTGTCCAAGAAAAACAAGATCTGAATAAAGTTATTTCAAATTCTCAACAAGCTTCCAAAATTATGATATTTATTTAGGAACCATTTCTGCTTTTTTTAACCTAATTTTTTTTCAAGACTTTGCAAACCACGAGACCATAATTTTTTTTAACCCACTCATCCCCAATATCAACTTCCACTAAAACAGCCACCTGTGACACAAAACCTCCTTCAGATCCTCGTGGAAGATTATCTGACCTCAGAAGACAGGCTTTAAGAAGATGGCAAATATTGTAGAACCAATGATAAAATCGTACAAGCTGACAAAGTTGTACACCTGATCCTGAAATCAGCACTTGTGGGACTACTGTAGCTTTTCTACTCCTTGCAAGCTTGCTCGGTCAGAGCAGACATCTTTTTCCAAACAAATTTATGGATAGTTGTGCCCTTACATTCATCTGCTGGCTGATGTGACCACAGTCCACATGGAGTCTGAATCTGTCAGAAAGTCAGTTCCCACAGCTAAATTATTTGAATATACATTGTGGAGTACTTCAGCATCATGCCAAAACCCCTGGAGGAGGTAATGCAGAACATGGCTCTGCCTTTCCAGTTGCAACTGAGATCTAAGGTCCTGCTTGGATCTAACAAGTTGTCAATCTAACCCGGAAATATTTTCCATTTGATTCTTGTCTCCAGCAATATTTCCTGTGTGATTCTTACCTATCATTCTCAAAAAGGATGTTGCCAGAATATTGCAGCATCTAGATCAGAAAATTATAAATTAATTGGTTTTAAACTATTTAGCACAAATAACAAAGGCCAAAAAATCTCTGTATTGAATACTGTGTGACAGGTTTCTCTTACTGCTGATACTCATTTGACTTGGGATCCATGGACAGTAAAGTAGCAGCACCTATTGGCTTCTGGTTCAGGAGAGAAGGAAGTGGGATACTGCTCACTGTACAATTGCCCAAAACTACATACACTGGAACTAAGAAGCCAGGCAGGCAACTGATTGAGAAATAGCAGCAGCCGGTATGTTACTTAGCTGTCTTGCTGTACGCTTCCCCTGTACTCCATGAATTGCCATTCTGGTTGTCCATGAAGAGGGCTGCAGGCACTAAGAGTTAGTATGAGATAAGGCGATTCTCCCCTGGACCTGCTTCTCAAACCCTCCCTACAGCAACTGCCAACCAGGGCAAAAGGCAACCAGCCAGTTGCGCTCTCTTTAAACACAACGCACTGATCAAGCCTGTAACCAAATGATGCTGCACTTCTCTTGGGTTTTAAAGTGAGATTCAGAAGGCAAGGAACAGAGCCCTCCTGAACAGCAAATGTAGCATCTCTTTATGAGAGTGGATGTAACTGGAAGACATTTTGGAGAATAGTGAGCAGTGCATGAGGTAATGTAGGAAATCCTGCTGATTCAATTAAATTTAAACGCAGAACTCAAGGTACTATTATTGGTAACTGTGTCCTAATAACCTAAGCAAGAATTCTTAGTCTGAAATCACAGGGGGAAAACTTCTGCATTTGACTCTACTCTCTTCTGCATTTGAACAAGGTATACAACTGCTTGTAACTCCATACAGAGAATGAAAAGAGCAGGTTGTATTCAAGATGTTAGAATATAACCATCTCATGAAATAACACCTTCCATCACTTGCAGAATAAATTCTAGATATTGTAAGATGGATATTCAGCGTTGAGTTTTAGGTGAATGAACAGGCCCTTTAAAAATTATTAACGGAGCCCTTATGGATTGCTTTTCATGACTGGCAGAAAACCCCACATTTGAGACTAAAATGAGGAGGAAGACGGGCAAGGGAAAGCAAGGTAATATGGAAGAGGTTTCAAGATCAAGTGGCTAAGTAGGAGTAATTGGAAATGCCAAAGTTGTTATAGAGGAGCCAGAGATGCAACTGCTTATGCTATGATATGATCTCCTGCCTGCTTTGATAGAGGGTAGATTCCAGAAGTATCTCACCCAATGAATCTTGAAGCATTTCAAAGAACCATGATATCAGCTACAAGCAACTGAAAAGCCTAAGATTTCTTAATATTCAAAAAAAGCCTTTGGAATGGAAGAAACTGATAGACAAGAATTCAAATTGATGAGAAAGAAGGAAGATTCTACATTATCTGACAATTTCTAATATGCGAAGAATTTGAGATTCCTTTCATTTATTAGATGAATTGAGATGAAGATTAATGTGTGGATTTTGAAAGAAGTATGTATTTCATCACAGGTATGCTAAACTGTCAAGCTCTTGCACTGAAAGAAGCATTGTAATCATTTGAGGTCATGATCAGACCTAGTAGGGAATAAGGACTGTATTTCTGTTTTAGTGTTGTGAAGAGTGTATGATGGAGCCTGAAAATCTAGACAATGGGAAGATTTCAGAAGAGAATCTGTGAGTGTCTCCAGTCCACAAGGTAACTGCAAATGCTGAACTTTGGCTCTGAGGGGACTGGCTGACAGTGCAGGAGGCATCGTCCAGAGCGCTGAGAGGAATGGCATGACTGTGGAGAATGAGGCTGTACCATTTGCTTTCAGGTCTTTATGGAAATACTGGTATTGCCTGTCCCTGAAGAAGGGTGTGCATGTGTGTATTTTTACAGGTTACTGCTTGAACAGTAAAAGATTAAACAGAAACATCAGTCTCAGGCAAAGAGCTGCTAGTTGTGGTTAGCTTCTGATGACCCTGAAAGCAAATTGTTGATCTTTTGCCCCATGGAGCAGAGAAAGAGTCCCAACACTTTGTGACCTGGTAAGACAGGACAGTGGGTCTGAAAAGCAAAAGAGTGAAGAATTCATCTGGAACCACCTTAGAGGATGAACAAAGAATGAAGAACTGAGAAGCTGTCAAATAGTCTGTAGCAAGGTCAGGTTGTAAAGGAATTCTGAGGGCTAGGCTATGAAATTAACATGAAAAGCAATATTATAATTTGAAGTGGCTGTAAATAATCAAAGAAAAAATGTAGGTTAAAAAATTATGAAAAAAACACTTACCCATTGCCTAGTAAACTGGTTCATGTCACAGAAGACCAAAAGGAAAAATAAAGATGACAGAGTAGAAGAGGAAAATGATGAATGTCTCATTGAATTTGAAAAAAAAACCAAAACAAACCAAACAAAAAAGACAATTACATCGAATATGTTAACTTAAAAAGATGAGTCAATAAAATGAAGAGCACAGTACAGAAATGGAAAAATCAATGGAAATAATATGACCAAACACTGTAAATGTGAAACTGCCCAAAGCAGACACTTTTTTTTTTGTTGCCGAATTCTGACCATTGTTTTTACCCTCTCTCCAAAATCTAATCAAACAAAATTACAGTGCTAATGTATTAGCACAGCAAGAACAGTTTCAATTTTATGCTGGTGTTCTCGCTAGTCTACATAGTATGTTCTTTTCACAGATTATTCCTGCCAAGAGTGACAACGTGGTAAGGACAGTAGTCAGTGAAGTCTACACATCCTTTAAAGCACATAACTGCTCCGTTGTGGAGTATGTACAGTCCCGGCAGCAGACTATGGACAAAATGGTCCCTGTCCTTGGGACCAAATACAAAATGCCATTAAATTGCCTCGTTATTTCTCTCCTCTATTTTCAACATGTATACAGACATCAATGCTGGGTATATGAACCATTTAAAAACAAACTTACTTGTTTAAAACCTGTCTGCAAAGGACAATGTTTTGGTTCTCTTTTACTATTACAAAAGAGTCCTGAAGTGGGCTGTTTCTCTGCTTCAACCCAAGAGAAATTCCTAGAGGGGCTGTGAGTCAAGAAATCCTCTGAATGTTCAACAGACTCACAGGTCACAGCAAATAAATTACAGAAGCACTCTGTGTCTTCTCTGGTGGAAGACGAGGGGTTGTGTCTAGCATGATGCTTCTAGGGAGCAGTCTATGCATGCTCCTGTAGAAATAGAGCTACGTGACACATTTCAGCTAGTTTGAAATTAATCTACTAAGGACGGTCTGCAGTGTGAGATGTTTCAGATTAACTGAACAGAGGAACTAAACATACAAAACTCCACTTACCTCTTGCCCCCCATCCAGTATGCAGAGCTTAGCTGTCTGTTTTTTGGCATCAACTAAGACATTAAACATTGTACACAGAGAAGAAGGGATACGCAAGTCTGTTGATTTGTTTGTCTTTTGCAGTTTTAGTTCAAATGCAATTCTTGTTCTGTTTATTAAAACACAATTCATAATATGAGTCTCTGATAATTATGAAGAACCAGTGTACAAATATATAAACCTTACAAAACACGTTGACTTAAAAATGTACATGCATGTGAGAACACTAGAAATAAAATCCTGTATGCACAGAGTATCTACCCATTCAATAAACACTTTCATTGATGGCAATCTCAAGGTTCTGCACTGCTTCATCTAATTCAGTTGGATAATAGTATCATCTCCTTGCCTACTACATAAAAAGATGATTCCTTGTATGATGAATAAGAACAATTTAAAGCAATGGAAATATCCCACATTTTCCAGCAATTTTATGTTAAGATGTAGTTTATCATACCAAATAGTTTCTTCTAAGAAATAAAATTCAAAACCACTTTTCTTGCTTTAATAGAAAAGAGAATTTTGTTGAAGAAAAGGAGTTTATTATTAAGCAATTATTAATAATAATATTGAAAAGTAAGATGTATCAGTAGATACATACAAAACATACATACAAAAATCTATTTTTGTCTCACACCAGTGCAAGTAAGGAGCAATGTCAGTAAAATAAATCATAATAATTCAGAACACATAACTATAAAAGTATTTAAAGTTCTATTTCCACCCTTATTTTTAAATGTGGGTACCAGAAAATGATACAATATTTAAAGATGAGAACAGAAGCACATTATTTCCATTTTAGAAAGTCATATAGATCGTATTAGTGTCACAATAAGCGTTATAACAAAATAGCTCCATCATTCTTTTCTGAGTTCCTACTGTCTAATATAATCCATCCTATGGATAGAATTTACTTCCTTTATTACCTGGCATAGAGTATCTTTAACCATACTAAAACATAGTGTATTAACACTGGGATGTGTTATGTATTCATTTTAAAATATCAATACATTTTAGGTATTGACACTAGGATCACTCTGTAATATTAATTAAACCTTTATTGCCACCAGAATCTTCTTATTCTCTACAAAAGCAAGCAGGAAAGACATCAGGACTGGTATCACAGACCAAAAACCAATCCATAAGGAATTCTTTTGTAATGTTTCTGTGTTAATAACTGGTTGTGATCCTGGCAGTGAGCCATTAAAAACCACACAGTCAAATCTGTACGGTATGAAGTTTTAGATAATATGTGGCTCAGGAGAAATCCAAGTATTTATATTAATACAATTGCCTTTCCCATATTGATCTGTAATGATCTTTAAAAAAGACATAATATGAATTTGAAAGATTAATTTTTGAATAAATTACTTTAACTAGTACTAATTATATACTTCTTTGTATTTTAGTCCTGTTGATAAGAGTCCCATTGTAGACTGTTTATCTTAGTGCTACTTCTTTTATTGTTTTTACGACTAAGATTACATTGATAGTCCTCCAGTCCTTTTGAGATTTCATCATTTTTCTAAGATCTGTTAGGTATTTGTAGCTGACTGCTCTTCTGTGCTAAATGCTTTAGAACACATGGATGTAAGCTAACATGACTTCAGTTTTAGTAGATATTGTCTCCTATATTCCTTCACTACAGAGCTTAAACTTTTATTCCATTCACTATACCACCCCTCTTCTAAAATCAAATAGAAATGTTTGTGAAATACTTGTTTTTTACTATGATTTCACCACTGTATATACTAAGCCTGAGGTTCTCTTGCTCCTACTATGTTTAACAGAAAATAATAAAATGTTATGTTTCCAGATTTAACCTTAGTGGATATTAAAGGTTCTCTATTTCTTCAGCCTTCCATATCAATATTGTCTATTTTATGATTGACGCTATTAAATTGTCCATAAACTTTATTTTTCCCAAATTCTTCTATTTATTTTTATTAAACCAGTATTTTTATGTGTCCAGACTAGTATTTCTCTGTATGTGGGATGGCTTCTGAAGTACTTAATAGGAGATCTTGTAAATTTTCTACACATACAGATATTTCTTCTAAACTCAATGGTATGTACTGAAAGCTATGGCAGAAATCTTTTAGGTCATCTATGCTTAATTTAAAAGAATATACCCATAATTCTAAGATAAAGCTGTAGGAAAAAAACCCCAATGCTATGTTTTCTCAAATTTCCAGAAGCTTGGCAATATAAAACTTAGGTTCAGTTGGATGACTTACAGATAGCCTTATCCTGTTTATGGCATAAATGCAGAACCAGTGTATAATCTTTAGTTTGTACTCTAAAATTATGACAAATTAAGTAGCGTTATTAACTGGACATAAAGAGTGATATAGTAATGGAGAAAGGAAACGTACAAAAAAAGATTTCTTCTAGCACAATTCTGAGGTCTGTTAAAATTTGCCACGCATAGGGAATGGAAAAGAGATTTGATTTATTTACTTCCAAGGGTCTATTCACAACATACGTAGAAAATCTCTTTTGTTCTTTCCTAGATGTTGCCAAATTGCTGGTTGCCAGGAAATACACACAAGTTGTGATGTCTTTACAGCTGCTCTGATTCCTATGACAGGATTCTTGTACAGATGTACCTCTGTGAGCCAGTACAGCTTTTCCTATGTTAATTTTCAAATCATCCCCAATTTTTTAATTGATCAACTGTACCTTTTAACGCAGGCTTCTATCATGTCAGTGGCCATGAGTTTTAGTCTCTGCTCTAGATGGTGGGCAAATTCTGGTTCTGGCCAGTGAAGATCAAAAACAAACATCTGCAGAGCATCCAGTTTCCAGAAAAGATCTTCTGAAGTAGCTGAGCCATTTCTGTAAGAAACAAAACGAAACAAAGTCCCCAAGAAACAGAAGATAAATGTATGGATGCCTATCCCATTTGCCACAAAATTATCTACGGTAATAAGATTTCCTTATCACACCATCTTCCTCCTTCATTTCACTGTATCTCATAGCACAGTTGCTATTATTCCAAGAATGTGAAAATGGTAATGAAAAATGTAAAATAATTAACATTAGGGTGAAAAAAGTCAAGTTTTCTCATCTGTTTACTGAGGTACATGACAGGCTAGGGAGATAGATGGGATATGGGGAAATGAAAGGTACTGGAAAAAAAAAAAAAGAAGGGTACTGGAATTATTAATTAGTAAGGGCCTTTTCAAAACAGTGAAGACTCTGGACATGTTTTCTTGCCTTCAAAAATCTTGTAGATAAGCTTACCAAAGAAGTGAAGATGCTAGTATTAATATTGTAAAAGAACTACACAGACAAATAGTCCCGTGATAAATGCTTATTAATTCTGAGGGAAAAACATAAGATTATGGTGGAAAAACATAAGATTGTGGTGGAAAAACAGAAGAGAAATTATTTAAAGAAATTTTTGCACAAACAAAACAGTGTATTAATATGGCTCTATGTCACCTCAGCTTGTCCATGCAGTTTTGAAGTTCTTCCACACTGAACCAATTGTTAAATTTAAACACATTTGCCTGTGATTACATACAACAATTTAAGGCTTATTTTAGTGATAACTACAGTTACACTTCCATGGCATCATGGATTAATTACATTTTCATTATGTGCTGTATTGCAATGCCTGGGTTATTAAGGACAGTTATACTATGCAGCATGGCATTCCAGGATGTTAGTGACACAAGCAACCAAAACTCAGCCTGACAGTCCCAATTCAGCTTCAAATAGCTTAATAAGTCACTACTGCCATTTTCTTTATTCTGCCTTATGACAAAAGAACATAATTACCAAAATGTTAAGTGACCCCAGCTCTCATGGAAGGAGTCAGTGAGTGCTGTGTGCACTGAGGACAGAGCAGGTTCAGATTAAAAAACAAATAATAAAAAGCAGGAAAGAGCTCTAATATCTAACCACCTAATGAACCCCTGAGGCAGTAGCACCACCATTGGGTCACACCAGGTTCACCGAGACCGCGAGCGGTGAGATGAAGCAAAGCACAGCTCATGTGTAGCTCTCTGAAGAGGCAGCACGGATGCAGCAGGAGCACTACTGAGGTCTCACAGCACCCTGACAGATCCACCCAACTGCCCCTTGCCACGCTACCTTAATGCCACCAGTACTTCAGAGCCATTGCTGTCTTCTGCAATGCTGTCTCAGTGCCATAAGGGGCTGCTGGCCAAGCAAAGGGGGCACCCAGCAAGGGCCAGGCAGTGGGTGACAAGCTGGGAGCAGGGGCACCCACTTGCCCAAGGAAAAGGTGACCAACCCTGACTTTGGCTTTGGTTTTAAATGCTGTGAGATTTGATATTTTCACCATGCACAGCAGGATGCTCCACAATTTTAGACAGGCTTTTCTGATATCACGCAATACCACCATTTTTAAACAGTCATTGTTAATTTTACGTCGTATTGTGCTCCTGAAAGTAAACAGCAGAAACAGGAAAAAGGCCCATGGGACTGCTAAGGTTACAACTTGCACAGGGACGTTACCTGTTAATGTTGGACCTGAATAGGGAGCACTTCTATACACCACTAAGTTTAATTAAGAAATAGAAATAACAAACCACCAAAACTTCTCCAAAAGTTTATAATCCTATTACACTATTTCTTGATAATACTGAAGATTTCATTACATCTGCTGTGTACACTGGCAGTGATTGAAGTTGCAGATGCTATGTTATACACATTTGATTCAAAACTGACTATAGTTAATTTTTGAGATGACTGGGATAAAAGATAATGACAAATTATATAGGGACAGAAACAGGGAACATCTTAGTATATATATTACAGTTGATAAGAACACATATTTTCTAAAAAACAAACCATAGTTTCTCAAGAAACTGAACTACCATTTTTCATCATCAGATCATCCAATTTAAGCATTTTTTATTCTTCCATAGTTTTTTGTGGTTTTTTTGGTGGTGTCCTCCCTTCCACTGAAAATGGAATTCCAAATTAAATTCTTTAGGACTCAGAAGGACTAATGTACTGTCAATAACATCAATGTATTCTTACGCATGTTCACTCCCTGGTAGCCACTTAATTTGGTTTCATTAGACTACCAAATAAAGTTCACAATTATGATAAATGTAATAATAGACACAGGTTCATGAAACACTAATTCATTCTGTGACAAATAGTAATTCATTCATTTTCTTTTCATATATTTTGAGGTCCCAATGTTCAATTTTATTTATTCAGCATTGTCCAATGACATTTGAATTTGACTAAGATATTATAATAATAACACGGGGATGGAAAATAAAGTACTGCAACAGAAACTTTGTTCCTATTCACACATCTAGACCCAAATGTCCACTTTGCTTGTTAAATGCTGAAGAAAAAAAGTATTTCAATCACCTTGTTATTGTTATTTGTACCAGATACTTGTTTTACTTGAATTTTAGTATTTTTTTCTGGCTTTTCAGTGAAAGCATTAGAAATAGTACTAATTGTGAGCACATACCTCAATACCCTGAAGTAGTTGTACAGTCTATAGATGGTCTTTTCCTAGTAGGAGATGGTTATGTCACTTCAGGGTTCAATACTCCATAAAGTATAATAATAAGAAGAGCTAAACTCATTTGTTACCTCCTCCTGGCAGCAGGAGGAATTCCTGCATTCAAATCAAACCACCAAAACATTTGAACCTGCCTCCATAATTTTAGAACTTTTTTTTTTTTATAATTAAGCAGAAACTCCGCTGTTCTGCTAATCAAAACTTAAGCTTTCAGCAGTAGTTCTCTGTGCAAAAGGTACTGTTCAGTCATTTACTCTTTTTAATCAGGTCCTAGCAATAAGAGAAGGCATCCAATGATTAAAGAAGACAGATATTATGCCCATCCTATTATTTCTTTTTAATGTCAATTTAACTTTCTATTTTGTCACACTTTAATTGAAAGAATGGACCAGCTATCTCCAGAGGTCCATTTTAACCTAAATTATTTTATGGCTTTATGCCTTGCATCATACTGAACACAGCAAAAATGGTCCAAGGCATAATGTTTCTCCAAGACCCTGCAGAATATTAAACTTAGGAGCTGCACACAGCCTCCTAAGCAATTCACTTATCCACTGACAGCTGAGAAAGGGATATGAAAACACAGGAGAAACATTGCATATCTATGGACAGTCTCAATCAACCACAAAATTCAGAAGCAGCTGGATTTACCAAGGGCAATGATAGTGATTTTATAAATTACTGCAATTATCTTTTTTTTAGGGTTATTACTGAGTTACTACCTATTAGTGTTTTGTGAGGACTGTTTTCAAAACAGGCTACCCGCTCTATGTCCTTTCAGAGCACACAGCTTCTGAGCGCCAGCTCTACTTCCTTCATGATGCCTCAAGATGTATATTTAGGGCTCAGAAAGTCATCTGAGAATTTCTTCAACAGAAAAGAGTTTTCAATAATTACAGAGTCAATGTCACGACGTCCCATCTCTACTTTCAACCAGGAGATAAGGGGCAAGGATTGAGCATAACTTTGGCATAGCAAGTAACTGCTTGTGTATAGTCCCTTAAAGATATTAGGGACAGCTACCTCAGGGTTCCTCTTAGATTGAGTAAGGCAACTTGAGGACCAAGCAACCACACCATGTTTCTTGAGTCTTCCTTCCTTTCTTCCAGACCATTTCCTACCAGAATCAGAGTACTGTGACTGCTCCAGCTGCTCCTTCTTGTCACTCGTTACAGCTAAGCCATCACAGGAAGAATGTATAGCTGACACATTTCCTGTGATGTTACCTGCTCTGGCTGGAAGACAAGACATGACTATTCTCCTGTAAGCATGTATCTTATTCTGTGTTTCTGCAGCCTTGAGTTTTGCTGCACCTGATGTTCTAGACCAGCACAAGATAGCAACAGACAGCCTCAGGTCTGTATCTACAATATTTTTAGTCAGTGAATCTATGTCATGTCTGCACCGAAAATATAAGTTGAACCATAAGCAATTAAAATCACTCACAAATCTAACTTAAAAGACTGGTCTGGAAGAGGCAGAGGAATTACATTTAAATATGAAATGGAACAAAAATGTGGTTTGAATGAGTACATTTTAATTAAGTAAGGAAAAAAACCCCCTCATTCTTTTACAGAGTATTTAAACTTTTTTCTCTTTAAGGATGTTATCTTCAGCCAAATGGAAGACTAATCCACCGTGCTTTGCATGTCTAGCCAAGGTGTCCTCTGAGTTGTCCTCTCCTGAGACCAATCAAGAAAAACAGACTACTACTCATAACACTATCCCCTTATCTCCCTTTCCAATGCCAATAATAAAAGGTTAAGCCAAAACAACTGAAAATGAGGTAATGATCTTCCTAAGTGCTGTTATAAGCAGCATACAATTACTGCTCTAAAACATGTGATCAAGGAAAAAAATAGCAATGATTAATTAAAAAATATAAACAATCTTCTCTAGTAATGTTCAAAAGAATTGCAGCAGTTTTTAAGTGAAAGAGGGAAAATCTATTTTCATAAATAAAGCAGAAAAGAAAAAAAAAGCCTAACTGAATATATTTTCAGCTCTTCAGCAAAAGTTCTTAGGTAGGCACATAACAGCTCTGTTGAATAAGAATGGACTTAAACATGAACATAAGGACATGAAAATGAACATCAGTAAAGTTTGGAGCATATGAAATCTCTTCCTACTGCAGACAAAATAGACACAGGACTTGGCTTTCTCTGTAAACATTTAACTGTAACTCAATTGGCTCACTGACTGCTTTTTCTCATTCTTTTTGCCTGTAGATTCTTCACTGTGTAACTTAAATTGATAACAATCAGTTGGACAAAATCATAACTTTCAAAATGATGACACAATGTAGTCTCTTCCAGTGATACTCTTCCCTAGTGATGCCACATCTGGAGTATTGTGTCCAGTTCTGGGCTCCCCGGTTCAAGAGAGAGAGGGAAATACTGGACAGAGTCAAGCACAGGGCTACAAAGATGATTAGAGGACTGGATCATCTCTGAGATGACTTGGGTCTGTTTAGCCTGGAGAAGAGGAGACTGAGCAGGGATAATAGCAATGCTTATCAATATCTAAAGGGTGGATGTCAAAAGGATGAGACTGGTCTCTCTTCAGTGTTGTCCAGTGCTAGGACAAGGGGCAATGGGAACAAACAAGAACACAGGAAGTTCAACCTCAACATAAGGAAGAACTTTACTGTGAGAGTGATGGAGCATTGGAACAGGCTGCCCAGAGAGGTTGTGGACTCTCCTTCTCTGGAGATATTCAAAACCCACCTGGGCATGTTCCTTTACAACTTGCCCTAGGTGAACCTTCTTTGGCAGGGGGCTGTAGTATATGGTCTCCAGAGGCCTCTTCCAATCCCTACCATTCTGTGATTCTGTGACATATGTAGTAATTTTCTTGCTAAAAACATCAGCTGTGTGGCTGGGAGGAGGGAGTACAGTGGACTGGGAGAGAAGGACTTGGGGGACTCAGTGAGGAGAAGGAGACACCTTCTGACAAAGCAGGGCCTAGGGTCCTGAATTTAGGTGCCTCTGCTGACTCTATGTACAATGCAGTATGTCACTGTGGTCCATTTAAGGCGGGTGTGCATCACACCAAAAGGGAAAACTGACAGGAACCACTGGGATTTGCTTCCTAAGTCTTGGAGACTAGGGATTCCCCCACTGGGGATTTTAACTGGAAGGGAAACTTTGCTCTTCCTGAAAAGAATGGGATAGGAGAAATGGGGGAAATAAAATGCTCCTCCTGTCTTTCATGAAATAGTGAAATTACACCACTTCTTCTGACAGAAGCTGAGATGCTGTAACCAGCAGGAAAGAGAAAACTCCTTAACTTGGGAGGAAGAATAACTGGTTTGAAGTACCTTCACTTTTATTTTTTAATCCAAATACAATATGTGGTCATTCTGAGTAGTTACTTGGCTTTTCAGTAGGCTGTAGGAAGGCTGATTCTTAAAATACTACCTGAATTCCACAGTATTGCAAAGGCAACTTGATACTACCTGTGATCTTGAATCTTTATTTATACACATTTTATAAAATACAACTTCAAAGCTCTATATTTAGGGAAAAAGAACATGAAGAGGTGCCTACAACAGAGCCAGCACCTTGGCAGACCTCAAATGCCATGTGAGGCAGCTGAGGAGGGATGACCTTACAAAGGCCACACTATAGTGGGGACACCACTCATCATCACTTCTCTTGAGAAGCAGCAGAGAAACAGCTACTTCTGGCAAATGGTTACAGCACACGACAACCTCAGAATTCACCAAACACTTTGAAAATCTCACTGACTAGTTTCAGATGTTATGCATACTTTGCCATACACACCATGAGCCTTAATAGCAGAAGGTGAGCAAAGGGGATGAGCCAACACTCGCACATTTTTTGACAATATAGTCTAGGAATTTATTGGTACACTGAAACCTTAATTTAGAAAAGATCTACCACTCTAATCCTCCAAACAGAATTCATATTTTTATATATTAGTTATAAAGTCAATATTCAAAATACATAATTTTTAATATATACTAATTCTTTTTACTGGATGGGGCTGCTAGAATACAGAATGTAAGACGACCACACTTAAGATTATAGTAATTCTTTACTTTGAAAACTACACTTTAAATTGGAAAAAAAAAAGTATCCCTTGAAAGCATGGGAATAGCAGAAAGGAATGTGAGTTGCAGAAGATCAGTCAGTTTGTACTCAAAGCTGAAATGACTTGCAGAAGCACATCAGGAGAAATCTAGCTTTATTATAGTAAACACAAAAGGTACCGAAGAGGAATTTTGTCAGCTTTTAGGGGAATTAGCAGCAGACCAACAATCATAACAGTCAAGTGCCAGAAGTCTGGCAGAGCACAAACTGTCAACACCCTTTTTACAAGGAGTCACATGGAAAAGACAAGGGGTAATGGGGGGTAATGGGTACAAGTTCCTCCTGGGAAGATTCTGATTGGACACAACAGGAAAATGTTTCACAAGGAGAACAATCAGTCATTGGAATAATCTCTCCAGGGAAGTGGTGGATTCCTCCAACATTGGACACTTTGAAGATTCAGCTAGACAGGGTGCTGGGACATCTTGTCCAGACCATGCTTTTGACAAGTAAGATTGGACCAGATGATCCTTGAGGTCACTTCCAATCTGGTGTTCTAAGATTCTATGAACTCTTGTAGCAATGGATCTGAGTGCTTGTTAGGTGTGTTTAACTCTATCATAAAACTCGAGGACAATACTTTGCTTGAAATCATATTACCAGGTTTTACATCTCAAACGTGTTTTTTTTTAAATTCTTCACATTCATCCTTTCCTAATACAACTTTATCTATTGAGGTTCTTGAGGTTCTTTAGCCTTTCTCTAATGTACATGAGTGTGTCCTCACACAGTAACAATGGGAATATTCCCACAGAACAGGGCACATCCCCTCTATTTTTTATTTTATTTTTTTTTTAAGAAAAGAGGACTGAAATGTTGGGGAGAAACAGAAAAGAAATACATATTTTTTTCAAACAAAAAAATGAATGTATTTCTATTCTGAGTACTTACTAACCTTTTACTATTTCCCTGTAACATGGATATGTAATCTAATGAAAGTATTTGCAATCAATTATTTTTCAGAACCTATACAGAATGGGTTAATCAAACCCATGAAAAAATAGGATGGGATGCTTCACTTTAGAAAGCCATGATCCAAAATCAATTAGCCAAAACATTCCCCACTGCTTATTAATTCGAAGGAGTCATTAGGTTGTTTAGGGTATTAAACACCATTCATACTATGACAGACCTTTGCCAAGTTGCTTTTGTAAGTTATCAGGTTTAAGACCACTACATTTTAATGCACTAGAAAGCGCAACTCACTAACAGTCCATGCTTGGCTCACTCCCAGGAAACAATAATTTCCAGCTAGGAGATCATAAACACCATGCAATCCAAATACAGCTGCACAGAACACTAGCAAGGCCATGCAGAGCTGACATACAGTCAGAAGGTTATTGAAGAATACACACGTGGAGTCATACAAAGAAGTCATCCAGGTTGGTGTAGTAAAGCTAGGTATTTGTGGAAGATTAAGAGGCAAACTTGGAACTTTTGGAAGAGCTACATTAGGAAGACTGTTGGTGATGCTCCTGTGAAGAAATAAACAATGTAGGAATACAATAAAAAATAGAATATTTAGAGGACAACAGGGAGAACATCTGATTAGACAGAAAGCTATAGCCAGGTGCTTTGTTCAGATCTTATAGAAAGCACTTACTTGACAGGTTGCCATGACTCTTGCTCAAGACCTCTGTGAATGGACTGGGCAATTGATGATTCCATGAGATCGATGTAGCGGATGACCATGGGAACAAAAATTTCTTGCAAGTGCTTGTGAAACTTTCCATTGCACAAAAATGCTTTAAAAACAAACAAAACACAAATAAAAAAGGTCAGGGCTTTCCCTACTCTATTTTGTTATAGGAAAAAGTATCTTTTAAAATGTTTTAGTACAAAAAAAAAATTCTAAGAACAAGACACAGCTTGTGTAGGAAATACAGTTTGTAGGAGATAAGTGAACCACTCCAAGAGGACACTGTGATATATTTTAAAATGTAACAAAAATTATTCACATATTGAAGTTCTTTGTTGAACCAGAACAATTTTGCATCTTCTTAAAATTAATAATATACTTTGCTGAATCTAAGCCTTAGCAAATTTGTTCAATACTTAGACATGAAGATACAAATAAACCCCCAACCAAGTAAACATTATTTGAATGTCATTCAATTATTTTTATTACGCTAAGAAGAACAAAGGTTACAGTAAAACATTCCAGCCTCACTAGGCTACATGCAAAAATATAGAAGTACACAGCATTTCCTCCAGATTGCTTAATGAAAAAAAGGAACTATGTGAGATATGAGTGTTTGGGGAACAAGAACCATTTCCTTCTCTGCTCTGTGTCCTGGGGAGGTGTCAAAGTCCTGAGTCACTGACTATAGACAAACAAGACACTCAATGAGCTCTTGAATAGAAAACATGTCTTAGTATGCCTGTGCATGTCCAATACATAAAAATCTCGAAGGCCAGAGTTCACCACCAGAATCATAGCTTTTCACATCCTGACATGTGCACAAACCTCATCAATACCCCCAAGAACAAAAGTACTTCCCAGTCAGCCTGTGTTCATGTGAAACTCAGCCTCAGCATCCAACCTTGCCTTTCCTCTGTCCTCTCCTCTGTCCTCTCACCTGTCTTGCAGAATCTTAAAGGATGCTAACTCATTCTTCCCTTCTAGAAGTTTGCTAGTTCTCTGGTGTGATTAACTCCAACTTTATAGCAACTGTAGTTTTATAACTATTTAAAGGAAGTCCTGGAAAGTAGCTGCCTCAAGCACTCAGGAAAGCTAACAACATGTAACACACCTAGAGGTTTTCTCTTGCTTTTCAAAAGAAATGGAGTTGACTGTGAGCACACTATAAGAATGAAGCACATTACTCAAGAAAAGCAAAGTACTATAAGCAGCAGAAAATTACCTGCTTCACAAATGGGATTTACTGCCTGAAAAACTGTATACACAAGAAGATGCTTAAAACCTGAGTAGCTGTCCACCAACACTGCTTGTGCCTGTACCCCCTGAAATGTTCTCTTAGCAAATCCTAAGTCTTAGCACACGAATGTCCTGTTCCACCAAGGACTACATCAGTTTTGTGTTTTGAATGTGTATGTGTTTACCCATTAATCCAGCACTATTATTATGCTAGTAATAATATGTGCACATGGAAATCATACAGGCAGGCTGAGCCATAGAGAGAAATTTTCATGACTTTGGTAGCCCTCCTTTTCTCCCACCCATAATCTGTCGTTTTAAATTCTCTTGTGGGTTTCTCCTCCTACCTATCCTGCATCCAGGCTTCTCATTTGATTTGGATGAGTACCACAACCTCATTTTGAGGAGGCTTCCTCCTCTTCCTAAGAAGAAAAGGCTGGATAATGGGGCTTAAAACCCTGGAAAACATTTCATAAATTACAATACCTCTTGTTCCACTACTGGTACAACTTCGTGTATAATATATAAAAATAATTTATGTAACTTCCAGACATTCCTTTTCTTTCCATCACGGAATGATGTCCACCATAAACTGAACCTGAGACAGATGGAGACTATGGGTAAAATGTGTCATTGAATTTCAGTTCCCTGTTACTACTTGTATTGCAAGGAAGTGCCTTTGTTGCTGAACATCTGCTCACCAATATTATCTTTTTTTTTTTTCTCTTGAATACAATATGAGAACTATTTTCTTGAAAACATCCTTGTAGAGTAACGGGAAATTATATATCACTCACTTTTACCTAAGGAGACAATACTAGAGCAATCAGCTCTCTGTTTCTGCTCACTCACTTCTCTCTTGCTAAGAATTTTGAAACTTCTAGCTAACTTTGAATATATTAGACACAGGGGTGGAGATATCAGATAAATCAAGTTTCATGAAAACAGGCAGGTAGGTAGGAGGCAGAGATTATTAAGGTTCCCACTGAGAAAAAGGCAGCGGCATAGGCTCATCTCTTATTAAACTCTTGAGAATCCACCCTTGAGAGTACCTATGAGTCCATTACAAACATGCTCCTTTATTTACACTGCTCCTAGAACTACTTGTTAACTAGATAGTTGTGGCATAATTATTTGTATATCAGGCACTCAAAACGGTGTTATTTTTTCTATATTTATATATCTTAAAACTGCAGCACCTGTGACCAGCAGTAATAACCAATAAGGATTTGGATATTAACACAAAGGGTTCACAGTAAACAGCTGATGAACATTGCCTTTGACAAACAAAAGTGGCTGGTATTGAGCTACATATTAGGCTAATTTTTCAAGGCAACTTTGAGCTTAAAAACAACAAGAAGAATACAACTGTGTCAATTAAGTCAATATTGCTGCTTTATAGTACATCAGCGCAGGACTGGCATTAATCAGGCAATCACAGCTACCTGAAGGGATGAGCTTGTAGTTTACTGTTTTCTAAGCACACCACAGAATACTCTGCTACAAGTCCTGCTCTGGGAATTACAGTAATAAAGCCTCATGGGCAGGAGGGCGAATCTTGTTATTCCAAAGTCAGAATGAAATTTAAAGAAGTCATAGGCAATAAAGGCTGTTCGACTTAAAAAGATGCATCATTTTTCTAACATCCTGATACCAGTCTTTGCAGGGAAATGATGCTCAACATGACTGCACCTCCACAGAGGTCCCCTCGTATGTGGGCACACACATGAGAGCACTGTCTTGGATCAACAACTTGGTGAGCATTCTGTTTTCCCAGGGCTGAGGACATGGCAGCTCTGATTACCCATCTGGAGATCTCTGTCAAGGAATACTGCAGGGCAGAGAAAGAGCGCAGGGGTAAGTGATATAGCTGAGTATCATCAGCAGACTCATGGCACTCTACCCTATGATTAGAATTGATCTTGCCAAAAGGTACCACCTGTGCATGAAAGCAGATGGGAAACAAGAGATCCTTGAGGAAATGCCACACTTGAAATCCCTCAACTACCACTTGTCTTCAAAGCAATGTAGCTTAATTCTCCATTGTCTTGTCAATACAGGTACCCCACACCCTCTTCATGAGAGCCATCTCATATTCACATAAACAACAACAAAATGAAAGCCTGTGCCAGGGCAAGATAATACATAGACAATATGAATGGAAAACTGATTACAAGAACGGAAACAGATCCCCACATGAAAAATTCTTCAAATATTGAAGTTGAAGATGGAAGTTAGTCACTTTTTACATATTAGGTAGCTGAAATACATTAAAATATGATAAGACCAGAGATGAAAAGCTCTTGAGGATAGTCTAATAATGTAGCACTGGAATGAGGTTTCTCCTCTAATAGTAGGAAAAAAATCTACTCTGCTCATGCACAACAGAAGCTGTGAGGTTTGTTTTGCTTTTACTTGTACAGGCACAGCTTAAGAGTTATCCTGGAGTCAATGTGTTATGCTGTCCTCAAGAGCTTCTGTGGAATCAAAGGAAAGAAAGACTGACACAGATTAATATGATTCTCTTTTCCACTGACAAAATTAGCACTTTGGCAGACAGTCTGTAATTATGCTCCACAGGATCAATTGGATTCTCTGGCATATTTTAAAATTGAAAATAAACCCAGTAAATTTCAAGAAGGACATTTCCTTGGGGCTCCATATTCTATTCATAGTAGTTGAAAATCACACAGTAATCTGTAAAAAAAAAAAAAGTTTGTATTTCCATTTATTTCCTGTTTATATTACATTCTGCTTCCAGAGAACTTTTATTAATCAATTACTTAAATTGTGGAGAAAATTGCAAGTGTTTCAGCTTATATACAATTTGTTGTGTATTTTTACATATAAGATATATTTTAAAAGGGAATTTTAGAGACGTACTATGTGGAAGCATGCTAAAAATTTGTTTCATGTTTACAAGACAGAGTGACACAAACAGCTTATTGCACAATTTTCTTGTGCCCTAAACTCTAATTCAGTCAAAGGGTTATTAGATATTGTGGTAAGTGATAAGGCAGCTTGAGTTATCTCTCTGTCAGTAGACAAAACATGTACATCTTATCTGAAGGCATGTTATGATTTCACAGCAGCTCCTAATAGGACTGAGCAAAAATCGTCCCTGATATAAGAGAAGATTCCCACTACAGTTAATGAGAAGAGTAAGGTGTGGTAAAAGGTACTAGTGTGGGTATGAAGTTTGCCTCGATTGCCTTAAATCTAAACTGTTTTCTATCTCCACCCTGTAGTTTAAGATAGGGCCTAAGTTATGCACCCATTCTCATACAAAAGTGGTACACAGGCTGTAACAAAGTGGGAAGGTGATGCTGTCTTTGGTGGTGTTTGCCACTCAGCTACTAGCAACAGCCACAGTGGAAAAAGTGTATCAGAGAATTCTCATTTGAAATCAATAGCCGTGACAATGGCAATGTCTTTCAAGAGGCTAACACTCAACATGCTGATTTTTCTCAATTGGCTTCATCAGACTGTCTACAGGTGTCCCACATCTAACTTAGAGCAGGTACACAGACACCGCACTGAGTAATACTTGATGGAAAATTAAGATAATGAGTTACCTTTATAATACTCCTAGTTTCGAGTGATTCGTGCCAATGTAGTAATGCAATAATGCTGAGCAACAGCACAGTACATACTGTCAGTAGGGACACTTGGAAAGAAAACTTGTCAAGGAAGGTAGCAGAATATTGAATGTACAACCTCTGCAATGAGCCAAATACATAGACACTTCATGTAACTAGGCATATGCCATTAAAAGGTATCTCTGACACCATCCTAAACAAAGAGGATGTCTGTCTTGAGGCACTAAAAAAAATGTTTAATCTGAATAATTAAACAATTAGAGAAAGTAAATTGCCCTTTAGAGCAGGCCCCTTCATAACATAATTAATAGGCTCTGTGGACAAAACGTAACATGGTCATTACTGAAAATAAGACACAATCCTGGGACAACCACGTCCTTCTTACGTCTATGAACATCCAATTCTGGAAAAATTAATTTCATTGTCATAGAGAGATATTTGGTACTGTTATTGTTGTACAATCTTCAAAGCTTTACACAGTCAGGCATAATTGCGTATGAACAATAGAAACTCTGGAGGTCATCAAAATGTATACTATACAAACAGCTACAATTTATCTACAACAAATTTATCTACAATCTATTACTCATCTCCATAGTAAGTATTTTTAAAATCACTTTTTGTTATTTGTTCTCTCTTGTTAGAAAAGTTGAAATATTTTATAGGATAGGAATATCACACTCCTTCCACCATTTTTTTAGGTAGTTCTTCAGTCAGACTTAACAGGAAAGCAATCACTGATAAACCCACTGATGAACACTTAATTGTAGAACAAGGTCAGAAAAAAATGGAGAAGCTTAAAGTGACTCAGAATGGAGTCCTACTTAATCATAACATGGTTTGGGTTGGAAGGGACCTTACAGATCAACTAGTTTCAACCCAGAAATAATAGAAATGTGAAGCTTCAGTCAGGACTTCTTTCTTCCTGTTTTTACTTCCTGAAAAGTTCTATGCTGTATTGGAAAATGCATTTTTTTCTCATTGTTAAATGAATATTGGCTTTGAAGTATTTGGCTTGAATCTTCTACAGTGTTTTGTATACTATGGAAAAAAACACATTTGATATTATTTGAATAGCAAAGAGTTTGCATTTTCACTATCTCACAGTCTTTCTAATATTTTATTTTAGTGACATAGTTATAAAAATAGTCTTACATGTAAGTTTTCATTAATGCTGTAAATGTTAGATTGTTTCTTTATTGTTAAGAGTATGCTTATGTCAGGTTTATGTGAAAACTGACTCCTGCACCAAAGATTTAGAGCTCATTTAAAGCTCTTGAGATAGAATAACACGCAGGTGTCAGTCCTCCAAATTTCACTGAAGATTAACCTAATATGCAATATGGTGACCTAACAGTTCTTCATTTGAAAGAAATCTGAAAAGTAATCTCTGATATAGCTGGAGAGTGAGAATAACCCAGTGGGATTTCCACCTCTTCATTTCCTAATGAGTTTTTTGATAATGAGAGGTGACTTTGCCAGTCACTGTGGGCTCTATTATGGCTAATTTACTCCACTTCACTCTCCTTGTTAATTATTAACACTAGCCTTTTTATCCTCATGAGACCACATTCCAGTTTTTCCATTTTTAGATTTTTTTTTTTCTAAATCCATCTTTATGAAGGTGATAGTTTTAAGGAAAAGGTTTCACTTAGGGTAAAGACAGCATTATTTATTTCATTTTGGAAGACTGCAAAATTGATTATATAAGCATGGGGAGCTCTTTCTAATGGCTTTAATGCACTTGCAAGGTGAAAAGGCTGTTAATTAAAGAATAAGCACTGAGGTATGTTCCACCTGGGAATCGGTTCTTGGTAGAATGGTCACTTGTCACTTGCTAACATATCTACCGATTAAAAGGTGACTGATTTCCATGGTTGCTTCCCAATAGTTCTCAGGGAGAAAAAAAGTGTGTAATTTTCCAGATAGCTTTCAATTGCCAGAAACTGTCATTTAATATATCTACTACCATTAAGGAATTACTGAAATTGGTATACAGGTGTGATGTTTCATACAGCAGTTGTTTCATATCCCAAGTTAAGATTTTATGATCTTTCTAGTAATTGCTTTGACATGAAAGTTTCCATAAAATATCTTTCCTAAGGTATTTAGCATTGTTATTCATTTAATCTTTTACGGACAGAAAAATAAGTAGCCTACCAACAACCTCTTTGCATGCGAAGCCAACTGTTGTTTGTTTCTATCACTTCTCTCAGGTTGGAATCAAAGTGCAAAGGAACACAGATGACACAATAATGTAGTTAAAACTGGTGCCACAAATCATTCTTGTAAGGCTTTAATAAAATACCTCCACAACTTTCAGAAACCAAATAATTGTTTTTAGTGCACATAACATCACAACTAGAGATGTGCTTCCTAAACTGGAAACACAAAATGGTAGGAAGACACCTGAATATATTGATCAGATTTTAAATCTGGATTTTAGATGATCAGATACCCACTTCAAGTAACGCAGAATCCACCTCGCAGCAGTCTAACTCTTATGAGATGTGCACCAAGATTGAACAATTCCAGCACTGTTCTGAGCAGCCTTCTAAATTAATCTTAAATTACCACTAGCATGGCAATTTTAATATGTTTCTGTAGTTGCAGTTTGTCCAACAAAGAATCCAGGTGAAACATTAGTGAATATCTTAAAGTAAAGAAAACAGTAGCAGATATTTTTACTAGGATACTATGAAAAAATAAATCATCAGAGATACGTTATTCATGTATTGCTCGATGTCAGGATTTGGAAACATAATTTGTGAAAAGAGATGCCTAAGAATGAACACTCAAGTTCTTTTACTCTGTCCCAGACCATGTCCAACATGATGCAATAACAGTGATTTTCAACAATCCTTTTTAAGATTCAGCTTTACTTCAGTGGCCCTGTCCATCTGCCCCTTTCCCTCCATGAATTTCATCATCCATTGTGTTACAGTGAATTGTACATTTGCTAGTTGCTCCATTTTGTGATATGGTGCTGTGGCCAACAAGTACTATACTGAGATGACCTATATATTTCAATAAACACTTGGCAGCTAAGGTTAACAATAATACAGTGATAAATAATATAGGTTGCAATATGTGTAACCTTGGAGAAAAGCTCTTGAATAGTATTTTCCATTCTTTCACTCAAGCAGCTTCCATACACAAAGCTAAAATTCTTAAAAGCTATTGAACTTCCACAGAAATGAAATGGATTTTCCACAAAGGGATAAAAATGATTTCTTGTATTTATAATGAAAAAAATGGAATTTTTGAATATCCTGGATTATTCAATAAAACTCATTTGGATCTCCGAATTAATTTTTAAAAAAGTAGAATATTTTATAATTTTTCTAAAAAGGAATTTGAGTAAACATATAAAACATAGCACAAATATATTTTTTTCTTTATGATGCCTTAAATCATTACATGAATTTTAATGCTTTTAAGTTAACACATAATCCACTTTCTTTGATTTCATTGGTTATTTCCTTAATTCCATTATTAAAATACCTTTCACGCAAAACATGCTTAGGATATCACTTCAACTACTGAAAAAAAAATATTAACATATCTCTTCAAAGATGAATAAAAGCAACATAAATTTGCTATCTCAAATAATGGTACAAAAGACTAAGTGGAAATAACACTTGTGTTCACTGTGCTTTATCTTACTCCATTATTCATTCTAAGCCTACAATATCTTTACAGACATAGTATGTCTGAAAGTAGTTTACATGAAGACTTAGAAGGAAATATTAACTGCAAATTTATTTAAGCAGAATAGATTAAATATGAAATATCAAAAACATATTATGCTGTTTGTACCTCACGGATTTAAAACTGAGCAGTTTGTGAATACTGAATGGTTAAGGAATTGCCAGAATAAGAACTGAAAGGGTGCAAGGATAGATAGAAACTGCTCAACTTCCAAGAAACAGAACGAGGATATATATCATAAACACAGGCATTGTTGCTTTTATTTTGAGAATGATATTATTTAGAAACACTTTTCTAAGGTGTGGGCCCATTGAAAAATCTTATGGATGCAACAAGTAAAAAATCTTAAGCACTTACTGTCATTTCTGAGGGCATTATTCAGCAGCTGGAAGAGTGGGAAGCTGTCCCAGGAGTCCTGCGGCTGTGCCTCGAGTGCTGAATCCATATCAACAGAATACAGAGACAAAAACTTCTCTGCATGTTCAGCCAGTAATTCTGGCCACCAAGCAAATGCCTGCAAACATGACAAAATAGAGTTACTAAACACGAGTCACAAAGCAAAGAGATGTGTTATATCTATGGTAAAATACATTTGGATATGTCACTTCATGGCCTATCTCATTTGCGGAACATAAACAGGCCAAGTGAAAAAAATGTGAAAATATTTTATAAAACCTTGCATCGAAAATGTAAGAAATCAAATCGATTATGCTGGGAAAGATGATATAATCAGAACGGAAATGTAACACAAAAAAAATCAAAAACTGAGTATAAATCCCTGCAACCCTTTTTTGACAAAGGAAAGAATGAAGGCCTCATCCTTGAAAAAATTACTGTATATACTTCTTTTGATTTAATTCTATTCAAAAGCCATAAGTAATCAGATTAATTTATTTTTGAAATAAATTCTTAAGAATACATTTTGCACTCATTTGTTATCATAAGGGATGATTTTAGTGTGGAATTTTATTCCTTGAAGTCTAAGGGTTTTTTTATTAGGTATGGAGTACTTTTTGATTCCTATTTTTGCCTTAAAGATGTCAGCTTCTCCTGAGGATGGCATCCAGTTTTCTCTCCACAAATGCTATGAATACATCTTCAGAAATTCACTGTTGTCTATATTAATTTTCAGTAACTGAAAAACACAGCTTCCTTTGGTAAAAATTGAGATTCTCAGGTAAACTTAGCTAAAAACAAGAGAAGAAATCTGTGAAAAATAGCATGTCAGCAAGTAAAGCCAGCTCCACATTGAAGCCAGCTCCACATATAACTCTTGTACCTTTTTGCTGTCACTTAAGTGTATGCTTTGAAAGGAGGGAGAGGGGGCTGTATAATCCTGGATTTAAATATGAAGGTGAAGTGAGTTTATGAAGTAAGATGAATACCACGTACTGCTGAGAGTGTTTTGCTCAGAGGTCAGGAAAATATCCGATAGCACAAATACCTACTCATAGCAGAGAAGAAAATGTCTTTGCTTTCAAACTTACGCTCCTCATTTTGAATTATTGATTATTGAATTATTTAAATTCTTAATCTGATTTTTATTATTTTTGAGCTACCAACATGAGACATATGTAGCTTGATCTACACAAGTGCTGAGTTCCCACAGCTCCAAATAAAGTCATAGAAATCCTCATTTGCTATTCTTAAATGCAGGTGCTGGGTAATGTAGAATTAGGTACTCAGGCCTGAAAGGCATCAGAGACAGCTTCTGTAAAATGGTCTACAAACATGTCTTTGCATCCTAGACTTTCTGATGACTGCCTGTAATTCTTTTTGACATGAATTAAATGAAGAAAAGATGAATTGGCAAGAGATTTTAAAGAAATCCTGAGTACACTTTGCAATTTCTGAAAAGTACTTTCTGTGTTGCAGCATCAGGATTGAGGGATGCTGATCAGCACCATAGTAAGAAGCACAGATAAGGCTTCAAAAATTTTGGCAAGAGTTTTTCCTCAAAATGAAAGAAGTTTCTCATTTGTAAATCCTTTTTAAATGGAACCTTATTAAAGGAACAGACTCCTTACCCTAGAAAATAACCAAATGCAAAGAAATAAATCAAGCATAAAAGAAATGTATAAAGGCATTGTTAGGCATCCCTTTTAGGCAAGCAAAACTTTTTTTTTCTGAAAACATTGCCAAAAACCCAAAACAAAGCAAAACTAGCACATTTTCTTTCCATCTTCTTCCCCCTTGCAAATGATATTTTGAACCCACACAGAAATTCTTCTGTCCCTGTCAAGAACTACCCATCAGTGCTTAGGCAGCTAGGAAGAACAGAAAAACAAATACTACAGCTAAGCTTATTCTGTCATAATGCATAATATGAAAACAGGCTAAAGACAATTAGCAGTTGGCATTCTAAGACAACAAAAGCATTGACTGTATTAAAGGAAGAATGAAATTCTGAGATTTTAGAAAGACACACAAATGTGGCAATACAACACGAGAAATTATCAGAACAATATATGCTGCACATTCAATGCACAGTTCCATGCTATAAACATTGAAAAATAATGCTTAGTTCATCAGGAATCACATACCTCTCTTCCCTTTGGGAATCCCAGAAATTTGGAAGTGTAATGAATTAAAAAAAATAAAAATCTAGTATTAAAAAATGTGATATACTATTTCAGAGATTACCGATCCTTTTCATCAACTGTGCCATCAAACACTAAACATTTACTTAACATTATGATGTGAAGTTCCCATAGTTAATCTTCAGTTTTGAGTAAGGAATGTACAATTTTGTGATCTTGCTCTCTAAAATATTTTAATATTGAAATTCTGCATGCTTTATAAATTTCAGTAAAATTGAACATTTATTACATGAATTAAAGAAGGCGAAAATAGTCTTAAAATTATCTTTATTCTTTCCAACCTGTCTTGGATTAGATTGAAAACTTTTGCTGAATTGATGTTTCTGATGGCACACGCAATATATCTTCCCTTCTGAAACATACCCTATCTCTGACAGCAAATAAGTAGTACAGAAAGCAATCTTTGAACAGAGATGTTTAATCATATATGTATCATCTGATCTGTTTCTTCTGTGTTCTTTTCCACAGAAGTCCAATATTTTTACAGTAATGAAGAACCTCAAAAGACAAAGACAATACATATTACTATCATTAAAGAGTAACACAGTAGCAATAGTAGTGTAGAACAGGACCTCTAGGGAATTAATTTCAAATCATTGAAACAGCTGTTTCTTCAGTATAAGATAAAGCATCTATAACAAGTTCACACATGACAGATGTAAGCTAAAAACTGGATTCCATAGTGTGACATAAAACCAGATGTTTTGAATGACCATATTAATAGCTATATATACTAAATCATATTTATCCCTTTTGCATATTTTCCCAAAAAATATTTATTGAACTTTTTGAGAATGTTAAAAAATCTACTTCCTGAACCATAGAAAACTGTATTTATTAGTTAAAACGTTAATAGTATATACAATTGTTTTACCTGATCAAGTTTATTTTTGTAATTCTGTGATATACAAGGCGCTATAAATCTAAATATTCTAAATATTATGGCTTCTGTATCATGAAGCAAAGATTTGTGAGTAAGAAACATGGAATTGTTGTGTTTTATTGCTTCTACCTTAAAATGTCATTTTAAAAAGCATGAGTTTAAAAGCAGTACTTTTCCCATCAACAGAAGAGCAACGTGAATGTGATTATTGTACCCATCATTATTTTTACATTAAAATCAAGATCTATATAGCATGGTGAAAAGTAGCATTCAGTTACATTTTCTTTCTATTTTGAATGAGAGGTGAAAAGTTGGAAGGAACAACTGTATAAGGCTATGAATGTTTTCCATACCATTTCATCACCTCCAGCACAAAGATGCTTTCTCTGTTTTATGCTCTTTAATTTTCCTTTCTAAACCTACAGTTCATTCAAGCGAATTCAAGTAGAGTTTTATTTCACTTCACCTTTCATAAGCTTCACGTCTCTTATTTCTCTGTAAATATGAACTGCCTTAAACATATGTCAGAAAGTAAAGCTTAAATGTTTCTTGACAGAATTGCTTCGCATCAGAGGACAAAAAAGTCTAGGAACAAACCATTCTCTACCACAAATGCAGTTACAGCCTCACCTCTGAATGATGTTCTTCATTTTGCTGCAGTACTTCGATACAGAGTTCTGCAAGGTGAAGAACCTCTTCCAGTTTTCTAGCAGGTGTTGCTTGGTTCATGGTCTCTAGATGAATATAAAATGCAAACCAAAATTGCTTTAGTTACAGATTAGATTCAATAGTAAGAGAAAACGGTGTCGGAAACGAATGCAAATGGAGCAAAGTTACAATTTTCTGAAGTATAAGCTATTTTATGTGTTAAGGACAATCATTTAATACAAGTAAATGCAGCTGAATGTCCATATCACTAAAAAGGGAAAATATTCGATTCACAAAAGAAATCACTGATCATTATAAAAATTATCTCATTTAATACATGAGAACTAACAGGTGCATCAATGTATTAGATGCTCAACTTCTGCAACAAGAAAGTTCTAATTCTCTTCAAGGTCAGATATATAAAGACAGCAGACTGTAGAGACTTTTTTTGTTATTGCAGTATCAGTACAATCCTGGTCTATCTAGATGACTCGTAATTGTCATCAGCAAGATTCATGTGTTTTGCAGCAGTCAAAAATTCCCAATGTTTCATCTAAATAAGGCACTACATTTTAGGTGTATTTAAAAAGACGAAAGTACAAACCAGAATAATTATTCAAATAATTAATCTCTAATAACTAATTATTCAATAACTAATTTTCTACCTGCTGTTCAGCAACGAGTGAATCTGCATTCTTTTCAGTATCATAATGAAAAGTAGCACTATAACATAAAGATGTTATAAAACAATTGACACAAGCCTACTAAAAACTTCACATAAAAGAAAACTAGGACAAATGAAAATGTTACAAATGACATGAGGATCACTCATTCTAAAGAGTAGACTTCAAAAATAAACAACAAAGGTAAAACAAATGTAACTAAAATTCTTTCAGGGCAATTAAACACAGTTTAGTTTTCAATTTAAAAATACTAATAGGACTAGATTCCAGGAAAAGTCATGGGAGATAAGGGAAGGGACCAATTCAAAATTTTTACAATTATAAAGTAATCACTGGAAAGAAATTTGTCCATCTACATAATTTGTATCATTAGGAATAACTTCAGTATTAGCTATCTGAGCTTGTTTACTTAACAAAGCTCTTGACCCTAAGAGTAAACCATGGGATGGAAATGATGTTGTACAATATAATCATATGTAAAGTATGGTCACATTAAACAGGTCTGCAGACGACTCATGAAGCTGGTAACACAAGGTGAGTGAGGGTCTCAGAAATCCTGTTTTCTCATTTTCTGTGCATGCTCATGGATCACATGAACAGAAAACCACATGAATACACATCTTCATATGCAGAAAATTCATTGACATTTCTTTCCCACTTTATGCATTCATCATGACATACTGAACATTAGCAGATTAATTAAAACACTTACATATATCAGTAAGAATATTGAACTGCATGCACTAAGTATATTTAACATTCAACATTTATGGCAAGTCAAAACAACTTTTCAGACATTTTAAAGGCAGGTCACCTTGTCCTGTTCTTCATCACTAACAGACTGATGCATAGTACCTTAATAAAATATATAGCTTTAATGCAATTTTTGAAGAAATGTTGGATTAGAATCTCCAGGAAATTTCTACTTAAATGTGACTACAAAACCACATTGTTTTCATGCAAAAAACAAAGCAGGCAAATCGGTTACTGAAGCAACTAAAAAAACTCATTCAGTCTTGTTAACATAGACCACATAATCAGACATGTTGAAGTAATATGATTTCCAAAACCACAGTCTAACTCAAGATACATTTATTGTATGAAAATGGATTAGCACAAAACACACACTAGGATGCAACATTACATTTACAATGTCAAGACCATGGTTATTAATACTGTACTGAATTTGCAGATATGATACTCTCAATTATATGAATATAACCACAACTATATTAATGTATTATGTCAAGTGAGATTAGAAAGGATTGGTCCAGCCCCTAGTATTTAGGTTATAGTATGAAGACTACTGGATTCAGACTTAAAACCATGTTTTCTATGCTTATCCTGGACTGAAATTGCTGTTTCCTCTAGTGGTCAGTGTCCTCCCCTCCCTGAACACGCAGCAAGTACTATTCATATAGCTGATATATCACTACCAGTATCAGTAGTGTTAATGAGTCTTAGGAAGAAACAAGTGATATTAATACAGAGTATGACAGGCACATCAGCATATTCAACTCATTTTACTGCAAATTCAGCCTGAACTTCACAGACCTTTCCACTAGCCAAGTAAACAAAATAATTGCATTCATAAATGCATTAATTCCTAATGAAACAGAATAAACTGTAAACTATTCAAAACACACATCCTAAAAGGATTCCTCTAAATTAGTGAGAAAATAATTCTAATAATTATACGGAATCTGATGTTACATTTGTGCACTGGAGTAAATTCACTTCTTCCACACCTGAAATAAGCTCAAGATAGAGAAATGTCTGCTGAACAGACATCATTAGCAGTAGGGAGAGCAGAGGAAAGACCATAGATTTACGAGATGTGAGATTATCCTGAACCACCACTGTGATGAGATCATGATTAAGAGAAACATAGTCTCAGGGAAGTATTAATTCTATTGAGCAAGGCACTGAAGAAATGTAGGTTTTGTTTGTTTTGTTTGTTTGTTTTGGGGATGTTGTGGTTTGGGGATTTTGGGGAGGGGGAGGTTGAAAGGGACCTTTAAAGGTCATTTAGTTCAGTTCTGGTCATTTGTGTTGAAAGGATGAATTTTGATTATAAATGGTATTGAAAAGATAAGAATTCTGAATTGCAATCAGAAATGGCATTAAATGGAGAGCCTGGTTTGGGTTTTTCTGTGTGTGTGTGTGTGTGTGTGTGTGTGTGCGCGCATGTGTGTGTTTGTTTGAAAGGCAGAATAAGCCTAATAAAATGAAGGATGAAAGAGGGGATCAGAAGAGTTGCCCCACGGGCAACGTGAGAATACACTGTTCTCACAGTGGGAACATTTGGGAAGGCAAAGACCTACTTATTATGATCAGGGAAGATGTTGGCATAAAAATAAATCAGTCATGATAAATTATTTAAGCAAGAAATTGCAAGGAGTTCAGTCATTATGGGACTAATGTTCAGGAATACTTTTTTCAATAAGATTAGTGTGTTTGTGTGGAGAAAGAGGATGAAAACTATAATGTTCCCTTTGAGGTGTGTACGGCAAGTTTCTAAATGACACTTCATGGCAAGAATGACTAAAACTGTAGGACAGATTAGGCTTGGTAAATTCCAGTTTCAAGTTTGCATGAAATCCTCCACACTATTTACTAGTTTAGTCTGAAACTAGTTATTACTTGCTGAAGACATGCAATTCACTCTTGATTGGTCTCCAAGATGGTGAAATACGGATTTGATGGATGGGCAATTCAGTGGATAAAGAGCTGGCTTGACAGCCGCTGCCAAAGAGTGATTGTCAATGGGTCGGTATCCAAGTGGAGACCAGTGACAAGTGGAGTCCCTCAGGGATCAGTACTGGGACCAGTCTTGTTTAACATCTTTGTCAGCAACATGGACAGTGGCATTGAGTGCACCCTCAGCAAGTTTGCCGATGACACCAAGCTGTGTGGGTCGGCTGACACGCTGGAGGGAAGAGGGACCTTGACAGGCTGGAGAGGTGGGCCCATGCCAACCTCATGAGGTTCAACAAGGCCGAATGCAAGGTCCTCCATCGGGGTCACAGCAATCCCAAGCACCAATATAGGCTGGGCTGTGACTGGCTTGAGAGCAGCTGGGAAGAAAAGGACTTGGGAGTACTGCTGGACAAGAAGCTCAACATGAGCCATCAGTGTGCTCTTGCAGCCCAGAGGGCCAATTGTATCCTGGGCTGCATCAAGAGAAGCGTGGCTAGCAGGTCGAGGGAAGTGATTCTCCCTCTCTACTCCACTGTCGTGAGACCTCACCTGGAGTACTGCATCCAGTTCTGGAGTCCCTATTACAGGAAGGGTATGGATGTGCTGGAATGTGTCCAGAGAAGGGCCACGAGGATGATCAGAGGGCTGGAGCACCTCTCCTATGGGGACAGACGGAGAGAATTGGGGTTGTTCAGTCTGGAAAAAAGAAGGCTCCAGGGAGATGTTATTGTGGCCTTCCAGTATCTGAAGGGGGCCTAGAAGAAAGCTGGTGAAGGACTTTTTAGGCTGTCGGGCAGTGATAGGACTAGAGGGAATGGATTAAAGCTAGAGATAGGTCAATTCAGGTTGGACATAGGAAGAATTTCTTCCCCATGAGGGTGGTGAGACACTGGAACAGGTTGCCCAGAGAGGTGGCGGAAGCCCCATCCTTGGAAGTTTTTAAGCCCAGGCTGGATGGGGCTCTGAGCAACCTGATCTAGTGGGAGGTGTCCCTGCCCATGGCAGGGGGGTTGGAACTAGATGGTCTTTAAGGTCCCTTCCAACCCTGACAATTCTATGATTCTATGCTTCATACTGCTTTCAACAATATTTTAAAAAGAATTATTTTCCTGTAAGATTTATTGATAAGAAAAGGTGGCAGAGAATTGCACTCACTCTGCATCCCTGGACAAATCTCACTAATTTTGTTCTAATTCACTTATTCATATAATAAATCAATACATGTAATTTCATTTGGGTGGTATATACTTCCCTACATTTTTCTTAGGTTTCATCTAAAGTTTGCCATCTGTAAATTACCACATGAGCTAGTCTTTTTTTCTCTGTAACTAAGGACCTTTTACTTTCCAAAATTTAGTGAATATGTTATGCATAACCACCATTTACATGAGTATATAAACAAGGGGCTATTAAGTAATTTGAGAGAAGAATTAAAGATTAACTTTTTCTTATTTTTTTTTAATGAAACAAGTAGTATATTTGAAATATGAGTACCAATGAACTGTTATCTGGAAGTTTTAGAATCTCCAAAACATTTAAGTAAAATATTGTGCTTATCTTGTAAGTGTAAAAAAAAATTACAGGAATAGGAATTGGTGCTGTCAGTTTTCATTATATTTATGATGTCTTTCTCACCACAATTACTAAAGGTTGTTAAAATGTGTTTACACTGCTCAAACTAACAAGTTGCAGCAGGAGCCTAGTCAGTAGATATGCTGCTTGACATCCTTTAGAAAACAAACAGAAAAAGCCATCAATCATCTGTTTTCAGCTTCACATTCTGCTGAAATGAAAAAGTAAGCCAGGCTTCGCAAATAATGGATGCTTTCTCAAGTGTATATTATCAGGGAGTCATATAGGTACCAAGAAAATATTGTTAAATGAGCTAAGTTAACTGACTAAAATGATACTGAAATGAAAAGGTGACTGCTTCACGGACTGATGGAGCCTAAGGCCACAAGGGACTGTCAGATCATCCAGTCTGACTTCCTGTGTCACACAGGTCAGAGAACTTCTCCCCATTTCTCCTTTCTTGAGACCATCAGGATGTCTGAAACCTAACAGTATGTCTAAAACCTGATTCAAGCTTGCTTTCCAGAAGAGGGTTTATCCTTGAAGACAAATGTACAATTCACCTCTTTCTTTTTCTCCCCAGCATGTTAAAACACATGTTTAATTTCTCATTGGCATTTGCTGAGCACAGGAATCTGCTGATTAAAGAGGTGATTCTCCTTGAGCATGAGTACTGTGGAGCTCGGAGGTACCAGTCTCTGGCCTGCCAGTCTGTCCACTGTGGCACAGCATATATCCTTTCACCTTTCCTCCTTTTCTTTAAATAACCACATCGAGACCAAGACGCTCAGGAGAACCAACACATCTCCAGGACAGAGGGTCTCCCACAGACCAATGGTGGGGATAGTGGAAAAAAGGCAACTATGCTGAGGAACAGAGAGTTCACAGCCTCAGTGGTCTTACAGATGCCTTCACATCCAGACAGCTAAATGGGGATGGAGACTTGGGTGGTGATGGTGCTGCTTAGGATTTAGTCCAGCTCATTTTATGCCAAACTGCAACAAAATATCCAGTTTGCTTTTTGATCCTTCATTTGTCCTAATTTTCATTGGCACTGTTGCTCTCGTTGCTGGCAGCACTCAGCTGTTTTGCTATCTTAAGTTTAATGCCACCAGCTTTAAAGCCTGGAGAAAGTTGTTTCTACACATGTGCCAGAATTAGACCCACAGGAGGGCAGGCAACACAATGATATTTGGCTGTCAAACTACTTCCAGGCTGCGCTGCACACAGAGAAGCGCATGGCAAGTTCTGGAATTTCTGAAGTAATATTGCCTGTTTGGATATTGTGTAGAGGGACCTAAATCTTATTATGGTACTTCTTTCCAAATCCAACTGTAGTGCATGGACCCTAAATGAGCTACCCCTTATTCTACACCAGCTATACTGCCACAGAATCTGACTGTTTCACTCCAAGTATGAGCCTGAGAGTGAACTCTCATTGATGCAGAGGGGATGACAAGGGAGCCCTGAAGTAAAGCAGGTGATAACGTAATTTCATAATACAGACACATCACAATTAGCTCTCTTTGGACCCAACTTTTCTCCATTATGTCCCATTAATTCAGACTTTTTGACATGTGAAACCAGCAAAATTGCTTCTAGACTCATATCAAAAGCAGTACATACATCAATAAACTGGAGCTAATACATGTTACTAGACCTGTATTGACTCTGCAGTTAATCCACAGCTGGGATAATCCACCCACAGATAATTTCAGTTTGATTGTGGTGGATTTTCTTGCAAATTCTCATAGAATTAATTCTGCACAAAAAAGTAAGGAATAGACATCTGGGAGGACATCCTATATTCTTCTGATTAAAAAATAAGTTTAAAAATAGCCTTATATAAATAATGGAATTTAGATTTAATTATGAAGATAAAACCAGTCTTTCCATAATTGCTTTCTAAGAATTCAATAGGATTTTAAATTCTAGGGGCAAAAAAATTAAAAAAAAAATTAATTACCATTATCGCCTATTATAAGATCTGCAGAAAATTAGAATTCGTATCTCCTAGTCTATAACTTATCATTTTATAAATTCGCTCACACCACAATGTTTTAAGTTTTTAAAAATTTTTCATAGTGTTCAATGGAATTAACCTTCATGGGACAATTGCAGGTTGCTTTAGATTTTTGCTTGGTTGTTAATATGTTTGTTTGGTCATTAGTATGTTTGGGTTTGGTTTTTTTTTTTTTCCAAAAAGGGAACCTTGGCTCACAGAAAATAATGGAAACAATGAAACTGAAAAGGTAAAAGCAGAAAAAAAAGGCAGTGATGAAAAGAGAGATCAATTTTTAATTGCTGATCAAAGGCACTTAATGTATGATTCTTTGCATTCTGGTTTCAGCAATACAGATACAAGCAGTTAGTACTTTCTTCCTTTCCCTTACTTCTAATTTCTCTTCAAAAGGGGCAAGAACTAATGTAGTTCTCCAACAGCACTTTCTGTTCACATGGAATAAAAGTCAGAGGTAACAAACGAGGCAAACTGAAGGGCTCCATGAATGGAGAGACCTGAATAACTGACATACTGGACTGAGAGAAAACTGGTACTTGAAAGCGCAGGCTTAGTAATAAGTGTTTGTAAAAAACCTAATAATTTTAAAAGTCTAAATTTTGGGGAGCTACTGAAAGATGACAACAACAAATCTAATGCCAGTATGTAAGGAGGAGGGAAGCATGATGTTGGCAACTATTGACTTTAAAACAAATTTTGAAGAAATGACTTAGGACATGAAATGTACAGAAAACAGAATAAAATGCAACACAGATATGCAAAGGTAGGTCACAATAGCATTGTGCAGTAGCTTTTCTTGATAGGATTTTTTCTTGTAAAAGAAATTTTAGTAAAACTCATGTATTCTGACTGTAATAAAGCTTTTGATACTATGCCTCATGGGAAAACTTCCAGTTAAGCTGAAAAAAAATGAGGATTAAAAAATGAAACTATGTATTGGATAAAGAAGCTGCCTCAAGAGAAAGGCAATAGGTAGCATTGAGAAAAAGCCAATAAACGTTTCTTGAGGAATTCCTTGAAGATCCATTGTAGGGCTGAGCTTCCTTAATATGTTCGCCAATGACTTCAGAATAAATATCGGGAGTGCACTGATATAAAAAAAGTTGTAAAACATGGGCAATAGAATGCAGAAACAAAAAGGGTCATTTCAGAGAATGGAAGAGAGAAACAAAATTTAATACTTTAAGAGGCCAGGCAATACATTTTGACACACGAACAGCAATAAATATTTTCTATAAAATGGGAACTTCTCAGCTGGAAATGGTCAAAATTCTGAAGAGAGTTGAATTAATATTTCACTGAATGTCTGTCTTCAGACAGATAGACATCAAAAGACAAGTGTTCCTTGAATCTATTAGATTAAGCATTTCTGCTATAATAGTACTACTGTGCAAGGCATCTCACAGGGATGACTTTGCACAGTTCTTGTCATCAATGTTTCAGAAGGTGGCATTCAAACTTTAATAGGAAAAGGTTAAAACTCTCGAGACCAGGTGATGAAAGCCTAGGTTGAATGAGTATAAAGCAATTGTCTAAAAGTGCAGGGGAATTAGGAATATAGGACAAGGTTAGCAAGACAAGGTTAGAATGCTAAAAACTAGGAACTAATTTGATTGTAAAGGGATTCCTATACTTAAAGAGTAGACAGGACTTGAAATGGCCTTCATATGGGTGATGCAGGGGGGTGCAAAAGGGGAAGAGCAGTGACAAAGGCTGACTCAGCCCAGCTGTTAAGGAGGAGTATCAGGATGTGAACCTAAGAATCCAGGGGTTCTTTTCTAGAGCTCTACTGCAAAATTGAAATAAGGGATATTTGTCCATATCCTCTTCTTTCTGTTCAGTTGCACAACAAACAGAGATCAAGAAGGTGCTATGCTGCTGTGCAACTCATTCATTTTTGTTTGTTCAGTGAAATGAACATGCATGGAGAGCTTTAATCAAGTCCTCTCCAGGTACAATGACTCCCTCCACTTGCCTTCTCAATTTCGATATTGTTTGTAGTGTTCTTCTTTGAAAGTTACATAGATCCTTCTGAACCTTGAGGGCATTTACATACTATCATTCCTTTAGAAACTTCTTATGTAATGAGTATGTTAATGACGATGTCCTTTAAAAAACTGTCCTTTCATCAAACTGTTGAGTTGCTCCCGACCTTCTATTGTATGAAGTTAACAGTTATTCTGCCTTTGGCAGTTTGCTTGATAGAAAGAAATATTGGGATGACAACTGTGATTTGTCTTTGAGCCCTTGCTCACTAGGCAGTAACTATTTGCCTGGTTTTAATCAAATTTATTCTCATTCCTTTTATTAAAAATGATTGGCAGAAGGAGCCCCCAGTATATTCAGTAACTACAGACTTTTAAAAATAATGAGTTAAAAGACAACTACCTAATGATTCAAATCTTTACAATCTATTGCCTCAGAAATGCATATCTACAGACAATGACAGATACTGACCTGTTCGCTTCACAGCCATTTAGCACTTTAATCCCTAACCCAGTCCCCGTATTTCTCCACAGTAAGGTAATGCCCTTGTGTTGAAAAATGTATTTACATGTAAGTTTTTGTCACTTCTCTTAGGCAATCACAGGAGCACTAGAAGAGTCCATTACTCCTCAGCCATTCAGATTTCAAATAAATTTAAATGGAGAAACCCATTAATTTCTAAGAAGGAATAATTAAAGTATTTTCTAGCTTTCTGCGTGTGTTAATGAACATGTATAAAATATAAGTAAAAAAAATTAATTCTGTATAAGGAAGGTCATCTTTTTTGAAGGAGAGAAAACAAGTGATAGAGACATGCAGATTTCTATAAGCTGTTCATTGGAAGCTATACAAAATGTATCTGAAGAATGCTATTTGTCTCTGGCCTAAGCATCTAGGAGGTCCAGTTATGTTCAACATTTTCTATGAGAAGAGAGTTAACTGAAGTTAAATACTGAGTAAGACAGGAAAATATGTCATACACAAAATGATCTAAACAGTACTTTCAGGTAGCAAAGTCTGAAAGGCATAATGTGATGAAATGAAAATGGTTTCTACTTAAAAAGAGATTTTCACATATTGATGCTGTGATCATCTCCCTGACAAATTATAAACTCTTGCTGCAAACCACAAGGGCATTATATGAGAGTTCTTAGACATAGTTCAAAATTATAATAGTAGGTTTGCTGCTGTTCTCTTCATAATGGCAATTATACTGACTGAACAGATTAGCTACTCCATGAGAATTTCAGCTGTACATGTTGTAAGGAACGACATTGTGAATGAACCTTGTATAATTGTCATTGCAAATGTAATCTTTATTGAAAAAAGCTGTTCTATATTCAAACTAGCACAACTACATGGGAGCGCTAAATAAAATGTCATCCTGACAGCAAACAAATCCTGTTGATGAAAGTGCTGCTTATACCACTGTGTCTGCCATTAAGAAAGTAACCACCGTCTTCTGGGAAGGCATTCAGAGTCATGTTCAATTGAGACTGTGAAAATGAGAGCACTTGGGGAACAGACCTAGGAACCTGGCAACCATGCTGCTGAAAAAGGATTCTCGCAACAAAAAGAATTTGCATGTTCACCTCTGGATTACCTAACAAGGACACTCCTGCAACTGAAGATTCTCTATTCAGTAACTAGTGCACAAGTTAAAGGGTAAATAATATTTATAATGAATAGTTTTTCCCTTGTTTTCCATGACAATGAAATATATGGTATTAGGACTAAGCATACTGTATGTCAAGTTCATGATGAAATCTGTAGGAGTTTCATTAACAACACCAACTGGAGCAGGATTTGGCCCTGATAGCCAGACTAAAATATAATTTTATTTGGTTTTCTTTCAGCTGCTTCATTTTTTGCATCAGAGAAATGGGTTCAGTGAGACACACAATTCTGGTGGGACATAGTCTTATTTACTCTTGTCAACAAAATTAATTTTTCTGAGTTGTCTGATGAATTTTCAGTTGCATTTTTGGTCAGAATAGGAATTTAGTGACATTATAAACACAGACTACAAAACTCTAGCTTCGCTTATCTCACACAATGAATTTCTGTTTACACATTGTATGTGATAGGCTTTCCTCTCATCCATTCTCTAATACAGTTATTTGCCAGGTCACTTAAGGGACAGCTCTGCTAGCCTGTCTTAAGAATATGGCAATAGTTTCTTTCAAAGCATGCACAAACCTAATGTAAAACAACTGAAATCAGGTACAGGCTTTTTTTTTTTTTTTTTTTTTTCCCCTTTTGCTTGTAACTGTATGTCATCTGCACTTACTGGTCTGGATTTCTGACATAGTAAACCTCAGAAAAAATAAGAATAGCCAGCATGTGGCACAAGGAAGATTTGTACCCAAGGTGGTTCACATTATATAAAAGTGTACAGCTGAGGTTTTAGAGTGCAAAGGTCAAAGGACACAAACTCTAAAATTAGTTTCCTCGTTTTACAAATCAATTTCAACATTTTTCTAAATTTCAAATTTGAAGATATTATTTTCTTCAGTACCTAGAGGCATAAAAATATTAAATGGAGTATTTGTGCTATCCAGCTTTAGGTATCTTACCTAGTAGGGAAATTGTCTTAGGGTGTATTTATACATGATGGTGTGAGACAGGTCCTTTCACAGGGATATTGTTGAAGAAGCCTCCAAGTGCTCTGAATCACCTGCATAATGAACCTCTGCCTGTTGATCAGAGGGGGTCGGGAGATTACCTGCTCAGTGCGAGCTACTAACAGGCTGTGGCATGAATACCTGAACCACCAACACATCACCTGTGCTCTTTTTCATCATCTGCTCTCTTTTTTTTCCAAATAGGGCTCTTCTATTTCCAGGGCATTTAAAGCTTTCAAATGAAAACCAGTCTAAGTTTTGGGAATCAGTGGAATTTTGTGAATCTTCAGTTATGAACATGGACTTTAAACAAAGTAGTTTTTGCTAGTATTTTTTGCTTGTTTACTGGCTAAAGAAGCTGTTACTCCAAAAATGGACCACCTTCCTGCTTTCAAGCCCCTCATTGTCAAGAAGTTGCACTTTGCACTACTTCAACGCAACTTTTATATTCATTGCCCCAGTCTGTCTTTCAGACATAAAATTATTTCATCCTGAGAATACTACCAACTCAGTGCCCCTTCCCATAACCATGGTTAATCTTATTTGTGGAAGCCTCACCAAGTATTATGGTCAGGCTTCTGCTGGGTCTGTGTGTATGTCTTTAAAAAAGGTAAGACAAAATAGTTGTGCGCATCTATTTCATGGTATATATATATTCACAATCCCTCATACTTCTCTGCAGCAAATACTACTCACCCACAAATACTACTGCAGATATGCTCTTCTTATGATAGCTCTGCTAAATATTGGGATATAAGCACTCAAAAAACCTCTCTGCACTATTGGAGGCTAGATGTAATAGCTTCGTAAAGATAGTAACATAAAGAACTACCATTCTTCTCCCAACTTTCAGCTGTAACTAGGAAAATAAACATATCACTAAAACATGCTGTATCAGAGAAATGTAAAACCAGCTTTATAAAATTAAGTCTTCATCAATATATCCAGCAGTGCCATTAAGAAATGGATACCATTTTTGCAGATGGCTCTGAAATTACATTTCTCTAAACAGGCAAAGTCTTTTTTAATTTAACAGCCAAACATTTCTGCATCACTTAGATACACCTCCTTCCCAGAAGCTACAATTGCACCATATTCCAAAATATAAAATTATCTAAACTGCTAATAAATAGGCATATTATAATTAAGTGTCAGTGTAAATGAAGAATGCATTCTCTATACTGTATCAAAATTAATTTTTATGTTCACACATGTTTTGGTCAATATCTTGATATTATTGAAATAAAAAAATATTATAAAACAACAGACACAACACACTACATCTGTAATACATGCAGACACAAATAGTAATCACCTGAGTCCTTTTCTGATGTTGCTAAATATAAATAAAAAAAAAAGAGAGAAAAAAAATCATTACCAAAATATAACTATTTTTATTTCATTAGGGAAGAATAAATACAAAATAAGGAGTTAAAATGTTTTGGTTTTTTTTCTTAGTATTTCCTAAATTTATTAAAATTTTGAGGGTAGCAGTGAGAGTCCTGACAGTCAGCTCATACAATGGATGGGTTTTGTCATCTGAGAGAGAAAGGGTGTATGATTTTAGGTAGTGAATTTATATTTACTAGTCCTGTATAGCCTGTGTGTTGGGCTCACTCGCTGAGTTTGCAACCATATTGTGCCCGGGAGTTTAGAAAAATAAATAATAGTAACAGAATATAAGAAAGTAAGAATAGTATTTTTTCAGAGCCTTCTCTGCATCTCTACTTTTTAGATAGTTACTACTGGTCTATATCCAATATTATCATGCAGTAGTTTCATTTTGACTGACTGATATGACATTGTTCACTGAAGAAATATTCAAAGAATAGAACAAAAATCCTCCAAACGCATGACAGATACATTTGAGGACATGAGTAATGTTATAAAGATAATGACTATGTGCTTTCTGTATGCAGTTTGAGAAGTAACTAATGCAAATTGTAACATGCATTACTTTCAAGAGAAGAATGAAATTTCAGTGCATGGATACATTTGTGCTCCCATAAACCTGAAGGAGCTGAATGTAACCTATTGCTGAAAACTATTACATTTATATTGTTAAAAATGGAGGATATTTGTAATGATCAGAGTATAGAAGGAGACCAATACAGGTGTCATTGTTACTGAAAACCAATGTGTTCTATTCTCTGATGTTATGATGCTGGAGCCCTGCACTTTCAAAAAGTACTGAACCTATTTCTTGTTGAGGTACTAAACTTATATATGTAATCATTTATTGTATTTTGTGTTTACAATTACATGCATGTAAAATGACTTACAGAAATCTAGATGAGTTTCCAGCAAAAGACAACAAATCCCCAAAGAAATCTGCAAGTCAAAATATGCCATGGGATGGATAGTAGATAGTTTTATGTGCTGTTCTAGCTTACTGCACTGTTAAAAATGAGCACATTTGGAAGTGCAAAATTTGCTACTTGTAGAGGAACTGCCACAATTCTCTAGGATTTAGTTAAAAATCTTTGGCAGAGATGGAGTTACATCACTGTAAAAAACTTTTCCAGTCCCATTCAGTGTCAGTGAGGTTAGATATCTTTTGCACGCTTCTGTCATCTTTCAAAAATGTTTCTATTTTTATAAACATTATGTTAACAGGTTTGCTAAAAGACTGAAATACTGAATATTAAAAAATCTCATTTATGAATAAAGATAAAAACCAAGGAAAACGATTATTTTTGCTTTTTCATTTTCCAGAATAGATTTGACGTTCACTCTTCTTTCTTTAACACAACATGATATCATAATTAATTACGATAAACTGGTTACTAAGGTGGTTTCAAGTTGTTACTCCCATGATATAATACTGGTTGCTATAGAGATGAGATGGGTTTTTTGTTAATCACTTGTGAGATTGGTTAACTCATGTTTGTCAGGGAATTTGAGCAGAAACGGAAAAAGGAAAACAAGTTGGTTTTATAATACTGCTAAACATATCAGGCTTCTTCATTTTGCTGCTATAATATGAAAGAAGAAATACACTATTTCTTCCAATGTCTTGCTAGAAATACATGCTATAAAATACATAATATGCATAATTTTTTTGTTTTTATTTTCTTTTAAGCAGAATTAATACTTCATATACTTTTCTGTTAATTGACTCTACTTCAAAAATAACATTTATATAGATGCACACATAATGTTTTCTACTCCTGAATATGTCTGTACAGGTGTATCTCAAGCCTTCTGTGTTTTATGGAGAATAACAGATGGGCCTTGACAAGACATTTGACTATTATGACTTCCTTCTTGTTCTACATAAGGTTTACAAATAGTAAAGTGACATAGAGTATCCTAGCCAAATTTTAGCAAAAGTTTAGTTAATTTCATGGTATACTTTCTAGAAAACACTTAAATTCCAGAAAACCTTCTGATTACCATAAAATCTAGTAGTTTATCCCATTAATTAATTCAGAAAATCAGGATGTAATTAAGGGTTTAATCATCAGATAATTATTATTATAATCTGACAACACAACAGTCAAAAATTATAACATCTATCTGTCTCCCTTATAAGTACATCAGAAAAGCATCTATACCCAGAGTTTTCAAGTTTCAAGGTACTGTCACTGCTGTTAAGGAAAGAGTTTCCAGTCAGTAGTTTAATTACTAGAAATAGTTAAGAGAGGAAAAAAAAAACCTCAAAATATAACACAGAAACAACCTTTTAGATTTCTGGAGGACTCAAAAGTAAGAACAAAGGGCAACTTAAATTAGGAAGTCCTAGTCTTCCATTCAAACAGGGTCCCAGGAGGCATATTAAAGCAATGAATAGGAAAAAGCTCCGTAGTTCACCAGCTGAGATTTTAATGAAACATTTCCCCTTGCTGTGGAAGGGGTTTGTTCTGGAAAGGGAAAAGGCTGCTCAGAGAATATTCAGTTAATAGGCATTGTTGGCTTTTACAACGACTTTGGCAGTTGATTGCTGTACTAACCTTCTATTTTGGCATATTCTGTAAGCCGCGTGTAATTGATCAAGGCAGCCTTCTCCAGACATTTTCTAACCACCTTCTTCACCTCTTCTGCTGGTATGGGAGTGGCAATATCTTTCATTAAAACCTGTGCCAGAGAAAATTATACCACTTGGTTACATTCATTACCCAAAAACCAAGGGAAAAGGATTAAAATTTCCTAAAGTTACTACAGATCTGATAATGGCTAAAGGCAGAAATCAAAAGGGAACTATTTCAGCTGATGGAACTAGATATTTGCCTTTGAAAGTTTCTGTTCAACCCTGGTTTGACTGCCTATATGGTATTTATATAAATTTGGCATCTTGCAGCATGGCAGTCTGTCTTCATTTGGGTGATGTCAAGACCAGGATAACAAGAAAATTCTGTGGATGAGCTGGATCGTGGTGGCCACTAAAGATGTCATCCAGAAAACTTCTTGGTTCTCACCTGTGGAAAAGCTTCCACCATCACGTAAGTTCTTCACTTTGAGGGTGGTGGTGAGTATGGAACACTGGACAGGTTGCCCAGGGAAGTTGTGGATGCTCCATCACTAGATGTGTTCAAGACCAGGCTGGATGGGGCTTTGAACAACCTAGTCTAGTGGGAGGTGTCCCTGTCCATGACAGAGGGGTTGTAACTAGATGATCTTTAAGGTCCCTTCCAACCCAAACCATTCTATGAGTCTATGATTCTATAGCCATTGACTCTTCAACAGTGTAAAGGAGAAACTGTGAACAACACCATCAGAGCTAGCTCATACTGACTTGCTTTTCTTCCTTCATAAAGTTATCCAAATTCAACATGTCCTTGCTGTGAAAAACAGACACCTATACTGGGCAGGGAAAACACTGAACTTCTGGCAAAATATTTTTGTTATGGAAAAGTAGAAGAACAGATCCTATAAAGCTTTTAAAAATCTGTCAGTTTTAAAGACTATTCATTCTTAAAATACAGGAATTTGGTAACATGGATCACCTCTTGCACATGAGGTAACCTGAGAATATATACCTCTTTATATAAATGCAGCATTATATACTCTGCATTACTGTAAAGATAGAATAAGTACTGTTAATAATTCTTTCACATTTTTACTTTAATTCTACAGTCCATTAATTTTCAAAAGGTAGCTGCAAACAAAATTCACCATGTTTTCATCACGTTTTAATGTAAGTAATAAAATTTCAGATAATTCGCAATCTTTTCAAAATTCTTTTCAATCTTCCTCAACGGATCCCCAGACAAGTCATGCCCTTATAAAACATGCCTAAAAGTTACTATTAAAGGGAGGGAGTAAGAGATATGGTCTGGGGAAGGATGTGGTAGAAAATTTAGGTTCAGCAACAGAGAAGCTATGGGGAAGACATTGTTGCAAAGCAGATTTCTATCACTTGTGCACACCCATGACAATATACCTTTGTTAAAATGCTTCTTTTTCATGATTATATTCTGGGTTGTCAACAAGTGAAAATACAGTATTCAAAACCTTTTTATTTTGGATCTCACTAAAAATATATATATATATATTCAAAGACAGGTAAAATAAAACGTTGCTAACCCATTCTGCAGCCACAAGTATAGAAATGTGTATTTATTCCCAGTCAAGACTGTTAACGGTGTTGCTTGAGCACCAGGTAGAGTACCATTGCCATTTGTAACAGCAGGCACAGGGAGAGGAAATGGCCGTTTCATATAACACAATGGAATCTACAGAGCACTACAATCACCAAGATTGTAAGTGAAAGAAAACATATATACCCAGACTCTCTATGTGGTTTTGAACACGGAAGAGGTTTTCTAACGTAGAATCTCTATCAGTGGAATGTTCTGCAGTGCAGAACAACTGACGCTCCCCAGGACGAGACCTCTCAGATTTTGGCGAAGCTACACAGACTGGGATCTAAGGTTTTTTTGAATTCATACCTTCATCAGGCTCCTGCTGATACAATTCCTCTGGAATCTCTGCTGATATTTAAAGTTCTCTTTCCTCAGAGATGACTGAGATGCTTTTACCATAATGAGGTCTTCTCTGTTCAGTCAATACAAGAGGATTTGCTGGGATGCGGTTTATATTTATAGCTGCCCATGACAGTTTTTCAGCATACAGCTTTTTCTTCATAAAATGACTCAGATTATGCATTTATGGAAGATTATTTGGATTATATAGAAGATATTTAATTTTACATACCAGTATAGACAATATCATGAACATAGAAGCCACAGAAAGCAGGAAAGGAGGGGCTGTAGAGTAGACTTGTGCCACTTTAGAGGTAATGCTGAGTAATTGTTAAATTTTAAAGAAGCAGGGAGTCACTACAAATGGTTTGAAGTTAAAGTCCAATAAATAAATCCTACAGAATAAGTAAGTCCTACAATCCTACGGATGTTTGCCTCTGTGGAAAAAAATGAGAAAAAAACCTGCCAATGAAGAACTAAAACTAGTTGTAAAATACCTAAGACAACATAGTCTCCTTTCAGCAGCCTGAAGGCAAAAGAAAAATGCATGCTTAATACTCAACCGGAATTTAAAATAAGTCCTGAAACTTACCCTTTCAAGTAATGAAAGTGTGGCTTTCAAAGCTCCTTCAGGACGTCCAAAAGGGAAACAGTACCTTAAAAAGTTAAAAGAGAAAAAAAAAAAAAAAAAAAAGGTTAAAATTACCAGAATTAAAATACCTACTTTAAGAATTTACTTTGAGACCTAACTGTACACAACTTGCTTTAAATTATGTTAGCAAAAGACTCCCATACACAAAGTACTAAAGAAAGCAGAAGGCCTCTTCAGCAGTCTACCATGGAGCATATACATAGCACAGCAGTATCAACCCATCAGCAGCTCAGGCCCAAATACAGAAAAAATACAAAAGGCAAAAGGCATCACTTCCACTTTCTCAATTATATAGCATACTTAATAGTCTCTAATGAGCTTAACTGTCATCTTCCTGGAAAGAGGTATTATTTCTCATGTAGCCATGGCAGCTACTAGAGCTGTCAAGAAGCACTCTGTGTAGTATATCTTGTTTAAATAAAGGATAAAATGTCAGATATCAAAGTTTCTAGAAATATATGGGAATAAAAATGCCTGCAAATATGTTATACTTTTTTCCTATGATATTATAAATAGCTTGGAAAAGCATTTTATGTTATCTTAAATTTCATCAGCTCTAACTGAAACCACACCCATTTCTGCCTTGATACTTCTAAAATGATATGAATTAAAAAGCGATCCCATTCTTAGCTTTGTTTTTCATTTTCATCTACTGAATGATCCAATACATCAGCTCAATTAGACTATAACACTCGGTCAACTGCAACGTCACTTAATCTTGTCTATAAAATCTTGCTGGGATATCCCATTTGGAAAAAGGATTTTTTACTTCGCTGATATTATTTGTTTTTCTTATTATTACCAACTGAGAATGGTAGCCTCATATTAGAATGTTTTCCAATAGCAAAATCTTTTGTAATGATAAAAAGATTCAGACCAGTGAATTTTAGATACACATTTTGGTCAGTCAAAATAAAGCCCTGTAAATGAGGTCAAAATGGGATTTCTCACAGTGAGACTTCCAGTTATTTGATTTGCCTCAATTTTGTTTCTTTCTTACTGTATTGCTAACAATTTTTAAGGATAGGTTAGCAAACTAGGAAAGCAGATTTAATGACCCTTAGGTGTTAAGTCATCTTAAAATAGAACACACTTTTAGGTGGGTTCCCCCCCCCCCCCCCATTTTTTCCCCACAATCCTTGGCTTGTCTTTTCCACTGTTTATTCCTACAAACCTCTAATGGTAGTTTTTCAATAGATGTCACTCATTTCTTCATAATACTTAATATTTCAAATAAAACTCTTCCTTCCTGGTATGTTCTGTACTGTAAATAACATCATAGGCTTCCAAAACCCAACCAAGTTTATGATGGAGATAAAAGTCCCACAGTAGAACAGGGCTCACTCAGTTTACTGCAGAGAAAATATTTATTAGTAAAACATGGGCAGCAAGTTTATGTGTGCAATTGTTGCAAGGAGGTTCTGACAGAGAAGAGTTGTTTTCTTGAGATAAGCAGCTTAAAGAAAAGGAGATGTTTGCAGTAGACACCTCAAGGGACACTGAGCAGTACTGCCTCCAGTGTTACAGCCTCTATGCAGAGAAGCAGCATATTGCTGGGAAGGAGAAATTCAGACTCCTGGATAAAACTCCATGGTAGCTGATTTCACACTGTTTGGCTTGGCAAGGATCTCCTACAGCTGAGGGGATCTTTAAGGGTAGGGAGACGTAGATGGTGGCAGTAGTAAATTCAATTATTAGCTATATTGACAGTGGGGTCTATGACATCCAAGAGGACCAAGCAGTAAGTTAGTTGCTGGGTACAAAGGCAGTGGACATCAGGAGATGTTTCTGTCTAGAGAAGAATAGAGAAGGTGCAGCATTCATGGTCTACACTAGTACTAGCAACAATTAGAAATGTAGGTGGAACACTCCAGAGATAAAATTCACACAGCCAGGCAAAAGGTTAAAGCCCAAGACTCTCACAGCAGCTTTCTCTGAAATATTGGCTCTTCCACATTTGATGCCTGAGAGGCAGGCAGAGATCTGAAGTCTCAGTGGTTAGGTTAGATGACATAGAGGAAAGGTTTAAGTACCTTAAGAACCAGGAAATACTTTAGGTGAGAGCCACCAGCATGGGATGGGCTGACTGTGTCTTAATCATAATGGAGCCAGGCTGATAGCAATGAAAATTAAAAGGGCCAGAGGGTAGAGTATTAAAACTGGAAGCTGTGGGTTAGATGACAGGCATGAAAGAATACCTTTTTCAGATGAGTGTGACCTAGTGACCTAGGTGGACATAGCAAATGTTCAGTGAATTTCTGAAAAGGCAGGAAGAGAAATACACTCTTCAGTTGAACTGTTCACAAAGACATCTGACCAGTGCAGGCAATGCTAAGCAATGGAGCAAGGGCAAAGCTTAGAAAAGTTCTGACATGCTACAGAAAAAAAAGTGACAGTGATCCTTGAAAGTCTCTACCACTGACCCTCTAATTAGAATGACAAGTGATTAGGAAATGTTAAGTGAAATTAAAGGAGCTGCAAATCAATGACAAATAGTAAGAGATTTCAACTCCACACATGCATATTGATCAACGGCTCATGAGGATGAGATATAATGATAATATTCTGGGACACAGTTTTGAATTGTTTCCTTGGACAGATAATTTAGAGCCCACAAGAAAAGATGCTGCTCTGGATTTGGTCTCAGAAGCGAAGAGGACATAGTTTGAGAGGTGCAGAGGACAAGAGGTGCTCTCTAGTAGTGAGCATAAACCAGAACATTTTAATAATGTATCAAAAGAGAACAGGCAAAAAAAAAAAAAAAAAAAAAAAA